>JAOXOE010000441.1:14134412-14158445 GCA_028565055.1 Phoeniculus purpureus | reverse complement strand
CTCCAGGGATGGGGCCCCAACCACCTCCCTGGGCAACCCATTCCAGGCTCTCACCACTCTCACGGTGAAGAACTTCCCTAGGGTACAGTATCTCTTCGAAGGCAGAGCTGAGAAGGTTTATGGGTGGAATTAATATCTACCCTTACCAACTGCTATAGATAGATTAGACAAGTTTTTGGGTGCAAAGCACCCGTTTAAGTTCTTCAACAGAATTGGTAGACTCAAAACTAAATACTAGTCTGAAGTGAGGGTTGAGAGAAATTTTATCTGTCCATACATTGGCCTTAAAAGAAAAGATGGTACCTATGAAACAGAGGAGGAGTTAGTGTGGTAGAGGAAAGAGAGATGTCAGTTCATCTCCAGGGTGAAATGGGGAAGGGGTTAATTTATAGTCTGAGGATTATGAAGACATATGAGTGTGAGCCGTGGAAGTTACAAGCTGTTAGATAATTGGTATGTCTGAACCCAAGATACCTGATACCTAAAGGAGTTACGAGTTCATGCTAAAGATCATCTTTCTAAGAGAGTTTTGTAGCTTTTTGCTGGGGATCAGAGCTAACGATCAGAAGTGGAGCAGGGTCGACGTGAGAAGGATGTTACCACTGTGCCTTTCTGGCCTTTTAGACTGTGTGTGGGGCTTATGCAGGGGCTTTTGCTGGTGTGTGGTGGTCATTTAGCTGTAGTTGCACAGCCACTGTGATAGTGTTGGGTACCCCAGACACATGCAGGCAATGGGGTGGCGTAAGAGGCAGGCGTGTGCTGTGTTTGTTGTTGTTGTGATAGCAATGAGACGGTGTTAGAAAACAGTGACCTTTGTCAAATCAAACTCTCAGCAGCTGTACTCAAATCGTGTTTGGTTTTGAAGTGTTGCTTCTATTCCAGACCCAAAAAGGGTTCCCTGCCAAAATTCTTCTTCCAGCCACTCACTTTGGTTTGATAAATGATATTAACTGAACCTTATAACCCCCTGTTTTATCTGTGTCCCTACCTATTTAGAGTTACAGTACTCTGTGCCTATAAAGGGCAATCTTAATGTAATCTTTTTGCTTCTTTTAAAATTGTGATGCAGAGACCAGTATCTCCTTTCAACTTGCTAACAGTAAAAGTATTACGGGTGCGGAACGTCCGGAAGGCAGATTTGCGTGAGTACTTCTACCCTTCTTGGCTGTTTCTAGTTCTTTGAAGAAAATATACAGTCAGTATTGTTGTACTTAAGGTTTGTCAGACTCATTTTTATCGTGATACTCGACTGTTGCTTTATGCTCTTAGGAGGTTACCTCGAGCAACGCAGCGCGTTTGGTCCCTTACTTGCGTATCTCACTGTGCGAGACTCTTCTCTCACCCTTGTGACATCAAACTAGACCAGAGAGCTGTTCTTTAGATGATAAAAATGCTGCACCTTTGGCTAAGAGAAGTCAGGATTCCCTACAGAGGTTTTGGGCAGAAGAGGTGAGAGGACCAGTGATACAAATGTGAAACCAGCACGAGCAGCAAAGCCCGTGGAAAGAGCAGATACAGGAGCAGAGGCGTTCTGTTATTTCTGGAGAATTTATAAATATGTAAGATGTGACACAATCCAGTGTGCCTGGGGTTTTATTCAGACCAAAGGACAGAGTAATTTAGAAGTCAGGAAAAAACGGAGCAGAACACTACAGTGAGGGTTTTAAAGGAGTTTAAGTGACAGACAGTGATGGGAAGTGAGAACAGGATATTTAAAATAGAGACTACAGGAGAAGAATGTTGTAGACAGGTCACAGAACAGAAGTTTATAGTGAGAAGGGCCCAAGACAGAGGAAATCTCTGCACTAGTGAAGTCTGCAGAGTCTGGTGCTACCCATCTGTGGAAGCCCTGAAGCAATTCACCTTCTTTGCCTCCACAGACTACTGAGCGTTGGCTTGCTGAACCAGTGTGGCAGCAAACTGGAAATTAAAAACCTCTGTTGGAGAATGAGACAGCAGGTCGAAAGAATGATTTATCCACTGTCCTGATGTGGTACTGGCTCACCCAGGGGAGGGACTGGTTTGTTTCTGAATTTTCCATTTCATTGAAGACCTTCCTCACTGATTCTGTTCCATAGATGTTGGTCCTCGATAACCCAGTCTCCTGGGTGCACTGGAACAGGTTCAGGTGCCTTTCAAAGTGCAGTTCTGCTCTGAGACACTCTGATGGAGACATCTGAATAGCAAGCTAACTGTTTAAAGAGGTTCGAAAGACAGGGAAGAACAAGGTAAAACAAAGAGAAAAAAGCAGGTTCAAATCTAAAGACCACAAGAACAAAGTGGGAAGCTGTAAAACAGATAGGAAAGGACTTCATGTTCCTGAAAATCTATCTGAACACGGCTCAAAATCTATTTTCTCCCGTCCCACTCAGATTCCCATGCATCACGTAACAGTTCCTGAGGGAAGGAGCTGGCAATTCTATTTAATCTACTGTATTTTTGGACCTTGTCACTAGCCTAACGGGTCAAGAGGAGAAGGACAACTTATCTGAGGTTGGGTTTAGTGGTTTCTGGTAGGAGGGATGTGGTCAGAACACGTGAAAGTTGTGCTTAACAACAGCAGTGTGTTTGAAACGATGCTGACTGTGTCTGCTACACACACTTGACCGACTCGCTCCTGTGTCCTCTACAGTGCAATCGCAATGCACTTCTTTGTCTTTTTCCTTCTATTCTTCCAGCTTTGAAGAGTCTGCTGTAGTTTTCTGAATCCCTCGCTTGCCACTTCTGACCTGGTGTTTTTCACTTTAGAAAAGACAGATGTCCAAGCTGCTTTCTTTTGTGTGATATTTGCTCCATCCTTTGGAAAAAGCCACAAGCTCTAGTAGACAAAACACGAACAACCTGTAAGATTTAAAGTTCTGGGTTTCTTAGATGTAGTTTTCCGTACAGAAGCAAACACGTTGTGGTCTTACAGTTGTAGGCACAACTTTCTATTTAACAAAATCCAGACGTTCAAAGCCTTGACCGGTGATTGGCCCCAACCCGCTGTGTTGGTCAGTGCTGTCGCGGCTGCAGAGCTGCACGCACAACCGTACGGACTCAGGCCACTGCGACTCTCCTCGTCAGGGGCAACCTGCCCAGTCACTGTGGTGAACTGCAGTCGTTCTTTGTGAAGCCTGTTGCCTTGTCTACTGCATCACAGGGCTTTGTTACCTCATCTTCTGCTCTCAAGAACAGGTGAATAATGTACCTGTACCCCCTTGCGATGCCACAAATTCAGAACTTGGGCATCCCAAGGGTTTCTTTAGAGTGTATCCCGATACAGAGTGCTTTGAAGACTTACCGGCAAGAGTGTCTTCTCACAAGGAAATTTGTGTTCTGAATAAACCCAAAGGTCTGTGGAAAACCTGCTCATGCTTTGCCTGCAGTGGGGAGAATATTTCCTGGAGTCTTTAACTTTCCTGAGGCATCAAAAGGGCAAAAGTTTTAGCTAGTTTTCCTCAAAACCTAAATCTTTCCAGCTCTGAGAAAACATCCCTTTTGTAATGGTGACAGCACGCTGCGTGTTGTCATTCTGAGTTAGCTTTTCTTTCCTCCACATCAGCTTTCCTGTTCTTGTGATTAAACCTTCATGTTCCCCACACCACTGTTGGGTTTTATTTGTCATGTTTTCCCATTAGGGCAATGTTTGTGCCTGTCTTGTTTTGCCTTTGATTCTCACATCCCTGCTTACTGCAGGGAATAGTAAATGCACTTTAAAACTATTTCTCCCTATTGCTGTCCCAGAGCAAGACAATTCTAATAGATCTGAGCACAGGACTGGAAGTCTAGACCGTGTTCTGGACCCTAACGCTGCCTGCATGAGGAGATCAAGTCGTTCATGTTGTCTCCATGTATTTGCTCAATCTTTACATTGCACCATGAAGTAGTCCATCAGTGTGTCCCTAAGGCCTTTCAAAATGGAAGCTGTAGCACTTGTCAACCGTTCACCGTTGTCGTCTGCCTCGCGCTTGTGCCTCTGCTGAGCATCGGATCGATCGTGCGGTCCTGAGCATGCTTGGCTGAGGCCGCTTGCTGGAAGTGCTTTCCTTCCCACAGTGAGCATCAGGGTTTTGCAGGTGGCGAATTAGATCAGAAAGGTTAAGGGCAGCATGAGGCACAGCTGTGTAAGATACGGCTGGTAGAAAAACCCAACTCTGCAGTTTTTACTGAAAGACAAAGAGGAAATACATGAAGAAAATTGTACTTAATAAGATGTAATAACACTCTTACAGGTGTTGAGTGTGACGCACAGATTGACTAGGGGTTGAATTGTTGGACCTCTTCTGACTCACAGGTTTACTGTAAGAACCAGATGAGTATTCAGGCATCAGTAATCACAGAATCACAGAATGTGATGCTGGAAGGGACCTCCAAAGGTCATCTAGTCCAATCTCCTACAACAAGCAGGGACATCTCTCACCAGACCAGGTTGCCCAGAGCCCCATCCAGCCTGACCTGGAATGGCTCCAGGGATGGGGCCTCCACCACCTCTCTGGGCAACCTGTTCCAGGGATCCCCCCATCTGAGATTCAAGAACTTTTTCCTTCTGTCCAGCCTCAATCTGCTCTTTTCCAGCTTCAAACCATGAACCCTTCGTTCTGTTGTTCCCTGCACTTGTAAACAGTCTTCCCCAGCCTTCTGACAGCCCCTTTCAGGAACTGGAAAGTGGCCCTAAGGTCCCCAGAGTCTCCTCCTCTTCAGGCTTTTGTCCTCTTCAGTTGAACAACCCCAACTCTCTGTCTGTCTCCGTAAGAGAGGGGCTCCAGCCCTATGAGCATTTTTGTAGCCTCCTCTGGACCTGCTCCAACAGCTCCAGTTCCTTCTTGCATTGGGGTTTCCAGAACTGGAGGCAATACCCCAGGTGCAGCAGGGAGACTATATATCACGTACAGGTATGATAGGAAGGCCGTTGGTGCCTATATGAAACTTCTTGAAGTCTCAGTCCCTAACAGTTGTCCCTCCAAACATGGAAGAAGCTGATGTCTTTGGTGACACTCCTGGCTTCCTCCCCTGCACTTGAGTGATGGCAAGATTGTGCCAGTCTGCAGTTAGAGTAGGAGGAAAGAATAGAAGGAATAGTAGTTTAACTGTGGTGCTGCAATGGATTTAGTTTTCCAAAGGAATTGCTGAGAGAAACAAAACTTATAAAAATGTTGTAAATCTATAAATCAACATGAACCTGGCACATTCTAGTTTGTGACAAGGTATTCAAGCTTTTCTGCTTTGATGGGAGAACACTTTTGGGGAAAAGCCCCACAAATCTGTTGTTCTTCATTCAATCCAGGACTTTGATAAAGGGTTTCAATTAGTTAAGGTGCCCAATCTGGAGAGGAAATGCTGAAGAACAAGTCTCTTTGTAGCCCAGACCGAAGGTTGTGTGCATGATTGGTGTGACATGTCGCCTGAGCCATCCTAGGAACCATCCTAGAGCTGATAGAGGGTGTAAACCTGTAGATAGTCTTGTGTTTTGACAACATTGCCCTGCTCCAGGCGTTTGGATAGTCCTGAATATAAAGCCATATGCAGCATGGGTTGGTGTGCCTGTACTGCACGTGGAGGACATGGGCTGAACTGTTACGTCATGGGCTGGACTTGGTGATGTCAGATGTCTTTCCTAGCCTCAATAATTCTGTGGTTCTGTGAGGGCAGTGCTACTTCAAACATGATGTTTTAAAAGTCTGACTGAGTGTGAGAAGTTGAAGATGAGCATGGCCAACCTATGAGGAGGTTTTCTTTTTCCTGTGAGTCCTTTGTTGCATTATTTTCTCTGTATTGTATGTTTTAGGAAGAAATCCTTTACTGAGTTATCTTTGTCTTATTAGGATTAAGGGTGCACAGGGCAGTAATTCTTTCTCTGGATACGTTATCACTCTGCTCATCTTGTTGTTAAACAGTCAGCCTCTCAGACTGTTATGTGACGCTGTGGCTACCTACTGCCTCAACGGAGAAGGTTCGGACCAGAACCATCAGAAACAGCAAAAATCCTGTCTGGAATGAAGCTTTCTGCTACAAGGTTGACCGGCGAGTCAAGGTAGTGAAAAGAAATGGTTTTCACCATTTTCTATCTGCAAAGAGCAGATAATGCAAGTTTGCAATAAAGCAATAAGTACAGAGCTGGTTTCCAGACACTGCAAGTGTTCAAGGTTCCTCAGAAAACAAATATGTTGCTCAGGTGGTGGAGTCACCATCCCTGGAGTTCTGAAAATGAGTAGATGTGGCCGTAGCGAACATGGTTAAGTGGGCAGGCTGGGATTGGGTTGTTGGTTGGTCTTGATGACCTTGGACGTCTCTTCCAACCTTTATGAAACAGAAACATCCTTCCTGGTGTTGCTCTGCTCTAACTTTTTTTCCCCATTGAAGCAGTGGAAGATATTAAATGCCCTGCAGAATCACAGAATATGGCCTTCCTATCGTATTCCTGACCTTGACATATACAAGCAAAGTCAGGATAAACATCTCATGAAAATAACAGCAATACCAGGTAGTTCTAGGTGGCAAGCAAGTTCTTAAACATTTTTTATGTACCCTGAGCCTGTTTTATGCACTTAGAACAAAAAGGCATCAGGTAAATTCAGAAACATTTAGTACAGTTATTTATCATGAATGTCCTGTGTGACATGAATCTTGTTTAGTTTCCTCAGGCATATCCTTTGTTGAGGGCACAGTTAACAGCTGAAGCCTAATATTCCCAAATCTCCTTCCCTTTTCTATTCCTCCTTCTGCTTTTCTCCTTTCCCCCAAAAACTGGAATGAGGGAGGGAGAAGAGTGTAGTTGTGACACTTACTTGTCTTATGTTAGATATAAAAATAATTCCATAATGTTCTTAACCTTTTTTTTTGAAGAACGTGCTGGAGCTAAAGGTCTGTGATGAGGACACGATCACTAGGGACGATGAACTCTGCACTGTCCTCTTTGACATAGATAAACTCACTGTAGGACGCACTGTTCGAGTGAAGTTTCAGCTGAACCCACTGGTAAGCAATGGAAGAACAAAAGCAAATCCTTTCCTTCCATCCAAAGTCATCCTTTCAAAGTGTGAAAAAGTCTGCACTGCAGGAAAAGAAAAAGTGCTTAAACTGCATTTTGCTTCTAATAGTACGAAATACGCTGAGTCCCTTTATGAGTGACCCGTGGTGGGTTTTGTGCTAATGATCTAAGGTGGAACCAGAGAGCTGGTGCCTTTATTCTGAACATTTCTGGAATGTTTGTTGGGCCTCGGTGTAACTCCTAAATTTCCAGTCACTATGAACTGTGATAATATTAAAGTAACTGATTCTTGTTGCCTTGGGAAATGAAATCTGAAAAAACAGTTGCCTTTGCAGAACAGCAGCTCCCATGGCTGCACGTTTACACAGCATTTGGATTTCAGGTAAGTAATTTTAGCAATTGCTTGATCAATTTCTTCAGTGGGCACCACAGGGGCTTTTCATTTTGCAAATGACTTTATTTTTTTTAATTGTTAAAATAGTTTTTATGAAATTATTTTAAAAACTATTTTATTTTACAAATATTCTGGGAGTTTTCCTAAATTTTATTATAAATACGTATTTTTGCCAAATTTTATGTAACTGCTATGACGGAAGATAGCAATAAAAGTTAATATAGTTTTCTCTCTTTCTCCTTCCCTTTCAGGCACGTGAGGAGCTGGAGGTGGAGTTCACATTGCAGAACACGTGAGTAGAGTCCTAAATTCTAAATAAACCGTTATATTCATTATAAAAATAGTCTGAAAAGGTGGTTTAGATGTGACGGTGCTTGTTATACCTCCAGTCTCAGAGAGCAGCATCTGGATGTTTTCATTCAAACCTAGTAAACTGGAATTTCAGAATCTGTTTTAAAATACACTTCCATGGCTGGAAGTGTGATTTGTGCCCTGTTTGACTGCTGCCTCCTGGGCGCCAACTTCTTGTTCTCTTGTGCTTCTTGTCATCAAGTCCATACACAAGGACACACGAGAACAACTGCAGTACTCAGGAAGTCTTCACCCTTAGAAGGAGGAGTGCCATGCCTGAACACCTTACATCTCTCCTTCTTGGGGAGTCATGATTTCCACAACCATGGTGTTATGAGGTGCTTTCCTGTTTCCTATTCAGCTCGTCTGGTTCTGCATGGGGAGCTGTAGAGTTTGTAGACTTGAGTGTCAGCTCCAGCAGAGAGAGGAACTCAATGTTCTGCTTAAAATATGGAGCAAAGATCACTGTGGGAGGCTGACGACAGAGGAACAAGGAGAACTGGAGGAGCAGCACTAGCTTCTCTTGGTAGTCTGAGAAGCTGCTGGTGGAGCTGGAGTGTTCAGGGGGTGTGTTTACTTCAGGCTGTGGAGAAATCTGGGAGCTGGTCACTAACCTTTTCGAAAGCGTCTGATGCGGTACGGGTGTTCTAGTCTGGCTCCATAACACACTTTTTGATCCCGAGGAAGTTACTGGAAAAGGTTTCTGTTGCAAATTTGATTTGTGTCTTTAAACTGAAAGTGTTGTTAAAACAATTTTGCTTCTAAGAGATGAGATGCTCAACTCACTTCTCAGATGGTTGCTGAGACTTTCTAAAGACGTATAGGGCCCTTCCAGAGCCTAACAAGATAATATGTTGGTGTGGACTTTGAATCATAGAATGGTTTAGGTTGGAACGGACTTTAGAGATCACTTAGATCCCCCATGGCAGAGACACCTCTCAGCAGACCAGGTTGCCCAGAGCCCTGTCCAACCTGGCCTTGAACTTCCAGGGATGGAGTAGCCACAATGGCTCTGGGCAACCTGCTTCAGGGCCTCAACAACCTCACAGCGAAGATCCAGTCTAAATCTCTCTTTTAACTTGAACCCATTCCCTTTGTCCTATCACTAGAATCCCTCATACAAAATCCCTCTCCAGCTTTCCTGTAGCTCCTTCAGGTACTGGAAGGCTGCTATAAGATCCAGCTGAGCAGCCCCTATTCCCTCAGCCTGTCCTCACAGGAGAGGTGCTCCAGCCCTCTGATCACTCTCATGGCCTCCTCTGGACTGACTTCAACAGTTCCTTGTCCTTCTTATATTAGGGACTCCAGAACTGGGTGCAGTACTCTGGATGAGGTCTCGGAGGAGCAATGGGGTAGAATCACCTTCCTTGACCTAGCGGTGGCAGGTTTTTTGATACAAGCCGGGATACGGTTGGAATAATGGGTTTCTTCCTTACAGAAAGGGAAACTGGGACTTGCTGTTTAGGGTCTTCCTTCTTTTGCAAGTCAGGAGGTGGCACGGAGATAGAATCCACCTTTATAACCCTGTCTTTTGGTGAGGGAGGCCGAGGTAGGTTGCCTGGCTTGAATGTTGAGCGTGATTGAGTTTGCGTGGGAGAATGGAGGCAGGAATTCATCTTGAAGCGCGTGCATGCCGCATCTGTGTCAAACTCCTCTCCTTGACCTTGCAACCCGTTGTCTTTTCCTGGTGACATGTTCAAGAGATTAAGTCAGAAATGCAGGAAGTCTTGCAGATGCTCCCTAAATAATTCTGCTGGTTGGAAGATGACGGTTGTACCCTTGATGACTGTACCCTTGGCAGTCCCAAGGAGGAGGTTGTAAATAGAATCATAGTCATGGCTCTGATTTTACAGCAAGAACACATCTGGTCTGCTGTTTTCATTCATAGTGTGGGGCCTGGCTGACCAATGTAATAGTTGTGGCCTGAAGAGCTCCACATGCAAAGGAGCACATGACATATGCTGCACCATATGTCAGGGAACATCCCTGTGAAGTCCCAGCAGGTCTGGGAAAAGGGAAGATGCTTCTCTGGGAAATAGGGCTTCTTGCCAGAAGGCAGGAAAACATTTCCCTACTATTCTGAGTTGCATTTCTTGTGTATATGGTCAGCGCTGTTCTTCCCATCAGTTAGGTCTGGAAGAAAGATGCAAGAACATCTGACTTGATTAAATACTGCCATCTTGGTAGGCTATTTGCAAGGGGTTTTGTCCCCCTCAAAGCAGAAAAGTGTGTTGTCAGGATTAATGCACAAAGTGGTTTGTGCACTGAAATTTGAGGTGGTAGATTGCATCACTTGTGAGAAAGAACCCCAAAAAAGTCTGGAAGACTGAAGTAGCTGAGACAGTTCACCAGAGAGCTGTGGACCAAACTGACCTCTCCTGGGTTGGGCAAGTAAGTAGGTTTTGGCAAAGGTTTTTGTCACTGCTGGGTGGAACAAGTGTTGGCCATTAGATTAGAGGCAATGTCCAGAGCAGGAGAGCAGCCTCAGCACCGACAGGAAGCACAGCTAAACACGCAGGACAGTTTCTACAGGTCTCGTACGGTGATGGGAACAAGAACATCGGTTTTGGGGGGTAAATATGGCAGTTTGTCTCTGAAATGAATAACTCTTTCCATCAGTACGTTTTGCCTGGCGCCGTTCATCTCAAGCAGTTCTTCACTCTTTCCAAATCTTCATTCCAGACTTCACAAGCCGCAGAGTTTATTCTACAAGCCTGTTGGATTTTGTTGTTTTTCTTCCAGCATTTCAGGTGAATTCTGTAATACGTGAAGTGTAACCCCAGGCCAAGAAATTCTCCTGGGTGTCACCTATGCTGGTGGCTTTGTCACTTCCGCTTCTCTTTGCCTATTGACCTTGCAGCAAAAGTTGTTGGCTTGTGCATCTTCCACCAAAGAACACTGTAGAAATGCCCAACTCCCGCGCTGGTAGGCTGCGCGAAGTGGGCTCCTGTGTGCGCTCTCGTTGTCTTCTACGTGGAAACGGAAGAAACCCTTCCTTTCGGTTGCTGGGTTTCCACCACTGCAAGACAAATCCCCTCACTAGTCGTGCCTTGCCCTTACACCACTTGTGCAGTACCCA
This sequence comes from Phoeniculus purpureus, assembly GCA_028565055.1. Taxonomy (NCBI): domain Eukaryota; kingdom Metazoa; phylum Chordata; class Aves; order Bucerotiformes; family Phoeniculidae; genus Phoeniculus; species Phoeniculus purpureus. Next base: position 14,147,651 of record JAOXOE010000441.1, on the reverse strand, counting down.
CCCTCCTTGCTGCTCATGGTACTCATGGCAGGCTCTGAGAACCAGACATTTGATCCTAACGACCAAAAGAGGAAGGCATGCTCCTTCCTCCAGGTGCCTTTTCGCCAGGAACTGAGCCCAGGGATTGCAAACGCCTGCCCAGTGATTTATGGGCCCATAAACACGAGCCCAGCTGGCATGACAGCTGCTGCCCTCAAGCAGCAGTGACAGAAAAGGTAAGGGCTTTGTGCACAGGTGCTGATCTCTGTACTTCTCTGCTTTTTGTGTTATTTTCCAGCAATGAGCAACACTAATGTGGTCTTTCTCCTTTTTATTTCTACTGGTAGGGTCCAGCACCAGCACGAGCCTCTACGAGCTGCTACAGGGACAGGGTCGCGCTTGACAAGGTGGCTTCGCTCGCTCAACATTCCCCTCCCATCTGACTTCTTCTGAAGCCCACATCTGATACTGAGCGGCCACAAAGAGGCTTCTGATGAACTAAAAGGTACTTTAAGTTTCCTAGGAGAGGTCTGAGTGCCTCCTGGTGTTTGCTGGGTCTGCTGACCTTCTTTTTGGCTTCTTTCTGTCTTTCAGATGTCTCCAGTGACAGAAGTCTCGAACAACTCTTAGAGGAATGAAGAACCACTCTTGCACAACCTTTCATCTCAGCTCCTTCTCTCTTTTCTGTTTTTTTCAAATGTGAAAGATGAAGTTGAAAGCAGAGCCCGCTTAATGCAAACAGGTGTAAATAGGTGTACAAAAAGCTGTATAGAAGCTAAATAGCAGGTATTGAAAGATGGCAAAAACGTGATTTTTAGACAATAAATGTCTTTTTTTTCTTTCTGTAGTTCTGCTGTGTTATTTTGAGGCACTTTCCTCATATGTGGGGGACCAGCAGATCACACGAACCGTTTGGTTTGGGCACTGCTGAGGAAACTCTGAGAAGGCTGAGTCTCCATCCACAGGGAGGCAAATGTTCTGCTTGTGTTTGTGGCAGGAAGTCACAGGGCCACATCAGAGGCAGAACTTTAAGTCAAGAAAGATGAGAATCAGAGAATGTTTGAGCTGAGTATGGGGTTTTTTTTAATTGAAATAATACCATCCCCTCTCCTTTTTTTGGGTTCGGAAAGTTCAGAGAAGTAGCCTCTGCTAGGTGGAATCTACTGAAAGCACAAGCTGGCTCTGACATCAAAGAACTAAACATTTGTAGATGGGTACCAAAAATCCAGGCTCTCTGCTGAAATGGAGCGCAGTAGTCTACTCTAAGTGCAAACCATAACAGGAGAATCTGTGTCTTCCCATATAATACTGCCCGTTTAACTGTAAGCCGGGCGCGTTCCCTTCCATTTTGGCCATCATGTTCTAGGAGGAGGCAGCTGTTGGAAGTGACTCCCAGTCTCACAGAGTCCACTGCGGCCTTAAACACCCCTTCAATAGATGTTTAGTGGAGAAGGATGCCCAGTTTCTCCGTTCCTGGCTTCCCCTGCCACAAACCATAATATGCTCCCAATTCTCATGGTAAAACTGAGCTCTGCAATAAAAATCATGGACTATGATGGAGGAGGGGGACGAAGTATTAGTGTCCATGATGGGGGCTGTCTAGTAGCAAGTTGGTTGTTATGGAAGTTACCAGCTAGTCCTGAGCACTACTAGTCCTAACACCCAACCAACAAAAGGCAGTAGCTGGACTTAAAACAGTCACAGAAGTGATACCCCAAGGGGGACATTCCAGCCCTTGATGATTAATGCCAGTGTTGTCCTGGTTCTTCCCAGGAGCCTTCCAAGCTCTTCTTTCCAACAGTGCAGTTTCTTCCACCCTGTTTGAAGATTGCACCTTGGACTTCCGAACTGTTTGTAGTTAATAAATAGTTATTTAAGTTTATTCTGAGATAAGCTGATACAAATGCCTGAAATAATACCTCTGCTGGGCAGTTACCCCTACCAAGAGACACCTTTTCCCGTCTTTCCTCTTTCATTTCATTAGGCTATGCAGGCTGAGATCTTTCAGTAGCCACCGTACTGTTTCTCTGCTTTCCTTGAATATTTTTAACCTTACAACTATTTGATCAAAAATAGTAATTAAGTGCAATATTTTGCCCCTGGAATAAAACTGGAGTTCGAGTCAGCAAAACTGAGCCCCGTTGTGTCTGTGCATGCAGGTAGAAGCACTGAGCATTTCTTTTGCCCATTCCTGGCTATTGATCTTTGAACTCTTTTAAAATACAAGAAACCCCCAATTCCTACAAAATTCTAAGTGAAATACTCCTTTTTTTTTTTCCCCACTGTACAATGGATTTTTTGGGGGAGGGGGTTTGTTTTGGGGTTGTTTGTTTGATTACTTGTTCTTTGTGTTTTAAATGGGAACCTGTGGAATGTGCTGCACCACATTTAGCCAATGGATATTTTTCTCTTAAAAGTAAATAGTGATTTGGAAATGAAATTTTAAACTTTATGAGCTTTGAACTTTTGGAAGACTTCTTTGTCACGGTGAACTCTATAAAGCTGTTTTCCTGAGTGTGTATGCCAAAATTCTAGTGGTTCTGTTAAACCTTTGCTTGGAATGGGTAATAACGATGTCATTTATCTGACTTTTAAGGGAAGTGTCTTGCCTGGGTTCAGATGAGCTGAAACACATAACTGCACCTGTATGAGACTAAGGAATGTGTAACTCATAGCTTGGAAATCCCTATGATTTTATGTGCGTGTTCCCTTAGGACTAATCTGGGTTATTGAGGCACTGTACGAATCTACATCTGCAGTTTAATAAAATGCTCATTCAAAGGTATCCTCAAGTCGATATTGCATGATTTTTCAGAGGAAAACATATTTGAGCACATAAGAATTGGCATGTGCTGCACAGGAATCCCTGTCTGCACCCAGATGGATGGGTGAAGATACGTCTATGCCTACAGTGACACACTACAATCTCATGTGCATTTGGCAGATAACTTTGTAGAGGTGGCTATGGTTTCTCCTACCATTACAGTAATTGTTGGAAAATCGTGGAAAATGAGTTTTTGAAGTACAAAACTTGGGGTCAAACTGTGTAATGGTCTAAAGAGTCAAGCCAGGTGGAACAGACTCTAGCTCTCCTCAAACTCAGCACGTTGCATGTCAGAATTCATGACGTAGTTTACTAAAGCGGGAATGGAAAACCACAGTGGTGAAAACCCGGCTTTATGTTCTGTCTTGGGCTTATGGAGAAACTTAGAACTCATCTCATCATATAGAACTACCCTTGATATAAGCTTTAAAGTATTTTAGAGTGAGAATGTTAGCATCAGAACGTCAGAGTTTATGAGGAAAAAAGGGCTGACATGTAACTCATAGATTTCAATCTTTGTCTGAGTGGTCCCGTGCATCACATGCTTTCTGTTTTATTTTTCAGCCTGGACTATCCTGATGGCATTATTACAAACGGAGTGCTAGTGGTAATGTACATTTCTCACAATCTTTCCTCTGCCTGCATTGCAAGTGCTTGCATTTTTAACCGTGGGAACTTTGAGCTGACCCTCAAAAAGCCAGTACTGTCAGCCACACTGTCCTGAGAAAGAGGGTCTGCTGTTGACGCTAGAGATCTCGTTTTCTCCTGTAACTCCAGAGCAATGCTACCTGCTGAAAAGGTGTGCTGTGGGGCTGCTGTCAGTATGCATGCATCACCTCTTCTCTCCAAAAACTTGAATTTCCTACCCATTACAACCATTATGTATGCAGCCATGATACCTAATATAACCACACCGTAACCAGAACTAACGAAGGAAGTGATTAAATGCTCGTAAGAGGAGTCCCTTAATCAATATACCTGTTATTTGGAACAGTTCTTATCTTTTAAACTGTCTGAATTCAAGCAGCTCATGAGTTGCTCCTCTTCACTTTCCTACTTAGAAAAACCACCATGTCACCATCACCCTCACGTTGTCTGAAGACTTAATAATAGATAATGACTGTGTTGTTCGTCAGTCAGCGGTAGGACCTGGTTGAGAACAGTAGGAACTTCTTGCAATGCTGCTTTCTCAATTGTCAGCCATCCTCTCTTGCTGCAGGCACGCGAAGTTTCCTGTTTGGAGGTTCGGATAGATACAGGGAAGCTGAAGGAGCGGTGCACAAGTGAGTCCATTGCATCATTGACTTATTGTTGTCCTGTTGTGATTCAGTCACTGAAACAGATGTGGAAAAGTTCGTAATCTCTCGTGCATGTCACTCTGGCTGTGTCACACAATACTTAGTTCTGCTGTGCCCCACCTTGCACAAAGATGGTATCTGTCAGCGTTCCAGTCAGTCAGGTATTGAGTTCCAGGGCAAATCTGAGATTGATGCAAAAATAGAGCCATAGGTACTGGAGTGAGAAACATGGGGAAAGAATCGTATCAGCTTGTCTTTCATTTGTTCAAAATGAAAATTAATATGTGGAACTCTTATCCTGTGTGTTTGAGGTGAGTTTGAGCATGTTCAAAGTTGCTATACATTTGGGGTTTTGAAATAGGGGCTGGTTTTGTTGTTGTTGCTTATATAATAAATATATTCCAGTAAATAATTAATACAATAATTAACTTAGGCTTCTGAATGTAAATGTAAAATTCTATCAAATAAGTCTGTTCCACCAGATCAGAACTTTGCCTCTAGTAGGACTTTAAATATAGCACAACTCTTCAATAGTCTTGAAGTTAATTCACATAAACAGTAGGTTGTGTAAAGCTGCTTTGGGACAAATATCAAAATACTATTGCTGCTTTAAGATAATTAATGAATGGAAAATTAACCTTTATGAAGAACATGGTAGCAATGGCTGAGGTTACTGTAGGAACTTTCAGACTAAATGTAACGTAGAGTAGACGTTGCATTGGGGGACAGCGTTTAGTGGTGCTGATAGGGCTAGGACAAGGTGGGACTCCATGATCTCTTCCAGCCAAGATAGTTCTATGATCCTATGATAGGGAGGAAAAATTAGTGGCCTAAAATTCTACGCCTCTTATTCTTATCTTGCAAGATATCTCTCTGTAGACGTAAAGGCTTCTTCTGTAGAAGGACCACAGCCTTTGGACTGGCCTGCTCTTACAGGTTTGGTGACATGAGAGCACGTGCCAAGCAGTCTGCTTGACTTTTGGGTTTGAATCATTGGACTACTGTAACAGACACCTGATACCACAAAATGTACACGATGAACAAGAGAAGACCAACAGCTCTCCTGTTCAGCGTGTGTAATCCTGAGTACCTTTACACAGACACTCCTTCAAGTAAAATTCTTTATTTATGGAAAGCACCTACCAGACTGCATGCTGCATGACTTAAGGAACGTGAATTCTCTATGCTGATGACTTACACAGATCCACCAACACGGTTTATATCCGTTTGCAATGTGTTCCAGCCACTCAAAGTCTATGTAGTTAGTCACTGAGCCGTAAGACAAATCAGACAAAAAGTTAATTAGTCACTGAGGTGTAAGAAAAATCATGCTGAAACTGTCGAGAGTACAAGTGGAGTTTATCTGTTAGTGACGTGTGCTTGCTTGAGTTCAGATTCTCTTTGTTTGCTGCTTCTGTGTTTAGACCAGGAGCTCACACTAACGGTGAAAGGATCCCATGAAGGAAGCCAGAAGATCTTTCTGTACCCTGAGCCAAGCCTTAGGGTCATCACATTTCACTGCGTCATAAATGACCAGGCAAGACTGGATATCATACTCCCAGAAGAGGTACATTACCCTTCCATATGTTATCACTGGCCTCAAGGAAATCAGGAGAAGCAGTTAATGTCACCAGCGAGCTGAACCGGCTCCTGCTCTTAGCAGAAGTTGTTCTATAGGTAACAAAACTTCCACGTGCACATCCCTACCGCTTTTTACAGGTGCCAGACGAGAGTGAAACTAAGGAACCTGGAGTCCTTTCTTTTCCTCTGACTTCCCTCCCTTTGCAGAAGGAAATAATTTTAGAAGAGGTGAGTTCTGCAAATGCTTTGAAATGAGTGTTCGCAAAATTTGCTTTGTATCGTCCTGCTAGAAGTGAAGTAACTAAGCAAACACAATCACCGTGTAAAACCGGACAGCTCTTTGTCGAAGGTGGTGTAAGATACTAGGGCCATCATAGTTGTTTCTAAGGAAGCAGGTAGCAACATTAATTATAGTAATGTGAAAATCATTACAAACCTGCATCCCCAAAATTGGAATTGAGTGGTCTCAGGAAAAAAAATGACCAGCAGATGCACATGAATTCAGAAATACCTTTTTGGGTGTTGGGGTTATTCCAGAATGACTAATAATTAATAAAACCACTTCAGAGTATGAGCTTAATTCAGATCTTTACTTGTCTAAGCATTGATGTTCACAGAATCACAGAATTGTTGAGGCTGGAAAAGACCTCTGAGATCATCACGTCCACTCTATGACCTGACACCACATCAGGTAGACCATGGCACTAAGGATCACATCCAGTCTGTCCTTAAACACTATCAGTGACGGTGACTCCACATGTTGAGAGTGCTTTGGTCTAGATTTCCCATCACTTTTTGTCTCATTCTTGTTGCTCTTTCTAAGAGTTCACACTGTGACCCGCAAGCTCATGGCGCACAAACCACCCCCGGCAGGTTTTGGTTAGATAAGAGAGAGTTTGATTCCAGAGCAGTGAGTAAGACTTTGGTTAATTGAACCAAAAAGACAGCCTTAGCCATAGGATTTGTTGAGAACCTCTGCTTTAGTGGGTGAGTTTAACTGGTTTAAAATCTGGTAGTGACAATCTCTGTTTTCTGGATTTCTAGGATAACTCCTTTCTCTTGTGCTTGACAGCAAGAAAATGGTAAGATAACCTCGTTTTGTCCTGTCACCCAGGGTTACAGTTCAGTAGTTATCAAGGTTATCTCCTACGATAGGTGGAGAGATGAGCACACAAAGCTGCGTGAGTGCTTTGTCCTGTACTCACAGAGTGCCTGAGGTAAGTGCAAACCTCCTGCTGTTGCAGGATCACACGGTGCAATACGGACTTAGGACGCGTGGTAGATGTCTTCAGAGTAAATGAGCCTATTTGATGACTACTGTTCTTAGATGGGAGCAGAACGATGCCTATTCTTTTTGTTGTCCATATATGCCAGCAGTCACGTCTCCATAATGACTGAAATGAACTCTGACCCTCTTTGACTTTACAAAGTCACTGAGGCAAACATAGGGCAGCCTGACTTCTGTCCCTTCTCCTGCTTCACTGAGCAAAATGGGAGCTGAAACCTGACCAGCTGCACGTGACTGTCCTGTCCCTGGATGCAGAATGGCACCAGTGGTACCTAAAACTGACGACGATGAGGTTTTGTGCTACAGTTGAACGCTTTGCATGGTTTACAGCATCCTCACTGTTGGTTGGTACGCAGAAGGGAGCTGAGGTGGATTTTCAAAGCATGGGTGTAGTGCTTGTGTAGGTGAAATTCAGAGCGGAGGAAAAAGAACTACCCATTCGGCCTCAGCCTTTAACAAATCGTACTGAGATGGTAATAGAACACATACGGGTTTAATAGAGAGACAGAGAGTAGCTCTAGGCTACCACAGCTGTTTGTTTCTTAGAGGTGAATTGATTGACCTTATTCTGTTTCCAAAATAACACTGTGATACATCAAATTAGCTGGACAACAGAGGTTGCTAATACTAACCCTCAAAACACTCATGTTTGTGAAATATTGGTGACAGGGTGGAGTCTGCAGCTACCCGGTGGCCAGAAGTGACCTAGACGATTCGGTCAACATTGAGTTTCGCTTTCAGTAGCACGTGCATTTGTGTTGCTGAAGACACAAATCATTGGCTGCTGTTTGGTTTGGCTTCAACTACTTTTCTGCAGAGTGTTTTGGCTTACTTCACATTTCTCAACGGAGAAAATTCGAAGTGGGTTCCCACGTGTAAAAAATGATGGGTAGTCAGATGTATCTGCATGGCCAAGCTTGAAGGTGCTTATCTAGGCATCTGTTCAGCATACAGGTGAAAGGCTGGACCTCACAGGACAGAGGCTGAGCAAAGGGGGATACTTGCTCTGCAGTTCAAGCGTTATCACAGAGCTCATAGAGACCTTCACTTTAAGTACTGTTAGTGAGCTCTCAAAGCCCAAGAACAGATGGCGGTGACGTTCATGATCATGGTGACAATAAGAAACGGATACAGAAGGAATTATTCCTTGAATTGCTCCATTGGGTGGTTTTTCTTTAGCTTGTGTGTTTTGCTTTTTGCCCATGGCCACAAGAAATCTAAAGCACCTTGGAAAGTCCTCTTCATCTTTACTGCTACTCATAGCTGGCAATATAAATGCTCCTTTTTCTTCTGCTCCTTTATCGATAATATGAGGAATTGTTCTGCAGATGATTTATGACGTTTACTAAGAATTTGCCTCACATGTTGTGGAATCATCTATAAATTACATGTGCATTCGTCTGCCCCATTGTCTGCTCCAGCTCAGGAGACCTGGATGTGCGCTTAGGATTTAGCTTGTGCACGGAAGAGCAACGGTTCCTGCAGAAAAGGAAGAAATATGTTGCTTCTGCTCTGAAAAAAGTTCTTAATTTGGAGGAGGATCTGAAAGAGCATGAGGCAAGTGAATGTCACCCCTGGTAGCAACTCCTCTCTGGATCTGCTTCACATTACTTATGAAATAAAGAACCAGCCTAATTAATTCCGTTGTTCTGGGACAATTCTGGCCACTCAGGATGAGAGATAAGCAAAAGAAGCAGTGGTAGAGATGGTAGAGTACTTCAGGTGGTAGAGTAGGGAAGGTAGGATAATGTCTTTACAGTCCTTCAAAGTTCTCCAGAGCTCCTCAAGTCAACCCATTTACGCTTGATGTTGCTCATGAGTCTCAGGATGAAAACTTATAGCGAGCAAACATGGTACATTTGGGGGATGCTGTCTGCAAACCGTGTGCCTTAGCTCGGTCACAGAGACAAGGTGGAGATCATGGCATCTGCAAACGAGTTTGAGAGGAGAAAGCAAAATATCTTCACTGAGACTTCTGAATGAAAATACTTTGAGTGGTTTCTGCAGCAGGAAAGGTGTGTTGTTGGGAAAACTGACTGCTGAATGAAACTGTGCAGCTGGAAAGGTGAATCCTAGAGCACTGCTGAGTTTGATTAAAGGTGTAGCTTTGCAACTGTAGCCCCTACTCCTACCTCCAGAACTCAGTCATTAGTTTTGAAACAGCTTGTGCCTAGCCATGTAGAATAGTGTAGGAAATGCAGTTCCCAAGAAAGCTAGAAATCACATTTTCACAGAGCTAAGAGTTTTCTGACACATGGAAAATGATTGAGTTGGTAAGATCAAAATGGATAAGAACAAAGCCATTTTTTAAAAAGGTCTGATTACTCTGGCTCTCTGGTTCGTGAACTTAACTTCAAAATTGTGGAATTGGCAAGAGAGTTTTAATTCATAATGAAAAAAGTAAATATAACCCCCCAAATATAAATCTAAGTTATCTTAAATTTTGTTAAAATGATCAGATTTCTCCCCCATTAGTATTTTATAAATTTTCACAGATTTGAAGTTCCTATCAAGTTTAAAGTAGGAAGAACATATGCTTTGGGTTTTTTATTAAACTTTATAGAATGAAAGAAAAACTTTCTTCAAGCTCCAGTCCCTGACTTTAGTGCAGCAGATCCGACAGAATTAGAATCTAGTACTTGAAAGGTGTGACTTGACATTTTTCACTGGGCTCGTGAATGTCCACTGACGATGCTGAGGGAAGCGAAGGCTGTACTACATAAGTAAAAGATTAAGAGAAGAATAATCTGTTCAATTACACTCCAACCTTGCAGGGAGGGAAGCCCTGTAGATGATCTCTGCTTCAGGACATAAAGTAATTAGTGGCCTGAGGACAGGAAGGCTTCGTCTATTGTGTGGTCTAGCTGATTATAGGGTGCTGAACATTCTTCTGTTGGATGCAGAGTCACAGATCCCTAATCCGTTCCGGTATGGTAAAGCCTGTATTTTCGATGACAGCTTCTAATAATATACTTTGAGAGGAATTCCAGGGTGATGAGGTTGATTTCCAGTTGTTTATTAAGTAAACAGCTTCCCACCCATCTTATCTGAGTGGGTAAGACACAAAGGCCCCCCGCCTGTCTTTCACCTCTCGGGTGGTGGCAATAGAAGCCTTCTGCAACAAGCACATCCTTTCTGCAGTAAGTCGTATCACTGCCTGTCTGTAGGCTGCTGTGTAAACACATCTTGCCCCCCATGCATGCATGGCTTTCACTCCTTCTCCTCTATGATGTTAAACAGGTGCCAGTGGTGGCCATCACAACAACTGGAGGAGGGACAAGATCACTGACAGCAATGTATGGCAGCCTGCTGGGTCTCCAGAAACTCAATCTGCTAGACTGCATTACCTACATTGGAGGTTTATCGGGTACCACATGGTGAGAGTCACCCAAACAAGGTTTATGTTTGTGCTCTCTGCTCAATACTGTTGACTATTTGCTACACCACCATCGGCTTCTAAGGCTCTTAGTCAAGAAAAATCATTTCCATTTTCTCCACAATCTCCTCTGTGTCTGCCTAGAGCAAAGAAACACAACGTAATGAATAAGGGATCAGTCATCAAAGTAATTAGCTGCTTTTGTCACCGCACTGATGCAGTCTATGCCTGTAAATGCTGTGTTACCTTTTCATGTTTTATCAATTATACCTTAGACCAAATGCCACAAATTTGTCTTTAGACTGGAAATTGAAGGAAGATGGGAAGAAGAGTTTATGCCTGCCATTTGGTGGTTATTCTCACTTCCATTTTGGATTTAGAGTGCATCTCCCTCCGGTAAAAGATGTATTCGGGGCTATTGGAATTAATTCTGTCAAAGACATTCCAACGTATAGCACCAAGTTACTGACCCTGGGAAGGCTGCTCATTGTAAAGTGCTCTCCTGTAGTGGGGGGGATCATGTCAGACTTATAGAAATGTAAGTATTGAATTGAATGGGTTCTAGGTAGCTCCACTCCTGTAAACCTGGCTGAGCTTATAGAGGTGATTTCTTTACACTGACTCACGTGTCAGTCCTTTAGGGATCCAAACCATAGTGGCACATTTCTCTAAGTACTTGCCAAAATTCTTTTAACTTCTCTGAGACCTTGACACTATACATCAGTGTCATGATTTTAAGACAAGTGACAATGGCTGTACGAGGACATGCACAAGACACAATAATAACTGCCTAGCGATCTCCCTGACATGAAATGTTAGCAGACACTTGTGAACAAATTTAGGACTAGAGTAAACTAGTGGTGACTGCTTTCTACAATATGGCCCACCTTCCAAGTAGCGGCTTTTCTGGGTACTTGTGGAGTCTTTGTATGCAATAGCTGTAGGTGGGTTTTGTCTCTGAATTTCTCAGATAGCTTCTGAGCCCTCATGAATTTCTACCACCCTGTGATAGCTTAGGTTTTAGAACCCAGCAGAACTAATGTATTCCCCATAGCCACTCCAATTTTCTGCATGGTTGGGCCAGAAAGCACACAGATGTTGTTTGCTCTTGGAATTAGAGTATTTTAAGTATGTCTTACTGGTGATCCTATAAGAACTAAGAAACAGCAGACGAGTTGCTCCAAAGCTCTCTCAAACCAAACAGAAGCATAATTACCTTTTCATTATCTTCTACTACTATTTCACCAGGACAATGGCAAATTTGTATGAAGATGCTAACTGGTCACAAAAATATCTGGAGGATGCAATCAACGAAGCTCGCAAGCAAGTCACCAAATCCAAGATCTGCTGTTTTTCTTTGGATTGTCTGAAGTATTACTATAATGATCTGATGGAGAGAACTAAAGAAGGACATAACACTTCTTTCATAGACCTTTGGGGGCTTGTCATTGAATCCATGCTGCACGATAAGGTACTGCTTCTTTTTACCAGAAGCCAGATGAACCTCTAGAGCTATAAAAAATAAAATAAATCTTGGGATACTATTCAGTACTGCTAATCCAAATAATTAGTAATAGTTAGTGCTTGATTCAGTTCTATGTATTCAGAGCCATTATTCAAACACTATTGCTTTAAAGTGAAGTCGACCTTGAACTGAAGGAACCATGGCATTGCAGTTAAAGGTGTTCTTTCTTCTGAAAGAAAGAGGGATCCAAAGGAAAAGGACCTTTTTCCAGATGTAGACTAAGCCCTTTGGGCACGAAATATTTGGACTGGAAGGTGCAATTACAATTTTGAAATAAATTACCTTGCTAGCATAAATGAAGATAGACTGTGTGAGATGATTTAAATAGCAGGAAAGACCATTCGCTCTATGTTATCAAGTTAAGTATCTGTGTGTGATCTCAATATGGTAGTGAGTTTTGAGAAAGACTGATAGAAATTTGGGTATACTAAAACCAGTATAACTTACACAGTTTCCTTATGGTTTATCTTCAAACAAGGAAGTTTGTGTCACATGCAGCTGAGTCCGGTGCTGGGTATGATTTTACTTCCAAAATACCTTAAAAAGGTTATCAGCTCTTTTAACTGAGATCCTGCCAAGGAAAGTACTGTACCTGCCACATAACCACATATTTATTCCTGGGAACGTTGGGGTTTTTATTCTTGTGGAATCTACAGTCAACCTCTCTGTATGTCTCAAAAGATGAGAACCCATATAAAATGTAGCTGCTTCTTATGGGATGCTTGCCACCTTCAGAATATCCCACGACTGATAATTCTGAACAATCCAGTGAGCTAAGAATGGGAAAGAGAATCTGGATAAAGGTGATAGTTCATGTTATATTATTTCAAGTGCAAGTTGTTTTTCACCTCATTCCATTAACCATCTCTAATTGAACACAGAAAGACGAGCACAGACTCTCGGACCAGCGGCAGGCAGTGAATGATGGCCAGAACCCATTGCCCATTTATGTGGCCATCAACCTCAAGTCCAGCTATAGCGCTCAGGCATTCAGAGGTAATAGTTATGATTTTGATTTCTTAACAAATCTATATTTTACGTAATCTGAATTAAGACTAAATGTATGTAATGTGCATCAAGGACTGGAAGGGACCTCAAAAGATTATTTAGTCCAATCCCCCTGCCACAGCAGGATCACCTAGACCAAGTCACACAGGAACACATCCAGATGGGTTTTAGATGTCTCCAAAGAAGGAGACTCCACAACCCCCTGGGCAGCCCCTTGCAGTGCTCTGTCACCCTCACTGGGAAGAAGTTCCTTCTCACATTCATATGGAACCTTCTCTGTTCCAGCTTACACCCATTGCCCCTTGTCCTATCACTAGATGACACTGAGCAGAGCGTGGCTCCATCCTCCTGACACCCACC
>JAOXOE010000441.1:14114334-14134312 GCA_028565055.1 Phoeniculus purpureus | reverse complement strand
ATCCCTGGAACAGGCTGCCCAGAGAGGTGGTGGAGGCCCCATCCCTGGAGCCATTCAAGGTCAGGCTGGATGGGGCTGTGGGCAACCTGTTCCAGTTAGAGATGGCCCTGCTTGTTGTAGGGTGTTGGACTGGACGACCTCTGGAGGTCCCTTCCAACCCAACACAATCTATGATTCTGTGATTCTGCTCCGGTGGCTGGGCTTGTTTCTGTCACAAACTCAGTGCCTGGTGCAGAAAGCAAGCGCAAAGCTTGGCTATTTATTGAGGAGCAGAGGTGTCTTGGGGTTGTTACTTTGCAAAAGGTTATTTTTTGTGGCTGTGAGCAAGGGACTGGACAGGATCTGGTAGTCAAAAAGCAGCCACGTGTTTGGCAATGAGAGAAATGGAGACTGTGTCTTGGGGGAGAACAAGCTCTTTGATTGCCAGTGCAGACAAATGAGGTGTCAAGCACGAATCGGGAAGATACTGCAGATGTGCAGGAGAAGCAGTGGAGATGCAGCCCTGGGGCCAGCATGGCTTCACAAAGGGTGGGTTGTGCCCGACAAACCTGATGGCCTTCTGCAATGGGGTTACTGTGTTGATGGGTAAGGGTAGAGCAACTGGCATCATCTACCCACACTTTGCAAGGGATTTGACACCATCCCACACAACATTCCTGTCTCTAAAATAAAGAGACATAGATTTGGTGAGTGGACCACTTGATGGATAAGGCATTGGCTGGATGGTCACACTCAGAGACTTGAGATCAATGGCTCCATGTCCAAGTGGAGATCAGTTACCTGTGGGGTCCCTCAGGGCTCTGGTTTCAGTCTGGTGCTCTGAGACGAAATAAGCCAGGTTGATTTTTGAATGATTCCCTGCAGCAAAGATGTCATAGTCTGGGTTCTGCCTGATCACTGGTTGGATTTGATGATCTCAAGGGTCTTTTTCAACCTGAATGACTCTGTGACTGAACTGCTCTTCCAAGGTGTGAGCTGGAGTGTGAGAATGTCATGTGCCCTGAAACAAGGTGCCTCCCGATGTGTAGGACAAGGAATTGTCACGCACCCAGTGATGAATCTCACTATGTTGTGGTTTGTTATCAGGACCATGGCAAAGCTGTATGAAGACGCAAACTGGTCACAGAAGGATCTCAGAGGGCCCATAGGTGACATCAGGCAACACGTGATCAAGAGCAAGCTGCACTGTTTCTCATGGGATCACATGAAATACTATGAAGAGCAGCTTTGTGGAAGAAAGCAAGAGGGGCATAAGGTGTCCTTTACGGATTTATGGGGACTTTTCATTGACTGTATGCTACACCACCAGGTATTGTATACCTCATTCCAGAGGGTTTCTGGCTTTTAATGTCAACAGCTCTGTATTCTGTTTTAGGAAAGACTCTCAAGATCTCCGAGGTGTCTTTCTTTAGGCTTTATTTAACACACAAAGCCTAAAATCACAGAATCACGGAGTATCTTTGAAGATCATCTCCAGCCTTTGACCCAGCACTGCCAGGTCACCCCTAAACCATGTCTCTTAGCACCACATCTAAATAGCCTTCTAAATAGCTCCAGGGATGGCAACTGCAGTAGTGCCCTGGGCAGCCTGTTTCAAAGTTTGATAGCCCCTTTTGGTGAAGAAATTCTTCTTAACATCCAGCCCGAACCTCCTCCGATGCAGTTTGCAACCATCCCCTCTGGTCGTATTGCTTGCCACCAGGGAGAAGAGGCTGAACCTCTCCTTGTTCTAACCTCCTTTCAGGTAATTGTCTGTCACTCTCTAGAGTGATAAGGTCTTCCCTTAGCCTCCTTTTCTCCAGGCTAAACAACCCCGTTTTCCTTAACGGCTCTTCACAGGACTTCTGCTCCAGACCCTTCATAGTCCTTGTTGCCCTTCTCTGAACCTGCTCCAGCACTTCAATGTCCCTCCTGTAGTGAGGGGCCCAGAACTGAAAACAGTATTCAAGGTGCACCCTCACTAGTGCCGAGTTCAGCGGGGACAAGCGACTTCCTATTCCTGTGGGCCACACTAGTTCTAATACAGGCCAGGATGCTGTTGGCCTTCTTGGCCACCTGGGCACACTGTTGGCTCATGTTCAGGTGACTGCCAACCCATACCCCCAGGTCCTTTTCCAACCTGCAGCTTTCCAACCACACCTCCCCAAGCCTGTAGCCTGCCATGGGGCTGGGGCTCAGGTGCAGGACCCAGCACTTGGCCTTGGTGAACCTCATACAATTCACCTTGGCCTATGGATGTAGCCTGTTGAGGTCCCTCTGTAGAGCCTCCCCACCCTCCAGCAGATCAACACACTCGCACCGCTTGGTGTTGTCTGTGGGTGTACTCAGTCCCCTCCTCGGGATCGCTAGTAAAGACGTAAAGTTGTAGGATGGGCCCCGGTGCTGACTCCTGAGGACACCACCGGTGGCTGGGCAGCCAGACCTCACTTCCTTCACTGGCACTCTCTGAGCCCAGCCATCCAGACTGTTTTCTTTCCAGTGCAGCCTGTACTTATCCAAACCTCAGGCCATAAGCATCTAAGAGAAACGTCTGAGCATGTAAGTGAAGGTGTTAATGAAACTGATTTTCCATCTTTAACTTCAGATCAAATGAGCATCCCAGTACCATACAGAGGAGAGGTGGCTCAGGCAGAGCCAGGTTCAGGCACAGCGCTCTCTGGCCATACCAGCAAGCTCTTCTGAGTGCAGTGGGCTCTGGTTGACTTCTATCTGCAGCACCCCCAAGGTAGATAAAGCATCATGTTCACCTTCTACAACCCATTCTGTTCTTTCTGAGCAGGAAAGTACTCACAGACTCTCTGATCAGCAACTGGCAATAAATGAAGGTCAGAATCCGCTGCCCGTATACCTGTCCCTCAATGTCAAAGATGACTTCAGCACTCTGGATTTTAAAGGTAATGAGTATTATAGATACTTCTATAAATCCAAGAAGCTGCCTTTAAATGCTGGTGTCTGCTCCCGTCCCCCTTCATATCTTCTCTTATCCTGCCTTCTTTGCTGTCCTCCCCTAGCTCCTCACAGCTCTCTTGGACTACTGCTGCCTGGGGAGGAGCCCCAGCAGGTGAAATGGGCTGTGAGCGGAAGGGCATGGGGGGATGCCCAAAGCTTTTCCTATAAGTCCAAGCTAATGAATCTGTTAAAGAATTTTGTTTTCCGCTGTCCTCACGTCTGGGTTCTGACTTGGATAAAAACCACCCATCCTAATGCAGTGACAGGGAGACACCTGTGCAAAGACTGCCTGGTGAGGGGTGGTGTCACATCCTGATCGATCGGAGAAAGAAAAGGGAGGGACCCAGGTTTGTGGGTTTGCTTGGGCCAAATGGAGGAGACTTAGACCGAAGGTCTGCTCAGGAATCAAGTTTACTGAAGTTAGTTCTAGTCTGCCTTCAAACAGGAAAGAAGGGAAAAGAAAAAGGTCAGAAAAGAGAGAGACTGTCAGATCACTATCCTGGGCTCCAGCAACAACCCACTCAGTTTGTCTCCCCCAGCTCCTGGACTCTGTGGATCCTCAGTGCCATGGTCGTCTCCTTGGTGTCTTTGGCTATGAGGTGGTGAGCGTGCTCTTGCCACTGACAAAGTCCCTTTGAAGCCCTTGCTGTGAGAGGTGTTTCTTCACCTGCTGTGACATGAGGGAAGATGGCAACTAGGAGGGCAACTAGTTGTGCATGTGCCTGAGGGATGGGAGAGCAGCACCAGCCCACTCCATCCCTTGAGTTAGAGGTCACAGGAGACCCTGTAGCTTATAATTTTGGGCACGGTGTGCAAAGAAATGTATTTTTCTTGGTGCTTAGACAGAATTAGCATTGAGATGAGGCTGTCCATCCTCTGATGTGCTCCTGGCCTGGCATGTCTTGTTCTGTTCCCACCACAAAGTGGCTACTTCTGCCACTGCAGGGTAGCTGGGCCTCTGAAGCTGCTACAACCTTGTTCCTCTCCCCACTCATGACGTTTGAGGCATTAACCTGTTCTTGGTCACTCTGGCAGGTGGAGATGCCTTTTGCCGTTAGCCATCACTGCTGTTCTTTCTCTCGTCCCCACCTATTCCTCACAGCCTGTTTCACTGGCTGGGGCTCCTCCTCAGGCAGCAGTAGTCAAAGAGAGCTGAAGAGGGCAAGGAAGGAGGGATAAGGGAAGATATGGAAGGGGGTGAGAGCAGGAGACAGCTTCTAGTGCTCTCTGTGCCCTGATCAGCGATGCTGATCACAATTTCTACGGTGTTTTCTGGCCCAAGTGAAGCGGGAGGTCCTGCAACTGAACCTGATCAGCTGCTTCTAGGCACCATTGGCAGTCATCAGCGTGTTCAACCAGAGTTTGGATGCATTTTGGTCGGAATTCTTTTAGCTTCACAGGGCAGTGACTATCAGAGTATAAGAATGAGCAGTAACTGGTGTCGTTGCGACTCAGAACCAAGGATGACACATCCTGTGCAGGACCTTAGCAACTGGTGGATTTTCAGACCCAGGCTTTGCTTACTAGTACAGAAATGGACCTGTGCTCCAAGCTGAATGGGTTTTCACATTGCTGGTGGAAGCAGTGGGTTTAGATTTAGCGTTCGTCACTCTACCACACAGTACACTGAAGGACACGCGGTTGTTTCAAACCGCGGTGTTGTCAGTTACCAACACGCTGAAACCACAGGTATTGTTCTTCCAGCTTTTGATCCTCTAGGCTGTTGCGTTCACATGTGTTTCGGTGACTGCAATAAGTCCTTCCTGATGCTTTGCAGAGTGGGTGGAATTCACACCTTACGAGGTGGGTTTCCTGAAATACGGGTCCTTCGTTCGTTCAGAGGATTTTGGTAGCGAGTTCTTCATGGGCCGCCTGATGAAGAAGATCCCAGAGTCCCGCATCTGCTTCTTGGAAGGTGATTTAGTACCCCTGATAATCATAATCTTTGTAACCACATAGTTGACATCTGATAGCTACAGGTCTACAAGTCTCCTACTGGTGCAGAGGTGATGGGTTTGCAGTTTAAATACCAGATGAGCCAGCAAAAAGCAAGAAGAACCAGCAAGAAACAAATTCTTGAGAGAAATGCAGTGAAGTTGCCCAGACAGGAGACACACCTATTAGAGCTGATTTTGGCAAGCATTTAAATTCAGTCTGACTTTTATAAGGAGGGAAGTTTCTAAGATGGCCTACTCATAAGCCAGACGTGAGGTTGGAGTGGCATGGCATTTGACATTCGTGCTCAAATTCATCCCTATTTCGTAACTAAACCAGTGCTAGTTGAAACAACTAGAGAGACAGATTCCAAACAGCCTGCCACAGCTGTTCTCTAAAACTCCAGCACAGTATTGAGGATGACTATTTTTTCTTTTAAACTTTCAAGGCACATGGAGTAATATATTTTCCCATAATTTTATGGATGCTGTCTACCTCTCGGGTCATTCAGAGGACTTCTGGCACAGATGGACTCAAGGCAATGAGCATGACATTGGTGGGTTGTTTGACTTACTTTTCACTTGCATCTGCATTGATTTCACATCTCTCTGATATTTGGTAAAGGGATTTGGTTTTGGTTGAGGGGTCACCAACCTTTTGGGAACGATAGAGAAAGCAGGAGATAAACTGTTTTGCTGGAAACAGGAACAAAAATTACCCTGCTCTTTGTGCTCCCTGGGGAGTTTTCTTGGTCAGGAGAGTGTTACCGGGAATCCTCTGGGGAGCAGGTGGGGAACGACAAGGTGATGAAACCCACCTCTGCTCAGAACCGTCCGTGTGCCGATGCTTGCACTCCCTCACAGATGGGACTGTGATGGTTTGGCTGAGCAGTTTCTCTTTGTTAGCATCAGAGAAACACTCTAAATAAATGCAGACATACACCCTCTTCTCGACCTGGGCAAGTGTACAGTCTTGCTTCTAGATCAGAACAACCCCAGGTAGCGTTATAGGATGAGGACTGACCTGTTGGACAGCAATGTAGGGGAAAGGGACCTGAGGTTGCTGGTGGACAACAGGATGTGAGTTGGAACAGAGGATGTCCCATGTAAACATGAGGAAAAACCTCACTGTGAGGGTGACAGAGACCTGGCACAGGTTGCCCAGAGAGGTTGTGGAGTCTCCTGCTCTGGAAACATTCAAAACACACCTGGATATGTCCCTGTGTGACCTACTGTAGGTGATCCTGCTCTGGCAGGAGGGCTGGACTGGATTTTTCAAGGTCAGTTCCAACCCCTGAAGTTCTGTGATTCTCATTCTCCCTACAGAGGAGGACCCTGCTCTGCCCAAGAAGCCTCATAAACAGGCAACTTCCGTGTCCATTCCCAAGGGCTGCCTTTCCAACACTCTCCGACAAATGATGACTGGACGGCCAGTGGTTTCAACTTACCATAATTTCCTCAAGGGCTTGCAGCTACATAACAAGTACCTGGAGAATGAAAGCTTTTGTGTGTGGAAAGGTAATATTACATTGCTGTAGATGCATCTTTGAAGGCAATTTGAGTGCATATTCTTGCTGAAGACAAAACATTTTGTAAGGTCTGGTAAAAAGGCAAATTCTTACTTGTATTACTTGATTGATATGTCTGTGTGTGCTTGGTGGTTTACTCCTGGACTTGTTTCTGTCTTGGAGAAGCCTCATCCTAGGAAAAGCTGCAAAATAATGGCTCACAGCTTCCATTGAAGCTAAATAGCCTCAGATTTACACTAGT
This sequence comes from Phoeniculus purpureus, assembly GCA_028565055.1. Taxonomy (NCBI): domain Eukaryota; kingdom Metazoa; phylum Chordata; class Aves; order Bucerotiformes; family Phoeniculidae; genus Phoeniculus; species Phoeniculus purpureus. The sequence continues at coordinate 14,127,659 of JAOXOE010000441.1, read as the reverse complement.
TGAAAATCATCTTGATATAAATAACTTTGGATGAAGTAGAGTCTTAAAACTCCACCCTCTTACTGATCTCAGGGTACAGCTATAGATGATAAACTTGTGTCAAAGACAAATATTTAATTGTAGGGTTTTGTCTAAGAGTAATACAAGTGTGGGCTGACCTTTCTTTCTTCGTTATGGGCTTGCTCCTGCAGTAATTAATTGATAACCTGAGTGTTTGACTTTCAGATACAGTGTTGGATTCTTCTGCCAGCCAGCTGAATGAAATGGGTGACTATCTCCAGCTGGTAGACACAGCTTTCTTCATCAACACCAGCTGTCCCCCCATTCTGAGGCCAGAGAGGAAAGTGGATGTCATACTGCATTTAAATTACAGCGGAGGATCACAGACTCTGGTGATGTTTTGATGTAGTGATTCTTTGTCTGACTCTAGCAGCTTTTCTCTATCTCTTTTTTTCTGTTATTTAAATGATCCTATGATCACTTTTTGGAAATGATATCATTGGTGCTGTGACCATCATGTTCTTGACTTGATCAGGGATATTTTCAGAAGCTTTTCTGGAAAACACATGTAAAATTGTTCAGATTGGAAAAGACCTTTAAGATCAGAAAGTCCAACCACGAACCCAACTGTCCCAAGGGCACCGCAAAACCCTGTCCCTGAGCTCCAGATCCACACAACTTTTAAGCACATCCAAGGACGATGATTCAACCCTGGGCAGCCCGTTCCAAGGCCTGAGGACCCTTTCCATAAAGAAGTTTTTCCTAGTGTCTAGATCACCTGTTCTCTGTATCTCTGCAGACTTGTCCTTGTGCTACCACATAGCTGGTTAAATAGCACTTCCTGTGTAGTTAATGACTATATCTCTTTTCTATTTTTTGAGTGAAAATGTGGAGTTTTATGTTTGACTTTTGGTCGGTTGGTTTTAATAAGTTGCAGTCAGGTTTTTGTTTTGCTGTGTTTGAAGAAGCATTGAGGGCTGCGTATGGTTAGAATTAAGGGAATGTATTTGTAGGAAGACCTGAACGTGTGGAGTGTTAGATGCATTGAATGCAAACGCTCAAGAGCCTTTGATCTGAGATGCCACATGTAATCAAAATTTCCTAATCCAAATCCTCTGTCATGGCCAGTAAATCAAAAAATTCTGAAAATGTCAAATAAATTTCAAGAGCAGTAATTTTGCTTTAAAAATGTGCAGTGCTAGGGAACCATTCAAGTATTTATTGCCCAGGATATTGTTAAAATCGAGAGGGAAGGCTCGTTCTAGAGACTATTTAGCCTTATTTATAAACATATATAGATCACAGATTGTCTAGTGCTGCACAATACCAGTCATGGGGTTTGGCAGCCTTACTTCAACCTCTCTTTGTGTTGTAACTCTTCTTTTTGTGGATCCAGCCACTGGACCTGTTCTCAGAGTACTGTGTGGAGCATGGGATCCCATTTCCCAGTACAGAGCTGAGCCAGGAAGACCGGGAACACCTGAAGGAGTGCTACGTGTTTGAGGACAGCTTAGAGGCACCAGTCTTGGTGTATTTGCCACTGGTGTGTGATACCTTCCAGAAATACAAGGCACCAAGTAAGTTAACAGCACCAGTCAGTCATTTTTTGAGCTGGTCACATCCCATTTATCCGTTTAATTTGTTTCTCCTCTAAACCAGAGACTAGTAAGTGTCTCATTTGGTAAGCTGTTATATTCCCAGCCTTGTTGTGATGGATGTAGTGCTGGCCATCTCGTCAGGGATGTCAATGAATAGTTTCCAAATTAAAAGCATAAACAGTTGCAGTCTGAGGCAAAGCATCAGACTCGGCATCTGAGAGTTTGTCTTCCTTTGACAATAAAGCACAGGAGGCAGCTGCCAGGATCTATCCACTGGTAGCTAGCACTGCCACTTACCACTCTGGTAGCGAGACACTACTTTTACTTGGTTAACAAAGCTAGAACCCTCTTGAGAGTTTGTTTGCGTGGAAGGAGTTGATCATAGAAACTGTGGAAAAAGTCCAGTGAAGCAAAGGTTTTGCCCTGGTGATGAGCAGCTTTAGCATCCCTCATTTTTGGAAAGCTGCCAGATTATTTTCTGTAGTTCAGCAGTAGAATAAACAGCAACTTGGAGGTCTTCTAGCCAGAAAAATGAATTGCCCGTTTCGTTTTCAGCTTACAAGTACTTTTGCATGCGTCAACTCCAATTTTTTTGTTGCTAATTTAATGTGATCCAGGAAACTTTTCCCTTGAGAACGGAACAAAAAATCCGTGTACCAGCTTATTGAAAAAGACCTCAAGTAGTTAATCCTCTTATTTGCCCTGCTGTGTGAGCCTGACGTCTCGGCCACCTTACTGAGAGAATTCCCAATGCAAGACACTCCCGATGTCATTTTCTAACAGTCTACTGATAAGGATAAGGAGCCATCATCTCTCTAGCTGATGGAAAGGTTAAGATACAGAATTCCAAACTTGTGCAAGTGAAAGACTCTGATGGATAGTTATAATTCAGAGAGGAAAGCTTTGCGTGGAAAAGTCTTTCTGCCAGTCAGTTCTGGGTCAACTGGGACTGCAGAGAAAGAGTGAAGGAGTGGATTTCATCAGTGCAGCAGATGTAGTGTCTGTAGAGTGATTGCACGTTGAACCATTTTCTTGAGGATATTCCGTTTCTTCTGGCAGCTGGTGGGAGTGTTTTGCATTGCCTAGTAGGAGTCTCCCACCTCAGTAGTGTTGCTGAGTAGAGCTTTTCGATGCTTTTCATTCAGATGTGGAGCGCAGTCCCACAGAAATGGAGCAAGGAAGAGTCGATGTGTCCAACTGCGCTGGTCCCTATGCCACTGGTCTTCTTACCTATACTGAAGAGAACTTCAACAAGTTGCTGAACCTGTGCAGCTACAACATCCTGAACAACAAACGTTTAATCCTTCAGGCTTTGCAGACTGCGGTGGAACGAAAGAAACGATTCAAAAACCGTTCATCACCTCCATCAACTAAACTCTCTTAAACTGTATTTTGATGAATCTCAACAGGAGGAGATGTTTGGCCCAAACATTTTAGTAATGGACTAATAAATATTCCGGGAACATGGATCCATGTGGAATGAACATCTGTGTTAACTTGTTAAAAAGGAAAATTACCTGTTTTATTAGTTCAAATTAGCTTGGAAAAAGAGTTTTAACAGCCGAGGCCTTGGCCGTAGCTGGATCTTCAGTGATGTGCTGCAAGATCACAAATGTTCATGACGGCAGCAATATTTGTGATACCAGCTCCTCTGACTTGTGCGAAGGTATGATGGTCAGTGAGTAGCCCTACTCCTTGTTTCTTCCAGCTGCAGTCCAAAACACAGACTCGAGGAGTCACAAGATTTTCACACTCTTTTTAGACAAATGGTTGTTAAAGAAAAATCTAATTGCTCAGTCCTCAATCTTACTTTCTCCTGTCTGCATCTGTACCCACCCAGTGTGACAGCTGTCTTCCAAATACTGGGTATCCATGCAGAACTTGTTAGGAACAAGAAACCAGTTAGGAACAAAGGCATCGGTGAGCTTTGGTAGTGATCGCTGAGGAAGGACGAAAGAAAAGCTGCCGCTGAACAGTGGAAGTTGAAAAAACAGGAGGAAACTGCTGTTAAGAGTGCAGATGGCTGGGGTGGTAACAGGAGGTTGACAAGTCCAAATACCAGTAGCTGCAAACACCAGGTTGTTTATTCAGGGTGCTTGTCTTGCATCATTTTCCTGTATTTTCATCCATCTTTTCCATTGCCTTGAGAGTCGGCTCATTCTTTACACTGGTGTGAGTATAAAAAAGGGAAAACCTCTGGCTCTTGTGCCTCACTTGCATTTGCTGTGGTCAGAAGGTGATGGGCTTTGTCATCCGCTGCTCTCTGTTTGCTAAGCAGGAGATAATGTCTTTGTTACCTCTAAGACAGTCCTTTCTCTGTGCATCAGTTCCACTGGAAGGAAATAAGGCTAGTGGGTGTCTCTTACCAAGCTTTGCTCTGTTATGAATCAAACCAATAAAGTCTCCCTTTGTAAGAGGAATCAGCTGGCAGAGAACTTTTCATCATCTTTCCATAGGTGGTCAAGTCCAAGAACTTTTTATAAGTGACTGAGAAATCTTTTCTTCAACTCTTAATGAAGAAGTCAGTTTTCCCCTCCTTTCCTTGCCCTTGGTTGGGATAATTTGACTTTATGTCTCACCAGTAAGCCAGCAATGGCACTGGTATGTCCCCATCCCAATACCTGACCCTTTGCCTGCATGGACTGTGGCAGGAGGTTCACCAATAAGTCCATCCTCACCCAGCACCATCGCACCTATGCTGGCAAGAAGCTTTTTGTCCGCAGTGATTGCAGCAAGAGTTTCACCTTCATTGGGAACCCCACCTGGCATCGCTGTGCCCATGTCATCAAGAAGCCATGAACCTGTGCAGACTGTTCACTGACTGCAGCCACCTGTTCCACCACATCTGCATCTTCACTGGCCAGAGGCCCTACTGCTGTGGTAACTGTGACAAGACCTTCAGTGACATCCCCAACGATTGTCCAGGACACGCACACCCACACTGTTGAGAAGTTGTTCATCTGTGGTGTCTGTGGCAAGAGCTTCAGTTGCAGCTCCCACTTTAAGCACCTTGAGAAGATCCACCCCAGTGATCATAGAATCATAAAGTCATAGAATGGCCAGGCTTGGAAGGGGCCGTAAAGTTCATATAGCTCCAACCCCCCTGCAGAGGCAGGGACTTTACTAGACCTGGTTACTCAGGGCTCCATCCAACTTGGCCTTAAACCCTTCCAGGGATGGAGCCACCACAACTTCCCTGGGCAACCAGTTCCAGCATCTCACCACCCTCACAGGAAGGAATTTGTTTCTCATGTCCAACCTCAATCTCCCAGCTTCAAGTCTGTAACCCTTTCACCTTGTCTGCTTGCTACGGCATTCTTGCCCCTCTGACACCTACCAGGAGTTGCCCCAGGGATTCTTAATCGTAGATTCCTTTCCCTGCCCCTCCCGGTGGGTTTTGCTGCTGTGGGTGGTAATAAACCCCAATAGAGACCCCAAATCACATCCTGGCTCAGCTCTGGCAGTGCCACCAAAGGTGGCCCCGAGTAGCACCAGTTACACCAGTGCCATTGCTCTCCACTTCCAGGCAGTGCCCCTTCCCAAGGAGTGTTTGCAGTCGGGGATGGGGTGGGGGACACTATGCAGCTTCCTTACATGGGACTTGTGGGGCAGAACTAAGGGGAGACCCCATGTGCCCTTGGCCTAGGGTGCTTTGATGTGGAGAGAGGTATGCTGTGGCCTGGGAGATGTTGGATGTCAGGACGTGTCAGATGTTTGTGGGGAAGGGAAGACATAGTGGGGAGGGTCCATTTCTAGCAGATTGAACTCAAATGTCCTCTTTTCCCACCCGGTGTTCTCTACATCTGGTAATCAGCCACCATGGCCAGTGCTGCCACCAGAGCTGGGCTGAGGTTTGACTGGAATTGGCTGGTTTGTTCCAGTGCGTGGTGTCCCAGGGGTGAAAACTCCCCTGTCCACGTTCCAAGTTTAAGAAGAACGCGAATGAATAAAATCCTACTTAAATGACATGAGGAAATTTCTGGATCACAGACCTTGGCTTTTATGGAGGAATCCCTCTCCTTGTATTCACAGGACTGGAGACCATCCAGAGGTTTGTGAGTGCGTTCCCAGCACTGACCAGCCCACGTAGCGTTCTTCCTTGATAGCTCTCATCACAATTAGTCTTTACTAGAAATTTAATGTGTTTTGGCGTTTTTTTTGTGTTTTGAAAACCTTGGGAAATAAAAACAGAACAGTAACTCTTATTTTTGTTAATAAAACTTCTTTTCACTTTTCTTTACTGTAAGTTTTCCCCTGTTTTTTCCGTATTCAAAGACTGAGACATTCCAGATTCAGTTTGGATTCAAATTGGCTCTAGATTTCCCTACAAAAGTTGTTGCTGCATTTCTGCCAAAGAAATCATAATCTCAAAGGAATTCTGGACTAATTAGCTGACACAGGCTAATGCTGGTCTTCCTCATGCCTGTTATGGGGTCAGGGAAGAGAAAAGGCAGCTTGGACAGTGTCTGAAGTGTTGGATGTACCCGGAAAGGTCAGGCAGCCTCAGGCTTTGCAGGCTGTTCCTGCAGAGGCAGAGATGCTACTGTGGATGCTGCAGAGCTCAGGCAAAGGCGAAGACAAAGCTGTGAGCTACTGCTTCGTGAGACTGGCCTTGGAGTTGAAATGTTTTTGCAACGGAACTAGAGGCAAGATTGCATGTTCTGGGAGCAGCTCGGCCAGGGCTTTACTGACTCTTTTTGGACGACAGAACTGCTTGACATCCAGATTGCTTCAGCTGAGGGAGTAGGAGGAGCGAGATTTTATCTCCTGAAGGAGATAAAATGTGGAGTCATTTTAACTGAGTTTCTCAATAGTCTTTTGAAAGCAGAAGTCCACAGCACGTTCAGAATAGAGTGTTAAGTAGAAATTTCAATGCTCCCCACCCTGAACAGCTTCTTTGAGTCTGTTAAGGGAGGACATTGTCTGCTGCAAAAAATTGGTGGTGGTCTTGAGCAGGAGAGGAATAATTATTTAGGAACACGTTTTGAGTGTCACAGGAATAAGACTGGGAAAGGAGATATGTAACCTGGACACCAGGAAACCATTCAGCAAGCAAGGTGCCCTGGCTCTGGGATAATATAAATTGTGAAGTGGTGTCTCACCCACAGGTCTTAAGAGTGATATGAGCAGAAGTCATTAGTGTTAAGGAGTCTTGTATTTGCTGTGAAGTAGCTGGAATGGTATCAGTGTACAGGTGTGTATGTACGTTGGGGCAGCTTGGGGAAGCTGAGCTGATAACCTACCTTCTGTCCATCCACAGAGAGAGGGTGTTTGCAGGCATTTTTAATGAAAGAAAACTCCCACCCAGTATTCTAATGCTGGACATTTTCCAGGGAAGCATTCTTCTTTCAAAAGCTGGAAAGACTAGTTTAGCTAGAGTGCGAGCCAATGATTCTCAGCTCTGACAGCTGCAACCGTGCTCCTTCACAAGTGTTTAACACGGGTAGCAGTGTAATGAAGACAAGAGTGAGATACTTCAACTTTAGGGTAGAGATGCTCATTGGAAATAGTTTTTATTTTACTTTCCAATGAAAATTTCAGGTGCTGCAGGTTCACCTCTCTGAGTCGTTTTCCTTTTGTTCAGTATCTATTGAGAAGGTTGTGCAAAAAGTGGCCATGGAGCAAGCAGCAGGCTACTAAAAGCTTTCGATGGAAGCCACTAGATAGTATCACTGCCCATTTTGGGGGATTGGACTAGATGATCTTTCGAGGTCCCTTCCAATCCCTACTGATGCTATGATTCTATGACCTTCTGAACACGTGCTTCACAGAGTTATCAACGTAGAAGGAACACCTTGTGTCTAAAGGAGGATTTTACTCTAGTGATGTTCCCTGGACGATACTTTCTCTTGTCCTCCGTGCAGAGTTTCTCTGATACTGGCCCCCATGGCACAGGGAAATGCATTTGAGTGGCATCCACTGCAGTTTGCAAGTTGATTTGCCTCACCTGCATGAAGGGAATTACTCATCAATGTGAATGAGATTGATTCAAAAATAATCCCTTGAATATTGTGGTGCAAGGGTGAGCGCTAACCACCCTTTGTCATCAGGCTGGAAAGAGTGTGGCAGAGCTGGAGTCTGGTCTTGCCTGCTCCAAAATCCTCCAGCCTCCACGTGTGTGCTAATTTAGGGCTTACGTAATCACCGCTGTCAGAGGCAGTGACTCACTGCACACCCCAGTGGAAAGGAACCAGGTTGGGTTTTGTGCCCTGGTGTCTCCTGCTGGGTCTGCTGTAAGAATGAGCACACACGGGATCCATCCCTTTGAAATAAGCGCAGAGAGTGGGTGAACTGCTGTGTTCCCTGGGCCCACACAGAACAACACAACCCTTCCACCTGCCTCACCCTTCCACCCCCGCCTCACCCGACTGCCTAGAGCTCCTCCCATCCGTCTTGTTGCATTTCAATTCAAACCACAAAATTTCTGGGCATGGGTTCACATTTTTTCTAGATAATTTCTAAATATCAAGGCAGAGAACATTCAGCATGTGGCGAGGTCACTGTGCAGCACAGAGATGCCCTGAGTTCCTTTAGGATCCTTAGCTGTGGCACCCTGCCGACCTGCATGCTGCTACTGGAACACTGCTACAGGTATTTCAGCCCATGGTTTGGGAAGAGGCTGTGGGCATTGACTGAGGAAGCCTTGGACCAGGGTGCCCAGGGAAGGGGTGGAGGCACCATCCCTGGAGGGGTTCAACAAATGGGCAGCGAGGGTGCTTCAGGAGATGGCTTAGTGATTCAGGGTTGTAGGGTGGACTGTTGGACTTGATGATCTTGACGGTCTTTTCCAAGCTTGATGATTCTGTGATCCCTCTCCACTACCCTGAAGTGTCACAGTGTCGGTGTACAGGTGCTCTGGGAGCTGTGACTTCATTAGTCACAAGAGCTTTACCTGGGGACCATTTTTATTAGCACTAGTATTTTCAAGAGGGCAACCCTTAGGCAGAAAAGGGCTTCATTGACCCCCTCAGACAGAAAAGAAAGCCCGTTTTGTTCTGCTGACTCAGGTGAAGGGCTCTAATAGGCTGCAGGAAGCAGGGAGGGGACTGTCTAGTGACTGGGAGTAATAAAGGGGTGGGGCAGGAGAGTCTTGTCATAAAATCCCTGTTCCTCCATCTCTAATCTGCATGAGGAGTTCCTGTCAGCTGCACGGCGGGTACCTTCTCGCACTTACATGCGACTGGGTCTGCAATGGGATCCAATTTAAGTTCAAATGAGGTAAGCAAAAGAATCCGACAGCAAGCACGAAGTGGGTGGTCTGCCTGGTGTTTCAGTGAAGTTGATCAGATAGGGCGATAATGAGCTCTTTCTGGTGTATGGCCAATCCTGGCAGAGCGAGTTTGCTGTTCCTCAGGTCTTGTGGCTTCAAGGATGGTTTTCCTAGTCTACCCTTCTACAGACCCCACGGTGTTTCCAAGCTGTTTTGGGGCTAACAATGTCAGTTATAGAATTTTCTTCAAAAAGTTTGATGTCAGGGAAGTAAGAAGCTGGCACAGAGTTGTGATGGGTTTGGTGATGGGTAAAGCCCCCTAATGAGTGTCGTTAATGAGCGTAGCTCTAAGTATGGCTTTGAATGTGAGATGGTTTTAAACGTCAGTCTGAAACGAGTCGAATGTGTAGCTTAGTTGTCTTAACTTTGCCTTGTGTTGTTTTTCCTAGACTTTTACGGGTACCTCAGCGCCAGCGGTGAGTACGGTAGGTAGTAATTAGCTGGCCCTTCATTAGATGTTGTCCAGTGCTCCGTGTAGATCACCAGAAAAAATGTTAGGAATTCAATAGCTTGGGGGGAAACTGTTCTTTATTTACCGGACACTAAAAGCTGAGCTGAGATTTCTGCTCTGTAGATGAAATACTGCTTTGGCTTTCAATAATCTTCAAAGAGTTTTTTCGGGCCTCTGGTGTTCACGATGCTGCCAGGAGGTGTTGCACGGTATTGGGTGTGTTTGTGCTTCATCCATATTATTTCTTTGGCTTTTCCCTGGTTACGTTTCTTTTTTTGGGTGAAACACCCACTCGTCTTATACCTTCTCCCGGCATAAGAGGACTCCATTTACATTAATCTTTCGGTTGTTCTTAGAGTTCTATTACTCCTTCTAGCCTCTGCGCTATAATGATGTCTGCAGTTCTCTGTGCGACGTAGTGTTTAATGGCACAGCACCACAACAGGTGTAACCATGGAGTAAACACGTAGCGCTCAGCCTCCTGACAAGCCCAGTCTCATCAGCTTGGTAGTAGTGGGAGTAGAGCCCAAACGTCTCTGGATACGAAAAATGAGCAAAAATGTGTTTTGTAAAGGCAAAGCTGAACGGAGGATGAGGAAAACTTTGCACAGACAAACGAAAACTCCCTGGTCGGTTAGCAGACCTTCATTTTCACGGGCATTGGCACAGAGGAACATGTATCAGACAAGCTGCTCTGAGCCAGCAAATGGGGATGACAGCGGTGACAGGACGAGGCTGTTTCCAGACACTTGCAGTAGATTTGGGGCTGCCCATATCAGCTGGGGACCTGTAGTTGGGAGGATGGCTCTTGCCTCTGCTTCAGTCACATGGAGGTTTCCCAGCCTGCTTTCTTCTAGACTCTGGTTCTATGTGGAGGTTTGGAGTGCTGCAGGCATTCTCTGGTGCGAAGGTAGATGTGACCTGCCTTATGCAAGTCTGTTGTTATCGATGCTACCTGATGCCTGACTGTACCTGTGAGCCCATTATCCTCTCTATTCAAAGTGAATGCTGTGACGAAGCAAAGCCTTTGCAGAGCTGCTTCAGAAAGTAGATTTAAAATGGCATTTAGGTCTCTCACAGGCCTAAGGAATCACGTTAGGATCATAAAAATTACTACCTTTTAGTCCTGTAAAATTGATTAAAGGATCAAGCTACTTTTTTAATCTTTAGGTTTTTTTGCATTGTTAGTAGATCTCTAGAGCTAGATCCTTTTTTTTTTAAATCCATGAAATTCAGTATATATGATGATAAATATGTAAACGTAGTATCTTGGAGTTGTTTTCTGTCGCTCAGTGGCTCAGTTACGGAAACCAGATTCCATTGTCAGAGTCAAGCTTTGGAGCAACTCATGGGATGTGTGCGGCTTAAACTTCAGTGACCATTTAAATTAAAGAGAATGTGTAAAATGCTGAGGAAATGTTGGTAGTGCTCTAAAGGTGACAGGCAAAAAATAGCTCTTTCTAGATTATCCAAACTACTGGATCAAATCCAAATAATGAAGCTGTTTGGTCTTGAGAAAAAGCAGGACTGAACTGTGGAAGTGCTTGACTCAGCTTCCCTTCCGAGACTTGGATTTACATTGACACGCAAGTCCAGCTGTGGGCCTGCAAATGGGAAGAGAAGAAAAAGCACGTGGAAATGGCAGTCTGAAGCCACTCAAGTTTTACACAACTCTTGGAGAGAAACCGGCCTTGAGTCACTGTTGCTCCATTTGTTTTTGATATTCTGGAGCAATCCCAGTGACTTGTACTGTCTTAATAGGATCCAGTTATGGGGTATTTTGAACTAGGTGAAATACATTTAAAACATGTAGTATGAGGAAGGGTTCCTGGTACGTTTGACCTTGCCTGAGGTGGGGACATAACAACATCATGAAATCCTGCTGACCCTTGATGCTCCAAAACTCTTTGAAGTTGGAAGGGGCCAGTATCTGACCCAAGCGAGGCAGTCATCTGTCTTATAAAGTCCTGACACTGTTTCGCACAAGGCTGAGTGGTTCCTTTCTTGGACTTCACAGATTTTAAAGTGGTGGTGACATTTCTATTCCTGTTCAGAGAGAAAGACAAAGGAAGAGTTCTCTGCTCCAGACTGGTCTGACATGCTGTTTCGTGTTGATAACTGCTTTTTATTTGGATGGGACTTTGGAATTCTGTGTGTGGTACACTCTAGCTCCCTCAAGAAAACAAAAAAAACCTATGGAAAACTTCTGAGCTTGGAATTGTACAGAAATAGAGACGTTTTGGAGGCCGGTTATGTAACTTTCTTCATCTGGGTGAGCACTCTCTTATGTGAACACTCCTATTGACTTCCCTGGGATTGGACCTGTGAGGATTGCACAAGTTTGCCACAGGACGTAATTGAAGTTTTATGTGACGTGGGGTAGTGTGACCAGCTCCTGCGTTTGCAGTCTCAGATGTTTAAGTAGCTGCAACAGTGATTATTAAAATAGTTGGCTAGTGCTTCCGGTTTATGAGGTAACAATCGTGTCTCAGGCAAAATAAGTGCAGAAGTTGGAAGTCAGAATGTGTCTAATGACTGACCTGTGAGGCTTCTGGCCTCAGAACTCACCCAGCCTGTACTACGGTCATCGTCACACTAAAGCAAAGATGTGGAAGTCATTGCCTATTACTAGTGGATTATCCAGTTTTTCTGTGTGACTTTGAGTCAAGTTGTTGTCAGCTAGATTTAAGAAATCATTCAGGCACCTCAACGTCAGGATTTATACGGTCTCACTTACAAGCATTTGGGATGGGAACTGTCTCTGCAACCCAGAGTGAAGTGCTGAGGATTGAGCCAGTCTGTTTGGAGAATTAGATCTATCAGAATGGGAACTGCAGAACTAGGTCCGTCCAGTTAACATGGACATCTGGGCACAGAAGCACCCTTCTTAGATTCCGTATCTGTGTGTGCTGCAGGGAGATACTACTCCCCATTTGAGATGCACAAAGTGGAAATCTAGGTGCTTATTTTCAAAGAGCCAGACAGACGTTATTCCTCCAAAATGGTGTCAAGTCTAAGGGTTATAGCTGGGATGGGGAACTTCTTGAGTCCATTCTTCTGGATTCAAGGATTGCAAGCCCCATCCTTGCTGGATAAAGACATGCTCCACCTCTTCTGCTGAAAGAGCACTGATGAGGACAAAACAATTGAGGGTTTGTTGAAAGCAGGGACCAAGCATAAATGTCAGTAGATTTGGCAGAGATGGACAAGACTTGGCCGTTGATCCTGTGCCTCTTGTCCCATATAATCAGTAAGTTTGCAGATGACACCAAGCTAGGTGGGAGTGTTGATCTGCACGAGGTTGGGGAGGCTCTTCAGAGAGACTTGGATAGATTGGAGCGATGGGCTAATGTTAACAGTATGAGCTTCAACAAGGCCATGTGCCAGGTCCGGCACTGGACCACAACAACACCCTGCAGCGCTACAGTCTGGGGAAAGAGTGGCTGGAAAGCTGTCTGACAGAAAGAGACCTGGGGGTTCTAATTGATGAATGGCTGAATATGAGCCAGCAGTGTGCCAAGGTGTCCAAGGCCGCTGGCATCCTGGCTTGTATTAGAAATAGTGTCACCAGCAGGAGTAGGGAAGTGGTTGCCCCCCTGTACTTGTCATTGATGAGGCCTCACCTTGAGTTGAATACTATGTCCAGCTTTGGGCACCTCAATACAAGTATGACATTGAGGGGCTGGATGGGGTGCAAATAAGGGCAAAAGCTGGTGAAGGGTCTGGTGAGGAGTGGTGGAGGGAGCTGGGGCTGTTTACTTTGAAGAAGAGGAGGCTGAGGGAGACCTCATCGCTCTCTACAACTACCTGAAGGGACACTGTAGAGAACTGCCTGATGAACCTGGCAACCTTCTATGAACAGGTCGCAACCTTAATGGATGAGGGGCAAGCAGCTGATGTCATTTACTTGGATCTGAGCAAAGCCTTTGACGCTGTCCTGCACCACATTCTGGTCTCCAAGCTGGTGGAACACGGGTTTGATGGGTGGACCACTAGATGAGTAAAG
>JAOXOE010000441.1:14087218-14114234 GCA_028565055.1 Phoeniculus purpureus | reverse complement strand
CCCTTTCCCCTACACTACTCTCCAACAGGTCAGTCCCCAGCTTATACTGGTACCTAGGGTTGTTCTTGCCCAGATGCCAGACTCTGCACTTACCCTTGTTATACCTCATTAAAAGAGGTAAATAAAAAGAGGAAATAAAAGAGGTAGGTTATTTCTGCAGTGGCAAAGTCAACATGAAACAAGATAACCCAGGAAGAAAGGAGGTTGTGTTTTGTCAGGGAAAGCCTGTGCAGCAGTTTGTATTAATTTATTAAGACAGAGGCTCGGTGAGAGAAATGGCAGTGAAATCCACAGTGACGGTGGAGACTCTTTTGTCTCCTTTATATGAGAGGAAATCAGAGGTGTGTTTTCACCCGTGTTGACTTTGAGACGAATAAAGATCCTATTGACTTGTTCTTAGAGTGGTGCGAGTTCACCCCCTATGAAGTTGGATTTCCCAAATATGGAGCTTTTGTCCGAACAGAGGATTTTGACAGCGAGTTCTTCATGGGACGGCTTGTCCAGAAGCGTCCGGAACCTAGGATTTGTTTTCTGCAAGGTATGACCTTAGGGTGATGAATAAAGTGGGCTGATAGAAGAGAGCTATGCTGCTTTTGTGACTCATCAACATAAGCCCATGCCTCTTAATTCCATCCTAAGGAGTGCGAAGTAGGGAAAGATGTCAACTCTTTCTCCAGAGGTTTAGGGTTAGGTTCCTGCTATTCCAGGCAGTTGTCCCGAGTCTGCAAGATGACTGTTGTGAGCTGCCTGTCTTTCACTTGCGGACAGAAGAGCTTTTCTGTTGGAGAGGTTCCTGCGTATTATTACATCAGAAATTGTCACAGATTAACTTGAACGTTTAAACTCAAACATCACCTGTTAGAGTGGGAGATGTCAGGTGACAGTCCCCTCTGATGACAAACAACGCCTGAATGATGGGACTGTTGGTCACACAGCGAGCAGGGTACCAAATTCTTCCACGTTTCTTTGGCAGGAATGTGGGGCAGTGCCTTTGCTGCAAGCTTGGATGATGTCTGCCTGAAGGTGGCTGGCATAGGGCTCGGCTTTCTAGATTCCTTCAAGGACGTTATCAAGGTTGTAGGTAAGAACACACGTTAAAACAGAGCTCTGCTGGTTTGAGTGGTGGTATGAATTCATATGACTCAAAAGACACCATGTGTAGTTCTGAAGAGTCATAGGTAAGAACACATGTTAAAACAGAGCTCTGCTGGTTTGAGTGGTGGTATGAATTAATATGACTCAAAAGACACCATGTGTAGTTCTGAAGAGTCAACACAAGGGATGGATTCGAGCAGATCTCTTTTGGAGTGTCCATGATTCCCTCCCCTGACACACACAGTGAAGAGAGTAGCTGTAGTTTGTCAGAAAGCTTTTTTTATCCTCCTTTTAAAAACTGTGCTGTCTGACTTGGGCTATGAATTTGGGCTAGTTCTAGGAGTTGGCCACGTTCTAGGAGTTGCAGGGTTCTAAATCGTGAGACGACAAAGAGCTGGACTTGTAAGCAGGAAGTGGAAAGCAGGTTTTCAGTTCCCTCCTTGGCCTGACTTTTGTGATCTTGGATAAGCCGGTTCATGCATTGTTTTCCATTCATACAACCCTCACTAGCAGCGGAAAAGGATCATCGTAAATGCAGTGAGTGGCTCAGGTTTGCAGTTGTGGCCTTAGAGTTAGCGCAAGGAGATAGATTTTTGTTTTTCTTCTCTGCTTTTGCAGCCCTAGTTCATTTTCCCCACACCTGTGTTGTTGTAAGTATAAGTGCTACCACGTGTGTAAAGGACTGTTGTTGTGTACGGGACAAAGGTTCTCTGGGTTTGAAGTTAATACGAGCAATGACATTCCCCTTAAGCAGGGTAGGGAACATGCAGCACGTTGACGTCTAATGACAGTTTGCCCTTCTGTTGGGGGGCAAAGTCAGCCTTGAGGACAACTGGTTATAAATACTGTAGCAAAAGGTCTGACTGAACTCGTTGAGCTGGACAAGCATTTTCTATGTGTTCTACGTTCTTCCGTGGCTTCTGCAGATGACTGCTGTAGATTCCATTTCCGAGATCCCACACGACTCAAGACTCGCTTGGTTATACCTGGGGGCCCGTTGTTGCAGATGTTTCAGGATTTCTTCAAGTCCCGGGTCACCTGTGGAGAAACCTTCAACTTCATGCAGGGATTGTATCTTCATAAAGATTATGTTAACGTCAAGAAATTTGTGACTCGGGGAGGTGAGTCTGTGTCTGGGGTGCAAAATAGAGGGTTAATATTCTTCAGTGGTCTAAGTTACAGAACATAAGTGCGCTTGGTTTTGTTCCGCTGAAGTTGGGGGATTGACCCCTTCTTGCAGCACTCTGTATGTTCTGTTGTATGAAGCAAACCCTTCATCAAACTTTACAGACCACTGTGTCAGAAGAATGTGCATGTTGGAACGCGTTTTCTGCTCTCGTAGCCTCAGTATAAGGCTGTTGCTTGTACTGAGAGAGGTGTGTAATGAGTCATTGTAGTTACTGGTGTTACTTGGAGTGTCTTCCAGGCACTCATCTGGATGCTTTTCCCAACCAGTTGAGCCCAATGGAAGAAAGCTTGTATTTAGTGGACGGTGGCTTTTCTATCAACTCTCCCTTTCCTTTGGTACTTCAGCCAGAAAGGGATGTGGATGTTATCGTGTCGTTCAATTTTTCCTGGGAAGCTCCATTTGAGGTGAGAGTTGCAGCTGAGCATTACGCCGTGAAGGTTAAGGCATAGAATCATACTGACAGTGGCAGCAAAACAGTCGATGCTGAATACAAACACTGCCTAAAGAAATCATCACAACAAATCCTCCTCTCTCTCAAACATCTTACTGTGTTTCGCGCAGTATCGCAGGGAGATGCACGCCACAGCTGCAGTACGTTTCAAAACGTTTCAGAAGCCTGAATAGGTTGTTACAGAGGAGTGTTTGACATTTATACTCGGGGTTTACTGATTTTTCTTACTTATTTACTTAGCTCACACGGTCTTTGCTTACTGAAATGTAAATTTCAATGGATGAGCGGCTACTGGCGCTCTGCCTCATCCAAACAAGCTGTTTCCTGTATGTGCCCGTGGTTATCTCTAAGTGCAGAAGAGTGAAGGTGCACATAGAGTAACAAAACATTTCAGCTGCAAATTGCTGGTGTTTGGGAGCAGCTCCTAGCTTTACTTTTGATTCTTCTGCGTCACCAGCCAGAGGAAGCGTTCCTGCCAATTTCTGTCTCTCGTTTGTTTCACTTTACTTTGTGGAAGCCGCTCTCTATTCAAGGAGTACACTGACTTGATCTTAGGGGTGTTGCTGGGATTCCACTGAAATGATTTTTGCTCTATCGTAAAGGTTTTAGAGCTGACACAGAAATACTGTGAGGAGCAGGAAATCCCTTTTCCAAGAATTGAGTTGAGTGAGGACGATAAAAAGAAGCCAAAGGAGTGTTACGTGTTTGTGGATTGTAATAATCCAAAGGCTCCAGTTGTGCTCCACTTCCCGTTGGTGAATGACACATTCCAGGAGTACAAAGCTCCAGGTGAGGGGGCTGCTTTTACACTCCTTTGGGTGTGATGATGGGTGAAATTCAGTAGCTCCACTGTCCTTCCTTTTCTTCTTCTTGGTATGACCCCTGTAATTATTCAACTGTAACTTTCAGTAAAGGCGGAATCGGCTTCTGCGAGCTGTTTTGGAAGGGTGAGTGGGAGAGGCTGACCAAGAGTGAACTGAAGGCTGGAAGAGTGAAAATTAGGCGATATTTTTGCTTCTTTATGAGCCTTTCTGACCCAATAGCTGATTGTGTTACTTCTAATTAATCTGACTATGTGGGGATAGATAAGTCATATTAAATAATAATGCCATTTTGTTCTCTGAATGTGAATAAACCAGCTTGCAGCAAAGTGTTGAAGACCCATCGATGGGTCAGATCAAGTAACTTAGCGCTAAATGACCTGTCTATGTAGGGTAAGGTCAAGTGATAAACAAGCCTTGCCTTATTGAATGGGATTAATGTAGACTTACAAGACCCACCTCGGTCTTTAAGAAGAGACAAACAATCCAGTGTCTTATTTCTCGTGTGCTGGGAGGAAATAGGATCCTGAAGAAAACCTTTGGGATACATAGGACATAAAGCACAGGACTAACACAGGTCAAGGGAGGTGGAAGACGCTCTGTGTTGGTGCTGTGATGGTTGACAGGCCCTGCCAGCATTTCCTCATTGCAGATCAAGAATTTCAAAGAGTTGGGCTTGCATGTAGCTCAAGACTACTATTTCTACAACAGTAACAGGATTTTTTTTAGCAGGTAACCTGAACATTCATCTTTCAAGAGTGGTATTTCAGTGTAGGTGGCAGGGCACTAAAACCAGGAGTTGTCGTATTTAGAGGAGCATATTTTAACCTGCTAAGGCCAGCTGAACTCCAAGGTCGGTTGCTGTACTTTATGTTAGTGTAGAACTGCACTGCCACAAAGAATTGAGCTCTGTAGTCCCTGTTTTGGGCGTGATAATCCATGGATACGCTAAACAGTTTATTTATCACAATGAAAATGTATTTCAGTTCCGGGGTTTAGAGTCTAATGCAAATAGAAGGGGTCATAGTACTTTACCTTCAGCTTCCAAACAAAGGATCTGAAATCTCTGAGGAGGAACTTTGGGGGAAAAGTCCGTGATACCCTCCTTGCAGAATCCAACTACAGTGAGTCTACCACAGCTGGGGGTTTTTGTGGAGCTTTTTTGTTTGCTTTTTTGCTGCAGGACTTAAACGCATGTCAGAAGAAGAGAAATCCTTTGGTGACTTTGTTATCGAGTCAAAAGATTCTCCCTACCGTACGCTGAATTTCACCTTTGAGCCGTATGATTTCAGCAGGTTAGTGGAAGTGAATCGCTACAACGTTCTGAACAACAAGGATACTCTCTTCAAAGCCTTAAACTTGGCTCTGCAAAGGAGGAAGGTGAAGAAAGTCACCGATACGACCATGCATGACCAGCTTCCATAGCTCAGTGTGGTGTACGAAAGTCGTGGGGCTCAGGACAGAGTACAGAAAAATAGCAGCTGAAGACTGACTTCTTGGGAAGGGAGTAGCACATGTGACAGTGAAAAGTCATTCCAGATAACAGATGCTTTCATGAAAACTCAAGGGATGGACAGTACGACATGGATATTCCTTTGTCATCTGAGGAAGAGTGGAGCATTATCAATGCTCCCAGACCAACGAGACCTCTTCAAACAGTTCAAGTATCTGCAGAATAATTTCCCAAACGCCACTGAGGGTAGGACCTCATTTGTGCACTGATTTCTTCTATACTTTTATCTCTTTTGAGCCTCCCTTGTTGAACTTGTACGACTTGCATCACCTGGCATGGAGGCCCATGGGTTGTAAACACGCACCAAGAGAGGAAATACGTCCTTCTGCTTTCAACTTGCCACTGGCTGATGAACATGCCCTTTCAAGACTGAACAGTAATTATCTGCTTCCTATTTTTGCCATTCATGGTTTCAAAGATGTTTGTGGTTTTTCCTTCCTACTCTTCCCAGGGATTCTCATGGCTTTTAGCATCCCAGAAGTTGAATACCGAGTACCTTACTTTGGCAACAACATGTGTTTGAGGAAACAGTGGTACCCTTCCTAATATTTAACACCTGAAGATACATCGCAGGATTGTCCTCATCCTTTCTACTGTTTTGTCATCACAAGCAGCTGAAACTTTAAAAAGACTCAGTCTCATCCTTCTCTTTAGGGTAATTCAGCCAGACTTTTGTTCAAGGAATTTGTGTGTGTCTAAGTAGTTCAGGAACGTCAATATTCAAGTTAGGCACATCTTATGAATGTGGATGGATGAAATGACTCTAGAGTCATAGATGTATTGGGTTGGAAAGAATCTCCACAGATCATCTCTCGCAATGGGATGGCTCCAGGGGTGGGGCCTCCACCACCTCTCTAGGCAGCCTGTTCCAGGGATCCATCCCCTCAGATTCAAGAACTTTTTCCTCATGTCCAGGCTAAATCTACACTTTTCTAACTTAAAACCATGGCTCCTCATCCTGTCGTTCCCTGGCCTTAGGAACAGTCTTCCCCAGCCTTCTGACAGCCCCTTTCAGGGGTTTGGAAGGTCACAGCCCCAACTCTCTCAGCCTGATCAGAGAGGTGCTCCAGCCCTCTGGAGCCACTCCAACAGCTCCACGTCCTTCTTGTGCTGGGGACTCCAGAACTGGACACAGGATTCCAGGCAAGATTTCAGCACAGCAGAGGGTCAGATTCACCTCTCTCAATCTGCTGGACACACTTTTTCTGATGTCATGTGCTGCTGTGCTGCGGGTTGAAATTCACCTTGCTTTGCAGAAAGCAGAGAGAAAGCTGCCAAGGTATGCGCCTGGGAAACACCAAATACAAAAAGGTGGCTGATGACCACTTGACACCTGCAGCCTTTACTCTGAGCTGAATGTACTGGCTCTGTAGTTGAACACTGGAGAAAGATGCCTTTTTCTGAAGGTATGGAAAGGCTTAAACAGGTGTGGTTCTTGACATAATTTTAAAATCCATTTTTTCTTAGTAAATATTGATTTTGCTAACGTGCTTTTCACAGTTTTTTCTAATGAACACTTGTATTGATATTTTGCCTCGTTCCAATAAAAAGTAGAACAGTCAATGTCAACTATACTGCAGCTTCTTTTATTACATTCTGATACCTGAAAGTGGAGAATTACAGAATTATTGAGACTGGAAAAACCCTCTGAGCTCAACCAGCCCAGCCCATGACCTAACATCACCACGTGGGCCAGACCAGGGCACTAAGGGCCACAGCCAGTCTATCCTTCAACTCCACCAGTGCCCTGGGCAGCCAGTTCCAGGGTCTGATCACCCTTTCTGTGCAAACTCCAAGTCCTGCACATTTCAGTTAGCCTGGTTGATGCCATCAAGGAAGTTCTCCTTGCCCTGAGCCATCCCGGCTCTGACCAGTTCTTCTGGTTGCTGGCTTTGGGCTCCCAGAAACTACTGGGGCGGCTTCAGTAAAAACGACATTTTTGTGGCCTTTGATACCAGTAATTGGTATCTAAAGCATGGAGAACAAAGTTTTCTCTGTGTGTGTGTGTATATATATATATATATATAAAAAGCTGTGTTAGACCTAACATAGCATGACAGGAAGTTAGTTCTCAAAAAGGGTGGAGAATTAAATTACTGGTTAAGCTTTAGGAAGCCACAGGTAATGACTTGCAAGACAAAGGTGGCTTGGCAGCCATTCCCAAGGTAATGACTTTCCAAAGGGTACGGGAGGAACAAAGGGATGATCCAACTGGAAGCATCACGTGTCACTGTGTAAGTGAATACAGAGTTCATGCCTGTACATCATCCAGTCCTTAAAGACGTTAAACATCAATTGATTACACAAAGCCGTCTTTAAAAATTAGAGATGAACAGGTTGAGAGCTTGTGGGTGGCAATTAGAGGCTGAGCCTGCAGAGGAAACCTTCCACAGAAGAGTGAGTTTGCTCCTCAAAGCCATGAAAATGTTATTGCACGCGGGAAGATTGATAACTCTTTTGCATTGAACTACAGCTTCTGACCGTGGATTTTGCAAATACCAAACGTGGCTCACAACAGTGCTGTCAAGCCTCAGTTCCTGGAGAAAAGGAGGCCAAGGGGATACCTCATGGCTCTTTTACAGCTTCCTGAAAGGACGTTTTAGAGAGGTGGGAGTTGCTGTCTTCTCCCGAGTAATTAGCAGCAACAGGACAAGAGGAAATGGCCTCCAGTTGTGCCAAGGGAGGTTTATATTAGGCTGATGGTTGGGCTTGATGATCTTGAAGGTCTCTTCCAACCACAATATATCTGTGATTCTATTTGCCCTCTGTTTTCACAGCACAGGGCCCTCCACTAAGGCCATCGTCACTGATGTCTTGCTGGTGATGAGTGAAAACGTGATCTGAAAGCGACTGGGTTGTGCAGTCTGTGCTCTAGCCCTGACACACGTCCCTGCAGTACTCCTTCACACTAACTGCATTTTCCGAAGGCACGGGGGGAGGTCAGTGCTCTCTTATGTAACACTGCAATGACTCTCCACCCCTTGTTCAACAAGGCATCACCTACTGCATTTATAGTTTTAAAAGTACCACAAGGCAGGACCTTGAGCTGCAGGAACAGTCACTTCATTAGCCTGCTGCTGCATCGAGTAGGCAGCCATAAAATTGTGTTTATTATTTGATTTCCTGCAGCTCTCTCAAAATGAACTCTGTCTGACAGAGTGACCTTTCACTTCCAGTGCAAAACATACCACTTAGAGTTTGGATTAGTAATACAGCAGAGAAATGGGAATGGAAAGCATTCTGTTGCTAACTGTAGGCTCTGTAAATTTGTTCTAGCTGGGTGTGTGTGGTTGTGCCTGTGATGTTGGCTATTGCAACCAAGGATGTTGGTGTGAGCATCAGGCCGGGTTTACCTTAAAGGTAAACGTGTGGCACTGCAAAGCTCGGTTAACTAGGTGGGATAACGCTGAGGAGAATGAGAGATAATTATGGATGAAAATTCAAATCCTTTTCTCTTAACCCTCCCCCCCGTGCACTATCATGGTTAATTACATCTTGTCTGCAACCTTCAGCTTTCAAACAAACAAGAAATGCAGTTGCGTAATCCCTATAGAGGAAAAAAGACCTATACAAGGAGAATGATGATTGTTTTGCCAAACCTGATGCCCACAACCATCTCCTTCTGTTTTGTTGTACGTGGAAATTAAAGTAAGTTTCTGCAACACTGGTGTGAGGTCAGCCGGTCTCTGTACCTTTGCAATGTGTTATTTTCCATCCTCAGTGCTAGGGATTCCTACTGCAAAGCAGCTACGTGCATCTAAGCTTGAATGTGACCATCATCCAAGCATGGTACTGCTGTGCCCTTGTCAGGGTTGGTAGACTTACTGCAGATATTTCAAATGTAGGGCGTGATTCCATGATTCCAAGTCCACCACTAAACCATGTCCCTAAGTCTTTTCATGGTCTCCAGGGATGGTGGCTGAAGCACTTCCTTACTACTCAACCTGAACTTCTCCTGGCAGAGCTTGAGACTGTTTCCTCTTGTCTCATCACTTGTTATTTGTGAGAAGAATCATCCACCTTGCTCCAAGACTCATTTCAGGTAGTTGTAGACAGCAGTAAAGTCTCTTCTCCCCGCCTTCTTTTCTCCAGATTAAACACCCCCAGTTCTCTTAGCCGCCCCCTATAGGACTTGTGCTCTAGACTCTTCACCAGCTTCATCAGCCTTCATTCCTGTACATTCTCCAGCCCCCTCAGTGTTCTTGCACTAAGGGGCCCAGGGCTGAACCCAGTACTCGAGATGATGCCTCACCGGTGCCAAGTGCAGGGGAACAATCATTCCCCCATTCCTGCTGGCCACAGGATGCCATTTGCCTTCTTGGCCACTTGGCCACACTAACTGCCTTCCTTTGCTATCCCATGTACCAGTGTTTTCCAAAATAAAACTGGTGAAGGAAAGCAAGCTCCCAGCGGTAGGTGAATAAGCAAAGTGCCGAGGTAGCGTAGGGTGATGACCACAGTCACTGAAGAGAGTTGGCTGCTTGCAGTGTGCAGTTCAGCACTTAGATGCGACCAGAGCACATTTTACCCTGACTCTTTTCATTAACTGGTCGTGCTATTACAGACTCATACTGATCCATTCCTGTCTTCCAGTGTCTTTGTAGGAAGACCCCACAGCTCTAATCAAAACAGTCATGCAAAGTGAGTATCAGCACTGAAGAATTCCTGAAGTCTTTTCTTTTGCTTGTTAAATTCATTGTCCACACTCTGTTAGCCCACGAGCACACCTACATGCTTGACTGGTCATGTAGAACCAGTGTGAGACCACCATGTCTCCACTGAGTTAGAGATAAATATGTGGTATCTTCCAACCCCTAATGTGTGTCTGTGATCTTCTGGTCTGAGTTGAAGATGCAGGTGAAGCCCGCACAATGTGGCTTAGCATTGCCTCTGTGCTGAACTGGGTGGCTCCAGTAGAGCTGCTTGAGAGGAAGGTGCTCTTGAGTGAGTCCTTGAGACCTCTTTCCTCAGCAGTAACACCGAGTGGCTTGTGCATCTGTTGTCACTGTCTTCTTGTATCAGCTCATCTCAGATTGTATTGAAGAACTTGTAACTGACAAAATTAATCTGTAACTGAGGTCTACACTGGCACGGTAAGTGTGGATGTTCTGAATCACATATTATAACAAGACTGTAATTCCAGTATACAAACAGAATTGTACGACTTACGTGCAAGACAAAATATGAAGTCAAGCGGGTTAGTTGTTGTTGTTGTTGTTGTCCTACAAGAAGGATTATTCCTGTGGTCTTCTATGTCTTAGCAATGTAGGACATGTAGCTACGTGTCTCTTATTCTTCATCTTCCCCAAACACTTTCAACAGATGCTCTGAAAATTGCACCAAGGCTCAGTTTCTTATGGATTTCTATCATCATCACTTCAGATTTTGTCAAAATCTGGGTCAAAGAGGGATTATGAATGATTCAGTTTTGGGGTGTTTCCTTGGGCTCATGTCAATTAAGCCTGCTAGTTAGAAGTGGTGCCCGGCAGCGTTTGTTTAGGGGGTCATGTGTAATTGAACCATTAGCACTTTTGAAAAACGGAGCTGCTCCTCTTTAAGACCTTTATAGGTGATTTGGATGAAGGGATGGAGTGCGCCCTCAGCGAGTTTACAAGTGGCACCGCACAGGGCAGGTGTGTCACTCTGCTCGAGGGTAACGAGACAGGCTGGATCAGTGGTCTGAGGCCAATTGTACGAGCGTCAGCAAAGCAAAGTGCTGGGTCACAGCACCCAATGCGACATTACAGGCTTGGGGAAGAGGGGCTGGAAAGTTACTAGACAGAAAGAGACCTGGGAGCATTGATTGCTCCTTGGCTAAATATGAGCCAGCAAGGTGGCCAAGAAGTCTAAAAGCATCCTGGCTTGTTTCAGCGCGAGTGTGTGCTTCCAGCAGAAGTAGGGAAGTGATTGTCCCCCTGTACAGGGCATTGGTGAGGACTAACCTCCAGTACTGGGTTCAGTTTTGGGCTCCTCAATACAGGAAGGACATTGAGGGGCTGGAGCTGGGACAAAGAATGGCAGTGAGGCTGGTGAAGGGCCTGGAGCACGAGCCTTATGAGGAGCAGCTGAAGGAACTGGGGCTGTTTAGTCTGGAGAGGAAGAGGCTGAGGAGAGACCTTATTGCTGTCTACAACTACTGAAAAGAGGTTGTGGAGAGGTGGGGGTCGGTCTCTTCTCACAAGTAACGGCTGATAGGACAAGAGGAAATGGCCTCAAGTTGCACCAGGGCAAGTTTAGCTTGGATGTTAGAAAAACTTCTTTACTGAGCGAGTAGTCAAGCCTTAGAAGAGGCTGCCCGGGGAGGGGGTTAGATCATCGTCCTAGGCTGTGTTTAGAAATTGTGTAGATCTGGAGCTTAGGGACAGGTTTTAGCCAAGGACTTGGGACAGTTGGGTTGAACTTAATGATCTTAAAGGTCTTTTCCAACCTAAGCACTTCCCTGATGCTGTGAAATGAAGCTGGACCCTGTGCCTGCACTGGTGAAATGGATCCCAGGTGAAGAGGTCCTTGGCTAGTGATGACAGCACTTCTCTGTCAGAAGTCTTGCCAGCCTTGGGTGGCAGGTTTTACCCCTCTTCGCCTCAGATGTTAAAGAGCTGTAGAAGCCCTGCAGGAATTTGGCCATAGCACTGATGGCTGGTTTCAAACTTCTGTGACAGGAGAGTGATTCTGAGTCTCTGTGTGAAGACTGACCTGGGATCTCAGTGGCAAATGGGAGTCTCTGGCTCCTGCAGCTGCCTCTCGAGAGGCTGCAGAGCCTGTGCTGGTGTTGCTGCCTGCGGTCTGCTCTCTGCCAACCCAGGCACCTGTGCTGCAACTTATGTGGCCCAGCTGAAGTGTCTGTGGGACTCCAGACCTCACATCGTCATGTAACTAGGTACTGCTGAAGGCTTCTGTTGTTGTAATGGCACTGCCAAAACACCATCTTGGCTGCCTGACTTCTGACTCACCCCAACCGCGGCTCGTGATGCGACCAAATACCTTCCTACTGCTGCCGGGCCACATCTGGCTGGAAGAGCTGTTGAGCTGGATTTCTTCTTTCTCGTGGTGTGCAAACCAAGCACGTTCGAGTAGTGACAGCTGCTTGAGCACCTCTTGTTCCTAATTCCGTGCATAAAATCCACAGGAGATCCAAATGTAGAGGTTGTGGAAGGACTAGGGGAGGAGTGGGGAGACCAGCACCCAACTGCATGGGTAGCTTTAGTCTTGAAGAGCTGGAGAAAATCCCCTGTCAGCAAACCGAGGCACAGAATGACTTTCAGACCTTGAGCTAAGTGACGTGAGGGCTGTCTTGGCCTCTTGTATCAGCATGAACTGCATCTCTTGGTTCAGATCACGGAGGGTTACCTGAAAAGCCTTGTCAAGGTGGAATCGGTGTGAAAGAGGCGTCCCATGTGGTAAGGCAAAAGCCAACAGGAACAGCTCGATGAAACCCCTGCAGCCTGGAAGTCACTGCGACTTTTGTGTGAATGACAGTGCAGCGTCAAGCAGGAGCACGTTCGTGCTCAGAACTGGAGTCGATGAAAGAGCAGACTGGCTCTGAAGGGTGGCTGAGGCTGATCACTCGGTACCTCCCCTAGGGCAGCTGCCTCTGCAGGACGCTCTGAACGGTCAGGTGCTGCCGTCAGAAGTGGTCGTTGGAAGTCAGACTGATTTTTCTTTATAGTAGGTCCTGCTGCTTCAAAAAGGAGTTTTCTTCATGCCCTAGAAAGTTGGGTGGGGATGCCATAAGAACAGGATCAGCGGTTCACACGTCAATAGCGGTTTCTCACCGCTCAGTGACGCCTGGCTGTGTTGATTTTGGGGGTTTAATGGCTGGTTGTGGTCGTATTTCGGTGTCTCACTTGTTATGTTTTGAGTGCTGCTGCGGGAAAATAACGTGAGGGTATTTGGACATGAAAAAGAGGTCAGGCTTGGCTTCTCAGGCTTGTGAGGGCTTCTGCCAATTCGCCTGAAAGCATTTTCTTTACAGAATGTTTCGATAGCAAAGCTCCTGCTGGCTCCGCTTACCCCACAACATCCATTAAGTGACAGAAATAAGAGGCAAAGCGCTACAGGCTGTTTCTTGCGAGTATCTGGCACTGCTTCTGGGAGCCGCCTTCACACCGTGGTTCCAGTTTGTAGTGGAACTGGTGAAGATCCTTGCGCTCGTGCCTCTGACTGGAGGAGTCAGTGGGAACTGGATCACCTCTTCAGCCCTGCATGGATTTTAGGGCTAGAAAAGAGCATCAGTCGTTCAAGCGTTCTCTTTGGTCTTCTGTACTTTGTGAGGGCTGCAGCCGCCTCAGGACGTCCTTCTGAGGGTGGTCGTTGAAACCTTATCGCGCCAGACAAGTAGTTTGGGACTAGCCTGTGGTAAAATGTTTGAGCTGACTCTTCCTTTCCCCTGAATCGCTGGGACATTAAAAAATAGAACAGAATCCCCCCATCGTCCTGTGCCACGCAAGAGCATAACTTGTGTTTTCTGAAATCAGGGGAAGGTGGAGCTATGAGTCACTCTTGCAGCTCTTCTTCCCCGCCTTGGCTGGTTGGAAAATTGTGTGGTCCAGGAGCAGCTGCCAGTCGTAGGACACACAGGCTGGACCACTGTACTGCTGCCTTTTACGAAACAGAGACACTGATGGGATCACCAGCCTATTCGCCTTTGGTAAGAGAAAATCAGCGGTGGGGCAGGAGGATCTGCTTGGCTGTCTTGGTTGACACTGATCAAAAGCAAATGCTTGGGGAATTTTAATCTTTAAATGCAAAACGAGAAGATTCATTAGTGAGAGCATCAGCTAGGTGGTGAAACGGAGACGTATCCCGCTGTGGGAGGGGGAAATGGCTGGGCCCCCTGCTACTGCCATGGGGAATCTGAGTGGACACTGGAAACTAGGAGTTGTTGGCTGCTAGGTTTCAGCACTGACTCCTCTTCTGTCTCCTCGTCCACAGGATCAGTTCGTTCGAGCAAAACCACACAGGAAGATTGGAATCAGGAGGAGGAATCATGAAAGTACACCCAGCATGGAAGATGAGGTACCGTGTACAGACAACTTCTGGGCTGCAAGGAGAGGGCTGTGGAGTGTGAACCCTGGCTGTGCTACCTGCAGCCTGATGTCACCCTTTCCTATCTCTCCCTGAGCTTCACTGTGCTCCCAAGAACTGACGATGTAATGGTCAGTTAGGGGAATATTTGCTTATTCTGTGAGGGGGTGGAAAACATTCACTGGCTTAAGGGTTCTGAAGATGAGGAACATGATGAAATTGTGGTTTAGATGCCGGGCAAGGAACTGGGAGAGCTGGATTTTAGTCCTGATTTTTATGGTGGCATCACTATCTGATGGTAGTCACACCTCCTAACACCCAGCGCTCAGTCTTCACATGTCTTCCCTTGCTTTATAGAGGCAGACCAGCAGATAAGGTGGATTATTGAGTGTCTACCACTTAAAATAAGTCTGACTGCTTTTTTTTAATGAAAGTGAAGTGGTAAAAGTTTTAGAACATACTGAACGTGGTACTTGCTAGGTATGTGATGAACGATTCCCCTTCTCTGAGTAATGTTTGGGTGAAACGATATTAAATTATAGCAAAAAGAAGTCTGTGACGTGGTTTTTGTATCCCGAATTTCTTAGACCTGTTCCCTAGCTGTACTCGGTGCAGGAGCTAACGCTGAGGTAAATCTGAGAGAGCAGCAAATCCACTCACTGCTAGAACTAAGGAACAGTAATTGGGTTTTCTGCATATTTTGTTAGTGCTTCAGCCATCTCATGAGTAAGTTTTCTCCAGATCCCTGAATATGGATGGTGCTAAAGGTGAAGATCAAACAGTATTGGGGAGGATGTAAGTATTTGGGGTGAGCTTTCAGCAGTGTGGGTTACCTCCAGAGACATTGCTGCCAGAAGTTCTGCTGAGATGGATGGGTCTGTTCCAACTGTGTTGGTTTTGTTCCGACAGCACTTTCTGAGAGAAAACTATTGGGCTGAGGATTTTCCAGTGGGTTGTAAATAGCGTGGAACTTAATGAGTTGGTGCTTTTCAGATGGTTAATCTGTTCCTGCCAGGATACTGCTGTATCATGGTTTAGTGGGCAGTTTTGGATTGGCTGTTGACTGGATGATCTTGGAGGTCTCTTCCAACCTTAGTGATTCTGTGGTTCAAAATAAGAGGTGCACAAGAAGATTCTAAGTAGACAGTTTCTCAGAAATAGCAATGATGCTCTGAAGATTTAATTGCTCCTTAGTGGATCTACTGCTTCTGGATGGAGTCTTTGACTTCTGATGGCCTTCAAGATTTTCTTCCTTTTGCTGTAACCAAGTACAAATTTAACAAGGCCATGTGCAAGGTTGTACATTTTGACCACAGTAACCCCCTGCAGCTACAGACTGGGGGATGAGTGGCTGGAGAGCGGTCTGGCAGAGAAGGACCGAGGAGTTAGTCTGAAGAGGAGAAAGCTGAGGGAAGACCTTATTGCTGTCTACAGCTACCTGAAAGGAGGTTGGAGAGAGGTCGAGGTTGATCCCTTCTCCCAAGTAAGAAGTAAATTTAGTGATGAGCTTAGTACAGTCAGATTAATTGTTGGACTTGCTGATCTTGAAGGTCTTGGATGATTCTGTGGTTCTGTGATAACAGAATAGCTTTGAAGCCCCACACCAGACAGTTCACTTCCAGAGCTATTCTTTCCCTCTTTTTGTCACTCATTTCCTTTCACGCATCAGGTATTTTGGTGTGGTGAGAGGTGTTCTTAATGCTACGTATACCAGGGCCATGTTGACTAGTAGCAGCGGTGTCTTGAGTGGGATGTCTGTCCTGTTCTGCAGTAACGTTATGTGGCAAACAGGCAGCAGTCCCTAGCAGAAGAAGGATGGCAACTTGTGGTCCTCAGGCCAGCCCACTGTTAAATCTGTTGCAGTCAGCCTGAAACTGAGAAGCAAACCCTGTGGTGTGAAGGTACCTGGGTTTTACGGGCGCAATTATGCGAAGACTTCTTTTGGTGAATACTTAAGATGAACAGATATCCGCAGCATGAATGAGAGCGTGCCTTGCCCGTGCTATAGGAGGGACCCTGTTGGTTACACCTGAGTTATTTGCTAATAATTAAGTTGTTTCCCTCCTTGTTCTGCAGCCAGAGGTGCCTCGGCTATGCTGTCTTACTGTCAAAATCATAAGCATGAGAAATCTCTGCAGAGCAGATCTGTGTAAGTATCACAGGCGGGTTGCTCACAGGGTAGCAAGAAGATCTCTGTCATCTCCATTTAATGCTCTTGTACGACTGTAGTTTTGGCTAAAATATTTCTATCTGGTTTTATCTTGGTTTAAACTCAAAATAATTTACAGATCAGTTAACAGTAGAAATGAAACAGGATAGAAAATCTGTGTTAGGAAAGAAGTTCTCCTTCCCTTCGCTGGGTGTTCCTTTCCCCTAAGCTGAACTTCAGTACCTCGAGCATCTTTGCCCACAGGTTGCCTTTTCTGGAAGGGGCACCTGTGTGAAAGCTACGGGAAAACTGCCGTGCGGGTTCGTGTCTTCGTTGTAGCTCAGTGAGTGTCTTGTGCACTACAAGTAGAACCAGGTCAAAAATTCCCCAAAACTAAATTCTTTATTTTTTTTTTAAAATGAAGTTTCAGGAATTGAAATCCTATTTGAATGTACTTGGAGCAAGGCAAATATTTGAAAATTGAAGGAATGAAATCAGAGGAGATGAAATACTTCAGTTCAATACTGTTGGGATGGAATATTTTTGGCTTTGTAATCAAATGGAGTCAGTCGATTAAATGTGACTCTTGTTTAGAATGGACACGAACGTAGAGGGAAAAGTTAAATAACACAAACCCCAGAATGTTTTCCTTTGGGTCTAGTGAAACATTTAGGAGTCCCCAGAAATTCATCTTTTTTACACTAGCTGAGCAAAAGCAGTGACACGTAAGTGCAGTTACAATACTTCGATGTCTTTCTGTTCACACAGTGAGCCAAACTGACTGCTACGTCAGGCTGAGGCTGCCAACAGCTTCCTGTTGGGACTCCCGGACACGAACCGTTCGCAACTGCAGAAACCCCGTCTGGAATGAAACTTTCCACTTCGTGATACAAAGTGAAGTGAAGGTGAGGTCCACATCTGTTGTGGTGGTGAGCAGATCCCTCTTAAAGCGGATGTCTACACCTCTCTGAGATCCCTGAAGCTCACACAGAGGCTTGAGCTCAATTATGCTGGGAAATAGAGTGGTAATAGAAACATGCAGATAGAACCAGAGGGTTTACTGGGTTGTAAGGGACTTCCAAAGGTCATCTAGTCCAACCCCCTACAGCAAGCAAATCTGCCCATCGTAGAGTCATTCAGGTTGGGAAAGACCTTTCCGATCTTCAAGTCCAACTAATAACCCTACTGTACCAAGGTCACCACTAGACCAGCTCTCTAAGCACCGCATCTAAACCACCTTTAAACACCTCAAGGGATGGTGCCTCAACCCCCTCCCTGGGCAGCCTGTTCCAAGCCCGGACCATTTCAGTGAAAAATCTTTTCCTACTGTCCAGCTTGACCCTCCCCTGGGGCAGCCTTAGTAGAGTAAGGTACATGGTTGGACTTGTTGGTCTTAAAGGTCTTTTCTGACTTAAGTGATTCTATGCTTCTGTGAAGAGTGTGTCAATGAGCTCCACTTGACATTTGTAAATGGCTAAGAGTTTGCCCTCTGTTAGTGCTTTCTGCTGAGTCACACAGACTCTGAACTGAGCTCCACGCTGTTGCAGAAGCCTGTCACTGAACAGCAGGAGGGCTGCATGCTGATCCTTGCTAGACCTTCCTTCTGGTCTCAGAAGTCCTGGAATGTGGCATTAATTTTCTTCTTCATATCTCTCCTCAGAACATACTGGAGCTGACAGTCTGTGATGAGGATACTTTTACACCAGACGACCAGCTTTTGACTCTTTACTTTGACATCACCAAAATCCAACCTGGAGAAAACGTTCGCCTGAATTTTGAGTTGAATCCAGAGGTGAGAATTGAAAAGACAGGTGAAATTAGGTTAACAGATAAAATACTCTCGACCAGAATTTCGTACCAAGCTGCTAGTTATGTTAAGCATTAGAGTTGTTGTCACATGCAAATACTGTGTTAAAAGGACCTTATTAAAGCAGAAGGTTAAACACTCAGGGCATAGATGGGATCAGAGCCAGCCACTCCTAACAGAGGAGCAGTAGTGGTAAGATGCAGAATGTCTTTCCTATTATTGGTTTTGAGATTTCAAGTGTGTCTTGAAATAAACCAGAGAGGCTGAGAGCCAGCAGTGAATCACAGAATCATAGATAGTGTTGTGCTGGAAGAGACCTTTAAAGATCATCTAGTTCAACCTCCCTACAACATGCAGGGACATCTCTAACTAGATCAGGATGCTCAGAGCCCCATCCAGCCTAACTCCAGAAATGGAGCTTCTCCCACCTCACTGGGCAACCTGTTCCGGTGTTTCCCCACCCTCACTGTAGAGAACCTGTTTCTAACATCCAATCTAAATCTTCCCTGCTCCAGTTTAAAACCATTGCCCCTCGTCCTCTGCTGCACACCACTGAAGGTGATGGTTAGATACCTCATTGCTGTTGTAGGAAACTGACATTGCAGGAGTGGCAACAGATCAGGTCCCCTTTCTGGGCAGGAGCCCCGACCCTTTGGCCAGGAGCTCACCAGAGGTGCCTCATGTCTGCTTCACCAGAGCTGTTCTGCGATTGCTGGCAATGTACTTGATAAATGATTTTATAGTCTCATGAAAACCTTTATTATTTTTTCCTTTCCTGTTGCAAAACTACATTTTAAGACCCTGAAATTCTTCATCAGGCCTCTTTGTCTTTGTTACAAGGTTATGTATTTCTTTTAGGGCAGCTGAGCCAGCACAGAATGGATGGAGCTTGGTGAATGAGGGGCTCCCTGGTATTTATTATTTTCTTCTAGGTCAGTGGTTTTTTTACTGCAGATGTCTCAGACAATAGAGACATTGGTGCTTGCTTGTACCAAAGAGGGGATAGAGATTTTTCTTACGGAATATTTGCAGGGTGAAGGTGCTGAGAGGATGTGGTGGCATAGGAGTAGTGTTGTTTTGTTGTAGTGGGTCCTTGTCTGGATCCCCACACATCCCACCTGGGTCAGAGGTCCTGGCTGTATTTTAACCAAGAACTTTTATCTAAGGTGTCAGACAAAAAGGGAGGGTTTAACAAACCCACTGATGGATCTGCAGGCAGTGAAATGACTGACTCAGTTTGGGGAAGAAAGGCACCAAGACATTTTAATTCACTCCCCTCACCAGACATCAGAGAAAAACCCTACATAAGAGTTAGACACAAACATAGAGTTTTGTCACATTGCTCTTACATTTGACTAAGACAAAATGCCCAAAACATCTTCATTATCCGCTTCTCTCTGAAATCGAGGTGGTCATATGACTTCAGTCTCGATCCTTATTAATCTTCAAAGCTCAGAATTCTCAGAGTCTCTTCAAATCCAGAGAAATCTTCCCACTCACCATAAATTATTTCAGCTTGAGAAGCGATAACACTCTCAGCAGTGATAACATTCTGTCTCAGTGGCAGCAATGCTGCTCCTAACAGTCCAAGATGGAGAGAAGAGAAAAAGAAGATGGAAATCAGACTTATGGATTCTGTTCAGCTTCTGAAGCATAACAGAGGACAGGTGGAGAGATCACACCTGTCTCTTAAGAGAGCAAAATACTCAGATAACTTTATTCGAAACAGAACACCTTCTGTGCTTGCAGGGTGCCTAATGATGAGACTTCAGGGCTTTTTCACACTTCTAGCAAGGGCTTGAGTTTGCATTCGATAGGAACTGTGTGTGCTGTGTGTATTTCTAAACTGCTGTGTTCAGGAAACCCTCTCTTGCCTGTGTGTTTTGTAATATTACTGTTTATTAATAGCTCTTCCAGAGAGCCAAACCTTGCTAAGGATTTCAATGTACCTGATCCTGCTGGCTCCAGCGTTTCTTAGGAAAAAGCATGACTTGTGACTGAGACCATTTGAGGTTATTCAACCTGTGAGTTTGCTCTGTGACATGTGCAGAATGGGCTGAACCTTTTGTCTTACCAAGGTGGAGATAAGACAGGGTGAGCTGTACCTCAGGAATGCACCTCAGGTCAAGCCATCCTTATTCAGATCACACCTCCTACTCTGAGGCCCGTGAGACCAGATTATGGTCTGCACATGGAGTTTTATAACTGCTAGTGACTTAGTAATGGGACATTCTGGGCAACCTTAATAACAGGCAGTGTTGCCACCTCTGCCTGTAATGATTTCTTTCATCTACCCAGGTATCCATAAGTAAGGGCTCAGGAGGCTGGGTTGGTGGTATCAGAACATCATCTGCTTCCTGCTGCTCCTCACCGCTGATTAAAACACCCAATGGTTCAATCAGTCTTTCCATGGTTTTGCTCCAGATTTTTCACCCACCAAGAATGTAATTGGGACTTAATAGAGACAGAATTTGTGTGAGTGTGTAAGCAACCACATGAGAAGGATGAGAGCTTAAGGCAGGCATGAATAGGTAAATGTTACAAGTCAGGATCTCCTGAACATTAGAGAATCACAGAATGATTGAGACTGGAAAAGCCCTCTGAGCTCATCCAGCCCAAGCCATGACCTCACATCACCACATCAGCCAGACCAGGGCACTAAGGGCCACAGCCAGCTGTCCTTCAATACCTCCAGGGATGGGGAGTCCACCACTGCCCTGGGCAGTCCATTCCAGTGTCTGATTACTCTTTCCTTGAGGAAGAGCTTCCTAATATCCAACATAAACAAATACCTCTTTAAACAAATACCGCCATCACAACCACTTTCAGGACATGAGAGCCATCTGCAAGTTCTGTCCCGTGCAAAAAATTCAACTCCTTGGAATTAAACCTTGCAAGGGAGGTCACGGGGAACAAAAATGGCTTCTTCAAATACATTGCAGGTAGAACTAAAACTAGAGGCAATGTGGGCCCCCTGCTGAATGAGGTGGGTGCCCTGGAGACAGAGGATACAGAAGAAGCAGAGATACTGAACACCTTCTTTGCCTCTGTCTGTACTTCTGGGGGCTGTCCTGATCTCAAGCCCCAGACCGCTGAGGCTCTAGAGGAAGTCAAGGCAAGAGAGGAGCCTGCCTTGGCTGATGAGGACTGGGTTAGGGATAAGTTGAGCAAACTGGATGTACAGAAATCCATGGGCCCATCTGGGATGAACCCATGCGTGCTAAGGGAGACAGCGGAAGTCATTGCTGGGCCACTCTCCATCATCATTTCCAAGTCCTGGGGATCGGGAGAGGTGCCTAGGGACTGGAGGATAGCAAATGTCACTCCAGTCTTCAAAAAGGGCAAGAAGGAGGACCCAGGTGACTATAGACCGGTCAGCCCCACCTCCATCCCAGGAAAGGTGATGGAAAAATTTGTTCTAGAGGCTGTCTCCAGGCACATCAAGGACAGGAGGGTCGTTAGGGACAGTCAGCATGGCTTCACCAAGGGAAAGTCATGCTTGATGAACCTGATAGCCTTTATGAGGGCATAATCAGGTGGCTAGTTGGTGGCAGAGTAGTGGATGTGGTCTATCTTGACTTCAGCAAAGCATTTGACACAGTCTCACATAGCATCCTCACAGCCAAACTGAGGCAGTGTGGTCTGGATGATCGGGTGGTGAGGTGGATGTTGAACTGGCTGCAGGATAGAAGCCAGAGAGTAGTGGTGAATGGGACGGAGTCTAGCTGGAGGCCTGTATCTGGTGGAGTGCCCCAGGGTCAGTGCTGGGACCAGTCCTGTTCAGTCTATTCATTGATGAGTTGGATGAGGGACTAGGGTGCACTGTCAGCAAGTTTGCTGGTGACACAAAGCTGGGACGTGTGGCGGACACCCCAGCAGACTGTGCTGCCGTTAAATGAGACCTGGACAGGCTGGAGAGCTGGGCAGGGAGAAATTTAATGGAGTATAACAAGGGTAAGTGTAGAGTATTGCATCTGGGCAAGAACAATCCCAGGTAGCAGTATAGGTTGGGGACTGACCTGTTGGAAAGCAGTGTAGGAGAAAGAGACCTGGTGGTCCTGGTGGACAGCAGGATGACCATGAACAAGCAATGTGTTCTTGTGGCCAGGAGGGCCAACAGCATCCTGGGATGGAACAGAAGTGGGGTGGTTAGCAGATCAAGAGAAGTTCTTCCCCTCTACTCTGCCCTGGTGAGACCACATCTGGAGTATTGTGTCCAGTTCTGGGCCCCTCAGGTCAAGAGGGAAGTGGAGCTGATAAAGGGAGTCCAGCGTAGAGCAATGAGGATAATGAAGGAAGCAGAGCACCTCCCTTATGAGGAGAGGCCGAGGGAGCTGGGTCTCCTTATCTTGGAGAAGAGGAGACTGGGGCATGATCTCATTAATGTCTATAAATATTTGAAGAATGGGTATCAGGAGGATGGAGCCAGGCTCTTCTCAATGTCATCTAATGGTAGGACAAGGGGCAATGGGTGTAAGCTGGAACATAGGAGGTTCCATATAAATATGAGAAGGACATTCTTCACAGTGAGGGTGATGGAGCATTGGAACAGGCTGCCCAGGGGGGTTGTGGAGTCTCCTTCTCTGGGGACATTTAAAACCCGCTTGAACATGTTCCTGTCCAACTTGATCTAAGTGATCCTGCTGTGGCAGGTGGATTGGTCTAGATGATCTTTCAAGGTCCCTTCCAATTCCTAATATTCTGTGATTCTGTGAATCCAGATGTAAACATGACACACACTGGTCAGTACAGCAAACTGAGCACATTGACATGTCAGCATTTTTAAACAGTCAAGTACCTCAAGTTTTTAGTGAATTTTCTTCCTTGTACTTAAAAAGAGTAAAGAGGTGGCTTTGAGACATTTTCCTGTTCAGATCACTATATTTGTCTTAGCTGGCAGAGCTTTTCTTACTGCTAGAGGTCAACAGGATGCTAGGAGAGATACCTAAGGATAAGGATAGGTACAGTCTCCTAGGTTTGGTTACATACATGGCTATAATGCTGGTGTTTTAAATTCAGCTAAGTTTTACCACTTAGCTTAGCTGTTACATTACCAATATGAGTTTCACTTAGACTTTCCTTTGCTAATCAGACAGCCTCAACATTGTGCTGGCTTTTACTCATTACTCTCCAGGTAGAAAGCAAACTTGTTATAAAGATAAGGAGCTTATTAGCATAACAGTAAATAAAGGGTTTTAAAAGATAGAAAAACCATGGGCCAGAGCCTTTTCACCCCCTGTCCATGGCATTTACTCTTTCCTTCTCCCGGTAATAGGTGAAACCCGCCGCATCCCACTCCCAATGCCATGAAAACCAAATTCCACTCTACTGAGAGAGAGAGAAAAGGGGGAAAACAAATATAAAAAATTAACTGTCCACCACTTGTGCCAAACAACCAACAAGATGGGAGAGAGATTCTGTGCAGCCAGTCCGCGGAAAACTCTGGGAAAATGTGGCAACACCCTGAAGATCTGAAGCAACACAGTCCCAAATTCCACAAATTCCTTTGGTAAGTAGGATTATGGGAAGCGACATCTGGCTGTCTCGTTTTTCGTCGGAATGGCGCCAGTCCTACAAACAGAAAATCCTCCCAACCAGTTAAAGTTCAAAGGACCACAAACATCTAGAAAAAGAATCAGATTAGGTATGTGTGAATGCATGGCTTTGTGTCCTGCTGCCTACCACACAGCTCGTATCTTGGCAAAAATAAGAAATACAAGAAGGACAGAGGAGATTAGATATCTACAGAGGTCATTGTTACAGAGTCATAGCTTTAACAGTAACTGGCATTTTCAGTTGTCATTAGCAGGGAGACAGCCTGCTGCCCCACCAACCCTGTCTTTTTGTAGTGACACAGCAAGACATTTATGTCTCAACCATTTAACACCTTGGCAGAGTGAAGACAGACAAACAGACCCTGTTAACGTCAGAAGAATGAAAAAAAGCAAAGAATGCCAAGGAGGCAGGAGATGGGTGTTTAAGCCAGAAGGTCCCTGAGAAACTTTACCACTGTACCATGCAGACTGCTCTGGTCACAGTCAAGTCAGAGATGCAGTAGACACCACACCACACCACCACCACCCCCCTGCCCCGAATCCAAGCACTCAGCTCTAGCTCACCTTTGCATGCTCCTCATCACGAATTGGGGGCACATTTGTTTGTTGGTGCAGTTCCCATCTAAAAATTAAACTTTCCAGGGAACGTTAGGATATCCATAGAGCTGCTAGCAGAGAACATTGTGTTATAAGCTTTTCTCTGAAGCCTTCTGCAGTGCCTAGAGATCCAGCAAAAGTCTGAAGAATTCAGCACTTTCTCATTGACTTTTATGGGATTTATTCTTTGATGGGAAAAAACAAACAGCCATCAGAGATTTTAAAAGAGCTTCAGTAAATGCAGCTATTGATGCATTACAGGACTAGTAAAGTTGTTACCTGTAAGTCATCCACATCCAAGGGAAGTTCCCTCTAAGAAATACAGATCTAAAACAAGAATAAACAAAAACCACATTATGTTCCTTTTAATCCCTTGTCCTGGTGGAAGGAAATATGCCAGAAAAAGACAAGAGGGCATTTACTTCAACTTGAAGAAGGAAAGAATGACTCATCAGATGGCTCCACTGAATAAAATGTCCATGTTCACAATGAAGGGGAGAAATCCTACACCCTGGGATTAGGACGAAAAGAAAGATTTACAGAGATCCTTAATAAACTGATTAAACACATTAGAGAGATGCGAAACCTTGGTCAAAATCATAAGTGAAAACAGATTTGGGAAAGGATTTTTCTTGTTTGAGGACTTTTGTTTGATTTTTAAATGATTTCACATGTAGAGGCACAAAAAACTCCATGACTTGTCAAGATAAAACCTCCAGGATTTCCTTTTGCAGAAAAGCAATGTCCTTGAGGTGCTCAGCATCACACAGCACCTGTTCCCACCTGCAGGAAGCAAAGCTCTAGGCAGATGCTAAACACAACGGTTTCATAGACAAGAAGTATGAGAATGGAGAGATGTAAATATCATTGGAATAACGTCAGTTTTGTCTTCCTAAACAGTGCTCTGACATGGCAAATGTGCTGCTGACACCCAGTGTTAGATTGGTTGCCAGTTTTAAAGATCACATTCTAAATCTAAAGCAGAGAAGGCACTAATCATAGGCACTAATAAACAAGGGGCTTTTTGACAGGTGTGGAAAGGGAAGAAGTTAGACACATACTGTCAAGTTAAATTAAATCCAAAATTCACAGTTTATAACAAGCCTTAGCCAAAGCCAAGACAACCAGAAAGCTTCCAAGATACTATTTCTTTTGATCTGAATGAAATCTATGAACAAGCGTTTCTCTCAGCAGACAACTTCTGGATTTCATAGAACCATAGAGTCTTTCAGGTTGGAAAAGACCATTGAGTCCAACCAATAACCAAACTGTCTCCAGCCATGTCCCCAGACTCCAGATCTATACAGCTTTTAAACACATCCAGGGGTGGCAATTCAACCACTTCCCTGGGCACCCTGTTCCAATGCTTTCAAGGAAGAAGTTTTTTCCTTAACCTCTAACCTAAAGTCCCTCACCAAGGACATAA
Organism: Phoeniculus purpureus; assembly: GCA_028565055.1. NCBI lineage: Eukaryota > Metazoa > Chordata > Aves > Bucerotiformes > Phoeniculidae > Phoeniculus > Phoeniculus purpureus. The sequence goes on along the minus strand of JAOXOE010000441.1, from coordinate 14,088,607 downwards.
ACAGAAGAAGTGCTGCACTAAGAAGCCCATCGACTTCAATATTCAGCTGGTGTTGATGACGGGTTGGACGTACGATGGCATTTACCATAGAGAGAATAAACCAAAGCTTCAAGACTTTCACAGAACTACCTCAACCTCTGTGTATAGTCATCATATTGTCACCACCCTGGGCCAGACACAAGGGTGTGGGGTTCTGAGCACCATAAACACAGGTCAGTTCACACTGTACTTGTGCATTAGAGTCATTTACCACCCATACTCAAAAGACGATTGAATGAAGCTTTTATAGATTGGAGAGGAAAAGTGAGGGACAATAACAGAATTATAGAATCATTCAGGTTAGAAAAGACCCTTGGGATCATCGAGTCCAACTATCAACCCTACTCTACAAGTTCATATCCCCCAACGCTACATCTAAGCATCTTTTAAACTCATCTGTGGATGAGGACTCAACCGCCACCCCGGGCAGCCCATTCCAGTGCCTGACCACTCTCTCTGTAGTACGTCCTAGGATTACAAATTTATACCAAAAATTGAAAGGCTTTGGAAATCCTGTTCCATTGAGCATTGTTTTGTGGTAGCAAGCATTTGTCAAGAAGAACATTCAGATAGTTATCTAGCAATAGTTATGGGTTGTTCAGACTGATGTAAAATAAAAAGAACTTGGGTCAAGGCCATAAACCTTCTGATTTATAAGGAGATGTCACTATATTAGTAAAAAGGTGATTCAGTCAATATTGAGGAAGCTTTGGAGCAAATGTGGCTGATAACTACATAAGAATAAATTATGGGATGTTATATGCTCTGCCACTGAAAATTCATCTTGTAAAGCATCCATTATTATAAGCAATCTGAAACTCACAATAATTTGTGAATGGTTATTTCCGAGATGGATTGCAAATGCATTTTATTAAATACTAGTGTCTTTGCTTATTCTAGAATTTGGAGAACACACATTTCCTCTTTCTTCCTCAGAAACAGTAACCCTGTCAGCACCAAGAACAAATCAGAGCACTTGCTGCACACAACTCAAGGAGAGCAGTGCTCAGGCTCACAGCATGGGTTCAGCAGAAGGATACGGAGACATACAAATAAGGAAAACAAACACTCTTACTGCAAGCAGAATCTTTGTAAAGCTTTAGCAATTCACAAACACACAGGGGCACCTCAGCACTTGCAGTTAAGCTGTAATAACATGATTTTGCAGGATTATCCATCATCATTAGAACCTTCCTGGATTCCTTTCAGGGTGTGAGATTTATCAATGACCTGGATGAGGGGATCGAATGCACCCTCAGTAAATTTGCAGACGACACAAAATTATGCACAAGAGTCGATCTGCTGGAGGGTCGGGAGGCTCTGCAGCAGGATCTGGACAGGCTGGAGCCA
>JAOXOE010000441.1:14067870-14081604 GCA_028565055.1 Phoeniculus purpureus | reverse complement strand
GGTTTTAAACATCTCCAGAGAAGGAGACTCCACAACCCCCCTGGGCAGCCCCTGCCAGGGCTCTGGCACCCTCACTGAGAGGGTGGTCCTTCTCAGATTGATGTGGAACTTCCTCTGTTCCAGCTCACACCCTTTGCCCACTACCCTGTCACTGGATGCCACTGAGCAGATCCTGGCTCCATACTCCTGACACCCAACCTTTCCATATTTATCAACATTCTTGGGGTCACTCCTCAGTCTTCTTTTCTCCAAGCTAAAGAGCCCAAGCTCCCTCAGCCTTTCCTCATCAGGGAGATGCTCTACTCCCTTCACCCTTTTTGTGGCTCTGTGCTGGACTCTTTCCAGTAGCTCTGTGTCCTTCTGGAACTGAGGGGCCCAGAACAGAGTAGATGCTGCATTTTTCTCCGATCTGTCCAGTGGTAAATTACAGTTTGTTCTAGCCAGTTCACACTGTACTGGACACTGGACTGGAGGCATTGGGCCTCTGTTCAGCTGACCTCTCCATGAGGTCCTGAGACAGGAGTCAGCTTGGCAGGTAAAATTCCCATCCCTACTGACGAATTGCCCCACATCAAGAAGGTGAACAGACCTCTGAACAGCTACCAGTGAGCAGAAAATAAAGACAAAAGAAGAGATGAGGAACACAAACAAAAATGAAATGAAGGTCAGATGGTTGCTCTCCCTTCTATTCGTCAAGCTGTTAAAGCTTTGAATGAAAAGAAGAGAGTAAAAAAGCCCATTTTTTTCTCCTGTTAGGGAAAAAAATGGAGAGGTGATCAATAATTGTAAAGCATCTTCACTGGCAGGAAATTGTAGATATCGAAGAAGGTCGATGGTGTTAGTAGAGCCACATGCAACAAGAAATGGTGTCTCTGATTTTAAAGGTTAAAATACTGAGGAGATGGCCAGTATCTTTAGCTCTGAGGGTAATTAACTGCTGCAGAATTGTCCTTCTTCATGTCCTCAGTGAAGACACAAAGTGTTGGGCTGCAATCAGGAGTGGCTGACTGGAATTCAGTGCTGTGTTTGAGAGGAGGTTCAATCTAAGTGATAAAACCACATTTTATTGACCTTCAAAACCAAGAAAGGTTTGTAACTTTAAGCCTTAAGTATCACAAAGACAACTCATCATGAAATCTAGTTTGCCTGTGGTATTGTGACCCTTCCCACTGAGCAGAAGTGTCAGAATAATGTAGAGCAAAAGGAATGTTCCCTTCTGCTGCTGCTCTGCCTATCTCCATATGGCCACAACTCTGGGGCTTGTCATCGTACCCGTTCCTTCATTGCATCTAACAGTTTTGGGTTTGCCTGGAATTAGTTGCTTACAGACAAGCTTGGTGCACTGGAGTTAGAAAACTCTGTTCACAAGATTTATTATAACTGGATCTCAGCTGTCTCCTCTCCCTCCTGTTTGTCCTACCCAGCTGAATGGGTATCTGTGAAACTCGTCTTCAACATCACTTGAACTAAGGGATCCTGCTGTGGTGGGGGGATTGGACTCGATGATCTTTCAGGGGCTCTTCCAATCGCTAATGTTCTGGGATTCTGTGATCAAAGTCAAGATTTGCTCCCAGCCTATCTGCCCTGACAGCCAAGTAGTGATTTTTCAGTGATTTCGTTGGGTGTTTTGCTCTATTCTAGGAAACAAAAACATTTGCTAAGTTCATATTATTCATATTCTGCTGTGCAGATGCTTCATATAAACTAGTATCTCGTGTCTTTTATTCACATTAAGTAAATTATTATTGTTTAGACTTATTTTAAAGCGCCCCAGTCAGATGGACTAGATAGCTTCTTACAAATGTCATGATTTTATTATTGTGGTTTTAGTCCTTGATGACTGCACTAACACTGTAGCATCAATGTCAAGTATTGATCATACTTTAAAAAAAACCTATAAAAATGCTAGATATGAAATAATCAAACATCCCATTGACAGTTGCATCCGTCGCTTAAGCATTTATCTACTTGAAAACAAATTATATGGCTGGTTTGGAATTGGAGCAGGACCTCCTTTACCTTTGGCCCCAGCCCCATGCTGCAGCCCAGGTGACTCAACCAAATGATTTCACTTTCCAAGCTCAACCAGTCCAACCATTACCCAATTGTCCAAACCCACCTAAATCCTGTCCCTGAGCTCTAGATCTCCACAACAGTGAGACACGGCCAGAGATGGTGATTCAAACTCCTCCCTGGGCAGCCTGTTCCAATGCCTGAGGATCCTTTCTAGGAAGAAGTTTCTCCTCAGGGCCAACCTAAACTTCCTTTGGGGCAGCTTGAAGCCATCTCCTCTCATCCTGTCCCTTGTTCCTTGTGAGAAGAGACCAACCCCCACCTCTCTACACCTTTCTGTCAGGCAGTTGATGACAGCAATAAGGTCACCCCTCAACCTCCTTTTCTCCAGACCAGCCAGCCCCAGCTCTCTCAGCTGCTCCTCAGAAAGTTTGTTCTCCAGACTTTTCCCCAACCTCATTGCCTCAACCTCATGGTTAGTTTTATCTCAGCAGCATGCGATCCACACAGTAGGAATCTCTGTAGATAAAACCATGGGTATAAAAACAGCTGGTTAAGAGACCTTGTTGGAACAACATGACTTTGTGAGGCTTAGCACGATCGCTCGCTGTTCTGCTTGTGGGCTGCCTGGTTGCACATGTGAGAACAGGGATAACCCAGCCTTGTCAGGAGTTTAATTATTTCCTCATCCATACTAGGGTTTTTGAAGTTTACTGGAGCAAAGTACTGTGGGCACCAGCGCAGCTGGCACTCTTATCGCTGCAGCTCTGAATACACTAGTCCTGATTCCCATTGTAATGCAATTAATCTTCTGCTTTGCACTAATGGGTGAACAAGCATATTTACCGCAGCATAAAATCCTAATTATTTCCTGAGCAGATGCATAAAAGGAATTTAAATTAATGGCAAGTGACAAATGCGATCAATGGAGATAACATCTTTAAATACTGACTTTCTGCATTGCAGGCGTTTTTCCCAGGACTCTCAGTTTTCTCAGCCACCATGGGATGTGTTTTCCCCTTGTAATGGAGCTGTCACACAGACAGATGTTTCAGGCCCCCATCCCTGCCCAGTGGGCATGATGGAGTTGTGCTGCACTTACTGTGCTGCCTGTTGAAGTGTTGGGAATCCCTTCCTCCCAACTCTACTGCTTCACAGTCAGGCAGATTTCCCATCAAAACCTCTTTGGTGAAGTCTTCATCCTCCTCTCACTGAACCATCTTAAATATGTGCACGTTACACAGGAACAGGATGGATCAGGGTTGTTTAGAAAGTAGAATTGCAAGGTCCAGTGGTCCTCCTGGCACTATGATATTTGAAAGTACTTGTCACAATGTTGGGTGACAGCCAGATGAGCAGGAGCCAGCAGGCTGCCCATGTGGCCAAAAAGGGCAACGACATCCTGGCCTGGATCAGGAACAGTGTCACCAGCAGGAGGAGGGAGGTGATGGTGCCCCTGTGCTCTGACTCTTGAGACTGCACTTTGAGTACTGGGTCCAGTTTTGGTCACCACAGTATCAGAAGGACATTGATGTGCTGGAGTGAGGCCAGAGAAGGGCAATGAGGTTGGGGAGAGGGCTGGAGAACAGGCCCTGTGAAGAGAAGCTGAGGGAACTGGGGTTATTGAGTCTAGAGAAGAAGAGGCTGAGAGGAGACCTTCTTGCTGTCTACAGCTACCTACAAGGAGGTTGTAGCAAGGCTGGTGCTGGTCTCTTCTCCCAAATTACTAATGATAGGATGAGTGGAAATGGCCTCCAGTTACATGAGGGAGGTTTAGATTGGATCTTAGGAAGAGGTTCTTCCCTTAGAGAGTGGTTGGGCACTGGAACAGGCTGCCCAGGGAGGGGTGGAGCCACTGTCCTTGGAGGGGTTTAAAAAGTGAGTAGCTAGAGCAGTTGAGGCCATAGTCTAGGAGTTAGGGAGCTGTTGGGCTGAGGGCTGGGCTTGATGATCCTGGAGGCCCTTTCTAGCCATGATGATTCTATGATTCTACATCTGTAGAGATGACTAACGTAGAATTTCACCAGCCAGGCTTCCACTGGCCATGGCTACATGACATACATCACATATTCTAGCATGTCGACACATGTCTTCTGCTTCTCCAGATCCATCACAGTCTGACTCCAATTGACAAAGCACCTCTTATTTGTTTCTCATGTAGGTTCTGAATCCTTTCCAGGGCAAACAAATGTGTTTGTTCACTAGTTTATTTTAGCAAAACAGTCAAAACCGCTTAATGAGTGCATCTTGTACAACAAGGGCGCTATCTGCTCCCTGCAGCTGTACTAATGCTTTCATGAAATCAAATAATTTTTGTGGGACTAACAGCTTTTACATTTTTCCTATTGTCCCTGCTTAGATTTTTCTCTGTGGTTGTTCCCACCTTCCCTCATTCAGTCTGAGGTAGCTGTACAGCTATTATAGAAACATAGAATGGTTTGGCCTTGAAGGGACTTCAGATATGATCTAGTCCAAACTCCCGGCAATGGGTAGGGGCATCTCTCCCTAGATCAGGTTGCAAAATCGAGAATTACTGAGGCTGGAAAAGTCCTCTCAGCTCATCCAGCCCAGGACCTAACATCACCCCATCAGCCAGACCAGGGCACTAAAAGCCACATCCCTTCTGTCACACAGAATCACAGAATCGCAGAACATTGGAAGGGACCTCAAAAGATCATCTAGTCCAATCCCCCTGGTGTAGGATCCCCTACACCAAGTCACATAGGAACATATCCAGGTGGGTTTTAAACATCTTCAGAGAAGGAGACTCCACAATCCCCTGGGCAGCCCCTTCCAGGGCTCTAGCACCATCACTGGGAAGAAGTTCCTTCTTATATTTATATGGAACCTCCTGTGTTCCAATTTACACCTATCATTGGGTGCCCCTGAGCAGAGCCTGGCTCCATCCTCCTGACACCCACCTCTCACATATTTATCAACATTAATGAGGTGACCTCTCAGTCTCCTTTTCCCCAAGCTCAAGAGACTCATCTCCCTCAGCCTTTCCTCATCAGGGAGGTGTTCTACCCCCTCCATCATCTTTATTACTCTATGCTGGGCTCTCTCCAGCAGTTCTGTGTCCTTCTAGAACTGAGGGGCCCAGAACTGGACACAATACTCCAGATGTGGTCTCACCAGGACAGAGCAGAGGGGGAGAACCTCCCAGGGATGGAGATTCCACCGTTGCCCTAGGCAGTCCACTCTAGGCTCTGATGACCCTTTCTGTGAGGAAGGGCTTCCTAACATCTAACCTAACCCTCCTCTGGCGCAGCTTCAGGCCCTGCTCTCTCATCCTCTTACCCAGAGCCCCATCCAACCTGGCCTTGAAGACTTGACTGCATCTCTTAAACCACACAACAGCCAAACCCTAGGATTTTAATCACCATATATTTAATTGTCATAGAACCTTGTTTGAGGCCTTCAGGCTGCTGCGTGTGAGCAGTTAGCTCCTGCCCCCAGGTACGAAGGTTTATCCACTGCTAAGTTTTTATTGTGTCTGAGTTCTCATTACCCATGTAAATGTGTAACTCTTTATTAATTCCATTTAAGCTCTTAACCTCAATTATATCCTGTGGTAGCAAGTTCCACAGGTTAATTAGGCATCATGTTTAAAAAATGTCTTTATATTTATCTCAACAATCCTTCCTTTATGGCCCTATTACAATTCACGTAATTTCCTCAAAATTGCCTTTCTTGTACTGCAGCTCGGGCTTTTCATTCTCTTTTCTCAAGAGCAGAAGGGTTTGACAGCTTATCTTTTCTATTATTTTAAACAAAGCAGCTCTAAAATAATTAAAATATGTGATACCGATGGAGACGTTTTTTGTCTTTGACCTCAGGGTGGCCTGACAGAACACCTTCCAGCGTTTTCTTTCAGAAGGAGAGCTAATCCGGACCGTTATCATACAGTGAAATGTGAATTCTGAAATGGACACTCGGTGTAGAGGAAATAACTCTGCCCTCAAACACCCCTGCCTCGCTGGCTTTGACCGAGTCAGTGGCTGATACCCAGTGTATTGGACATGTATGTTCTGGAGAGGAGAAACCAGTGCTGCCAAAAATACCTCTGTTCCTCCCTTTCCTAATTCCTGCTTTCAGAAAAGCTTATCAAAGGAACCATCCTGACATCTTTAATGACTTATCTCACTTTTGCCTGCTTAATGCATCCACTGCTCTCTTCTCCTAGTCTTTCCCTATTATTTCTGTTGCATTGTAGCCGCTGGAAGACTGAGATGATAGAGAAGCATTGCCAGGTCACCACTCAATCATGTCCTTAAGCACCATATCTATACAACTTTTGAACATGTCTAGGGATGGCCATGGTTAATCTTTTGCTGGCTTTGCCCTGAGCAGGAAAGAGAAGCTTCATTTTATTTGACTGAGGTCCTTCCAAGCGCAAAGCTCTGTAAAAGGGCTGGTGGAGTTTACTTGGCCAAGGAAAAACAACCAGATTTGCTGAACAATTTGGAATGTGTTAACAGGATGACACTTCCCTCCATCAAGCCTGCCCTGAAGTCTTTAGGGTGCTCTGTAAAAGTGGAGAGATAAAAAGACACAAGGAGAGGTAGCTCTTGTGGCCCTCAGCTCCTACAGGCATAGAGGAACAACTCTTTGTTGTTAGAATCGGCCCCATTCGGTCTGGAACCGTAAGAAGAATCAGCCTGAAGTCCACTGGCCCCCAGGGTCTTTGACTGACACATCAAAGGAGAGCTTCGGTTTGGTTCCTCAGCCTTGTCACTGCTACATTTACACAAACAGAGGAAAATACATTCTGCAAAACGAGCTGAGGCTCAGGCTTCCTGAATCCGTTCTCTGGCACAAGTTCAGCGGGCTGACTTTTATGAAAAGTGTGAAAAGCACAAAAATGGGTGGGAAGGTTCATTTCTAATATTTCAGTGGGTCTCTTCCTGATCGCTGTAGCCTCTGTTGCAAAAAAAAAATCCCCGAAGGCTACTGGGGCTCCTGAGATGTAGTGACTTTCTTTCTTGTAGCTCTATTCTGTACTGTTCCCAAGTGAGTATCATGAGCCCCACAGCTCCCAGTGACGCTAGCACAAAACCTCAGAGAGTATCACAGCACTTCTCTAGATCTCACTTGTGAAAATAATGGAGAGTTTACTTGACAGTATCAGAGAATTATTGAGGCTGGAAAAGCCCTCTGAGCTCATCCAGCCCAGCCCAGGATCTAACATCACCCCAGTGGCCAGATCAGGGCTCTAAGGGCCACAGCCAGGTGGTTCTTCAACACCTCCAGGGATGGGGACTCCACCACTGCCCTGTGCAGTCCATTCCAGGCTCTGATCACCCTTTACATGAGGAAGGGCTTCCTAACATCCATTTCACCATCTCATTCGGTGAAATTTACACTAGACTCAGTGGAATTTAAGTCGGTTCTGTCTGTAAAGTAAAAGTACTTCTTAATAATTAAGTAATATCAGGAATTTTGTGTTGGATCTGTGGGCACAAGGAGACCATTTGCTCTCAGAGATGATAATCCTGGGAACAGAACCCAGTTTACACAGTTCACTAGAGTTGGAAGGGGCCTTCAAAGGCCATTGGGTCCAACCCTCCTGCTCAAGCAGGATAGAAATCACTCAAAAGCAGAACTGCCTAAAAAGCCTCAATCAACTCCACAAAACTGCATCCAGCCGTGTCTCAAACATCTCCAGATAAGGGGACTCCACAACCTCCCTAGGCAACCCCCCAATATTTAATAATCCTGACTGTAAAGAAGCTTTTCCTCAGATTGAGTTATCCTACGTGAGATCCCTGTGATCTTCCCCTTGCACTCTCCACCACGCTCTCAGGCTTTTGGGATTCAAGGAATCCTGGGTGAGTCCCTTCAGGGTGCAGTTACACCTAGAACAGAAGGCTGGAAATATGTCTGCAGTTCTTTTCTCTCTTGGTTATCTGTCTCCAGTTGTTAGTTGAAAGGAACGGGGCTGTATAGGGATAAAAAATTCAGTTTGGAAGAGATTTGTCATTAGAAAGTTTGTTTTCTTTTTGCTTCCATTAGTATAAACTTTCCAAAGAAAGGTCACTTCAATATTAAAGAAAGAGAACAATACCCTGTTCCAAAAAGATTAGAATGAAGCAATTTCCCTCATGAAGAAGCCTTTTTCACTTTTCCTTAAGAAAATGCCAGTCAAATTGACACCTTCATGTTAAAGGCTTCCTTTTTTAACAAAAACCTATTTTCTAGTAGGAAAAGAAAACAGTTTCACCAGCTCTAATAAAGATTTTGTGTTTGAGGCTTGGATAGAAAATTCAATAATTCATGAGGTAAAATAAGATCCAGTTAATTCTACCTTAGCGGCTGTAACCTTCAGATCTAATGGGAGAAAACTTGTTCAGTCACAAGGTCAGAAGACGATTCCAAGGTGCTTTGGCAAGTCTGAATGTGGATCGAGAACAGCTGCTTTGGACAGGCTTGATTCTGACCGTAAAGGTACTTTCAGATCGCTGTCTAGGACACTGGGACAGTTACAACACTCTTACTAGCTGTAGGCTGGGACTGTGAGAACAATCTTGCTTCGCATGGTGATTGTTAGACAGGTCTCAGGTAGGGCTACACAACATGCTAGTGGAGAAGGTCCGTTGCTGTTGTTCGAGGTAAAGACCACACTGTTCTACTCAGGTAGCTCAGGGGTGACTTTTACAGAATCACAGAATTATTGAGGCTTGAAAAACCCTCTGAGCTCATCCAGCCCAGACCAGGACCTAACGTCACCACAATCAGCCAGACCAGCGCTCTAAGGGTCACAGCCAGGCTGCTTTTCAACACCTCCAGGGATGGGGACTCCACCACTGCCCTGTGCAGTCCATTCCAGGCTCTGATCACCCTTTCCCTGAGGAAGGGCTACCTAACATCCAACCTAACCCTCCCTTGGCAGCTTCAGGCCCTGTCCTCTTGTCCTGGCACTGGTTGCCTGGAAGAAGATCCTGACTCCCACCTGACTCCAACCTCCCTTCAGGGAGTTGGAAACAGGGAGAAGGTTCTCCCGTGAGTGTCCTCCTCTCCAGGCTAAACCCCCCTCCCCGCTCCCTCAGCCTTTCCTCATTAGACTTTCCCTCCAGTCCCTTCCCCAGCCTTGTTGTTCTTCTGGACCCACTCCAGCCCCTCAATCTCTTTCTTGAAGTGAGGGGCCCAGCACTGCCCCCAGTACTCAAGGGGAGGCCTCCCCTGTGCTGGTACAGGGGGAGAATGACTTATTTACAACTTTATAGGTTTCAGGTAGTAAGTACAGAAGAAAAACACCTCATTCAGGGACATTTTTGGGGGCAGCTTTGATTTTGTCATGAAATCTTGCAGTGAGAAGCTCTTTAGGGAACTAGGAGAACTGCAGCCTATGTGAAAGTCCCAGAGCCTTTTTCTAGCAAATATGAGTCTGTATCAGAGCTGAATTTCAGGACCAAAGACCTCATAGAAATATAGTATCATTCAGCTTGGAAAAGACCCTTGGGATTATCGAGTCGATCTATCATCCCTACTCTACAAATTCCCCCCTAAGCCAGATCCCTCAACACTACATCTAAGCATCTTTCAAACTCACACAGGGATGAGGATTCAACCACCACCCTGGGCAGCCCCAGTTCCTGATCACGTTCTCCAGGAAGAATTTCTTCCTGATGTCCAATCTAGCCCTCTCCTATTGAAGCTTGAAGCCCTCCCCTCTGCTTCTGTCACTAATGACCTGTGAGAAGAGACCAGGACGAACACGTCTACAATGTCCTTTCAGATAGCTGTAGAGAGTGATGAGGTCTCCCCTTAGCCTCCTGTTTCTCCAACTAAACAGCCCCAATCTCTCAATCTCTCCTCATAAGATTTATTCTCCAGGCCATGGAAAGACTCCAAGAATCTCATGAAACAGCTCTTCTTTTGCAGAGACAGACCGTAAAACCTTTATGCACTGGGTGTCCAATCCCAGTCTTAATTGTCTTTTGTATTCATCTGCCCTACAATGACAGCAAAGGAAAGGAGTCATTCATGTAAAAAAGATGACAAACGAAATCTGTAGGGTATTAATAATTAAAAATTATTTCCATGTTCTGTTACTGATGGAATATTTAATCATTTGTTCAGTCAATAGCGATGTCTCATTTATTATTCATTGAAGATAAATACTGCGCAGTGCCTCTCGATTGAAATGTGTTACACCAAGATTATTAAGAGCACTCGGAGTTGATTTATTATTTAGAAATCGATTAAACTTTTGTGCAGAATTCAATGACTTAAATAACCCTCCAGATTTTTAAAGTTAACAGTAAGTTTTATTTCAAGCTTGTGTGAACGTGAGCAGCTATAGTGAAGAAAGACTTTCTCAGACTCAAGTTGAACAATTGAAACCCCACAATCCTGACCCCCTTCACGTTCAGTTCCTTGGCTTTTCTGAATTAACTCACTTATGATTTATGGAGGTTGTGCTGTACCTCTTCTTCTTAGTCTGTATCCCTAGTAAAGACAAAGATCAGGAAAGGAGAGAGAGTTGTCTCTTCACATCCTGCCAGTGGCGAGTTACCACCTGAGGAGTAGAAGGAGATGAGATACTTCTTTCTTCTCTGCGAGTGGACAGTGAGCCTGGCAGCAAAAGGTCTGCCGGCTCGCTCGCTGAAAGGCTTTCGAACCTTCCTGGTGATGGCTGAGTACTAAGCAAAACCAGTTTTCAAAATGGAAGGTCTTTGATTTTCATAGCTCCCTAATTGCTGGGGCAAACCTGAAGGCTGCAGCCCTGGTCAGGGAATTAAATAAATTGATTTTATGTTGTTCTTGGAGTGGATCAGGTAACCACTGTGGGATCTGCTGTTTGTAACTTCAGACTGGAGATCTGACGCTGCTGTTGTGCAAAAATTTCAGAACTAATAAAGACTTCGGTTTCTTAGTCTGTAAGAAATAAGAAAAAGTATAACTTGAAGCATTAAAGAGGTGAAGGCTTTGCTGTAGTGTTTCAAGGGCTTTCACAGAATCACAGACAGTTGGGGATTGGAAGGGACCTCAAAAGATCATCCAGTCCAATCCTCCTGACACAACAGGATCCCCTAGATCCAGACGCAAAGAAACATGGCCAGGGGGGTTTTAAACATCTCCAGAGAAGGAGACTCCACAACTCCTCTGGGCAGCCCCTTCCAGGGCTCTGGCACCCTCAGAAAGTTCCTTCACCCTCTGAGAAGTTCCTTCTCAGATTGGTGTGGAATCTCCTCTGTTCCAGCTCACACCCGTTGCCCCTTGTCCTATCATTAGATGCCACTGAGCAGAGCCTGGCTCCATCCTCCTGACAACCACCCTTCACATATTTATCAACACTCATGGGGTCACCCCTCTGTCTCCTTTTCTCCAAGCTCAAAAGACCCAGCTCCCTCAGCCTTTCCTCATCAGGGAGATGCTCCCCTCCCTCCATCATTTTGTGGCTCTGTGCTGGGCTCTCTGCAGCAGCTCTGTGTCCTTCTGGAACTGATGGGCCAAAGTTATCTTCAAAACAACTCTTGACAAGCATTTCCAAGACATGCTAGTTTATCTTCTCAAGCTGTATCTTCCATGTTTATTCCCAGTATCATGAAACCAACAAATGCTCTGCCTCACTGCACTGGAAGATCAAGCACTAACTTCTTGAGTCCTGCATATGGGAGCAATGAAATTAATTGCACGGGAAACCTACACAGAACAACAGGAAAGCTCAGCCTTCTCTGAACATGCACAGAGCAATACTGAAGCCAGTATTCAGACAGTTTTCTTTGTAGGCTCCAGAAAAACTGAACAGAACGGCTCTTGCCGGCTATAAGACCCAGAAACACTCTGCTAACCAAGTATTAAAATCAGAAAGGCAATCAACATCATGTTCATAGACCCAAAAGGAATGGGACAGAGGGAAGGCAGTAACCAACTGATACACAGTAAGCCAATGCAGAAAGATGATGGTTTAAAGCTGTGAAACAAAGGAAACAAAGTGTGTGGGCAGGTTTGGGGCTGGTTTATTACAGTACATGTGCTGGTTGCTGTGTAAGATTCTCCAGTGGGTGCCCTTTCTTTCTCCCCACTAGTCCAAGATACACAGATCATCAGGAGTTAGAACGGGCCTCCAGAGGTCATCAAGTCCAACACTCCTGTTTCAGCTGGATCACAGAACCTAAAACAGGTCACATAGGAACACATCCAGATGGGAAAGTGTCCAGAGAAGGAGACTCTACAACCTCCAAGGGCATCCCCTTCCAGTGCTCTGTAATCCTTACAGTAAAGGAGCTCTTCCTCATGTTGAGGTGGAGCTCCAACTGACAGCCACTGCCCCTTGTCCTATGACTGGGTGCAAGTGAAAAGAGATTGTCTCTTTCTTCTTGACACCCAGCCCTCATGGATTTATAGACAGTGATTAAGTTCCCTCATAACCTTCTCCTCTCCAAGCTTAAAAGTCCCAGATCTTTCAATCTCTCCCCAAAAGGCAAGTGCTGCAATCCCTTCATAACTCCTAGATAACTCCTGAAGGTCCCTTGGTCCCAAGCTCATTACCCATCTGAGCAGCGAGTGTTCTCCAGCAGGGGCTCCTTTGAGCCTCCCGCTCAGACTCCAGCTCCTTGTCACAGCACAGCTGGTTCTCACCTGGCTTTGCGTACAAACATCATCCAGTTACATTCATTTTCATCAGTCGTAACGACGCAGAACTCCAGGACGCCGCTGTGATAGATCTACCAGGAAAAATACAGGCAACGTTAGGATAAAACACAGCAACAAATGCAGCGTAAGCTGGTTAATTTCTGGAAGAGAGAACATGTTTACCTAGAGCAAGACTACAGCCCTATCCTTACTCCTCACTTTCCCCTTCACCCAGATTCTTGACCTCTCTGCTACCCAGGAGGCTACAAAAACTGTTTATCAGCATCTTTCCCACACACCACCTTTAGCTCCCAGCAGAGATGTGTTCGGCTGCTTCCTCAGAAACCAAGGCTAGTGAACAACAATATCTGGGTAAACAGCACATGCTTTGTTTATACAGATCAGTGTTACTGTCTGAACATGAAATGATGTGCAAAAGGAAGCTTTAAAGCATCTTCCCTAAAGCAAATCCTTCATCACCCGGAGAAACTGTCAATAAACAAAGGCAACAAAGCAAACAAACAAAAAGAGCTGTCTAGTAATTCATACACAACCTCTGCTGAAACACCGGAACCTCTGCACACGAACACCGGAAACCACATACACAGAAGGTATCAAAGACGTTTGTTGACCTTCAGGATTGATTACCAGCATATTGCATGGCATCCAGTTCTGCTTTGCTGGCATGAAGTAGGAAACAATCACACTGCATTAAACTTGCTTTTTGGGAAGGATGATAATAGAATCATAGAATCATTGTGGCTGGAAAGGACCTCCAGCATCATCAAGTTCAGTCCTCAGCCCAACAGCTCCCTAACCCCTACACCATGGCCTCAAGTGCTCTGGCTACTCAGATTTTAAACCCTTCCAGGGATGGGGACTCCACCACTTCCCTGGGCAGCCTGTTCCAGTGCCCAACCACTCTCTCATCAAAGAACTTCTTCTGAAGATCCAATCTAAACCTCCCCTGATGCAACTTGAGGCCATTTCCCCTTGTCTGTCCTATTATTAGTAATTTGGAAGAAGAGACTAGCACCACCCTCGCTACAACCTCCTTTTAGGCAGCTGTAGAGAGCAAGAAGGTCTCCTCTCAGCCTCCTCTTCCCTAGACTAAATAACCCCAGTTCCTTCAGCTGCTCT
>JAOXOE010000441.1:14000489-14049944 GCA_028565055.1 Phoeniculus purpureus | reverse complement strand
AGCTCAAGAGACCCAGCTCCCTCAGCCTTTCCTCATAAGGGAGGTGTTCTACTTCCTTCATCATCTTTGTGGCTCTAGCTGTTTTCCCGAAACGGCATAGAGCAACTGTACAAGCAGAAAAAACACTAACAATCATTAATTTCCACTTTTGATAGCACTTATCCTGCATAATGCACAATTCACGGGATTGTAGAGGCATCATGGAATCATTCAGGTTGGAAAAGACCCTTGAAATTGTCAAGGCCAACCAATAATCCTACTCTGCCATTGGAGATGCACAGACCCTTTGAAAAACCCTAGAATCACAGAACATTAGGGATTGGAAGGGACCTCAAAAGATCATCTAGTCCAATCCCCCCCACCACAGCAGGACCACCTAGATCAAGCTGCACAGGAACATGGCCAGGCAGGTTTCAAACATCTCCAAAGAAGGGGACTCCACAACCCCCCTGGGCAGCCCCTTCCAATAGTAACTTGCATTTGCTTTTACAAGCAATAGTCATCACACAAGTGGCCTCTCAAGGACCATTTAATGTTACAGAGGAACATTAAACCTTCTGTAGGGAAAAGGACTTTTGCTCCAAGTGACAGCAATTGGCCATCAGCTGTAAATCCCATTGGTCAAAATCCATTTGGGATGCCTACACTTTCCATTTATTTCACTGTTTATGTCATTGTAAGTTATTTGGTCAGTCCAAACCAGTCTAATCTTTAATCTCCAGCTGAAAAGAGTGACCTGTACATAACAAACAGCCAAAATGTCATCAAAACCCCGCAGATTTGCAAGTTTCTCTGAACATCCCTTTAGGCAGGGCCAGTCTTGGCTGCTCCAACTATGAATCAATGCATTGAAGGGACAGCTTATTCTTCCCTTTCTGCCTTGGGGAGATTTTTACTCAGCAAACTCAAGGTGAAACCTCCATCATCTGGAGTTTGGTGGGAGGAGGAAGTGCACTGAAGAAGGAATGAGAGAAATGTCATCAGATGGGCACACATCAGGAACCCACTGCGAGGAGGACTAGCAGACAGCCGGATGCCTGAGATGCCAGGCAGGACATGGAGCAGAACCTGCTGAGGTGGGGATGCCTGAATGCTCACTGCTTTCCAAAACGACTTGACCAGGTCTGCCCAGGCCAGAGTGGCTGCAGGTCCTCAGCCATCTCCTCAGCCCCTCACACCTTTGCTCCATACCTGCCTTTGCTGTTTCTCTCTCCTTTTCTTTAAGGATCCCATCTCTCTTCTCCATTTAACCTAAACCCTTTGCTCCAAAGACATAATAAACACAGCATCAGCTGCACCTGCATTTTCAGGACACGATGTTTCCTCAAAGTAAGCATTTGTAAACAAGGTAGAGGGCCACTTGGATTTCCTTGAAGATAACTAATTATTTCATTTTTAAAGATGTGATCCCATTAATTAATTAAGCATCAGTTTCTGAAAAGCTGGGCTGAACTGACAGATGTTCAGCTAAATGCTGGGAGATGGCACACGCAAGACTCAGACCCCAACCCCTTCCTACCACCCCTGGACTGACTTTAGGAGGGATGGCCTTTAGCTGATCCTGTTTTAAACAACAAAAGGGTAGATAATTTTAAAGATGGGATATTAACGCTGAGAGGTGTTCATGGGCCATGTCTTTTCATGCCGTACTGCTGCACTGAAACAGAGAGTTGCATTGATTTAGACCATGCAACGCTCACATCGCTTTGGTTGTGAGAGAAGCAGAGGGGCCATTTCAGTTTTACCCCAGGAGGAGGGATGTCTGCACTCTGACACAATTATTCTGCCATGTTCCACCCTAATTAAGCATGAACACAACGAACCAAGTACTGCTTTGTCTAGTGCATCTTTCCCCCGTGAGATCTGTTAGCATCACCCACTCCACCCCAGTTCCTTCACCTGGATGAACTGCTTTTTATGAGTTTATGATGTAACCACCTCCTAATCCCCTTGGGCATTGGTGTTACTAACCTTCTTTAAAGAATTTGGCCAAAGCACAACTAACGACACTGGAAATTCAACCTCTATTGTGCGGCTGAGTATTGGTTTGGCGTTACCTTTGTTAACAGCGGCTTTCGCATGACATTTCAGACTTGTTTTGTTATTTGCTCTATATGGCCAAAAAAAAAAGATGTAAAGGTTGCCACAGCCTTATTGCCACCTTGTTTTTTACTCTGAGAACAGCCAACCCCTTTTTATTCTACAGATCACTCACTTCCCTTCTTCACATCAAAGAACAAATCCCACTGAATAAGCAAGTGCTGTGTGTGGCTGGTGGCAGCCTTCCTCAGCAGCTCTGAAAAAGGGAGAGAAAGGGAGAGCATCCTGGGAATGGAAAGAATGAGAAATAACCTAAGGGGGAAAGCAGAACATGCTAGTTACGACACATCTGGGAAGTCCTTTACTCACTGTGCTCTCATGCTGGTCATATCCTATATCCTCGATAGCTCGGATATTGATAATGTGGATCCCCTTCTCCTCAGCAGGCAGACAGGAGTATTTCTTGTTCACCCTCATTCCTGTCTCCCGTGGAGTCTCGTTGAGGTCTTCTGGCAGAAAATCCACCCCATGAAACTCACTGCCTGCGTCTGAAATTAAAAAGAACAATTTCATCAAGACACTTTAATCCCAACCTCTGCTCCTCCCCAGAGCCACCCAAAAGCTGAAACGTATCCTGTTCCTGCCTTCTTCTGCCAATGAGCCCTTGTGCAGGGCTCCCACCCCTTGTCCGTGCCTCCCTTCTCAGCTTTCTCACAGCCTTCTTCAGCCCTAGCTAGGTCTGCTCCTCCTCCTCCTCCAAAGCAGTGCACAGTTCCCTTCTTTATGGCACTGCTGTCTCAGGGTTCTTACTGTGTGGTCCCATGGAATCATGGTGTGTCTTGGGAAGAAATGTGGAAAAAAAACAAAGGGAAGAAGAATAACAGTCTTGAGGATTAGCTGGTGACAGCAGGTGGCATCATGCTTTTCCCTTCTCAGTTGGTATCTTCAACAAGCCCTTGTTCATGCTGTAAAATTAAGCAGTGGGTTTCCCCTCAAGTTCATTTGTACTGCATCTGATTTATTGACCCACTCTGATGTCTTGCAAATTGGAGGTTTTCTCCCTCTCAACCTACATTGTTTCCACCTATTAAATACAGAGATGAGCTAATGGGTTTGCAGAAACCCAACAACCAGATAACAGATGTGACTGCTAGCGTTTGCTGATGTGCACTTACGTGAGCAACACAAGGCAAAGTTTTCCAAGGCTTGGTTCATTTTAACACTGAAGTAAAAGATTGCAGCATTTTCTTAAACAACGGACAAGCAGGACTCGTGAAGACAGAGCAAGAATGAATGACAGTGAAGAGAGAGATAGAATTTAGCTTTGAATGTCTCAGTCACCTCTCCCCGAAGGACCCAAACGCAAATATGCAGAGGAGCCCTCTCTAACAGCAGATCTAATTACTGCATCTGGTTCAATGCTCTGTCTCTGGAACGTGTCGTAGTGGAAATTGCACAGAATTAGCCCATTAGGTGAAACAATTCCCTCCTATTTAGAGACACCACTAAGTTTATGAGGAGATGAGGACAGATATAACATTTTAATTAGTTACCTCTTAGATTAAGAGCATGTTACTCTTCTCCATCAGACGACCCAACTGCATCTGGCTGAACGTCAAGGATGATGTGAAAGGGACAGGGAATTGCAGAATTATAGATTCACAGATTATTAGGGATTGGAAGGGACCTCGAAAGATCATCTTGTCCAACCCCCCTGCCACAGCAGGATCCCCTAGATCCAGTCACACAGGAACATATCCAGGCAGGTTTTAAACATGTCCAGAGAAGGAGACTCCACAACCTCCCTGGGCAGCCCCTTCCAGGGCTCTGTCACCCTCACTAGGAAGAAGTTCCTTCTCAGATTGATGTGGAGCCTCCTCTGTTCCAGCTGACACTCATTGCTTCTTGTCCTATCATTAGATGCCACTGAGCAGAACCTGGCTCCATCCTCCTGGCACCCACCTTTCACATATTTATCAACATTCATGGGGTAACCGCTCAGTGTAATTTTCTCCAAATTGAAGAGACCCAGCTCCCTCAACCTTTAAAAGATCTCATTCTCCAGCAAGTTTACAGATATCAAACTGATAAGCTGGAGGTAAGCTGGAGGGTAAGGCTGTCACTTCGAGAGGTCTTGATAGGCTGGAAAATTGGGCTAAAAGCAGCCTCATGAAACTCAGCAAGCCCTACCTATGGACAGACCTGTCTTAAGTACAAACTGGGCAGGGACTAGACAGAAAGTAGCTCTGGAGCAAAGGACCTGGTGGCCAGTTCCAAGTGAGTGATCGGTACCAATGGTGAAGAATAGCCACTTGCTGGACTCGTTAGTAAGAAAGCAAAGACAGCAGGTCTAGGGAAGCAGTTTTTTTCCTCTTTGTGACCCCTGCTAGACCACAGCTGGAGTCCTGTGCCCAGTTTTGGTTTCTCAGCATAAGGAGAACATTGACAAACTTGATCAAGTCAAGATCACCAAGATGGTCTGAAGAGAGGATGAAAGACCTGTGCTTATGCACCCCAAACAAGAGAAGACAAATGATGGAGCCCTGTTGATTCCTTCATGCAGGCACATGTCTTGAGCTTATCAGAGTAACGTAAGCATTATTAGTATGATAGTTAAGCTTCCATGGAACTCGCCGACAGCACAGGTTTGTAGATCTTCATTTTGGTTGCTGTATATGGGGAAATCTGCTGCCCCAAGCGACTCTGGAAGGGCTGCCCACTTTTCTAGGAACTGCAGCGCTCAGAAACACCATCACCTTTGCATAGGGTTTGGCAGTGATTACCCTAATGAGTTTCAAGCACAGAGCTTGTAACGCTAGTAGCTCTGCAGATCCTTTAAAATTCTCACATAGACCTCTCGGAAGAGTCACCATACTTGAGATCTTAGGGCAGCATCCTCAAACTCAGTAAACCACTTCAATAACCCACTGGTAATAGTTAAAGAAGCTTTTCATGGGATAATATATAAAGATGCAGCCAAACAATCAGATGCCTCATGCTTGCAGCTAGCGTGTCTGTAACAATTCCCTACGCACGCTCCCTGAACACATGGGATCAGCTGCAGAGTCCAACATACTTGAGCTTTTATTCTATAGCAGGAAATTGCTCATAAAATAACAGAACAACTTGTGGAACTTCATAACAACCTGCGTTTTTCCTTGGAAGAATGCCTGACAACACTTTTAAGAAACAATAGCTGAAGTCCTTTCTCCTTTTTCCTCCTTCCACATGGGTACTAAATAAAACCCAGTTACTGCTGCAGATTACAGAGGATATAGGAACAGAAGCGCCTTCTACTGAGTATGAGTCTGATGTGTAATTCATATTGGACCTGTGAACTGGAACGGGCTAGTAGAGAAATTACTTTTCAATGGAATATCTTTAGGGCAGGAAATCACAACCTTCATCAAACCCAAACGAGCTCCCTGTGCTCTGAAGCAGCACTTCAAGGCCAGGTTCAATGGGGCTTTGAACAAACTGGTCTAGTGGAAGGTGTCCCCGCCCATGGCAGGGGAGTTGGAACTAGATGATCTTTGAGGTCCCTTGTAACTCAAACCATTCTGTGATCCTAAGCGGCACTCGATAGGTCGACGGTAGAGAGCGAGGAGACCTGCTCAAGTGATTCAGAACTATTGTGCAAGCCCAAACAATGGTCTCTCCACAAGCACATATTTACATCTCTGTTTACACATCAGTACCCTGGTGGTATTGGAAGGAACAAATAGGTAGGAGATAGGTGATGAATCACACAACTTTAGTTTATTACAACTGCTGCAAAACACGTGAAACGTGAGAACTTTACAGTCTCAATTCCAACAATTTTAATTCCTGTAGTTAAAGATGGTTTAGCACTAAGTCAAGTCACCCAAACTGCTCTGGCAATTGCAACCACACAGGGCTTATAACTAGTTCACGTGCTGGTTTGGCAGAGGCCAGAGCATTCTGTTGTAGAACACAAAACATCTCTTTGAAGATTATTTTGGATTATTTTAAAGACATTTTAAAGATTTCAAAGCATGAATCTCTATTGTGTGCTAATCAGATTCGACAAAGACAATAATTCCATCTCAAAAAAAATTCATGGTCTGAATTATTTCTGGCAAGATCGTAGATGGAATATGAAGAGCACAAAGCACAGTAATGTCCTAATTCAGCCAGAGTCACATTTTAATCTCTTAGTTAGGAGAGGAAAGAAGAGACTAATGTTAAAATTGCTAGGTTTGCTGCCTTCTCACACTGACTAATGCAGTCTTATTACCAGCCATCCCTTTCTCTTCCATATCCACAGCTGATGATGTGCAGACACCCACAGATTTTGAGACAGCAGGAGTTCCTCGTAATCCTAAACGCAGGCCCACCCAAGGCTTTTAACATTTGATGAAGTATTGCTTCACCAATTCTGTGTTTGCTGCGAGTCACAGAACACTCCACCGAGTATAAAACATATAAATGACACTCTTTAAAGGGTTCCTTGCTGTCTCACAACTTCCCCATTCCATAAGAGTGCAGAACACTGAGAAGTGATTGATATAAACTCAAACCTCATCCCCAAATCAGGTTGGGGAAAGCATTTGATTAATATGTTGTGTACAGAACTTCTACTACTACCTGTTGCAGAGTAGTGTAGGAGAAAGGGATCTGGTGGCCAGCAGGACGGCCATGAGCCAGCAATGAGCCCTTGTGGCCAAGAAGGCCAATGGCATCCTCAAGTGTATCAGAAGGGGGGTAAGTTAGCACATTGAGAAAGGTTCTCCTCCTCCTCTACTCTGCCCTGGTGAGACCACATCTGGACGATTGTGTCCAGTTCTGGGCCACTCAGTTCCAGAAGGACATGGAGCTGCTGGAGAGAGTCCAGCGCAAAGCCACAAGGATGATGAAGGGAGTGGAGCATCTCCCTGATGAGGAAAGGCTGAGGGAGCTGGGTCTTTTGAGCTTGGAGCAGAGGAAACTGAGAGGTGACCCAATGAATGTTGATAAATATGTGAAAGGTGGGTGCTAGGAGGATGGAGCCAGGTTCTGCTCAGTGGCATCTAACGATAGGACAAGGGACAGTGGGTGTGAGACACAGGAGGTTCCACATCAATATGACAAGGAACTTCTTCCCAGTGAGGGTGACAGAGCACCAGAAGGGACTGCCCAGGGAGGTTGTGGAGTCTCTTTCTTTGGAGATGTTTAAAACCTGCCTGGATATGTTCCTGTACAACACTACCGAGGTGATCCTGCTGTGGCAGGGGGGTTGGACTCTATGATCTTTCCCTAATGTCCCACCCTAATGATCTGTGACTCTGTGATTCCTTAGAGTGGACATGACCAGGTAATCCCCTTATTTGCTGTTAATACACCTGGTGTTTTCCACAGTTGGTATAAAACAATAGGCTGTTAGGAAGCACTTGTGTTTAGGAAGAGCTCCATAGGACCACACACTGTCTTAACAGCTGTCCCTTTCTGTTAGGAGTGAGGTAGCACAGGAGAACAAGTTAAAAAAAACCAACCCATAGCAACAGATGTTTGCAGCAGCTCTGGAGCTACCTGTCTGATCTCTGAGACAGCTTTCCCAGAGATCTTGGAATGTTCATAGAATCACAGACTGGTTTAGCTTAGAAAGGACTTCAGGGATCACCTAGTTCCAATCCTCCGCCAAGGACAGTGACACCTCTCACCAGACCAGGTTGCCCAGAGGCCCATCCAAACTGGCCTTCAACACTTCCAGGGATGATGGAGCAGTCACAGCCTCACTGGGCAACCTGTTCCAGTGCCTCGGCACCCTCACAGGGAGGAATTTCTTCTTCACATCTCATCTAAATCTCCCTTCTTTTGCTTGAAACCATTCCCTTGTGTCCTATGAACTTTGTGAATTACACTGGGTTACCTGCTGCAGTTCACAGCACAGAGGTGCTACCGTGACCTTGTAGACTGAAGCCAAGGATATCTTAGCTGTTCTGAAATTATTTCTCTGTAAGATGCTCCAGATACAATGAGCTCTGTGCCATTTCCAGTACAAAGTATGGAAGCACTACATTCATCTGAAGCAGATCAATCTAAATGAATCACAGAGATGAGAACATGGGGACAGAAACGACAGAATGAAAAGATGACAAGAGGGAAGTGCATGATGCCAGTAAGGAGAGGGGGGGTGGTCCTCTGTGTGTCTTGTGTCTTCAGTCACTTCTGAATCTCCAAAAGATTAAATTCACAAAAAACCTTCCAACTTGCAAACACCTCACTCCTTTGCTCAAACTAGAATTCCATCTGTAAAACTCTCTGTACAAAAATGTTCAGTAATTAATTAGCGATAAATTTTTGACCACAGAAGCCTGGTGCATTGTGCTGATAGACAGAGTTTCTTCGCTGGTGACCAGGTGAACCAGGTGAAAACCTGCTCTAGAAATGGGTCTGTTTTCTCCATGATTAGCCTCAGATGCTAGTCAACTGGGTTATTCATATTACTCCATAAGCACTTATGACTTCCTTAAAAGAAATGCAAACCTGCATTCACACAATGCCCTGTTCAGGAACATCCTGTGCTGGTTCTAAAAGCAGCAGCACCAAGTCAACGCGAGGATATATAAACAAGCGAACAACTATTTCACTGCTCAACCTGAAACTAATAACTTGGCTGAAGATGCCTCCTCTTATCTCCCCATGTTTTCTTTTTTAGCGAGTGTTTAAGAAAGGGGCTAGAACAAAAATATCCTAAGGACATCTAATTCAGCTGCCCTGGTTGGTCTCAGGCAGGAAGAAGCAAGAGACTTACAAGATTTAAGGCTTTTGAATGTCCACGTCCTATCTTGTTGCCTTATATGAATTGGGGTAGAATTCAGAACTGAAAAGTTAAGAACAGCAGGGTAATTTCCTCAAGGGGATCGCACAGGAACAAGTCCAGGTGGGTTTGAAACATCTCCAGAGAAGGAGACTCCACAGCCTCCCTGGGCAGCCCCTTCCAGTGCTCTGTCACCCTCACAGGAAAGAAGTTCCTTCTCCTATTTATGTGGAACCTCCTCTGTTCCAGCTGACACCTTTCGCCCCTTGTCTTATCATTGGATGACACTGAGCAGAGCCTGGCTCCATCTTCCTGACAACCACCCTTCACATATTGATCAACATACATGAGGTCACCCCTCAGTCTCCGTTTCTCCAAGTTCAAGAGCCCCAGCTCCCTCAGCCTCTCCTCATCAGAGAGATGTTCCACTCCCTTCATCATCCTTGTGTCTCTGCGCTGGGCTCTCTCCAGCAGCATTGTGTCCTTCTGGAACTGAGGGGCCCAGCACTGGACAGACAGAAAAAGGATATGAAAAAACCCCAAACACACATAAATATAGGTTGTAGATTTGATCTAAAGATAGGTTCTAGATCTGATATAAAAACAGACTATAGAAATTCTTCTATTTCTGCAAGAGATATTGGATATTTTTTGGACTTGGGTTCTTTCTAAAACAGCTCCATAGCTACTGAGAGAAAACACCTCGGTGTGGTTTTGCTTTACCACATATTGCCCCCTAGCAGCAGACTTCTCCTTTAGCATGCTCTTACCCATTTCTTCCTTTACCTTTCAAAATCAGAGCTCAGGTTAAGCCCTGGGCTAAGCAGAGCAATAAAATTCTCACAAAGCACGCGCCTATCGCTTCCTCCTCTTTTTCTTTTCCCCTCTCCTGATATATTAAACATTTGTCAGATTTGGACCCCAAAATCCCCTTGGCTTTGACCTCAGGAGAACCAAGGCAGGGCGAATATCAAGGAGTCCTCAGTGTGCCAACCCATAGCTTGTCCCATTCCTCACCCACGGGTCACTCCTCCTGACCCGAGGAGCTCTGCCACGGGAATGCCAGTGAGGATACCCACCGCTGGCAGCGAGGGAGGTTCTTTTTTGGGATGCTGACACCTGTTTATGAGGCGCTGGCCTGAGACCAACAGCCTGGCCAGGACTGCAGGGCTCTCCAAGGAGCACTCGTATGTGTCCTGAACTTTTGTTCTGTTCAAAGTCCCTGAGTTAAGCGCTGATTAGATCCACATCTGTGACCACTTCATTTCAATCTTCCCTGGCCTCTCCAGCTGTGGAGCAGCCAGATGTTGCCTCTAGCTGCACTACCTCTAGAGATGCAGGAGTTTGCACTACCACTGACTGCTCTGGCAGGCACAGGGCTGCTGTAAAAGGCAATAGACCTACCCCCAGGCTTTTTAGGGTTGTTGGCACCTCCTGTCCACCCTCCTGCAGAGAGATGACTCCCTGTCCCTTTCATCTCCTGCAGCACCATGCAAAGCAGGACACCCTGGAACTCGCCCATCTCCATCACTTTCACATCGATTGGAGAGCTTGGCTGTGGCCTGGGTCTGTACAGGATTTTACCTTGATGAAGCAAACAGGAGGCTACGATCCAATCCATTAAAATGAAGATTGAATGGTGAAATAAAACTTGGATTTCAAGGATGGTTTTGCTCACAGAATAGAAATACTTTTAAAGCAGGACAACCTTAATGTCTGGATGCTGACAATGTTGTTGGCACTTCACGTTAGGCTGGATTCGGAGCCCGTTCAGACACTTTGTGCTCAGGATTTGGGAGTGGAAACCAACTCCTGTCACATAGGTGGAGGAAATTCAGCTCCTGGCAGGATTATTTGAGCCATCATCTTGCTTAGCTGTACTTTTCAATACTGACTTACCAACAATGGGTCTCTAGAGCGGGGCTGTGGCTTTCCTGGAAGCTTTAAGTTGAAGTTATTGATCTATTATTGTCAGCAACATGTTTGAAAGAAGGTTAGAAGGACAAGCAGCTATGACATCATTGCTATTTCTGCCCTTCTATTTTTGTTTTTAAAGATTAATTTACCCTGTTTGCTGCACGGAGCTCTAGGCTTGAGCACGTTTAATCCGAAACAAGCCTTGGGAAATGGGAAATGTAAAAACAAAGGGCAAAATCACCTAAACACCATCAGGAGAGTAAAAAGAACATTATGATCGGAATAGTTTTGATTTTGCTGCTTCTTTGTGCGCTGCTGAGATAGGATTACAAGGATAACAAGAGCTCACATATGCTGTTTAGTTAGACCCTGGAAAAATCCCACATCGAGGTCCCTTTCAATCCCTAATGATTCTATGGTCTTGTAAGAACACACGTATCCTCCCCAGTCCCAACACCGAGACCAACTGTACAGTTTCCTGCCCCCCTCAGTACAAGCAACTATTCAATGGTCTATTAAGCAAGTCCTACTTTCAGGAGTATTTCTAAAATACTTAAATGGAGAGTTCTTATTCCACAAGTCCTACTTTCAGGAGAATTTCTAAAATACTTAAATGAAGAATTCCTCTTCCACTAGACACTGGAAAAACATTTCTGCTTTGCTTCTGGTTATTTTTCTCCACGTACACAAGAATTCTTGCCAAATATTTTTTCCTTTTTATGTTAAATAAGAGCAAAATTACTGTGATTTGCTCAACTGCAGTGAAGAGGTTTCAATCCTCTTTCTTGCGCAACTTAGTGCAGTGCTGGGTCATAGATTGGACTTTGTGATCTTAAAGGTCTCATCCAACCAAAGAGATTCTGTGATGCTCTGCCTTCCAAATCCCTTACTGGTGACTTTCTTAAATTCACTTGAAGAGGGGAGGTTTAGATTGGACATGAGGAGCAAATTCTTTCCTGTGAGGGTGGGGAGATGCTGAAACAGGTTGCCCAAGGAAGTTGTGGCTGTCCCACAGCCAGGTTGGCTGGGGCCCCGAGTAACCTGATCTAGTGAAGGTGTCCCTGCCTGTGCAGGGGAGTTGGAACTGGATGATCTTTAAGGTCCTTTCTAACCTTGGCCATTCCATGATTCTACAATATCACATCCTGAGTTACACATAGTGAGAAGTAGAGCATGGACTAGGTATGGAAGATCCACTGCATCGGGCTCTATGAATCCAGTCAGTTCAGTTTTGAAGGGATATTATGTTCACTGGTTTTGTCTGTGTGTTCCAAGGGAAGGCAGCTTTTATCGGTGCAGCAGGATGAAAGGAAAATACTTACTAAAATGATATTTTGGGGAGAGATTTGGGGTGTATTGGGTCAATGTGTACCTAAACTCTCACAGGTTCTAAACACATTTAAAACATTCAATATATTTTCTTTTACCAGGCTGTTACAAACAGCTCCTCCAACCATGTAAAAATGAGGATCCAAAGATTTTAACAGTAAAATTGATACCGTCAGTTGCAAACTAGGGCTGAGGCTACGGAGTATATTGACTTGAAAGCTCTTCTTGATCCAAGAGGTTTCGCATATAAGGTCCTGATCACAGAACATCTTTGATTGGAAGAGATCTTTAAGATCATCAAGTCCAATCCTTGACCCTGCCTGGTCACCCCTGAACCACATCCATCTTGAAACACTTGTGCCCATGTTTACATTTCCATGTGCCAGAGTGACAAAGGCATTCAGACTGCATTAACTTGGGCATAGATGTCTTAGAAGGTTTTGCTAAGGTGATAAAGAGGTTTTTGACTACAGTCACGGTGTTCAGCACCCATAGCTCTTGTACATTTGTGCTGAAAGAGCAAATGGGTACAAATGGGTGGGGCTGGGTGTGGTGTGGCAGAGCTCCACCATATGTATGTTCTTGGGGTGTGCCAAAGCAGGTGGGGCTGATTTGGTAGCAAGATGGTGGGGGTGGTAGCCATCCAAGGGCCCAGTGTGGCCTCTAGCTGTGCTGTTTGAGGAAACAGACCACAAATCCTGCACTGAGCAGAAGTTTGGTGCCAGCAAGTTTTCTTCATGCCCTTGCAGTTTTAACTTGGATGTGGAACAACACTGTGACAACTAACTGCCAAGTTTTGCTGGCAATTAGAACAATCTCTACCTCTTGCTGAGCAGCTGAATACAAATTGATGAAGGGAAAAAGATCTGTTAACTCTTGTCTCTCTGAGAACATTGTTCTCTGTGTTGCCCACTCTAAATGAACTAAGTTGAGGCATAGCAGAGGCAGAAAGGAGACTGAAGAGGGACCTTGCAAGGCAGTCTCCATGTTCTGAAGGAAGAGTAGAGAGCTGCCTGCCACAAAGATGCTGTGGGAAGGTGCCACGTGCCAGTCAGCTCGTTTGCCTTGTGCCAGAGCATGCAGGAGCACACTATAGGAAAACAAGATACTCCTGCTTAGGATTCCTGGTGGTCCCATTTTGGGTGACAGAATTCTTGGAGCAGAAAACAAATCTGTCAGCAAAGGCAGCTCCCTCTCAGTGCTGGTAAGAGGGAGGATTGGGTCACTGCTGTGATAAAGCATTTCAAGACTCCAGATGAAAGACACTTGAAATGTTTGAGCATTGATGGACATTCTTTGTCATTTGGCTATCAGCAGGGAAGTTGTCACAGCAGCATTGAGCCCAAGGTCACCAGGTTTCTTCCTCAATGAATCTTCACTATCCAATCCCATCTTCATATCAAAGGAGCAGTCAAGACCCAGGCTAAGAGTGAACTGCTGCCCTGTAGATTCTACAATAGGGAACAGTCTTACTGAAACCCTGGATTATCCCAAGCACAGCTGTTCAATCCACATTTACCACCAAAGACCAAAGGAGAAGAAACTGCTGGCACCTATAAAATGGAAAGAAGCCAAGTGTGGAGGGCTGTGAGTGCTGCTGGGACTCTGAGGCAACTGGATCAGAATCTCTGTCCAGATTTCCAGGTTTCATTCCTAATTTGGTCTTACTCATTCTACAGCTGTGCTTTTCCAAGAGGAGCTCAGAATTCACACCGAAGATATAGCCTTGCATGAAAGCAGTTGTGTGTCCAGAGCCAGCATACCGACACTTAGCATCCCCTGTCCACCCCAATCAACCCCCAAATAATGAATTAGTATCATGAGAACCTAAGACAGACATATTTTGAAACATGGCTCCATCCTCCTGACACCCACCTTTATCAACATTCACGGGGTCACCTCTCAGTCTCCTTTTTTTCCAGGCCCAAGAGACCCAGCTCCCTCAGCCTTTCCCCGTAAGGAAATCTCCCCAAAGCAGACTGACAACTACAAGATCACCAAGTGGGCATTAGCCTTCCTCTAGCACAGTCTCAATATTTAGTACTAAACAGAAATCCTCCTCCTTTGGGGAAACAACTCTGAGCACCAAGACTATACAACCCACCAAACCAAAACAGAGGAATTCTGTAGATTCAAGCAGTAGCCAAACATCCTGTTAATTCCCAAAGTGTAGTTGTCCCATTATGGTTCAGTAAGGGAACGGTACCAGTTGCTCCTGCATCATTAAACATAAGGCTCTACCAAAAAATGGGTTTGGGGTGGTTTGTTGTTCTTTTGGAATTATTTCTAAGCTCAGAGACTTTAGCCCAAAAGACCCATGAAGCAGCCCAAACTGCATCACAGCCATGTGTTTGGCAGTGCCTGAAGATGCTCTGGGTAGGAAAGGAAACGGCAACTCCTGCCAAGAGCAACCATTTGACATCAATGCAGATAAAAAGAGAGAAAACATTATTTGTTTTCATATTTCCTGAGAAAGACGCTGCAGATGCTGTAGCCTTGTTATTTATAGAGGGCCAAGGTTTCATCCTAGAATTTAGGAGAGGAATTAATTTTCCTCCAAAGTGTGGTTCAGTTTATAAGCTTAAGAAAAAGTTTGATTGGGGTTTTCTGGTTGGGTTAGCGGAACAGTATTTCACTTGATGTCTTGATTTTTTTCACAGAATCACAAAACATTAGGGATTGGAAGGGATCTTGAAAGATCATCCAGTCCAACCCCCCTGCCACAGCAGGATCACCTAGGTCACACAGGAACATATCCAGGTGGGTTTTAAACATCTCCAGAGAAGGAGACTCCACAACCCCTCTGGGCAGCCCCTTCCATGGATCTGTCATCCTCACCATGAAGAAGTTCTCTACTGAGGTCACTACTGATGTCACTACAACATGTCAGACGCAAAGACACTCTTGTTTCTGTACTGATTCTGTACTGAATCTCCTTCCCACAAAACAGCAAGACTCCTCCCCAAACTCCTTGAAGGTCCCAAGCAAAGTCATAAACCACCACATTAATCCCTCATCTGCCTAAAGCTTAAAAAAATTTAAAAACACACAAAATTAGGAGCCAAATCCCTCCAAAATCCAAGTGAATCCAATTGCTTGCTGCTCAAACACCTACTGTGAGATTCTAAAAACAGCAGCAGAGTAATTCTTAGCATCCAACTTCTTCCTCAGCATTTCTGCTTCCTGTAAGGAGTTGAAAAGAAGTCACAAAACTAATGAAACTGTCAACGTGTTTTTTAAGTTGTGGTGGGGTTTTCTGAGAGTCTAAAACAGTTGTGGTATTTACCTGCCTGGCACATGGGTCACCCAGTATTTTACATCCTGACAGACCTCGAAAGCACTGCACAACTCTGTGGTAATAGAATCATTCCATTTCCTACTGAAATGCAGCCAACGCCGAGACGGAGCACAGTGGTGGCTTAACAGCACAGATGAACACTGTCAGCCCTTTCGAAGAGGAGCTAGATGTAAATACCTTATCCATTTAAAAAACCACAGGGGGCTTTGAGACAGACAGGGGAGAATTAGCCAAACTTCCAAACAGCAAAGGAAGCAGAACTAATCTCCCTGCTCTCTGGAGGTGTGTTCCTCTTAATTCCTTTATCTTTTTTAATGTAGAAACACTAGGAAAACATTACTGAGGGTATGGAGAGGTAGCTGTATCCTTATTCCAAGAAACCAGTGGGTTTGATCTAAGCATAGACAAAACAAATTCCACCTACAGACCTCAGATGAGGTCCCCTTGGCTGGCCTGCAGTTAAATCACAGAATGACAGAATCACAGAATATTAGGGATTGGAAGAGATCTCAAAAGATCATCCAGTCCAATCCCCCTGCCACAGCAGGATCCCCTAGATTCAGTCCCAGAGAAGGAGACTCCATAACCCCCATGGGCAGCCTCTTCCAGTGCTCTGTCAGCCTCATCATGAAGAAGTTCCTTCTCAGATTGATGTGGAACCTCCTCTGTTCCAGCTCACACCCGCTGCCCCTTGTCCTGTCATTACATGACACTAAGCAGAGCCTGGCTCCATCCTCCTGATACCCACCCTTCTCATATTTATCAACATTCATGGGGTCATCCATCAGGCTCCTTTTCTCTAAGCTAAAGACACTCCGCTCCCTCAGCCTTTCCTCAGCAGGGAAATGCTCCACTCCATCATCTCTGTGGCTCTGTGCTGGACTCTCTCCAGCAGTTCTGTGTCCTGGAATAGAGGGGCCCAGAACTGAACACAAGACTCGAGATGCTGCTTCGCCAGGGCAGAGTAGAGGGGGAAGAGAACCTCTCTCTATCTGCTAGATCTGCCTTTTGATCCACCCCAGGATGCCGTAATCCTGATCTATGTTGGTGAAACCCCCTGACTTTGTTCTGATCCCAGCTCAGAAATATTTTACTTCTTAATGTCCTTCAGTGAAGCTGAAGTGACAAACACCCTTGATATTTAAACTTACAGGGCTCGATCTGTTGCTTAAATATAAGCGTCTAATGCTATTTGACATCCTCTGGGATTATGTGAGACACTGTCAGGAGCCTAACAGATATAACAGGATCGACGGGAGGCTCACTCCTGTCTGGAAAGGCAGCTGGAGGCTAGACTTAGGCAACAAAAACTCGACAAAAGCAGCAAGCTGGTGCTGCACACATCATTCCCATCCTCCAATTCCTGACCATCCAGTGACAGAAACAAAGAGAAATTGTTCCAAAAGATCAACATACAAATTGCTTTGGTTTTCAGAAGGACGTTGGTTTAGAAAGAACTTCCTACAGGAGGATATGTGGCATGTTACAGAATCACAGAATGACTGACGCTGGAAAAGATCTCTCAAATCATCCAGCCCAGCCCAGGACCTAACATCACCACAGCTGCCACACCAGGGCACTAAGGGCCACAGCCAGGCTGTCTTTAAACACCTACAGGGATGAGGACTCCAGCACTACCCAGGCAGTCCATTCCAGGTTCTGATCATCCTTTCCAGGAGGGAGGGCTTCCTAACGTCCAGTCTAACCCTCCCCTGGCAATTTCAGGCCCTACTCCCTCATCCTGGTGCTGGTTGCCTGGGAGACGAGCCTGAGCCCCACCTGACAACAACTTCCTGTCAGGGAGTTGGAGAGAGGGGGAAGGTCCCCCCCGGAGTCTCCTCTTCTCCAGGCTAAACAACCTCAGCTCCCTCAGCCTCTCCTCACCAGTCTTCCCCTGCAGGCCTTTCCCCACCCTTGTTGCTCCTCTGGACCTGCTCCAGTCCCTCAATGTCTTTCTTGAAGTGAGGGGCCCAGCACTGCCTCCAGTACTCCACAAGAGGACTCCTCAGTGCCCAGTACAGAGGGAGAATGACGTCCCTAGTCCTGCTGGCCAGCCAAGTTCCGGTTAAAACACAAGTTCTTGACAAATTAAGTCATCACAATCTTCGTTTGCATTATAATTAGCCAGACATAGTTAGATAATTAGGAGGAATAGATGGATATAATCCCGGTACTTGCCATGTGACAGATGTTACAGGCATTAGTTGTTAAAACTAATCTGCTAAGTATCACTGTACAGAATCAAGTGCCCCCGCCTGAAGATGTATTTCACTGTAGACACAAGAACTAATATTTCAATTAAACCACTCTACAAAGACATCTGAAGATAGATTATAATGAATACAAGAAATACAATTAATATTCTCCTCTTTGCTGATGGTTTAAGGGTTAAATGTTTCTATTCTGAAGGCAATAAATAATGGAGCAGTACCAGCAGTCCATCATCCAGCCAGGCACCCTGTGTCTACCCAGGGTGCAGAGGATGAAAGAAAAAGACGTTTAGGTTTAATTTAGTTTTCTATGTGTGACTTGATCTAGGGGATCCCTGCTGTGGTGGGGAGATTGGACTTGATGATCTTTCAGGGTCCCTTCCAAGCTCTGATGTTCTGTGATTCTGTAATTTCTGTAAGGATCTTCTCTCGTCCTTCTGGGTTTTTGTTGGCTTGCAAGAAGTTGTTGGTCTTAGTCACTCAACACCTTTTTTCTCCTATTTATTCCACTCCATTCCCCACCCTCTTTTCCTCAATTTCAGCAGGTGTGCCCTAAATCCTATTGACTTAAGAAGGTCAAGGGAACCACCGCCACTCCTAGGAAAATACCTACACAAGAAAATGGTGGGTTTGCTGTGTCACTCTGTAGATGTGACTTTATCAGTAAGATTATTCTAAGATGGCCATAAAAACAAACAACACCATGTTTAGGACACTGTAGAGATGTTGGTGCTGGGTTCTTCTCTGCTGGTCATTATCAGAGGGAAGGGCTTCAAGCTTCAACAGGGGAGACATCAGGAAGAATGTCTAGATTGGGCATCAAGAAGAAATTCTTCACAGGCAGAGTGGTCAGGCACTGGAATGGGCTGCCCAGGGTGGTGGCTGAGTCCCCATCCCTGGATGTGTTTAAAAGTCGCTTAGATGTAGTGTTCAGGGACCTGGTTTAGGGGTTCATGGTTGGACTCAATGATCCCAAGGGTCTTTTCAAATCTGATTCTATGATGCTATGATTCTACAAACTCAGCCCCGTGTAACAATAAGTTCTTGGAGGATTCCTTCAGTTTTGCTTATTAACCTCTGCAAACAGAAGAAAAAAAAGTCCAAGCTCTAATCTGAAAGAGTTTTCTTCCCTTTCATGTACCTACTTCAGCGGGGCCCATATGGTCACAGCCCTGTCCTTTTAATCCCTTTTTACTCTCCGGTGTTTGTCTGTGTTATTGAAGAGCTGCCATACATTGCCCCAGAGGAGCAGCTATGCCTCAGGTTTGGATAATGGACTTAGTGCAGCATAATCATGTTTTACAGTTATTTACCTTATCAAAGTCCTTAAAGAGCAACCCCTTCCGCAACACAAGGTGTTTACACAGTATCAGCTTGTTACATCCTTTTCCACTATTAATCTCCTTAATAATTCTATTGCAGGTGACTTGGACACTGAGAATAAAAGAAGTTAATAAAATAATTCCCTACAAGGAACAGAGAGCTGCTGCTCCACAGACTTCTCTCTTCAACCCCACACAGCAAGATCATTTGTATTTAGTCATCACCAGCAAATTCTACTGAAGTTTTAAAATCATCAACAGCTGCAATTTTAGGCTGGTCCCAGCTGTTCTGCCATTTCCAATGGGAATGCTCAGCAGAGCAGCTGGTTTTACTCATGTTTGTAGATAAGAACAACTGACTGAAGGGGAGAAATAACAGAAAATCCTCTTTGTCTCAGAAAAAAAGACAGACAGCGGTAGAGGACAAGATTGTGCATCTTCAGATGCCAGGGGGCAGAGGAAGAGAGGCAAGAAGACAACACAACCCTACCTGGGAATGCAGAGGTCAGGGGATGTGGTTTCTTGCTACCAAGCAACCATCATTTTCAGAAGCTGTCAAGCACTGTGTTAAGAATTTTGCCTTTTGCAGAAAGCCAGCTCTTTGCTACCGACAGAATTCCTGTTTTAACTGCCCCAAACAACTGCATTCACATTTCCCCAACATTTATCCGCACTGCTGTGCTTTCCTAGTGTTCTGCAGGATCTGGCTCTTGTGTCGTCCTGCATTTAGAGAAAATAACATTATCCTCTCACTTCTCATTTTTCTACATTAAACACATCATCGTCTACCAGTCTTTCACTTTTCAGTAGAGCTGCATATGTCTTGCTTAGTTGCCTTTTATTCAATTATTCACTTTTAAAATAGAAGAGGGAAACAATTTTTTTTAATAGGCAGAGAAAATAAACTCTCTTCTGGGCCCCTCAGTCCTAGAAGGACACAGAACTGCTGGAGAGTCCAGCACAGAGCCACAAAGATGATGAAAGGAGTGGAACATCTCCCTGCTGAGGAAAGGCTGAGGGAGGTGGGTCTCTTTAGCTTAGAGAAAAGCAGACTGAGGGGGGATCTCATTAATGTTTATAAATATGTTAAAGATGGATGTCAGGGGGATGGAACCAGGCTCTGCTCAGTGTCATCTAATGATAGGACAAGGGGCAACAGGTGTGAGCTGGAACAGAGGAGGTTCCACACAAATACGAGAAGGAACTTCTTGGTGAGGGTGACAGAACACTGGAAGGGGCTGCTCAGGGGATTGTGGAGTCTCCTTCTCTGGAAATGTTTAAAACCCACCTGGACATGTTCCTGTGCAACTGGATCGAGGGGATCCTGCTGTGGAGGGGAGACTGGCCTGTATGATCTTTCAAGGTCCCTTCCAATCCCTAACGTTCTCTGATTCTATGATTCTGTGATGGAGAGAAATTCACTGTGAAAACCTCCTGCTTGTCAGAAGCAAACCTACATCTCATTCAAGTCTTAGCACTGAGGTATCACACTGCTCCTCTGTCTGCAGTTCTTCACAGCTCTGTGAGTAGGGTTCAGGGGGCACAGAGGTTCCTTCCCTCAAGTGGACTGCAGACAGACTTCTAAACTGCTCTGGGATTCTCAAGGGTTAACAAGACCATTGGAGAGATTATTGGAAAGGATGACAGACAGCTCTGGAGACACCAATACAGTTCCAGTCTCAGCTTATTCCCTCTGCTCTTCTACGACTGTGTCTTCGCCAGTCACTGACAGTTGCAAAGTGAGGTATTTCTCCTGGCTCTGCAAAGCTGTTCAATGAGTGATGGAAGTGGGTACCAGCACTAACTGCGATATATACAGCTCCAAAACTGACAGAAGAAACACCTACCAGCCTTATAACCCTATACTCTTCTTCAGAAAACACAAAGATACACAAGAGCTCACAGGTTCTTCGACTGAGCACAACTATCATCTTCCTTTTAGCATAATAACAGTTGTGTATCCCTATAATCAAAGATAATTACAGACCACACAAATTTGCACAGCGATTAGCCAAAACCAAGACGATGCTCTGTGCTGCCAAGACAAACACATCCATCACTGAAGCTTCTCCTTCTCCTGTCTAAGATTCTCCCCCATCCTCTGGCATTGCAGTACTTCTAACACTCCCAAGTACTAAAAACACCCGAGATTTTGAAAGCACTGGGCTGATCCATTCTTTTCTCTTTAATATTACAGTGAAATGAGAATATTTTACAATTCTACAGCAAAAGCACATTTATCCCTAATTCCTAGGATGTGTGGAATTGATGTCCTGAAATAACAGAAGCTGTAATCCTCACAGACCAGTTGTGGATACACTCATCATTAGCTTTACACATGTAATCCTCTTCTGAATACCTGATTTGTGTAATTTCTATTATCATGTGGATGATCCAGGTTAGCTAGGCACAATACTGAACAGTATTTCCTTCTAAGTGACACTTCAGCATAGGAGAAAGGGACATGGGGGTCCTGGTGGAAAGCAGGATGGCCAGGAGTCTCCTTCTCTGGAAATGTTTAAAACCTGCCTTGCCATGTTCCTGTGCTACTGGATTTAGGGGATCCCACTGTGGCAGGGGGATTGGAGTGGATGATATTTGGAGGTCCCTTCCAACCCCTAACGTTCTGTAATTCTGTGATTCTCCCTTCAGTTTAACATCCATTACCAACGCTGCATAGTTGTTTCTGATACAGGAGCTTTTGTAAAGGGATTTTTGCAGACACCTTTCCACTGAGTTAAAAAAACTAGACATCCCATCGAGGCTTTCCATGCAGTGACATGAAAACTCCCCAATCAGCTTTCTGCTTAACAAGGAGGAACTCAGCACTGCAGTGAAGCTTAAAACTCACAGTGTGATTCATAGATGTGAGATGTCTATATATTCCACCACAGAACAGCACCAGAAGCACGCAACTGTCCTCACACGTTTTAATTTGGAAACACGTTTGGTTTGTTTGGGCAGGAAACATGAGGAGTTTCTCGTTTTCTCTTGAGCCCTTTTGCCTAAATTCAAAGGATGGAGAAGTGATTTATTCATATTTTAATTCCCAGCCCCTCTCCGTGAAAAATGATACTGGGAACTTCATTTATTCACTCCACTGGCACTGGAACAGCCCTCACTACCTGCTTTGCTCTCTCTGTCTGAAAAAGGGCCCTATTTACAGAATCACAGAACACTAGAGATTAGACCTCCAAAGATCATCCAGTCCGATCCCCCTGCCACAGTAGGATCCCCTAGATCAAGTCACACGGGAACATGTCCAGGTGGGTTTTAAATGTCTCTAAAGAAGGAAGACTCCACAACCCCCCTGGGCAGCCTATTCCAGTGCTCTGTCATCCTCACTGGGAAGAAGTTCCTTCACATATTGATGTGGAACCTCCTATGTTCCAGCTCACACCCTCACAGAAAGTCTAACATCAGCACTAATGACCTGAACATTCTGGACATGGTCAAAGAAATTGTAAATCCTGAGAATCTTCAGCTAGATTTTCGGGGACCATTCATCATTTCTGATTGTGCCCAAGTGATTTAACCTGACTCATGACTTAATGAGAAACTCTTGAATGATTAGGACAGTGCTCGTGGGTCGTGTCAATGACAAAGTGCCTGAACATTCAGTATTTCCTCTTTTGGCACTTGTGAGCAAATCTGTGGCAGGGCATTTGTAAGAAATCCTTCAGAATTGCACTGAAACTAAGAGAACTCCCAGCTCGGAGGCACCAAAAACCTGGAGGTTACAGGCTCATTGCAGTGATGCTGGGGAAGCTCAGAGTGGTAGTTACAAGCTGTAGGTTGTTAATAAATGATGTGAATAATCAGCCTATTATCTTTGCCATGTACTTGGTAACCTTTGAGTGGATCAACAAAGCTGCATCACCTCTACAGACGGTGTTTCTAAAGGTGAAAAATTGCCTGACGTGCTGGTAGTACAGTCTGCGTGAAATGCGTTGAGAGAAGCGAGAGAGAGGGGCATGAGCTCCTTCCTAGCGAGAGAAGAGCGGTAGATGCAGCAAACAGCAGCTGTTAGAACACCGATAGGTGCTAAGACACAGAACAAGTAAATAATCATGTAGGTTTTTATCATTCTTTTTTTTATTTCCAAATTTAGCTGTTATGTAAAGCTACTGACAGCTGGTTTCAGAAGCCTTTTCCATGTCTCACCTTTGAAAGGTTCATGTTTTGTTAGTGCAGGGAAGAAAGGAATTGGGCTGTTTGAAAGTGAATAATTCTTTGCTTCAATTTCTTCAGCAGTGCAAAAAGTTGTCAGGCACAAACCCTTCCGGATGATGGTGCTGAGAACCAAGGCCGTGTTTCCATGGTTCTCTTCTACCTTGGGCAAACCCTGCACGTAATCTGTGCATTTGCAAACAACTGATGCCTGACGCGCCAGGTTTGCCTTATAAGGACTAAGTTGTTGGTCTGTGGGTTATTTAAATCAGGTTAAAATCCCAAACAACAGAGGCCTGAGCCCAAAACTATGGGAGAGACCTTGATCAGCTGTAGACAGCAGTGATCAATTAAGTTGATGGACTGAATTCAGCTACAGGCTAAAGGAGCAGCTGCACTGTTAACTGATCAGCAGGCACAAACCTTTCCAGCATCAACTAAGACTGTGTTCCGAGCTCACTAGTGGGTTTCATTAGTGGGTCTCTGGCATTATCCTCCTTGATCCTCACTTCCTTCAGCTTCAATATTGAAGATTATAATGACTGAAAGTCATCAGGCACTTGGGGATGAAGAATTGTTGGGAAGAGTGAAGACTCAATTGAGTGAAGACTCAATTCAAGTAATTAATGGAACAATTTAGCTTGGAAGGAACTTTTGGGATTGTCTAGTTCCAACCCCACTGCCATGGGCAGAGACACCATTGTCTGGCTTCACTCCTCTTTGCCCCCAGTACAAACCCACTTGAATGTAAGCAAGTTTTTCTTTGTGTAGTTTGAGACCTGAGATTCATCCCATCATTATTTTCCAGTGAGAGCTGTTTTCAGCAGAACATTGCTGGCCACCTATAAATTAGACAATATTAAACTATTGCTAATATTTTACCAGAGAAGAAAACTACTTCTTTATTGCTTTGTCTTCTTATCCTCACCCACTGCCATGGTACCATCTATGATCAATCATTATTCAAACAAGAATTTGGGTTGTTTTCCCAGTGCCATTGCCTTCAGTCTGACAGCTGCTCCCCTGACATCTCCCCAAACTAGTCAGACCTTAGAAGTAAATAATGACAGGCAAACTAAGAACAGCAAGGGATTTATCTCTTCCCCCACTGTCTCTCATGCTGACAATCATTTTTCATTCCCCAAAGAGACTGTCAGTTTGTTGGATGACCGCTTCTGTTTCTTGGACTGCAGCTGCATTTGTTTTTATTTCGGATAAGTTCAGGAGATGCCAATGTGAAATGAGTGACCCTTCTCATCCCTCTGGCTGGGGAAAGAGAAGGAAAATGACAAATTTATTCAATTTCAGCATAAATCTGTGATTTTTCTCCTTCATTCTTCAGGCAAAGTGAAGAGCTTCTCTATCTAAAATATTTTGGTAACCGAATCCACCAATTTGGGGGTTGGACTAGATCATCTCCAGAGGTCCCTTCCAACAACCCACCCCACACTCCCCCATTCTATGATTTGCTGCAAAGATGGTGCCAGAGGGATTTGTTCCTGCTCCTGCAGCTGGTTCGTTTGTTTCACTGGCATTTCTGACCCCTCCAAAAAAGTTCTGTTGGGAAAAGCAGAGACAAGTCCATTTTAACAAAATAATCGTGGGCTGGGAATGAATAATTCCTGAACTCAGATCAGAATACTTTCTGCTCTTAGCTGCCATGAGACCTATGGAGTCAGTCATGTGGTTTTGAGGAGAACCCCACAAAAAGCAGGAATAGAAAGTACTGACTGAACCATTAGTTGAAAGAAAACCTTTAAATGAGGAAAGGCTGAGGGAGCTGGGTCTCTTGAGCTTGGAAAAAAGGAGACTGAGAGGTAACCCCATGAGTGTTG
This sequence comes from Phoeniculus purpureus, assembly GCA_028565055.1. Classification (NCBI taxonomy): domain Eukaryota; kingdom Metazoa; phylum Chordata; class Aves; order Bucerotiformes; family Phoeniculidae; genus Phoeniculus; species Phoeniculus purpureus. The sequence goes on along the minus strand of JAOXOE010000441.1, from coordinate 14,025,063 downwards.
ATAAATATGGAAAGGTATGTCAGAAGGACGGAGCAAGGCTCTGCTCAGTGGCACCCACTGATAGGACAAGTGGCAATGGGTGATCTTTCGAGGTCCCTTCCAATCCCTAGTATTCTGTGTTCTGTGAAGAAGCTGTTTTAAAGTAATGACCTGGGAGCTCTGTACACACACAATTCACCAGGAAACATAGGAAAAACCTTTTCCCCAGAATCTGACAAACCAGACAATGCTGGGAAATTAATTTGTTTTCCTTTTGCTTATTTTTATAATGAAGCTACTGACTGTCAATGATATCGGGCTTCTACTTTCCAGATGTTCTCTCAATTTCTGTGATCTTCCAATGAGGCTTTCACAGGTATCACCCCTTCGCATTCTATTCTCCTTGACCTAAAAAGTCCCATCAGCCAAGTTTGTCAGAATGTTTGTAATCACTAAAAATAGTTGTTCTGATTTGCTCAGAAGAAAACACCTCAGAGGTGACAAATCAAGTCTCAGAGCTTTTTTAACCCCATCAGCAGCAGACAAGCTTTGTATCTGTCCTGTGAAAATCCAGCTCCTCTCCCATTTGCCCCTGTCTGAAACACAAAAGTTATGCTAAAGGGGAGGTCGCTGGAACCCAACAAGCTTCATCAGGAAAGAAAATGCTACTGTCAGCTCTTTCTTCCATTTTTCATTTCAAAAGTAGCATTTTCCCTCTTGGTAAAACCCAAACTCAAGGACAAACTGCAGAGCTGCTGTCACACACTATTTCTTCAGGGCCAGACTCTGTGATCTACAAAAGTTCTCTCCTGTCTGCTTCACACTTTCATTTGGAGTTTTGTTTTACCTCCCAGGTTCATTTTGGGAAGATCACAGAACCATAGAATATTAAGGGTTGGAAGAGACCTCAAAAGATTACCTGTCCTAGGGGATCCTGCTCTGGCCTGGGGGGTTGGACTTGATGGTCTTTTGATGTTCTTTCCAATCCATGATGTTCTGTGTCACACAGAACTGTGTCCAGGTGCGTTTTGAAAGGCCACAGAGGAGATTCCACAGCCTCTCTGGGCAGCCTGTGCCAGGGCTCCCCCACCCTCACAGGGAAAAAGGGTTTTTTTTATTTTTATGTGGAATATTCTGTGCTACCACGGTGTCATTACCTAAAGATGATGCTTAGCATCTCCAGAGAAAGATACTCCACAACCCCCATGGGCAGCCTCTTCCAGTGTTCTGTCAGCCTCACCATGAAGAAGTTCCTTCTCAGACTGATGGGGAACCTCCTATGTTCCAGCTCACACTCAGTGCCCCTTGTCCTATCATCAGATACCACTGAGCAGAGCCTGGCTCCATCCTCCTGACACCCACCCTTTCCATATTTATCAACATCAATGGAGTCACCCCTCAGGCCTCTGTTCCAGCTCACACCCGCTGCCCCTTGTCCTGTCATTACATGACACTAAGCAGAGCCTGGCTCCATCCTCCTGACACCCACCCTTTCCATATTTATCAACATTCATGGGGTCATCCATCAGGCTCCTTTTCTCCAAGCTCAATAGACGCAGCTCCTTCAACCTTTCCTCATCACGGAGATGCTTCCCTCCCTTCATCATCTCTGTGGCTCTGCGCTGGGCTCCCTCCAGCAGCTCTGTGTCCTTCTGGAACTAAGGGGCCCAGAACCGGCCACAATATTGCAGGTGTGGTCTCACCAGGGCAGAGTAGAGGGAGTAGAGAACCTCTCTTGATCTACTAACCACTCCACTTCTAATCCACCCCAAGGTGCTACTGGCCTTCTTGGCCACAAGGGTGCTGTCTTAAATGCCAAGACCTTGATGGGATGGTGACCTTGCTGCAAAATCAAAGGTTCTATCTGCAGCCCTTCCTGGCCTTCAACTCCCCACCTGACTGATAGAACTGTAAGGCATGTGCAACCTCAACAAGTGCTGGCTGTTATGGGGAAGCTCACACACAGTCTATCCCATCATCAAAAAGTACAGGTGTGTAGTTTTAAAGGGTTTTCTATGCTCCAGCAGGGATCCAAGGCACGGGAAAAGATGCACAGAACCAACAGTAACTCCTGTGATGCTATTGAGCAAGAAGGATGAAGGTGTCTCTGGATAATATCAAGCAAACTGCTAGTGCTTGATAAATAATCGTCATCTGGAAGCATGACACAAACCAGAAGCATAGATAAAATGTCAATAAAGTTGAGGTGTGAACACTCTGTGAAGCATCTCTTATTTGCTCTGTAAATCTTCAATCTTTTCCAGGAATATCGGGGGTTGTTTTGCAAAGGGAATAAAAATATCACAGTCCCAAGCATCAATTACTCCATTCAAACAGAGTAAGTGTTACAAAGCCTTTCCAGTAGTGAAATCAGAGCCTATACTATGAACAAGGAGGAAAGAAGGTGAAGATAAACAGATCTGATTGTGGCTCTGTTGTCTCATTCATCTCCATCATCACTGCATCAGCCAGGATTTTATCTGAGTAGTTGGCTGCTACTTAACGTCACTGGTTTTTTTCAGTCCATTTTATATGTTTATGTGCCCCCTGGCTATGAGTGTTAGAGGCTTTAGTGTTTTGTTGGCCGTTCAGATATCTGTTTATGAAAACAAAATAGAAAAGTCCAGCTCAGAAGACCAGGAGAGAATTTTTATGAGGTGCAGAGGTGGTAAAGACATTGGAACTGAGTTGATGTGGTACCAAAGCTGTCTTGTAGTGCTCCTTAGAGCGCTCTGGGGCTTTACGAGGACAGTAACATTAGGAAAATAGAAGGGTTACAAAGATATTGCTCAGGCTGGCCCGAACTGGTATTGTTCTATAGCTGCTCTCCTTTTTGCTGCTGATTCAGAACAGGCACTGAGGAGTAACAAATCAACCTTCACTGGCGCTCGGCAGAAAGGGCACCGAGAGTGCAGGAGCTCAGGGCTTGCTGCTCATCTGTTTTCACCTTCTCTGGCTGAGTGGAAGTCAGAAAAGTAGCTCCAATTGGCACTGACCCAGTGAATGGCAAACAAACTGCTTTTCTTTCACATTGTAGGATATTTTTACCTCAGGATTACAAATTCAGTTGCCTTCTTCAATTGTTTTGCTGGGATATCAGCACTGAAAGACATGTAGAGTAACTGCAGCATGAAACATGGGCTTTTATCCAAGATAACAGCATTTGGAATAGAAAAACCACCTAAGTCCTTTCTAATAGAGAGGCAAAGACTATGAAAATGCTGTAAAATCCACTCTTTCTGTCAGTAACCTCAACAAGGACCATTGTATTCAGCAGGAATCACAGGATCCTCACAAAGATTTCTTCAACACTCTTTTTTTGAGGTTCATTAAAGTAATTAACTTATTTTTCCCCCAAAAATCAACCCACACAGATTTCACACTGGAATTTTATGAGGGGTTTTTTTAAAGTTTTTTTAAGATTCAAAAAAGAAGACATGGTTCTAAGAGGTCTAATACAGATGTCCAGCTCCCACAGTTCAGGTCAAGGAGGTAGAACAGACTATTCTGTATCTCTAGTATAGTTATAGTTTTTGCTAAGATCTGGTTTATTGAAGAGGAGACTCAGGGGGAGACCTTCTCCCTCTCTCCAACTCCCTGAAGGGAGGTTGTATTCAGGTGGAGATCAGGCTCTTCTCCCAGGCAACCAGTGCCAGGACAAGAGGGCAGGGCTGGAAGCTGCCAGAGGAGGTTTAGGTTGGATGTTAGGAAGCCCTTCTTCACGCAAAGGGTGATCAGAGCCTGGAATGGACTGCCCAGGGCAGTGGTGGAATCTCCATCCCTGGAGGTATTTAAAGACAGCCTGGCTGTGTGCCCTGATCTAGCCGCTGTGGTGATGTTAGGTCCTGGGCTGGGCTGGATGAGCTCAGAGGGCTTTTCCAGCCTCAATAATTCTGTAATTTTCTGAATATTCCTACCTCATCCAGCCCTGTACGGACAATAGGGTGTCTCAACCATCTCCTGTGATGGAAAAACACTCTGTCCCAGAGGTATCATTCCCTCACCCAAAGCTGCTTGAACAGGGCTGCTGCAGATTCATGCAAAAAGTGCTTCGGAGTTTTTCTACTCCCAAGGAGGTTTCACACCTTTAGAGCCCTGAGACAGCTTGTGGCAGCTCTAATTTTCTTGTCAAGATTGTTTTGATAGTGTTTGGGAGAAGGGAATGATCCCTTGTCAGGTTCAGGGTGTGTAACAACCGCGATGTCTGACGTTACTCTGCTGCCCTGACTCACCTCAGATGTCTTCAGGGTGACAACAGCTCTGCTCTTCACCTTGTTTCATAGCAGTCATGGCTTACTCTAGGTACAGGCCCCACCAGGACCCCATGGCATTGGGGTGACTTTCATAAAAACCCAGTTTATTAAAATGTCATCCCCTAAATTTATCACTGAACTTAATATCTTCTGATACTGTGTCCATTTCTGGGCCCCTCAGTTCCAGAAGGACACAAAACTGCTGGAAAAAGTCCAGCGCAGAGCCATAAAGATGATGAAGGCAGTGGAAGATCTCCCTGATGATGAAAGGCTGAGGAAGCTGGGTCTGTTGAGCTTGGAAAAAGGAGTCTGAGAGGTGATCTCATTAATGCTGCTAAATATGGAAAGGGCAGGTGTCAGGAGGATGGATCCAGAGTCATCCAATGATAGGACAAGGGGCAACGGTTGTGAGCTGGAACAGAGGAGGTTCCACATCAATCTGAGAAGGACCTTCTCAGTGAGGGTGACAGAGCCCTGGAACGGGCTGCCCAGGAGGATTGTGGAGTCTCCTTTTCTGGAGACTCCTGGACATGTTCCCGTTGGACTTGATCTAGGGTATCCTGCTGTGGCAGGGGGATTGGACTAGATGATCTTTTGAGGTCCCTTCCAATCTTTAATAGTCTGGGATTCTCAACAGAGGGCATTCATAGCCCACAGCACGTTCCTGGGCTGGCTGCATATTAAAAATGGAAGTATTTCTAATTAATAGTATTAAAGTTAATGTAATTTAAACATGTAAATAAATATTGCTGCATTTTCAGTTGTGTTTAATGTACCTGCATGTTGATGCTAAGCAGACCGAACTGAAACTGGTCTTAATGTAATTTAATCACAGACTTCTTTTATTTCTTTTACTTCCTGCCCTTGGATGTGTGGAAGGGGCTCAGATAGCTAATAATAACAGCTGTTCTTTTCCGAGGAACAATATTAGTGCTTGAAACATTTCAGATTGGTTTTTATAAGCCCAGTACATCAATACAGACATCCAGCTCCTCTGGTAACCTGGCAAATGGGGGCAGGATGGGGAGTTGTCAGGAAGCTATTGATGGACATTTTCAGTTTGAGGGAAGGAAGAAGTTCAGATTGTGCTACATAACACCCAATAACGAGGGAAGAAGCCATCAAATACAAAAGGTTTTGTCAGAAGCCACAAACCACATGAATCAGCTTGTAAACCTGTAGTTTCTCCTGAAAAATGAATGTCTTTTCCACCAAGATCATAGAATCATAGCATCCCAGAATCATTTAGGTTGGAAAAGACCCTTGGGATCATCGAGTCCAACCCTACTCTACAAGTTCACCCCTAAACCAGATCCCCCAATGCTACATCTAAGCGTCTTTTAAACACATTCAAGGATGGGGACTCATTCACAACCCTGGGCAGCCCATTCCAGTGCCTGACCAACCTAAGTCACCACCTAAGTGACTGCAAATAGTGAGACTGCTTCTTTTGGATGAGGAAACAAATGATTCAAATCTCAGGCCCCTTTTCAATCTCAAAATATGATGCCATTTCTCTGACATTTTGATGAACTTCCTAGAATCCACTGACAGAAACAGGCTGGGCCAGTACTCTACAAACATTCTGATTTCATTCTTGAGTGACCTTTCAGTGGTCAGAATTTTTGCTAGAGAATCTAGCAGAGTTCAGGACTCTATAGGTACAGCTGACGAAAGCATTAAACAAAATAGACCTCAGAGAGGCTGGAAACAATAGACAGAGAATCTACACAATAACATGATGCAAGGTAACAATCAAAATAAGAAAACAAAAATTGAATCTCCAAAATAAAGAGAAAAACTTTTCCAGGTTGCACACACATTACCAATTCCCCAACCTCAGACAGTAATTGAAACTAATGAAACATCAAGGTCAGACTGGATGGGGCTCTGGCCCTGCTTGGTGTAGGGAGGGTTGGACTAGATGACCTCTGGAGGTCCCTTCCAGACCAGGCAACCTTATGATCAAAGATTTAAAATTCAGACACCACCCCTTTTGCCTCAAGGGATAGAAGTTAACTTTAGTGCTTCCTCCTATCAGCCCTAAAAATTACACAGAATCAGAGAACATCAAAGATTGGAAGGGATTTCAAAAGACCATCCAGTCCAATCCCCCTGCCACAGCAGGATCCCCTAGATACAGTCACACAGGAACACAGCCAGGGGTGTTTGAAACACCTCCAGAGAAGGAGACTCCACAACCCCCCTAGGCAGCCCCTTCCAGTACTCTGTCACCCACCATTGATGTGGAGCCTCCTCTGCTCAAGCTCATACCCGCTGCCCCTTGTGCTATCATTGGATGCCACTGAGCAGAGCCTGCGCCCATCCTCCTGACACCCACCCTTTCCATATTTATCAACATTCATGGCTCCTTTTTTCCAAGCTGAAGAGCCCCAGCTCCCTCAGCCTTTTCTCATGAGGGAGACCTTCCACTGCCTTCATCATCTTTGTGGCTCTGTGCTGGACTCTCTCCAGCAGCTCTGCGTCTTTCTGGAACTGAGCGGCCAGAAGTGGACACAGTATTCCAGACGTGGAGTCCCCAGGGAAGAACAGAAGGGGAGGAGAACCTCTCTTGATCTACTAACCACCCCCCTTCTAGTTAATGAAGGGTCTCTAGCTCTCCCTTATCTCTTCAAGTTGAACATTCTTGCTGTGCTTCCCACAGCTCCCTCCCTCATCTGCATAAATTTGTCCCAAAAATACAAGCACAGCGTTGAGCACCCTTACAATACTCACCAACAACATCAGCAGCAAGAGAACTTATTATCATTATTATTGTTATTATTATTATCACCATTATTACTAAATGCAGCCCTGAAATTGCAAAGATTCGAAAGAGGTTTTATTCCAACAAGTGCGATGAGGCTAACCTTATCCTCTTCAGATGAAAGGAGAGAAACGGATTAATGACAACAAGCACGACAACTGAAATCTATGTTCTATTCTTCTAGCTAAGTGACAGTTGTGCACACAAGCTGAAGGTGCGTATTTTGTGATGCGCAGCCCCCCAGAGTATTGTCCCTCCTTTCTCTGCTCATAGTCAGAGCTTTTTCTGTGCAATTGAAAATCACCTCGAGTTACGCGCAGTAGTAAATGCTTCCAGTTAGCAGCCAAATCTCCAACAAAAACAAACTAACCACTTACCGACACAATCTAGCATCTCAGTCTTTCCTATAACACTCAGTCTCCAAATACTGGAGCAAATACAACCATCACCACAAGTGACTGTGCACAGAACAGAACAAACCAACATCACACAAGAAAAGATGAACCAATCAGCCTTTCAAAAGCCAAAGGAATCCAACACTGATCTCAAGTACTGCACCTTCATCAGGCAAGAAATGCTCCTGGAAATAAAATCAAATACAGAAAACAAGGAGCATTAACACCAGCAATATCAGAAACGAGACTGTGAGAGCAGCAACATGCCGGATGCATTAAACACTGAATAAATAACAATCAAAAGCCTTGGTGCCTTCCCTCGGGTATTCATGCATCATCTGAGCTCATTCACTTTACTTAGTGTCTCCTCAAAGCTGAAGCTTTTAATCAGAGTTTACACCTCCATTACCCACCGTGCAGTCTCCGATTTGCAGTTCCAACCATAAAAGATGACGACCCGGCTGTTTTGGGGGAGACCCATAAAACAAAGCCATTTCTCCCATGTCAGGGCACTCTGCTGACCAGGTAAGCCCCGTATTATTTTATTTCTACAGCTTTGCTTATCAATAATCATTAACCCTGACATGTGCTGCTATGGACTCTCCTGAGCGAAGCTTGTGAACGCACAGCCAGAGCCTGATGGAGATTAATGTGCAGAGTAAAACGAGGGGACAAAAGTACTTTCAGAGAGGTATGACCTCAGACACAACCTGTCACAGCACCTCATCTACTGGCCCATAAAAATAAATGAAGAAACATGTCAAAATGCTAGTTTCTTTGTTAAAATCCTAGCGTAATCACCAGCTGAATTCAATTCATAAGGAAACACATTGCACTTACATGTTGTTGTTCACAACACCTGGTAGAACATCAGCCCAGTTGCCTTCCGCAGCAATAAATTATCACCGCATCTTGCCACAAAGGAATTCATTTCTGGAAAGACACAAGCAAAAAAAAAAAAAAAAACCATCAAAATGTGAGGCTCAAACATAGGTTTCTCCAGTAGTCACAGAAACACAGAACATCAGGGACTGGAAGGGATCAGTCCCCCTGCCACAGCTGGATCCCCTAGTCACGCTGGGGGCTATATTTTACTCGATCTCACGCAGAACACGTTAAATTTCATTTTAAAACCGGCATCATCGAATCATTATTTGTGAGCACAAACATGCTAAAAGCATAAAAGCATTGTGTGAGGAAAGACTGTATTTCATGAACAGGGTAAAAGTTACCTGAGCTGCAGGGAGTTGCAGTATTATTTTCAGCAGGGGGCCCAGACAGCCCAGACGGCCAATGGCATCCTGGCTTGGATCAGCACTAGTGTGGCCAGCAGGACTAGGGCCCTCATTCTCCCCCTGTACTGGGCCCTGGACAGGCCTCCTCTCGAGTACTGAGGGCAGTTCTGGGCCCCTCACTTCAAGAAAGAGATGGAGGGGCTGGAGCGGGTCCAGAGGAGCAACGAGGCTCCAGAAGGGACTGCACACGGCAGATCAGCCCTCGTAGCCAGACCATCCCGGCAGCTGGGGGCGAAAAACTCGGCCAGAAGGGCTTTGCTCACCGCACAGGCACGAACCCGGCCGCTGAGGGAGAAGCCCCGTCCCCCTCCCCCCAGGCCGCTCGCGCGAGAGAAGCGGGAAAGGAGAGGCGGGAAAAGAGAGGCGGGAAAGCCGCAGTGAGGGTTTCAAAGGGCCCTCAGGCAGCACAGGGCGGGACCGAGTCTGCGTAGGGCCACAGACAGCTCCTGCCTCTAATCGTGCGGCTGGGCAGACACCCAGCTGCAGAGAGTGCCTCAACCTGTCACTCTGACCAGAAGATGGCAAAGACAGCACCTGTGTAAGATGGGACAAGGTGAATCACAGAATCATCCAGGTTGGAAAAGACCCCTGGGATCATCGAGTCCAACCATCTACCCTAACTTGCAAATCCTACCTTACCCTAAACCAGATCCCTCAGCACCTCATCCAAATGATCTGTAAACACATCCAGGGATGGAGACTCAACCACCTCCCTGGGAAGCCCATTTCGGCGCCTGACCACCATTTCCATGAAAAAATTCTGCTAATATCAAGTCTAAACCTCCTGTGAGAAGAGACCAGCACCAACCTCTCCACAACATCCTTTCAGATAGTTGTAGAGGGTAATGACGTCTCCTCTCAGCCTCCTCTTCCTCAAACTAGAGCCCCAGCTCTTTCAGTCTTTCCTCACAAGATTTACTCTCCAGTCCCTCCAGCAGCTTAGTTACCCTCCTCGGCACCTGCTCCAGCACCTCCACAGGGAAAGGCTGATGAGAGAGGCTGACAGAGCTGGGGGTGTTTAGCCTGGAGGAGACTCGGGGGGGACTGTCTCCCTCCCTCCAACTCCCTGAAGGAAGGTTGCAGTCAGGTGGGGGTCGGGTCTTCTCCCATGCAACCAGTGCCAGGACAAAGGGCAGGGCCTGAAGCTGCCAGGGGAGGGTTGAAGAACAGCCTCACTGTGGCCCTTAGAGCCCTGGTCTGGCCGCTGTGGTGATGTTAGGTCCTGGGCTAGGCTGGATGAGCTCAGAGCCTCCACAACTCCGCGATTCTGATTTATTTTCGTTCTGCCAGGAACAGCGCTTCTGCTTTCCAGGAAGCAAAATTCCTCGACTCAACCCAAACGACCTCTCAGAAATAACTCTAAAAAGAAAGTGCAATCCCAGACACACACACACTCGAAAAAAGAAGTTATGAAAATAGAATAAAAATCGCATTTTCCCTGAAAATTAATGGTAGAAGGATTTGAAGGAAATCCTGCTGATGATAGCCCAGAGAACCTCCCTTTATCCCTTTTCAATATTTATTAATGAGAACACACAGAGAAAAGGAACAGGCGGCTGAATAATGGACTTTTACAGTGATATCAATTTAACAGCTGAGCAGACTCCCAACAAAATGAACAGTCTTTATAGGTAGCTCTAGTGCAATTTACAAGTTCCAGTTCTCTCAGAGAAGAGCTGAAGAGACTTTAATGTTTCTCCTAATAGAAAATAAGACCAATTTGGAATGTTTTTGCCTCTTGCACCTGTAAATAAGTGTCTTCTAGTCAAAGTTGTGTTTCTTGCTTTACCTAAAATACCAAACAGTCAGATTTCCCATCAGCACTGTCGAAGGCTTCTTGCTGCCAACAGAGGATTTCAAATATTTTTGATAAGTGACCATATTTCAACAGATTATTCTGAATTCAAAATGGGTCCTGCTGAGACCACATCTGGACTATTGTGGCCAGTTCTGGACCCTCAGGTTCAGAAGGACACAGAGCTGCTGGAGAAAGTCCAGCACAGAGCAAGGAAGATGATGAAAGATCTCCCTGCTGAGGAAAGGCTGAGGGAGCTGGGGCTCTTCAGCTTGGAAAAAAGGAGCCTGAGGGGTGACCTCATTAATGTTGATAAATATGTGAAAGGTAGGTGACAGGAGGATGGAGCCAGGCTCTGCTCAGGGGCATCTAATGATAGGACAAGGGACAGCGGGTGTGAGCTGGAGCAGAGGAGGTTCCACATTAATCTGAGAAGGAACTTCTTCCCAGTGAGGGTGACAGAGCCCTGGAAGGGGCTGCTAAGGGGGGATTGTGGAGTCTCCTTCTCTGGAGACTCCCTCCTGGATGTGTTCCTGTGCGACTGGATCTAGGGGATCCTGCTGTGTCAGGGGGATTGGACTGGATGATCTTTGGAGGTCCCTTCCAATCCCTATTGTTCTGTGATTCTGTGACAATAAGTTTGGGGTTTTATGCTTCACCCCCTCAGCTATCCTACAGAAAAGGGCACCAAATATTGTGAAAAAAATATTTGGTTGCTTTTAGTCATTTTAAACCTTTCAAGACTGAGAAATAATTCAGCAAAGTGTGAACTGCAGGGAGAGAATCTTGTTTTACAAGTCTGTTGCTTTAGTATCTAAAGCCTTGTCAGCTACTTAGGAAGGAACAAGTGATGGCATGCAGGTGCTCATGGCGTAAGCGCAGGGAGCACGATACAGCTCTCCAGGTTTGTCAGCCCTTCATGGAACACTGGTTCTGACACACTGCATTTATCCAGCTGTCCAGAAGCACAGCCTGGCTGTGAGCACACGTGGCTGGGCTTAGCTCGGCTTCCAACATGAGAAACACAAGACAGAGAAAGGCAACAGCACAGTGTGGTCATTAGAAACATCTCAATGATCTCCTTGTCCTGGGAGTTTTCAGGTTGGTTACTCTGAACTCTTAACAAGTCAAACCCTTCGAGAATTTGGGAGTTAGGCAAATAAAAACAAATGTTAGAAGCTTAAAAATGGTAGGAAATAGTAGGGGTCTATTGGTTATCCATTGTTTTTTGTTGATGGCTTAGTCCTGCTAGCTGCCTGGAGAACAGCTTGGTTGAGTAGGGTTGATGCTTGGACTTGATGATCCCATGGGTCTTTTCCAACCTGAATGGTTCTATGATTTCTCTCTGAAGATGCTCAGTGACTCGTCTCACACAACCCTCAGAAGGAGATAAATTGTGCTCAGAACCATCAAATATGGATAACAATTCTAAATGGATGAGCAAAGGGCCCTAATGGTCATGAAGGCAAATAGGTGCATTTTTTTAAAGTTAGGTCCTTCATCATGAGCCAACAATGGGCCTTTGTGGCCAAGAAAGCCAGTTGTATCTGGGGTAGATCAGATCAGAAGGGAGGTGGTTAGCAGATCAAGAGAGGTTCTCCTCCCCCACTACTCTGCCCTGGGGAGACCGCATCTGGAATCTGGTGTCCAGTTGTGGACCCCTCAGTTCCAGAAGCACACAGAACTGCTGGAGAGACTCCAGCATAGAGCCACAAAGATGATGAAGGCAGTGGAAGATCTCCCTGCTGAGGAGAGGCTGAGGGAGCTGGGGCTCTTGAGCTTGGAGAAAAGGAAACTGAGGTGTGACACCATAAATGTTGATCAATATGTGAAGGGTGGGTGTCAAGAGGATGGAGTCAGGCTCTGTGTAGGGGCACCCAGTGGTAGGACAAGGGACAATAGGTGTGAGCAGTAACAGAGGAGGTTCCGCATCAATCTGAGGAGGAACTTCTTCCCAGTGAGTGACAGAGCCCTGGAAGGGGCTGGCCAGGGAGGCTGGTAGAGTCTCCTCCTCTGGAGAAGTTTAAAATGCTCCTGGCCATGTCCATGTTGACTTGATCTAGGGGATCCTGCTGTGGCAGGGGGATTGAACTGGATGATATTTCGAGGTCTCTTCCAATCCCTAATGTTCTGTGATTCTGTGATTGTGTGATTCAGAACTGAAGTTACCAGGTTGTTTGCCCACCACACATCATTTCTAGTTGTATTTGCTTTTATTCTTTGCCACACAGGCAGCCCAATGCACCGCCTTGCAAAAGCAAATGAAGTTTTTTTGGATGACAGAAAGACCACCTGAGTTGACATATAAGCCAAGCAATTAGCCCACAACAAAACCTGAACCGTCGTCTGGATTTACAGTGCTCAGTGCTAGTCAGTCCCTTTAGATTAACTTAGAGGAGCAGAAAGGAGTGGTGTAGAGGGGCCCAAACAATGCAGATAATGAGCAAAATAGGAGAAAGATGCAACAGCAGATCTTTCTGCGTTGAAAAAAGCCACTGATTTTTGTCTAACTTCAGAAACAGAAGAGCAGATTAAGGACTCAGCTTCAGGTTCAATTTTCATCTTGAAAATGTCTTAGTGTACCTGGACCTTACGTAACACGGCTCTTGTATTTACAATTAATTCTTTACCTTCCAAACATTAGGGTGCCAATACGGTGGCACTGCATGGACAACTACTTAATCCCAATCCCTCTTCGTTCTACAAGAAATTTCAGAAGCTATAGAGCAACACAGAATTAACTGCAAGAGCTCAGGGTTTGGTCAATATTTGGTCAAGCAATAGATAACGTAATTACCTACTGGAAAACTCTGCTTTCATGTGTCAACTCAAAGAGAAGGTGACAGCTTCAAACTCTTCTTTTTAGGCACCAGTTCAACAGGGAGTCATTAGGGCAGAGCAGTGCCTACAACTCCCAGCTCAGCTCCTTCACTGTTCAGTGTGTTGGTTTATTTACAACGGCAGCATCAGGAAAAGTCCGCGAAGGCTGCTCAGAGGAAGTGAACTGAGGAGCCCTCCCGAAGGTGCATTATAAGAGGTTGTGAGAAACGACTGGAATTCTTGCAGGTAGGGTTGCGGGGACATTACGTGGTGGTCGCTTTGGGATTTAACAGTTCCATGATGTCTCACAACTGTGTTACAAATGAATTTGACTCTTGCAACACCGCTGTACACAGTTACTCTTTCCCATAAGCTTATTCTTTCCCAAAGGCTTACTCTCTCCCCCTCTCTTTCCTTCCCAAAATACACGCACGGATTGATGCCAACTACTGCCCAAGCAAGATATTATTTTTAGTTCAATCAACTTCCTTTCAGAATTGATCAATGTTGTGAAAGGCTGCTGGATCTGTACAGAGCACACAGCAATGCCGCTGCCTCCCAGTAAGAGCCACTTCCATCTGGTACATGGAGTGGTGAGGGAATACTGCAAATCACGTAGGCATTGGCTTTCCCATTTTAGCCAAATACTCTACAATTCTCTTTTGAATATTATTCCCATGTTTCAAAAAGCAGGATCAAGGAATCATGGAATCATTCAGGTTGGAAAGGACCCCTGGGATCATTGAGTCCAACCATCAACCCTACTCTACAAGGTCACCCCTAAACCAGATCCTCCAACAGTGCATCCAAGCGATTCTAAACACATCCAGGGATGGCGACTCAACTGCCACCCTGGACAGCCCATTCCAGTGCCTGACCACTCTCTGCAGGAAGAATTCCTTCCTGATGTCTAGTCTAAACCTCCCCTGTTGAAGCTTGAAGTCCTTCCCTCGGGTTTGTCACTAATTGCCTGTGAGAAGAGCCCAGCACCAACATCTCTACACTGTCCTTTCAGACAGTTGTAGAGAGCTATGAGGTCTTCCCTCAGCCTCCTCTTCCTCAAACTAAACAGCCCCAACTCTCTCCATCTCTCTGCATCAGATTTATTCTCCAAGCCCTTCCCCAGTTTTGTTGCCCTCCTCTCCACTCACTCCAGCACCTTGATGTCTCCCTTGTGCTGAGATGCCCCAAACTGGACCCAGTACTCAAGGTGCAGCCCCACCAGTGCTGAGTACAGGGGGACAATCATCTCCCCACTAAAAAGAAAGCACTGAAGAGAAAAAAAAAAAAAAAGAGGCAAGTAAAGCAAGTTCTGCTTCATTTCTGGTCGTTTGTGGGTGGTACTGGGAGAAAAATACAGCCACGCTGGCTAGTGGTGAATCCTGGTCCCTCAGAGAACCATGAGCTACACTACATTAATGGATTTAAGGTGACCTGACCAGAAACACCCAAGATGTATAGGTTAATACACACAATATTCACTTCATTCTCCCTGTCTGCCTCATGATACTTCACCATGATACTTCAATGGTATCAATACTTCAATGTCCAATTCAGCAAGGAGGGAATAAGTTTCTGGCAATTACTGATGATGAATAGGTTCAAAACTCAATGTAAATTTGATAGACGGAGCATTTCAAAACTCACAAACGACTGTAGGAACCACAACTAAGCAACGAGGTACCGTCAATTATAAGACACACAGGAGACAAATCTGAGGCAGCAAGTCCTACATTGATTTGCTCTTCAGATCTCCAGGGGTGATGGTTACTCTGTGTTACTCCCAAGGATAAAAACAACAGATCATTGCCAGAAGTTCCTGCCCATTGCTGAGACAGATGCTTTTCTTAACAGAGCATCTACAAGTATCTATGAAATTAATGAAACCCAATGAAATCTAATGAAATCTGGCCTATGGGACTGGGCAACGTGAGGGTGGGAGAGTTGTTTGCCTGGTTCTCATTTCCAAGGCAATATCCATCTCAAGTCAAGCCCTTGAAGTGATGAAGAGCGAGACAACTATTCCACATCAATCTCTGGGACTTCAATGTTTCCTTGTATTAAATTTTCCTCTGTCCTTTCACAGAACATCACAGAATCACACAACATTAGGGATTGGAAGGGACCTTGAAAGATCATTCAGTCCAATCTCCCCACCACAGCATCACAGTCACACAGGAACATGTCCAGGCGGGTTTTAAACATCTCTAGAGAAGGAGACTACACAACCCCCCTGGGCAGCCTGTTCCAGTGCTGTCAAAACTCTCAGGCAAAGATACTTTTGCAAACCATCTAGAGAACATGTTTTACAAGGGGAAAATGAGCTAGAGGTTCCAAGATTACAATGATGATGATGCTGAACAGCCCAAATGATGGACACAAGTTATGAGAGAGCTAGTTCAGCCTGGAGAAGAAGAGACTGAGAGGAGATCTCACTGCTCTCTAGAACTACCTGAGGGGAGGCTGTAGTGAGGTGGCTGTTGGCCTCTTCTCACTAGGGACTAGCAATAGGACAAGAGGAAATGGGGTCAGGTTGTGCCAGGGGAGGGTCAGACTGGATCCCTGATGTTCTATGGTTGAGTCACCATCCTTGGATATGTTTGAGGGTTGCTTAGATATGGTGTTGGGGGTTATGGTTTAGGGGCTAATTTGTAGAGTAGGGTTGAGGGTTGGACTAGATGATCCCAAGGGTCTTTTCCAACCTGAATGATTCTGTGATTCTGTGACATGCTCTGGAGAATCAGGGTTGTGCATAATGATGATCCCTGAGACAAAAAGGCCTTAGATCTGAAAGGGCCCTCCAAGAAAGCTGGGAAAGAACTAGGGCAGGGAATGATAGGACAAGGGGTCATGGTTTGAAGCTGGAAAAGGGCAGATTGAGGCTGGACACAAGAAGTTGTTCTTGATTCTGAGGCTTGGGGATCCCTGAAACAGGCTGCCCAGACAGGTGGTGGAGGCCCCATCCCTATAGCCATTCAAGGTCAGGCTGAAAAGGGCTCTGGGCAACCTGGTCTGGAGAGTGATGGCTCTGCTTGGTGTAGAGGGGTTGGAATAGATGCCCTTTGGATGTTTCTTCCAACCCTGTGATTCTATTATTCTAAAATAAAACGTTTCTGTGGTTTTCTAGATCCATCTTAAAAAAAGGATGTGGAACACCTAACACACCAGAATTTCAAACTCTTTCACCATAATAAATCCCTTAAGCAGAATCAAAACAAAACTACTGAGGAGCACAAACCCTCCAAGACAACACAACTGGGTAGAGAAGCCCCAGAAGGAGATGTTTAATGTTGGGAGGGTTTCTTTAGGAAGAGATCAAAGCAGTACAGATCACAACACGATGAATGGGTTGTATGGAGCAGTGAGGAGGTTATTGCTCCTCCAGATTGACCACACTTTTCCCCACGCAGCACACGACCAAGCCCTGACGGCCTCAGCAGTAAGTAATTCATTACACAAGATTACAACATGCACACACAAGGTCAAGGCACTCATTCAGCTCCTCTGCTGCCATTTGTCTGCTCAATGCTGTCTCAAAGAATAGATTCGATGTCCGTTGACCGGGGCTGTGATAGGATAAATAGAAAAGTTATGAGAAATCTCAGTGTCCTGCAGCCTAATAACTCTGGCCATTGCCGAGATTTCTCTCGAGTCTGTCTAAATTTATCATTTTTTAATTTATTTCTGCAAAAATAAATTAACTGTGTTTTTACTGGAAGCGAGTAACACAGAGCTGTGTGAAGGTCAGGAGGAAGATTCCTTCCATTTAATTTTACATGCCTAGCAAAGAGTTTCCTCACCAGCCACAGCACTGATGGTAATTAACAATTCCCACCGAGATGAGTTTCCACTTCTGGGGCTGTCTGTGAAACACCACCTAATGTAAAGATTAACTGGAGCAGAAATAGCTCTGACTGTACCATTTTAGTGCCTGTCAAAACTATTCTGTCAGAGAATTTGAAACAATTCCCCCCTAAATTGCAGAGGATTATAGACAGACTGGAGCAGGTCCAGAGAAGGGAACCTCAAATAATCAAGGGAATGGAGCATCTCTCATATGAGGATAGGCTGAGAGAGTTGGAGCTGTTCAGCCTGGAGAAGAGAAGGCTCTGGGGGTACTTATTTTGACCTTCCAGTACCTGATTGTGGCCTACATGAAGGCAGAGGAAGAGTTTGTACAGATAGGACAGGGAGCAGTGTGTTCAAGAATAGGTTTTGGCTGAATATTAGAAACAAATTCTTTAGTATGAGTGGTTGATGGCTGGAATGGGCTGCCTGGGGAGGTGAGGGGGAGTCCATCCCTGGAGTCATTTAAGGTCAGGCTTGATGAGGTTCTGAGCAGCCTGAACTAGGTAGAGTTTTTGTGTGTCCAGCAGGACACACAACAGGTGGTTGTCCCCCTGTACTCAGCACTGGGGAGGCTGCACCTTGAGCACTGGGTCCAATTTGGGGCACCTCAGTACAAGGGAGACATTGAGGTGCTGGAGCAAGTGGAGAGGAGGGCAACAAAGCTGGGGAAGGGCCAGAAGAATCAATCTAATGACGGGAGATGGAGAGAGTTGGGCTTGTTTAGTTTGAGGAAGAGGAGGCTAAGGGGAGACCTCATTGCCCTCTACAGCTATCTGAAAGGACACGGTAGAGATGTTGGTGCTGGTCTCCTCTCACAGGTAATTAGCAACAGAACCAGTGGGAAGGGCTTCAAGCTTCAACAGGGGAGGCTTAGATTAGACATCAGGAAGAAATTCTTCATTGAGAGAGAGATCAGTCACTGGACTGGGATGCCCAGGGAGGTGGTTGAGTCTCCATCTCTGGATAGGTTTAAAAGTTGCTTAGATGTAGTGTTGGGGGATCTGATTTAGGGGTGAACTTGTAGAGTAGAGGTGATGGTTTGACTCAGTGATCCCAAGGATCTTTTCCAACCTGAATGATTCTAAGAGAGGTTCTGACTTTTCTACCACAAGAGCAATCAAGCACCAGATCCGGCTGCCCACAGAAGCTGAAGTATTAGTGTCCTTCAGACATTTTCAGGCCTCGGCTGGGTAAAGTCAAAGAATAATGAAATTGTTGATGTTGGAAAAGACCTTCAAGATCATTGAGACCAACCATTAACCCAACTACCCCAAGGCCACCACTAAACCCTGTCCCTAAGCTCCAGATTGACCTCAAGCTTCCGTTGTCCTTTCTGTGGTGACAAATGGGGAGATCTAAAACTGGGACAACTTACTCTCTTTGGAGGAAGGTTCTTTCTTTCCTTTTAAGAGAGAGATTCATTCCTTACAGATTATTTCTGTTATCCCCTTATTTCTGAGATGCTGGAATCTTCCCACTTTGCATTAGTCCTACTTCAGCTAATTTAAGACATTTTTGAAAACACTCCTTTTTCCATATTTACTTTCCTTTGTAGTTGGTGCTAATAATTACAACCCCGCGCACATTACACCGCACTCCTGTCCTAATGAGCTCTGCTGTATTATCTTCTGAGCACTTGCTAAACATTGTTTTAAATGAAAATTTAAGCTGCTGGCAAAAGACTGAGAACTCGATGCTGAAACCCTCTGTCATCTGCATTGCAAATTAGCAGCTAAGAACACATGTCTGCTGGAAATAATGCAGCAGAGGTAGGGAAACCTCACCCGTTTCAGGACAAAAATCCTCCCATAAAATCCGTGAACCTGAGCCCTGAGCGCAGCTTTGTTCCACATTAATATTCTCATTGCTTTCACCGGCTTACTAACTATTATAGCAGTAGTAAGGGAACACATTCCAAGATCTGAGTTTAATATAGTCAATCTTAGTCTATTTGAGTCTATTTTAATCAATGTAGTCAATTCCAGTCTATTTAAGTTAATTTTAGACTATTTTTGTATATTTTTTTCTGTTTATTTTAGTTTATTTTAGTCTGTTTCAGTCTAGACTATTTTTTAGTCTATTTATCTAATATCATAGAATCATGGAATCATTAGGGATTGGAAGGGACCTCGAAAGATCATCCAGTCCAATCCCCTGCCACAGCAGGATCCCCTAGATCCAGTCATTAGGGATTGGAAGGGACCTGGAAACATCATCCAGTCCCATCCCCCTGCCACAGCAGGATCACCTATACCAGGTCGCACAAGAACTTGTTCAGGTGGGTATAAGAAGAAACAGACTGCCTCGGAGCAGGACTCAGCTCTAGCCAGACAGAGATAGTGACGCTCCAGAGGTACAACTGCAAGAACAAGCTGTGAGAACATTCACTCACAATTTTTTATAGATTAATTTCATTTGCTAAATGCAATAATATTATAGGAAACACAATAATGTAAAAACCTAGTACTTGTTTTGCTGGGTTTAACTTTCTGCACATAAGAACTGTTGTCTTGGCCCCTTGCTTACCCGAAGCTCTGGCTGCATAAAATCCAACCCCATGAGCCAGATCCAGCAAGTGTAGATAGATCTTCAGCGTGTGAGGGCCACCTCTGGCAGGAACCACCTAGGCAAAGCAGGACCCATGCAAATCCAACCTTCTGGAGTCTTCTTGTGGCCAAGAAGAGCGGTGGCATCCTAGGGTGAATCAGAAGCGGGGTGGTTAGCAGATCAAGAGGGGTTCTCCTCCTCCCTCTACATGAAGCAATAATGAAGGATGAAGCAAGAATGACGGAAGAAGCAACAGTCAATCACAGAATCATTAGGGATTGGAAGGGACCTCAAAAGATCATCCAGTCCAATCCCCCTGCAGAGCAGGATCCCCTAGATCTAGTCACACAGGGACATGGCCAGGCCAGTATTAAACAAGGAAAATAGAAAGATAGAAAGAGCAAAAAACATCTTCCCATGACAATGAACACAGCATGAGCCACCTGAAATTAATCTTCAATTTATAATGTCTAGTATGAGCAGTAATTGTGTATTAGACTGTGCTCTCTGTAGATCGGAGACTGACCACTTCCACTGTGGTCACGGGGACGTTACTCCTATAGGATGATTTCAAAGGCAGCCGCAGTGAGGTTTGTATTTTTCAAGCTGCACTATTGAACCTATTTTCCCCTCAAAACCTCCTTCATACTATGGTGTAAGTTATCAGTTAAGTTACTCAGTGAAGCTCTGCCTTAATCTCCTAACGACTCAGTATTTAGTTTAATTCTTCAATTTTTGAAATATGATCTACGAGAGCTGGTCAGCAAAATGAGGTCTTGTTATCCAATGCTGACATGTGTGTGACTCCCACCGAGATGGAGAGACCACAGAGAGTTCACGGTCGTCTGCCAGGAGTATGATGACATTTGGACAGCAGGTTGGGAGGAGAGGATGTTACTCAGGAGATTTATTATTTGATGGCTGACCAAGATGACCCTGAACCTGAGATAAGCGCTCGTTTATCCGATCTGTATTTCACAGGTCTTTCCCTCCTCCAAAACTACTGCTGCAGATAACTGGACCATCAGTATTTATTTTGCTTTTCTCTAACGTCATTTATTTTTCATTAGAAACTTATTGATACCATGAGAAGCACTTCTAGTACTCAGATTTATTTGTCCACAGTTTCTTGTCTCCTCTCTAATCCTTTACCTAAACAATGACTTTATGTTCATTTTCCTTTAATCCTCGTAATGCAGCTGCTTCTTTCTCGAGAAGCTATTAAATTATCTGTACTGGAACAGGCTGCCCAGGGGGTTGTGAAGTCTCCTTCACTGGAGACATTTAAAACCAGCCTGGACATGTTCCTGTGCGACCGGATCTAGGGGATCTACTGTTGTGGGAGGATTCAACTGGATGATCTTTCGAGGTCTCTTCCAAACCCTAATGTTCTGTGGTTCTGTGATCTCTTCCACTGCCACTTTCTGATTTTAGGGTACGTAACCCATAGGGCTTTGGAGTTCAGCCTGTCTTAGGAAACATCAATTTCTATCGCGTTTGTCTGTGTGTCATTCCTAGTGTCCTAAAAGCAGTTTAACTTTAAAAGGATTAATATACAGAATGGATTAATGTATAGAAAGGGTTATAAAAAGGCTATATAAAGTATTAATGTCTAGAATTACCTAACATCACATATTACATACAAGCAACAGGATGACCATGAGCCAGCTATGGGCCCTGGTGGCCAACGGCACCCTTGGTGGATTAGAAGGGGGTTGGTTAGCAGATGGAGAAGGTTCTCCTCCCCCTCTACTCTGCCCTAGCGAGACCACATCTGGAATCATGTGTCCAGTTGTAGGCCCCTCAGTTCCAGAAGGACACAGAGCTGCTGGAGAGAGCCCAGTGCAGAGCCACAGAGGTGATGGAGGGAAGGGAGCATCTCCGCAGTGAGGAAAGGCTGAGGGAGCTGAGTCTCTTGAGCTTGGAGAAAAAGAGACTGAGGGGTGACCCCATGAATGTTGATAAATGTGTGAAGGGTGTGTGTCAGGAGGATGGAGCCAGGCTCTGCTCAGTGTCATCTAATGATAGGACATGGGGCAGCAGGTGTGAGCTGGAACAGAGGAGGTTCCACATCAATGTGAGAAAGAACTTCTTCCCACTGAGGGTGCCAGAGCCCTGGAAGGGGCTGCCCAGGGGGGCTGTGGAGTCTCCTTCTCTGCAGATGTTTAAGACCTGCCTAGCCATGTTCCTGTGCAACTGGATCTAGGGGATCCTGCTGTGGCTGGGGGATTCGACTGGCTGATCTTTCAGGGTCCCTTCCAATTCCTAATGTTCCATGATTCTGTGATAGTTCGTAGCCAGCCCATTCTATGCTCATTCAGATCACTGCCTTTCTTCTTCAAGTTCATAATGGACCTGGGATAAATTTCCTCCTAGTTGTGGTATATCATTGGTCTGACTTAAGTGGCTGAAGGTGCCAGTGCCCAAGGATGCCTGCCTGAACCTCTGCTATGGGTCACACCCAAAGTAAAAGAGCAGCAGAGGGGAATCTGTGACACCCTTCAGCTGCACCCTTTCATATCCCGCTGCGTTCATACAAACTGCCAAGGAAATTGGGTGCTGAAGAGTATTGTCTGACCTAGGGAAGAGTGAGGAGGAAGCAAACATCAGCTCCTGCCAGCTTTGCAAGGACAGCAGTAGAGTCTGGCGGTAGGGCCAGACAGCTGAGGTCATTCACATCTCCAACCAGCAGCTGTTTACCTCAGGGTGCAGCGGTCACAGTCCTCAGATCCTAGACGCTCTGCCGGCGAGTGGTAGTCTATCGAGCTGCTGCTAACAGTTGCCTTCTATCGTGTGTCCAAATATTACCCTGGTTCAGACAGAAATTACTTCAACCGACGTCGACTAAACTGTGGGCAACCTTCGAACACAGCCAGGTCCTTAAACAATCTGCCTTAGGATATTAATGTGATTAACTGATTCTTTAGAGCCTACTCTAGAGAAGGCTGCACAGGGAAAAGACCCCTGTTTGAGAGGGGACGAGCACAGACAACAGAGCAGAAACGCTGAAAGGAACCAAAAGGCCCAAGTATGGAGGTTCTCAATATTTCCTTGAAATCACTTTCCGGGAATTTTTTCATATAATATTTTCATTTTACTGATGAGTGGGAGGAATCAGAACAAAGCAAGAAAGCAGGCAGCCTGGTTCTTAAATGACTGTTTACATTTGTCCTTCTTGGACTCCTTTCCCAAAACATACTACAAAGAGAATTCCTTCTCCCAGCAAAGTCCTTTCCTCCTCTTCTACTTCATTTTTCTTTCTAGCGCCTTCCATGAGGATAGGAGGGGATTTTGTGAAGGTAAGAATCATCAAGAGGAAGAAGGAGCTCCCCAGTAGAGTTCACAGAATCACAGAACATTAGGGACTGGAAGGGACCTCGAAAGATCACCCAGTCCAATCCCCCTGCCACAGCAGGATCACCTATACCAAGTCACACAGGAACACGTCCAGGCGGGTTTTAAACGTCTCCAGAGAAGGAGACTCCACAATCCCCCTGGGCAGCCCCTTCCAGGGCTCCGTCACCCTCACCGTGAAGAAGTTCCTTCTGAGATTGATGTGGAACCTCCTATGTTCCAGCTCACGCCCATTGCCCCTATCATTAGATGGCACTGAGCAGAGCCTGTCTCCATCCTCCTGACACCCACCCTTCACATATTTATAAACGTTAATGAGGTCACCCCTCAGTCTCCTCCAAGCTAAAGAGACCCAGTGATCCTAGGATTCATTCTAAGCTTATAGGCTTGCAGTACCCTACATGCTACCGTAACTTTAAAATCACGGTTTGAATCTGTGTTAGAAGGACGGGGGCTGTGGATCATAAGGGGTCCCACCATAAAATTCATCTGGAAGAGAAGGTTTTGGCAGGTTTCCTAGCCTTTGTTCCACCAGCAAAAGGGTTTGAAAGATTTTTAGGACAACACATCTTGTAGCACCACTGTATTTTTTCCTGCTGATCCCAGACAGAGAGTCAAGAAATGATGATATTTGCCACCAGCTGTGAGAGGAAATGAAATAAAGGGACGAGAACAAAACAGAGAGGACAAGTTCCACGGGTCTTGGGAAATAAGAAAAAAGTCTTATCTGTGAAATACACACAATTTGGATTTTGATGTTGTAGTTCCATAAACTGACCAAAGATTTTCTGAGTGATTTTTCCTTCCCAACAGCAATGTCAGTCCCCAGAGCTGGTTTCTCCCCTGCCAAAATTTCACTTCCATTTTCAGTTTTAGCCCTGGGAAATGGAAAGAACCTCCTCCTCAGCTTTTGTTTCAAACCAGCTGAAGTAGTGTATAAACAATTCCTTACATTAAAGCGAGTGGAACATCTTCCTTATGCGGAAAGGCTGAGGGAGCTGAGTCTCTTTAGCTTGGAGAAACGGAGACTCAGGGGTGTCCCCGTTGATGTTTATAAATACGTGAAGGGTGGGTGTCAGGAGGATGGAGCCAGGCTCTCCTCAGTGGCATCCAATGGTAGGATAAGGGTGTGAGCTGGAACACAGGAGGCTCCACATCAGTATGAGAAGGAACCTTTTCCCAGTGAAGGTGACAGAGCACTGGAAGGGGCTGCCCAGGATGGTTGTGGAGTCTCCTTCTCAGGACATGTTTTAAACCCACCTGGATGTGTTCCTGTGCGGCTTGGTCTAGGTGATCCTGCGGTGGCAGGATCCAGTTTTAAACATCTCCAGGGGCGACTCCACAATTCACAGTGCCTTTATTCATCCTGACCTTTTCCACTGGGAGAGAGACTTAAAAAATACTAGAAGGACTGGCATTGTGAAAAGTTGCATGCATTCCCTCCTACTTAGAATCATAGAATCATTAGGGATTGGAAGGGACCTCGAAAGATCATCTAGTCCAATCCCCCTGCCACAGCA
>JAOXOE010000441.1:13988579-14000389 GCA_028565055.1 Phoeniculus purpureus | reverse complement strand
GCCTGGCTCCATCCTCCTGACACCCACCCTTTCCATATTTATCAACATTAATGGGGTCACCCCTCAGTCTCCTTTTTCCCAAGCTCAAGAGCCCCAGCTCCCTCAGCCTCTCCTCATCAGGGAGATGCTCCACTCCCTTTATCATCTTTGTGGCTCTGTGCTGAGCTCTCTCCAGCAGCTCTGTGTCCTTCTGGAACTGAGGAGCCCAGAAATAGACACAAGATTCCACATGTGGTCTCACCACGGCAGAGTATAGGGGAGGAGAACCTCTCTTGATCTACTAACCACCCCACTTCTAATCAAGGATGCCATTTGCCTTCTTGGCCATAAGGGCCTGTTGCTGGCTCATGGTCATGCTGCTGGCCACCAGGACCCCAAGGTCCTTTTCTCCTACACTGCTTGCTAACAGGTCAGTCCCCACCTATACTGGTACCTGGGATTGTTCTTGCCGCCATGCCAGACTCTACACTTCCCTGGTTATAGTTCATTCAGTATCTCCCCTCTTAGATCTCCAGCCTGTCCAGGTCCCACTGAATTTACCTTAATTATTCAACCTGTACTTCCTAAATGCTGTTACATCTTTGCTAGCATCATGAATGCAAGATCTAAACCCATTAACCTTCCCTAAAATTACAGAGTTTGCCGTTTTATTGACACCATAAAGGAAGGGCAGTCTATCCCAGCAGAGTTTAGCATTTCACTGATTTTCTCTGCAATTTCGCAATGGTTCATCCGAACCTCTTTGCCTAAATATATATTGGAACAACAGGGAGTCAGGGGGTTCTAAAGGAGAAGGCAAGGTGTGAGAGGGAGAGAACAAAGAAGAAAGTCCTGCTGCGGCACAGACTGTGGTTAATGGCTTTTAGCTGTCACGCTGTCAGAGAGAATCCGACGGCGAGGAAGGCTGGACAAGTGTAGTAGCATCTTGGGGCTGATCACTCAGCCTGTTTCATTTGCCCAAGGTGTCTTCAGTCCTATTCCCATTTCTGTCAGTCCAGAGGGAGCTCAGAAGGTTTCTTCCCCGCAGCTTTGTGCCACTGATGTAAAGTCTTTGTGACTTATTGTTCCTGTGTGCAGAGAAAGGGAAATGAACTCTGCACACACATGGAAAAAAACCCTCTCCCCTTTCTCCAGTGCTGAGAGATGGGCAGGTAAGAAAGAAAGTGACTTTTGAGAAGGAAATTTTTTCCCTTCAGAAGGAGGCGTTTGGAGCCAGTGCTGATCTTACTGTGCCCATTTAATCACTCATTTTTGCTGCTATTACAGAATCACAGAATTGTTGAGGCTGGGAAAAACCTCTAAGATCATCCAGCCCAGTGCAGGAGCTGCCCTCAGCCCATCGGTCAGACCAGGGCACTAAAGGCCACAGCCAGTCTGTACTTCAACACCTCCATCACTGCCCTGGGCAGTCCAGTCCAGGCTCTGATCACCCTTCGCGTGAGGAAGGGCTTCCTAACATCCAACCTAACCCTTCCCTGACAGTTTCAGGCCCTCCCCTCTTTTCTTGATGCTAGTTGCCTGGGAGAAGAGCCTGATCCCCACCTGACTCCAACCTTCCTTCAGGGAGTTGTAGAGAGGGAGAAGATCCCCCCTGTATCTCCTCCAGGCTAAACATCCCCAACCTCTTTCAGCCTCTCCTCATCAGACTTTCCCTCCAGTCCCTTCCCCAGCCTCATTGTTCCACTGGACCTGCTCTAGCCCCTCCACCTCTTTCCTGAAGTGAGGGGCCCAGCACTGCCCACAGTACTCAAGGGGAGGTCTCCCCAGTGTCTGGTACAGGGGCAAAATTACATCCCTAGTCCTGCTGGCCACACTATTGCTGATCCAACCCAGGATGCCATTGGCCTTCCAGGCCGCCTTGTCCAGCATGGTGCTCGTTTTGGTTTGACTGTTGACAGGGAATTTTCTGAACATCAGTCTGCACTGAGATCCACCAAACTTACTTCAAAAAACAAGTGAGAACGTCCCCGCTCTCCCTCCCTTTTACTCCTCCACACTCTGCTCTTAATATAGGGCCTGTGTTCACATCAAAGCTGTCAGCAGGTCCCTGTGATCTCATTAGCTATACTTATTGCTACCTACAGAATCAGTGAATCATCACCCGAAACAGCTCTGAGACCAACTGGTGAGACTCACATGGCTGTTTGTATATCCGTGCTGAGAATAGAATCCTTCCCAAGGCGTCTGCACACTCGAGTTGTCGCCAGCTCTGCAGATCTAAAAAGGGGTTAAGTCGTTTCTCAGGATGAATTGAGTCCCGGAGTCTTCAACTCGGAAACAAAATTGTTAAAAGCTTTAATGAGTCGTTTCAGACTTTCACATAAGGTCTGAAAAACTGAAGGAACTGCAAATGTGTTTTATATTTTATTTTGATCTATTTTGTTTTGTTTTATTTTATTTTCGTTTGTTTGGGTTTCTTTTGTTTTATTTTGTTTTGGGGTTTTTTGTTTTGTTCTATTTTATTTTATTTTGGTTTTAATTTTTATTTTATAATATGTTTTCTGCTTTCAGTTTATTTAGGTTTATATTGTGTTTATGTTGACTTTTAATTTTATTTTACTTTTGTCTTATTTGTATTTTATTTTGATTTGGTTTGTTTTATTTTTAATTTTTAAATTATGTTTATTTTTTAATTGTATCTTATTTTTCTTTAGTTTCTTTCTATATTTATTTTAATTTTTACTTTTATTTTCATTTTATTTGTTTGATTTATATTTTATTTTTGTTTTATTTTAGCTTTAATTTTCTTCTCTGCTTATTGTATGCTTGGGCTTTGGATTCTTTCAATGCAGTTAAAATACGGAGCTATTTCACTTAGAGGCTGAGCAGGGTGGATTAGATAGGTGGTACCCAGCAGAAATGAGCCCAGTTGATACAGCCAATTTAAATGCTTCTCAGTATCAGCGTGAGCTGCAGGGGAGTGAAATCAGAAGAGATGGGAAAATGAGGGGAGGTGGGACGTGGCTGGGATCTGCACGTTCAATCAGTGATGGAGGGATGGCGATGCTGGCTGCCAGCAGGTGTGAGACCTGCATAGTAAAGCAAAATAAAAGAGTAGGGCAGTCCCTGGGAATTCAAATCTGGAGCAGCCCACAGTTGCTCTTAGAGGAGCTGGGCAGTACACAGTGTCTTGTCAGCAAGGTGAGGCAGGAACCTCTCTGACACCTGAGGGTCTCAGTCACTCCTTGTGGATGAGAGAGGAATATTGGTCTAGCAAAGATTGAGAATTCAGAGTTGTTTCTTTGGACGTGGTATTCTTCTAATTCAATATACTCTTTCCTTATGGGGAAGGAGAGATTTAGATTGGCTCTGAGGAAGAAGTTGTTTCCTGAGAGTGGTTGGACAGTGGACCAGGCTTCCCAGGGAGGTAGTGGAGTCCCCATCTCTGGCAGTGTTTAAAAACCAAGTAGCTAGAGCACTTGAGGCCATTGTCTAGAGGTTAGGGAGCTGTTGGGCTGAGGGCTGGACTTGAGATCCTTTCCAACCTGATAATTCTATGATTCTATTCTATGATTCTGTGATGATGAGACTTGAGAGAATGAGATTTATTCTGTTGATTTATTTGTATTTCCAGAATTCAGTGACTCAGTGTTTTGGGGGATATGAAATTCTTATAAATGGAAGAACAACTTCAGGAGATGTTGCAGGGGACAGAATGGGGTCCTTTGTGATACTGTGGAGAATGGCCCAAACTGTCTGCTTGAGATTGAATCAAAATTGCATGTTGTATCAGTCTCTGAATAATCAGAAGAATTGTTCAGTCATGTCACCTTCTTATTCGATTTAGTCTGAAGAAAATGAGGGTGAGGGGAGAACTTACTGCTGTGTACAATTGCCTGATGAGAGGGTGCAGAGAGGTGGGGGTTGGTCTCTTCTCCCAAGGAACAAGTGACAGGACAAGAGGAAATGTCCTCAAGCTACCCCAGGGGAAGTTGAGTTTGGCCATGAGGATAAACTTCTTTCTGGAAAAGGTCCTCAGGCCTTGGAACAGGCTGCCCAGGAAGATGGCCATGTTTCACAGTTCTGGGGATCTGGAGCTCAGGGACAGGGTTTAGCGGACGATTCGATGATCTTAAAGGTCTTCTCCAACCTCAGTGATTCTGTAGAGATCCAAAGGACAATCTTCACTGTTTCAACATCACAATCTATTGTTGTGAGACAAATGTTCATAGACCAGGAAGTAAAGCTACTCAACACCAATAATCTGAGTCACTCACAAGACACAGGCCACTGGTGCCTAATCAATGCTTGAGAGGCAGGAGAATGTTTTTCTCAGGTAAACTGGCTTCATGTTGCAAAGATTTGCATGAAGAGTGACCTTCAGCAATCTGGTATTTCAGTGTTGTGAACTCAAGCAGTAAAAGATGTGGTAGAGCAGGGTGTATCACAAGCACATTCTGATACCTGAAAGCAGTGTTATCGAGCAATGGGATTTCTTTTCCTTTTTCTCACTGACGATAAGTAGATCAATCTCCCAGGAAAATTGATTTTTCTATGTTATGTTCTGCGATAAACAAATGACTTAATAGTTATGTCAGTCACAGGTCCCTGAATCTTGCAGGTAGCCCTGTTACTTCAGTTCTGCTGTATAACAGATTCTCCTCTCCCTCTACTCTGCCCTGGGGAGACCACATCTGGAATAGTGTGTCCAGTTCTGGGCCACTCCGTTCCAGAAGGACAAAGAGCTGCTGGAGAGAGCCCAGCACAGAGCCACAGAGATGATGGAGTGGAACATCTCCCTGCTGAGGAAAGGCTGAGGGAGCTGGGTCTCTTGAGCTTGGAAGAAAGGAGATTGAGGGGAGACCTCATTAATGATGTTAAATATGGAAAGGGTGGGTGGCGGGAGGATGGAGCCAGGCTCTGCTCAGTGACACCCAATGATAGGACAAGACGGAAAGAGTTTGAGTTGGAACAGAGGAGGTTCCACATCAATATGAGAATGAACTTCACTGGAAGGGACTGCCCAGGAGGGTTGAGGAGTCTCCTTCTCTGGAGACATTTAAAACCTGCCTGGCCATGTTCCTGTGCGACTGGGTCTAGGGGATTCTGCTGTGGCAAGGGGATTAGACTGGATGATTTTCCGAGGTCCCTTCCAATCCCTTATGTTCTGTGATTCTGTGATTTACATGTGCTACACATCCACACTTTGGGCTTTGCAAAGTAGTCCTTGACAGAATAAGGTACTTCATAATTCCAAAATATCCATTTTAACTCCAAAATACCTTTTATAATTCCAAACTATCGTGTATAATTCAAAAATACTCTTTATCATTCCAAAATACCCTTTATAATAATAAAATACCCTTTTTAATTCTAAAATATCCTTTATAATTCAAAAATACTCTTTATAACATAAAAATAGGCTTTATAATTTAAAAATACTCTTTATAATTTAAAATACCATTTGTAATACAAAAATATCCTTTATAACACAAAACCATTCTTGGTTTACTCTATTTTTCCGCAACTTCAGAAAGTTTTGTCTCAAGAGAGAACATGAAAATCTCATATTTTTCCCCCTTCTTCTCTGATTTCTCTCATTTATCTCTGTTCACAATCTCTGCCTTTCTTACTGTAGTGGTTTATTGTAAGCGGAGAGGCTGTAGTACCCAGAAACACAGCGTGAGAGACATAGTCTGCGCTGATATAAATCGTTGTAGCTCCTTTGAAGGCTGAGAATCTGGCCACAGGGGTTGATTTCCAGCGGAGCTGACAGCGCGCACACATCTCCAGGTACAGTAAATGGAAGAGACAGACTCAGTATCTCTGAAAATCAAGCCCATGGGTTCTAATAGGTCACAGGAATTTATAAACAGTGGGTTAAATTTTGCAGGATCTTACACTACTGACCCAGCCGCCGTGGTGTTTGCTCCACAGGTATAACTCACCTCATGGAGATTGCTTGTTTAGGGGTGGGGGGATGTTTCTCTCCAGTTTCATGCTGAAAATGTATTTTCTCCCAGTGTTTACAATTTCCAGCTGTTTAAGACATCTTAATGTGTTTGGAGAAGCAGCACAGTGAGTGCATTAGGCAGGGTGATGCCTGTGGAACGGTTGGGGCAAGCGAGTAAGATCTTAGCTGCAGGGATCCACCGAAGCTTTAAATACCAATTCCCTTCCAGTGAGGAGTAGGCAAAGGCTAACAAACTATTTTGGAACTTCCCCTCCCGCCTTTTCTAGTTGAGGCAAGGAGCATTAAACAAATGTCAGTACCGATTGAGTTTGGCCTGTGCCGTGATCTGTCCATCCTCGAGGCACTGGCTGCCCGTGGAGGTGACACAACAACAAAGATTTACTCCAGCTTGGAGGGGTTTTCACACACAAAGGGGATTCTGCTGATTCAGACCACCACAGCTGACTGGCCGTTGTGTGACTGGATGTGCTGGTGTGGGGTAGGAAAGGGGGGAGAAAAAGCAGCATAAGCAGCACAGTGCAGAAGTCAAAAACCTGAAGTAATGTAAACTTGTGTTACACTTGACATTTGAGCTTTTCCAGGGAGTTCTTTGTGTAAAAGTCCATTCCTGGGCATTACTGTCACTTCT
Organism: Phoeniculus purpureus; assembly: GCA_028565055.1. Classification (NCBI taxonomy): domain Eukaryota; kingdom Metazoa; phylum Chordata; class Aves; order Bucerotiformes; family Phoeniculidae; genus Phoeniculus; species Phoeniculus purpureus. Next base: position 13,993,847 of record JAOXOE010000441.1, on the reverse strand, counting down.
GTTTTCACTATGGAACATTAACTCTGTTTTCATTGCTCACATCTCGCACTGATCAGATGGAGCGTGGCATATCTGAGCTGATAACCTATCATTTGCTTTCTTTTAAACACACACAGACACATGGATTTCAGCACTGTCCTTTGCCTTAAAATGCTGATGCTAGATAGAAAATGGTAAAAAAACTCTCAGATTGGATAAAAACATTAATTAAAAAAAAGCAACTAATTTGTTTCCCCTTGGCTGCTGCAATATTTAAAAGATGGGCCTGTGAAATGAGAAGACTGTTCCATCAGGCTGAATCTTGACAGGCCATAAGGCAGCTCTAACATCTGCTGAGCAAGTTGATTCATCTTCCTGGAGCGAGGGGTTTTTTTTAGGAGGAAAAGCCAACTATTTGTTATTGCATCAGCTGTGCTGTTAGTAACTTTTTGACTTTAAGGTGATCTGAGCTGGGAGAGGAAGTTGGTCCCTTATACATTGTAGTTAGGTCCTACACTTTGGCCACAAGAACCCCCTGCAGCTACAGACTGGGGGATGAGGGGCTGGAGAGCAGCCTGGCAGGGAGGGACCTGGCAGGACTGGGTGACCACTGGCTGAACAGGAGCCAGCAGGGTGACCAGGTAGCCTGGAAGGCCAATGGCATCCTGGCTTGGGTCAGCAATAGTGTGGCCAGCAGGACTAGGGACGTCATTCTCCTCCTCTACTGGGCACTGGGGAGGCCTCCCCTTGAGTACTAGAGGCAGTGCTGGGTCCCTCACTTCAAGAAAGAGGTGGAGAAGCTGGAGCAGGTCCAGAGGAGCAACAAGGCTGGGGAAGGGACTGGAGGGAAAGGCTGATGAGGAGATGTTGAGGGAGCTGGGGATGTTTAGCCTGGAGAAGAGGAGATTCAGTGGGGACCTTCTCCCTCTCTCCAACTGCCTGAAGGGAGGTTGTAGTCAGGTTGGGTTCAGGCTCTTCTCCCAGGCAACCAGCACCAGGATGAGAGGGCAGGGCCCAAAGCTGCCAGGGGAAGGTTAGGTTGGACGTTAGGAAGCCCTTCCTCATGGAAAGGGTGATCAGAGCCTGGACTGGTCTGCCCAGGGCAGTGGTAGAGTCTCCATCCCTGGAGGTGTTGAATAACCACCTGGCTGTGGCCCTGAGTGCCCTGGTTTGGCCGCTGGGGTGATGTTAGGTCCTGGGCTGGCTGAGCTCAGAGGGCTTTTCCAGCCTCAGTGACACTGGGATTCCGCACATTTCCCAGCTCTTGCCTAAGGAGGGAGGCTCGTGGAAGCAAAAATCCAGGCTGGATGTCTTCAGGAATGTGGGGGGGAAAAAGCCCCCTCCCAAAGCCCGGCCACAGCCAAGCTCAGCTGACTGTTCCTGGACGAGGCGCAAGCGCTGGTATTTGTGGCCGGGAAGGAGCAAGTGCATAATTACATGAGAGAGGAAGCTTTGCTCTTTCCACTCGGCGCGCAGCTGGAGCAGGCACCGGTTGCCACAGCAACGGGGAGATGGCTAAATATAGCCTCACTGGCACTGGACCGCTTAAGGTAGAATGCTGGGGAGGTGTGAGGGTGTGGGTCTGCCTCTCTTGTCACAGAGTCCTAGAATCATCGCGGCTGGAAGGGGCTGCCACGATCAGCAAGTCCAGCCCTCAGCCCAGCAGCTCCCTAACCCCTAGACTGTGGCCTCAAGGGCTCCAGCTACTCGGTTTTTAAACCCCTCCAGGGATGGGGATCCAGCACCTCCCTGGGCAGCCTGGTCCAGTGCCCAACCACTCTCTCAGCAAAGATCCAATCTAAACCTGCCAGGTTTCTGTGGTGGTGGCTCTATCACAGAATCACAGAACATTAGGGACTGGAAGGGACCTCCAAAGATCACCCAGTCCAGTCCTCCTGCCACACCCCTAGATCCAGTCACACAGGAACAGGTCCAGGAGGGTTTGAAACGTCTCCAGAGCAGGAGACTCCACAACCCCCCTGGGCAGCCCCTGCGAGGGCTCTGGCACCCTCCCTGGCAAGAAGTTTCTTCTCACATTCAATGATCCAAGGGGTCTTTTCCAACTTGAATGATTCCATGATCCCAGTGTAAACTCTACCACAAACTCGTGTTGCCATTTCTGCCACCTTAGCCTGAGATTGAAGTTGCCCTTTGGGTTGGTGCCGTTGGCATCGCTGATTGGGTTTGGGTGGGTTTGAGTGCAGGACTGCAGCTCATACTCCTGTAGAGCCGGAGAAGCTCCTGGTTCATACCGGCTGCCTCAGTACTCAGACTGAAGGCAAGTCAGTGCCTTTCCACGTTGGGTTTGGTTGGGATTTGAAGCCAGCCTTGCTCTCACTTGCATCCCCAAGGTTTTCTTTAGGCTCACAGTAACAAGAGATGTTCCCTTTGTTTTATGACAATAAATCCCCCACTGCCTTTCAGATCCAAAGGTGTGATCCTGAACATCTCCTCTGCCAGCGGCATGTACCCAGCCCCGCTGCTCACCCTCTACTCGGCGACCAAGGTAGGTGTTCTTCTCCACCCGGGATCCCAGTGTAGGAGAGGAGCCAAGAGCTGCAGGAGCGAATGTTGTGGTGTCCATCTAGTGGTGCTTTCATGAACTAGAGGCTTTCTAACCAACTCCCCACTAGTGGAAGGTCAAGAGGAAAATGAGTGGAAGGGTTTACTGGCATGGAAAGGACTTCCATCATGCCTTCTCCTCCTGCACGGACAAGGAGGTGGTGCAGCTTAGCTTGAGGTTGAGGAAGGACATTGGCTGAGTTTAACGTTCCCTTCTTTTGACTTTGAAGCTCTATAGGATTCCCCGCTTGATGTCAGCTGTGTTTCGAGCTGTTAGTGACACAGTCATAGAACAGTTTGGGCTGGATGAGAGCTTCAAGATCATCAAGACCAACCTTTTCTTAGCCCTGTGAGCCTGGTGGCCGTTTCACAGAATCACAGAACATCAGGGATTGGAAGGGTTGTGGAGTCTCCTTCTCTGGAGACACTTCAAACCCACCTGGCCATGTTCTTGTCTGACGGGATCTAGGGGATCCTGCTGTGGCAGTGGGGTTGGACTGGAAGATCTTTGGAGGTCCCTTCCAGTCCCTGATGTTCTGGGGTTCTGTGACTCGCAGAGAAGTGAAAGCCGTGCAGCGCTGCTGCTGTGTCAGGCACTGCTGGCAGTTACCTGAAACACATCAGGGATTCCAGAGCCCAAACCGAACCGCAGCAGGATGAGGAGAACCTTCGGCAGGGTCATTCATGTCAGAACAGACCCCCTTTCCTCCAGACTCTGGGCACCGCCTCGCATTCCCACAAAGGCAGCCAGGCACAGTCTTGCTTTCACGCTAAAGGAAGGGGATTTTCCAGTCTGGAGGCCACGAGGGCCGGATGAATTAGCTTCAGCAGGTGGAATTTGCTCTTGAAATCGCCGTTTCCTGAGAGCACGCCTCTTTGCTTTAACAGACAAGGTCACTTTGGCTGTGGCAGTGCCCTTACGGGGCGGATCGAGCTGACTTTCATGATCGCCTAGTCTGTTACCTCAGTGAGAGCCTCACGTGTCCCTTCCCTCCCCCTGAGAAACTCTGTGACGGGGCTCAGGGCTCTGCCTGCTCTCAGCACTGCTCCCCTTCGAGCACAGCAAGGTTAAGAAGCAGGAAAGTGACTCCCCTGATGGGGCTGCTGCTGCGCTTGCTAGGTTGGGGTCTTTTGTCTCCTCACCTCTAGTGCCCTTCAGGTCGATGTCAATGGCCATGGCTAATTGCCAGGAGCAGAGGCAGTCCAGCCCCTAAAGCTTAAGTTGAGGGTAGAGAATTCCCTGTTTCACAATGAACCGCCACTTCTCATAGAATCATGGAAGGACCGGGGTTGGAAGGGACCTTAAAGATCATCCAGTCCCAACCCCCTGCACAGGCAGCAACATCTTCACAGGCAGCAGGTTCCTCAGGGCCCCAGCCAACCTGGCCTTCAACACTGCCAGTGATGGGGCAGCCACAACTGCCTTGGGCAGCCTGTTCCAGCATCTCCCCACCCTCACAGCGAAGAATTTGTTCCTCACGTCCAACCTCAGTCTCCCCTCTTCAAGGCTGGAACCCTTTCCCTTGCTGCCACCTCTGTCGAAAGCCCTCCCACAGCTTTCTTGTAGCCCCCTTCAGAGACTGGAAAGCTGCTTGAAGGTCAGCTGGGAGCCTCCTCTTCTCCAGCCAAAGCTGCTTCACTCATCCGACCTGGTGCTAGAGCTCCACTACAACAAGAAGCCAGCACCTGCACAGAACCCGTGCACAGGGGAAAGCTGCTTGCAGCGCTCTTAAAGACCAAGGAGATGCCTGAAGGGTTGAATAATGGGAACACACAGAGTCAGGGTTTGTTTTCTTAACTAGGCTTCACGTAATAAATCCTTCTCTTCGGAACAACAAAGCCTTCGATTTGTTTCGGTGGAGCCTCCTTTTCTCCGAGAGCAGAGGGTTTCTATTCAGACGGCATCGCTCTGATACGGACAGTTTCTGTGAAACCCTCAGCTTGTTGTCTCTGACCTCCAAGTAGTGACTTAGGTGCACTCACAACATCTGTCTGAAGGTGTTTGCCCTCTTCCCTCGGCAGGCGTTTGTGGATTACTTCTCCCGGGGCCTCCACGCAGAATACAAGAGCAAGGGCGTCATCGTGCAGGTGAGTGGAGTCTGTCTCCTCCAAGGCAGGGAATAAAAGGGAGTCAGAGTCTTCTCAGAGAATCCTAGAACCCTGCAGGTTGGAAAGACCCTGAAGATCACAAGTGTGTGACAGACGTTCACAGTAAGGATTTCCTCTGGTGCTGTTAACGCATTTCCTCAGTGACTCGGAGGCGGCGTGTCTGGAAGCTGCAGGAACCTTGAGCTGGTGGGGCTTTGGGTTCTTTGATCTTAGCTGGTGGTGGCCATTGACCCCTTAAGGATGAGAGATCCCATAAAACCTGGTGCAGCTCTGTAGAAGACCTGGTTGGACAGCTTCTCTTGGAAGGAGCTGTTACACAGAATCCCAGAACGTCAGGGACTGGAAGGGACCTCCAAAGATCTTCCAGTCCCCCCGCCACAGCAGGATCCCCTAGATCCAGTCACACATCACCAGGAGGGTTTGAAACATCTCCAGAGAAGGAGACTCCACAGTACCCCTGGGCAGCCCCTGCCAGGGCTCTGGCACCCTCACTGCTAAGAAGGTCCTTCTCACACTGATGTGGAACCTCCTCTGCTCCAGGTCACACCTGCTGCCCCTTGTCCTGTCACTGGGTGCCCCTGAGCAGAGCCTGGCTCCATCCTCCTGACACCCACCCTT
>JAOXOE010000441.1:13919930-13955753 GCA_028565055.1 Phoeniculus purpureus | reverse complement strand
CCTGCTGTGGCAGGGGGATTGGACTAGATGATCTTTCGAGGTCCCTTCCAATCCCTAATGTTCTGTGATTCTGTGAAGAACTTTTACTGTCATATGAGAAGCCAGTAGTCCTGCTGTGTTTATGATGGTAGCAAAACCATCATCAGATACACCACAATTATCACCAGATACACCACAATAAACTCAGTTTTTCACAGAATCACAGAATTGTTGAGGCTGGAAAAGACCTCTAAGATCGAGTCCAGCCTATGACCTAACATCACCACAATCTAGACCACAGCACTAAGTGCCACATCCAGTCTTTTCTTAAAGATCTCCAGGGATGGGGACTCCACCACTGGCCTGTGCAGTCCATTCCAGTGTCTGATCACTCTTTCCATGAGGAAGTACTTCCCAATATCCAACCTAAACCTCCCCTGGCACAGCCTCTGGGAGAAGAGTTGCATCCCCACCTGTCTACAACTTCCCTTCAGGTAGTTATAGAGTGATGAAGTACCCCCTAGGTCTCTCCCAGGCTAAACAACCCCAGATCCCTTAGCCTGCTCTTAAAGAGCTTTCCCTCTAGTCCCTCCATTAGCCTCTCTGCTCACTCCAGCACCTCAACATCTTTCTTGAAGCAAGTGGCCCAGAACTGCACATGGTACTTAAGGTGAGGCCTCACTTTTGATAAAAGTTTGAGATATTTTGAATGTTCCTTAGGATTCCTTAGGACAGAAGTACAGCATAGGTTTTAGGAACAGGAAAAATAACCTCAAACCCATTTTACTTACCAGGAACACCCAACTCCATTTCTATAAAGCGAACGTAATTTTGTGCATTTACAGGCAGCTCGTCAAACGTCCTTGCGTTCGATATGTCCGTGTCCCATCCTGGAAGTGTCTCATACTGAACCTCCACTTTATTTAAGACTTCATGGTTGGCTGAGAACAAAACAAACATTATGTCCACAGAGGTAATTATAAAGCTTTTTAGTCTCTTCTTATACAAAGAGTCTTACTCATAATAACCAGCACTGAGGATGCCCAGTAGTCCTTTTTATTTAAACAAAAGTTAAAGAAAAAAAGACCATCCAGTAACTACCAGGACTTCAGGAATTGCAGTACTCTCAGGCACAAGTCCAGGTGTTGTTTAAGCCATTATGTTTTCAGTTCAGAATAGTAATTCCCCAAAATGCTGATTTTGTTTTTTCCTCAACAAATACCAAGAACCAACTCCCTCTTCGCAAGGGAATCTGGAGATGTGAAAGCAAAACCAGGTTACCAGCTTGTACCTTGGTGAACAGGCTGCCCAGAGAGGTGCTTGAAGCTTCATCCCTGGAGCTATTCAAGGTCAGGTTTTATGGGGCCAGTTAGAAATGTTCCAGCTCACTGCAGGGTGGTCGGACTAGATGAGCTTTAAAGGTCCCTTCTAGTCCAACACATTCTATGATTCTATCAGTTTTCTAAACACTACATTAATGTTGATAAATATGTGAAGGGTGGGTGTCAGGAAGATGGAGCCAGGCTCTGCTCAGTGTCATCTAACGATAGGACAAGGGGCAATGGGTGTAAGCTGGAACATAGAAGGTTCCACATCAATGAGAAGGAACTTCTTCCCAGTGAGGGTGACAGAGCCCTGGAAGGGGCTACCCAGGGGGGTTGTGGAGTCTCCTTCTCTGGAAACGTTTAAAAACCCACCTGGACATGGTCTAGGTGGTCTTGCTGTGGGAAGGGGATTGGACTAATGACTTTTCAAGGTGCCTTCCAATCCCTAATGTTCTGTGATCCTGTGATTTGGAAATGAGCGATCACTGACTCAGATTCTTAGAATTTTTACACTGAATAAGAAAAATGAATTGAATACTTGATTAAGAATTTTTTTCCAGCTTGTATATGAGTTTACACATGTCTGATTTATGATGTGTTATGTAAAAAATTAAGTGAGGAAAATGTTGAGTTTATCTCAGAAAATGAGTTAAGTGGTTGATAGCTGTATTATATACAATGAGTTTCTAATAGCTTAGGCAGAAACCTTTATTATCCACAAAAACTATATGGTTTATAGTGGGTATGAAATCTGAAAGTGGACTGAAATTCTACACTATATACAACTATTGTTAAACAGTTAATTCTGTGTGAGTCATATTGTGAAAATTTACACTTATGTGCATATGCAACCTCCACTTGAATATTGAACAGAGTTGCATAATGGGCACTGGAGACTTTCTGGGCTGTTCATACACTCTTGTTAATTTTTTGTTATGTTGGTTTGGAATAATTGGAATAGCTTAAAGAAAATGAGAATTGACACACAGCTTTACCTGTTGGTAAAGTTGCAAGGAAAAATAATTTTAAATGAATATGGAGATCAGTGGAAAATCATTAATTTTATGCTCCAGTTACTTTTATTCTTCAAACGTACTACCCATGCCACTGCAGCTCTACAAGAAGGAGAAAAACCTGCATGTCCATTTTTCTTTCAAAGCTCCTTGACTATTTTTTTAACTTCAATCTTTGTTTTACATATAAATGAGAATTCAGTTCTCTTGTTTTCCATAGCTTAGATTTGTTCACTCATGCCATGCTGTGCGTGGCATTTGTCACTGTAACACTTGGACATTTCAGAGACTTAGATTTGTTATCACTCATTATTCAGAGTCACAGAATCACAGAACATTAGGGATTGGAACTGACCTTGAAAGATCATCTAGTCCAATCCCCCTGCCACAACAGGATCACCTAGACCAAGTGGCACAGGAACATATCCAGGTGGGTTTTAAATGTCTCCAGAGAAGGAGACTCCACAACCCCCCCTGGGCAGCCCCTTTCAGTGCTCTGTCACCCTCATTGGGAAGAAGTTACTTCTCATATTTATGTGGAACCTCTAATGTTTCAGCTTATGTTACACCCATTGCCCCTTGTCCTATCATTAGATGTCATTGAGCAGAGCCTGGCTCCATCCTTCTGACACCTACCCTTCACATATTTATCAACATTAATGAGGTCATCCCTCAGTCTCCTCCAAGCTCAAGAGACCCAGCTAACCCAGCCTTTCCTCATAAGACAGGTGTTCTACTTGCTTCATCATCTTTGTGGCTCTATGCTGGACTCTCTCCAGTAGTTGTGTGTCCTTCTGCAACTGAGGGGCCCAGAGTGATGCTGAGGGCTTGTCATGAGTTGCCAGGAAAGAACATTCTTTGGGCAAACGCAACAAGGGAGGAGGAGAACTGCATTCAGGGTATTGAGGTGGGGCTGAATCTAGCCTAGAGATTAAATGAGACAATCATTAAGCAAGGAGAGAAAGAATGGAGGGTCTTGTTTTTAAAGCTACCAAATGAAAGTATTTGCAACATTAAGCCCGGCATTAATTCTACTTACATGATCGTCCAGGTTCCACAGATGTTTTGATTCATTACTAAAAGGAGACAAAAGTCTAGCTGAGGACTACTTTATTAAGATCATAAATCAAAACTCTTCCTTTAAGAAGCTTGTTCTTTGTAGACTGACAGAGCAAGTCATCTGCAGACTAAATACATTTCATGAAATGTTTTCACTGTAAATACCTCACCTAACAGAAGATAGATGCATTTTATGTTATTACTTAACTGAATTTTCTTCCAAAGAAGAAATAGATTATCAATGAGCAGTAAAAGTTCCAGTGAAGGGACTGGAAAACAAATCTTATGAGGAAAGACTGAGAGAGCTGGGGCTCTTCAGTTTGCAGAAGAGAAGGCTGAGAGGAGACCTCATCACTCTCTGCAAATACCTGAAAGGATGTTGTGGAGAGGTTGGTGCTGGTCTCTTCTCACAAGCAGTTAGTGATAGAATGAGAGGGAATGGGTTCAAGTTACAACAGGGTAGGTTTAGCCTTGATCTTAGGAAGAATTTTTTCCCAGAAATGGTGGTCAGGCACTGGAATGGGCTTCCCAGGGAGGTGGTTGAGTTGGCATCCCTGGCTGCGTTTAAAGATGTTCTGGATGAGGTGTCGAGGGATGTGGTTTAGGCGTGAACTTGTAAGGTAGGGTAGATGGTTGGACTCAATGATTCCAGGGGTCTTTTCCAACTAGAGTGATTCTGTGATTCAAAGCATCTCAGTGGTAGAATGCAATAATATGTATAAAGATGTTCAATGAAACATCAAGATGCATTAGGTTAAACCCTAGTAGGTGTTGACTGCACTTTTCATTTCTGTCATGGATTTGGTGAGCACACAAAATCCATTTGACCTAACACTTCTGATAATTGTAGTTTCTGACAAAGTAGCTGTAGAGTTGACCTTTAAAAATATACACTGATTGCTATAGGTTGTTACTTTTATTTTGGTGGTAAGAAGCCACCCATCTTCTTCTGCTGGGACTCTATGCACTCTTTTCCTTCTTGCAAACTTTGGTGTTTCTTTTCTTCTGGGGCAACAGCAAATGAGTGAAGATGGATGCTCACAAGTACGAGATTTCATCAGTGCTCTAGTTCTATGTGTTAAATAGCAAGTTCACAGTTTAAGTACATAAGAATATCTTTTGAAAAAATAGGATTTGAACTTATACTGCAAATCACTTAAGTGCTTTTTAAAGCATAAGAAAGCCCTTTTATATCAAGGTTGTAAGGATCTAGCCACAGTTAAAGCCTTCTTGCACAAAAATCTTCTCACACAGATCCCTCAGCAATTACTATTGCAGACAAAACAAACTTGAGTAAATTATCTTACTCAGATTTGACTAATATTAAACTAATGAGAAATAAAACTACATATTGAAACCAGCTTCCTCACTTCTCTTCCTTCTTTCAAGGTTTTAATTTTCTCTTGATTTTCTCAACCTCTTCCCCACATCACAGAGGAACAGCAAGTTGGGGTTGCAGTCAGTTACACACAGATACACAGATCATTAGGTGTTGAAAGGGACCTCCAGGGGTCATCAAATCCAACTTCTCTGCTTGAGCAGGACCATAAAACCTAAGACAGGTCACAAAGGAATGCATCCAAATGGGTCTTAATCTCCAGAGACAGGGATTCCACAACCTCCCTGGGCAGCTCCTTCCAGTGCTCTGTAACCTATTTTCAAGGTATGTGAACTGGCAGCACTAGCAGGTAGAAACCCAGGGGTTTCAGCAATTAAAAGTAACAACTATTGGAAATTCTCTAAGTTTATTCTGATTTTTGACTTATTAAAAACTATTTGCAAGTATGGGGAAAATTCCAGTGTGCACAGCTATAGGAGCTCTTGCCACAGTAATTGGCAAGTACTTCTAGGCAAAATTTATGGCCTCTTTCATTTCAGAAAATGTTATTCTAAAATGAAAATCCCTAAGCTGAGAATAAAAACATGAATGGGAGGACTACACTGCTTTCCAACAAGTCAGTCCCCACCCTATATTGGTACCTGGGGTTGTTCTTGCCCAGATGCAACACTCTACCTTTATTTGAGGTGTGCGTATTGTATTTCATTTGAGGTGAATCAGATTACTAGAGTTTTATTTCCTTAATTCTTGAAAGTTCCTTCTGTATACTTTTATGTGAAAAATTCTGCAGTGGTCTCAAATTACAGCACTTGAAACACTGAAAAACTAATAAAAATATCTTTTAAGGAAGCAATTCAGTTGATATGGAAATAACTTTTGTAATCTTTTTAGTTGTAAGAAAATATTTCTTTGCAATAAAAGAATTGGAAAATCTGCAGCACAGTGTTTACAAATTAAATCTTGAGAAAGACTGCTGGCTATAAATTTAGCTACTGCATATTTAAATACATGTAAATTGTTTTAGATAACAGAAAGGTGCACTTTAGAGAAAAGCGTGTAAAAGAGTATTTTTCAAAGTCAAATTCAAGAAAAATGAAACTCAGGAGAGTCTGGGCATGAATAATTAAAAAATCTTAAATGAAAGTATCGGTGAAATGTTTATCATACTGCCCAACTAGTCTCAATAATTTTAATTAGTTCCTGTGACCATCCAGCCAAAGATATGAAAAAATAATTACTTTCTCTTATTTAACACCAAGCTGAAATGGCTTCACTGTAGTTAGTTTTGAGATGGGACATTCCCTGTAGACAAAATTACGTCGTGGATCTTGACACCAACATCTGCATCTTGTTTTCCTGGTGTGCACACGTAAAAGTGATGACATCTGTCAGGTCTTTGTTCTACTGTTTAGTCTGAACAGGGTGAGAAAGAGAAGGGCACTAAGAGGCCCCATGTTATCTGTGCCTTGTGTGTGTGTGCCAACACAGAAGGCTTCTTTCCTGTTGTCCTGTGCTGTATGTTGACTGCTGAAGGATTTTGGGGGTTTTCAAAGGCTGTCAAAACCCTTTTTGTTTTTCACTAAACGTAGAGAGACTCACAGAGGGAAGGACTTCAAGATTCAACAGGGGATGTTTAGATTGGACATCAGGAAAAAATTCTTCACGGAGAGAGTGATCAGGCACTGGCATGGGCTGCCCAGGGTGGTCGTTGAGTCACCATCTCTGGATGTGTTTTAAAGTCACTTACATGTAGTGCTGGGGGATCTGGTTTAGGCATGAACTTGTAGAGTAGGATTGATGTTTGGACTCAATGATCCCAAGGGTCTTTTCCAACCTGAATGATTCTGTGACTCTGTATCTCATGAGATTACAAGTACTTTTCTGAGCAGGAAGAGATCTATCTCTTAAAGATTTTAACTTCTCATCTGTATTGTGTTGGATGTGCTTGTATTGTCACCTCGTAAGCCAATGAATCATTGAACAGTCACATTGTTGCTGGATGGTGTTTCTCTTGAATTTTCAAAACAAGGCTATAATTCACTTGAATTAAAAAATTTTGCTGATCTTGAAGTACCCATCAGCAAGCAGGAGATTTCCTGTTTCCTGAGTCATCTACCAGCCTGTTTTCTGAGGAAGAGAAATAAAAATCACTCTGCATATCTCTGTAAACAGCAAAGTTATGATCCTGGCTTGCACTTCCACAGGGTCCTGGTGGTAGCTAGTAAGTACTAATGTCATGGCTAAGACTTGCTTTTTGGGTTAACAGTAAAAAGGGAAAGGTGACATACAAAGAAATGTACTACACAGGAGGATAAAAGGGCTTACATGGGACTGGGGTATAGGGACGACAAAGCAAAATAGAAACATTATCTTAAAAATTACAAGGGTCTGAATAGTTACAGGCAGCTGTGAGATCAATATAGAAGCAAGGTTTTAGATACTTGTCACTGGAGGGCAGATGAAATGTTCCTCACAGCACTTGTTCACCTGAATAGTCCATAGATCAGCTGAACTGTTTGCACTAGCAGCTCCTATGTGTGCCATGACTTTCAAACAGTTCATGCGTTCTATGTGCGTAACACAGGGTTCCTCATAGCGCAACACATTAAGTTTTGCCTTAGTGAAAAGTATTACCGCTTGTGTTTCAGTTTTTGACTCCTGTGAAGGAACTCAGATACAGGAAATAAAATTGCTGAGACCTGAAGCAGTATGAAACTGTACTGGGCACAGGTGAGGCCTCACTTCGAGTACTGGGAGTGCTTCTGGGTCCCTCACATCAAGAAAAAAATAGCGATGCTGGAGTGGGTCCAGAGCAGCAATGAGGCTCGGGAAGGGACTGGAGGGGAAGGTCTGATGAGAGGCTGAGGGTGTTCAGCCTGGAGAAGAGGAAACTTGGGGGGAACCTGCTTCTTCACAGCTACCTGAAGGGAGGTCAGGTATGGGTCAGGCTCATCTCCCAGGCAGCCAGTGCCAGGATGAGAAGGCAGGGCCTGAAGCTGCATCAGGGAAGGTTTAGGTTGGATGTTAGGAAGCCCTTTCTCCCAGAAAGGGTGATCAGACAGTGGAATGGGCAGTGGTGGAGTCCCCCATTGCTGGAGATATTTAAGGACAGACTGGCTGTGGCCCTTAGTGCCCTGGTCTGGCCAATGTGATGATGTTAGGTCATGGGGTGGGCTGGATGATCTCAGAGGGTTTTTCTGGCCTCAATTCTGTGGTGATTTGGATTCATATCAAAGGAGTTAGGCTGCTTGTACAGATATACAAATGGTTTGTTGTGAGAAGGAGGCATATGGTATATTAATTGCAGAGGACACTGTAGTTCAGCCAGGTTCTGGAGAGTTTCTGATTAAAGTGCAAATTCTAGAAACGTGGAGATGCTATGTTTACTGTCTCATTTAAGAACCTTTGCAAAATTGTCCGCATACCTTTTTTTCAGGAATAAATTGGTTCGCTTGGCAGCTGACAAATTGAGCAGACCTCAAGTTTAGTGCGCTTCAACTGCCAGCCACTTGTCTGGTTTGAGAAATGCATTAGGAGTTTCACTTGAAGACTTAATAAAATCCAACTGAGTTAAAAATTATTTCAAGTGAACTCCAAACATTTAACAGCATTAAATGAAAAATATTAAAAGGTACTAGTCATTTCTGGTAACTGCTCACATACTGCTGATTATATGATTCAAGAGTTCTGTTTATTTGAAGATCTGATGTGAGAATGAAAAAAACTCAAATGCACATGACACATTTATTGTGGCTAATATACAGCTTCTCAGATTTAATCAATGTACAGTGTTTGAGTCGTTGCCAGCTGAAACATCATTTCGAAACATCATTTCAGCTGAAGAACTTGCCAGGGTAATTAAAAAAAAACCAGAATTACCCTTTTCTGAGGGTGGGAAAAAAAAGAGAAGCACCTTAAAGTCTGAACTGTGAAATATTATTTTAGAATGCAGCCATCTTAACCATGGAACCATAGAACATTAGGGATTGGAAGGAACCTTGAAAAATCTTCTAGTCCAAACCCCCTGCCACAAACCCCCTTGATCACCTAGACCAAGTAGCACAGGAACATATCCAGGCGGGTTTTAAACATCTCCAGAGAAGGAGACTCCACAATCCCCCTGGGCAGCCCCTTCCAGGGCTCTGTCACCCTCAGTGGGAAGACATTCCTTCTCATGTTGATGTGGAACCTCCTCTGTTCCAGCTTATACCCACTGCCCCTTCTCATCATTAGATGACACTGAGAAGAGCCTGGCTTCATCCTCCAGACACCCACCCTTCACATATTTACCAACATTAATGAGGTCACTCCTCAGTCTCCATTTCTCTAAGCTCGAGAGACTCGGCTCCCTCAGCCTTTCCTCATCAGGGAGGTGTTCTACTCCATCATCTTTGTGGCTCTGTGCTGGACTCTCTCCAGCGGTTCAGTGTCCTTCTTGAACTGAGGGGCTTATAATCTTGGAAAAAAAAAACCCCAGTAATTTCTCTGTAACATTCAAGATCAATCTAATACTTTTGTAAATTCTAGAAACCAGGTGAAATATTTTTGCCATATTCTAAACTTGCACTGAGACTTTTTGTAGCTGGATAAGCATTTAAGGGTGCTTTGATCTAAACAAGAGCCTGCAGTAATCTCATTTGATGACATCCACAGAAACATGCTTTTAAATTTGAATTAGTTCTAGACTTGATTGAAATTCCTAATTTCCATGTCTCAGGGACCATTTTTAGTGTGAAACTTACGCTTATGAAGCAGAACTATTTTTATAAATGCTGCCAGTCATTGATAGTTGCAAATTGACTCAAGAAAATACTTGGCCAATTGTGGGAAGATTTCACTCTTCGTTTCTACAACACCTTCATAATATGTTTATTGAAAGTTCCTTGAAATGTGGAGACTCTAAAAAAAAAAATCCCAAAACATTACCCTAAAAGCATTCCTTTTGAACTTGTGATTTTCTTACCAAGAAGTTCATACTCATCACTTGCAAATACTGCAGTCAGTACAACTGAATGCTGGCAACTTCCATGTGTTAAGTGACAACCACAGCTCATGTCAGCAGCAGGATTTTATTTGATTTACCTTAAAGATGACACTTTAAAAAAAAAATTTCTCCACTGAATCACAGAACATTAGGGATTGGAAGGGACCTCGAAAGATCATCTAGTCCAGTCCCCCTGCCACAGCATAGGTCCAGTTGCAGAGGAACGTGTCCAGGCAGGTTTTAAACTTCTCCAGAGAAGGAGACTCCACAATTTCCCTGGGCAGCCCCTTCCAGTGCCCCATCACCCTCATTGGAAAGAAGTTCCTTCTCATATTGATGTGGAACCTCCTATGTTCCAGCTTACACCCATTGCCCCTTGTCCTATCATTAGGTGACACAGAGAAGAGCCTGGCTCCATGCTCCTGACACCCACCCTTCACATTAACAAGGTCACCCCTCAGTCTCCATTTCTCCAAGCTCAAGAGACCCAGCTCCCTCAGCCTTTCCTTATAATAAAATGATTTATAGCTCTTCTTCTGTACTTGTTTTGACCAGTTCAGAAATTACATGTGAAACTGTACTTAACAGAACTCCAATACTCCTGTCAATCTCTGGCAGCTGAGACACCCACACAATTTCCACCATCAGTGATAAGAAAAAAATAGAGGCTTCTTGAAAAGAGCCACAGCTCTCACTGCCCGCATCATGTGGCTTCTGGTGAAATAGCCTATAGAAAGATGTGTGGCCTTGCTGGTGGAATTGAAAGAACTTTGAACTAGGATCGTGCTATCACTTTATTCCAAAAGAAATTTGGCATCTGTCCATTGAAACCAGAGAGGCAGTTCAGCTCAAGGCAGGTGGTAGATTTTTCAAGACATGTACTTAGGTGAGCAAAATCTCTTAGGTCTCATCCAAATTGTTGCTGCAATTTTCATTTCTAGCAAAAGACAAGCTCCATCTCAAGAATAGGAGCAGCACAAAGCATATACCTCTCTGTTTCAGTGCAAATTAGTGACATAGGGTTGAAGTATCTGTTAGGGTACACATGCAGATGACCAATGCTGGTTCGTGGCTGTACTAAGAAATAAACTGTATGAGAAACAAGAGAAACTCAATCAGTGTACTAACACAGGATATATTGGGGTAACCACAATCATCAAATAACAAAATTGGGGGGCAATGTCAAAAGATTAAACATGGGGGAAAATTGGGTGTGACTGGTGGTTTTGGGTGGTACCTTTTGAGCAACCCTGCACCTGATGAAGACAACAAAACAAGATGGTAATGTTTTTCTCTGACTACATGTGTCTGCCATTTGTAGTCAAAGGAGACTATAATGTGTTTCATCTAATGCTGATGAAGGAATGCTCTGACAGGAAAGTCTGAATAGTCCCCTTCATATCAAAACATCAGTTTCCTTTCTCAGATAAAGAAAGGAATTAGAAATAGAGATTAACATAAAGACTTTCTTGTGTATGTATTGATTTTGCCCTGTTATGTGATCAAAAGCATTCCATGTTGGTTTTGCTTTTCTTCAATAAAATATTCAACTACTTCTAAGTTGCCTAAGGAGGTGGAATGCAGCTGGGCAGTGGGATACCTTGCTTTTTCAATAGAAAGATCCTCTACTCAGTGCATGATGATACAGCCTGGTGAAGTAAATGGTCCTAATTTTAGCTTTCCACTCTGAAAACATCTGTGCTCTTCTGAGTCGGACAACAGGACTATGCGCTTCCTGGTTCCTGTCATAGTCCTGAATAAAAAAGATGCAATTCAGTAAGGATGCTCTCTGTAGCATGTGATAGCTACATTTCAAACTTCATGATACAGTCTTGCACTGAAATTAGACAGTGGACCATCAATTTCATTTGCTGTATGCTTGCTGGAAACATCTTCTCTGTGTAAAGTGACATGGACACATATATTGCTTTTTCAAAGGAAAAGAAAAGAAACCCAAGGAATTCTAGTTACAGTTTCTGACAGTCTCTAGTACTTACTATTTTTTCCTTTTCATTACCCACACAATTTCTTCCATCAGTGTTAAGAACAAATAGGGCTCTTCTAGGCAGCTAGCAACAAGATGAGAGATCAGAGCCTGAAGCTGTGCTGGGGGACGGTTAGGTTGAATGTTAGGAAGCCCTTTTTCCCAGAAAGGATGATCAGACACTGGGAATGGACTGCCCAGGGCAGCAGTGGAGTCCCCATCCTTGGAGGTGTTGAAGGACAGCCCTGGCTGTGGCCCTTAGTGCCCTAGTCTGGCCAAAGTGGTGATATTAGGTCATAGGCTGGGTTGGATGAGCTCAGAGGTCTTTTCCGGCCTCAATAGTCCTGTGATTCTGTGAATCTGCAAAGTGTGGGAAGTGGGATGTGTCTTTTTCAGCAAAAGCCATGGATACCCTTCCAAGCACATCTTACACAGAGATGCCTGTGTCCTGATTCTGAGTTTGCCTGTTGGCCATATTAATTTTCAAAGTTGCTACAAGGTTGTTGTCACATTTGAGTTAGGGGAATATTCAATATTCTGTGTTCTACATGAACTGTGACTTTGCAGTGTTATAGTTTCGCTTTTCCTTGATAACACAGATATGGTAAGAAGTATATGGAATTTAAAGTTCCAGAGGAAATAGCTGCTTTTACGCAACTGGAAAAAAAAACAACACAAAACTGCTTTTTGGTACGGTGGGAGAACTCCCTCAAGTACTTTACCTCCACTAACAAAAGAGGTGTTTGGAGATTCATTGTAATTATTTCCAGCATCCTGTAGAAATCCTTTTTCTTGCTGCTACTGCTCTTCATGGACTAAATTCAGCCTGAATGTGTGTGCTAAAAGTGAATATTTCACTTTAGGATATTTATATATGGACCAGCAATGAAAGCTTGTTCTTATCTGATGTTGAGTCAAACTGGTGGTTAATCTGAGTGATAAATATTGGCACTTCATTTCACTGAATGTTTCTTTTTTAAAAAAAAAAAACGAGTGCTGTTTTTCTTTTTGTTATGGGGATGGGAAATGTGCTTATTTCCCATTAAAGTAGAGGACATGTTTACTTCAAAATTGCAACCAATATCAGTAGCTTTCTATAAAAGGCACTTTTCCTTTAAAACCTTAAACACCCTGCTTTCGATGCTCTATTAGATGTCCAGAGCATCAATTTTGAACTAATGTTTTCTCTATCTTCTTCTTTCAGTCTGCATCACTTTTTCCTGTTAATCTCTATCCTTTTATGTGCTGCTATTAGAGCCACACTTAGCGAATATCTAGAATTCTTATTAATTTCAGTGGGACTTCCTTACATCAAGGGTTCATCCTGATCTAAGCTGTCTGTCTGATGTGTAATATGTGTTTTTCAGTTTTATGCTGGGATTGAAGAATATTAGAACAATTGTTTCTGGCACTGTTTTTACGTGCTGGGGCAGGTGCAGAGGAGGGCAACTAGGCTGGTGAACAGGCCTGGAGAACAAGTATTATGAGGAAAGACTGAAAGAGCTGGGGCTCTTTTGTTTGAAGAAGAGGAGGCTAAGAGAAGACCTCATCACTCTCTACAACTACCTGAAAGGATGCTGGGGAGAGGTTGGTGCTGGTCTCTTCTCACAAGCAATTAGTGATAGAACAAGAGGGAATGGGTTCAAGTTACAACAGGGTAGGTTTAGCCTTGATCTTAGGAAGAATTTTTTCACAGAAAGGGTGGTCAGGCCCTTCACAGTGCCAGGTGGTGTGGCACTGTCAAACAGATATATTTTCCATTAAAATACAGATAAAAAAAATACAGATATATTTTCCATTAAAGCACATAATCAGTTTTAGTCTTTTGCATATTTTAAATTACATATTTTATTTCAGAATCCCACCTCTTGCAGAATAAACAGAAGAATGAGCCTAAAGAGAAATGCTTGGAAAAGAAAGAGAAACCTCAGTTCCTAAAAGTATCTCGTATTGCTTTAAGTGCAGTATTTCCACATCACAGCACTCCAAATATCTTTCCTTTTTGTGTACTTTACATGTATTTTGTTGTAGTGCATACAACTAGAGAATCATTTGGGTTGGAAAAGATCTTTAAAATCATTAAGTTCACCATTACCAGTTTTGTGAAACCAGGTGGCAATTCTCTTTCTCAGAAATACCAAGTTCTCTAGTGCCTGAATCTCATGAACATCTTTATTTCCTAGTACTGATTTCCCTTTCAGGTGGTCTCACTGTCCATTTTTTTGCAGATAGGACTGTTTCAAAGAGAAAGTGCTTTTGTACAGGAGGAGCATGTTACATTTAGTAAACAAAGAGTTTTGATGATAAATATTCATCCTGACACTCCACAAGTAATTTGATGGGTGAGATCTTCCTAAGGACATAACTCAAATAGTCTTTGTTCCTTTTCTACATGGAATGTTATCCCATCCATGAGTTCTTCCTGGTTTTTTTGCTCTTTGCATATATTTGGATTTCTTATGCTCTGCTTTGATGGGTTAATGTTAGGCAGGGGATACAAAATGGTGGAAAATATAGTTCCTGCATAGAATAGGGCCTGCAGAATAAATCTGATGAGGAGAGATTGAGAGAGTTGGGGCTGTTTAGTTTGAGGAAGAGGAAGCTTAGGGGAGATCTCATTGCTCTCTACAATGAAAGGACATGTCTACCTGAAAGGACATTGTAGAGATGTTGGTGCTGATCTGTTCTCACAGGTAGTTAGTGACAGAACCAGAGGGAAGGGTTTCAAACTCCAACAGGGAAGGTTTAGATGAGACATCAGGAAAAAATTCTGATGGAAAGAGTGGTTAGGCACTGGAATGGGCTGCCGGGGGTGGTGTTTGAGTCACCATCCCTGGAGGTGTTTAAAAGACACTTAGATGTAGTGTTGGGGGGATCTAAGTAGCAGGGTGAGTGTATTCAAGGACAGCAGATAAACACCACTCTTCTGGAGACATCTTCAAATAACTTTTATAAAGACTTCACGTGGGCATCAGACGTGGCATACAGGCCAGAATATCAGTACAAAAAGTGTCCTCATCTTAACACCACTAGGGTCCTGAAGAACTTCTTCCAAGGATGGATGCATTTTTCTTACATACCAGTAATAAGAAGTGTAATAAGTAAAACAATAATCCTTCTCTTGGCTTTAGCAGTCGATATCTTCACTGTTTAATAAGAAATTAGCATATCTTGACAGATTAAGTCTTTTAGCTACAGGTTTTAAAATCTGTGCTTGAGAATTGGTCAGGCACAAAACAGCAACAGAGTGTGTCTACCTGGCCATATATGTGCATGAATACAGATATTATTTCCCACAGCTGTGATAGGCTTTGGGGGTTTCTTGTAAGGAACAAAGCACACTTTGAATCTGTTGCCTTATTAAGGACTAAATGGTCTTTGTTCTGCCATAGTTTGTGCTAGAATTCCTGCATGAAAAATTAACTGTGACTACCTTGAAGAAAACACATTATTTGCCTCCTGTTTAAGTCCATGATTCTGTGATTGTGTTTACCTTTTGCAAATAGTAAACCAGTCAAATTCCTCTTCTCAGCATCTGTGGACAGCTTGCAGCAATCAGCTTCTTTTGTATGATATAAATGTGAGGAAGGAATTTATAGTCATGAGGGCAAAGAGACATGGTCGCTGTACACTCAGCTGCACGTTCAGTGTGAGATTTTCTCAGTGAATGTACTTTTCCCAGAACATCCAAGTGGCGTTAGGATAAAAAAGCCAATTTCAAAGAAGAGTTGTGGTTAACTGAGTAATAAATTTCGTTTTTATTAGAAACCATACTTCTAAAAGTCTGTCATTAGTGCAACAGAGATGGAGAACCTTGTACTTTTGTCCTTTGCATCTTATAAAGTATTCCTGTATTTAGCCACATGTTATTCATTACAGAGTGTGGGGAATCAAGGACTCTGCTTCTGTGATTATGTGCTTTGTGACTGTAAAACTAATAAAATACTAGTTTAATAAAGAAGTTATCAACAGAATAAATAAGTAACCCTCCCATGCCCCCCAAACTAATATTTTTTTTTTTAATTGAGTTGAATAATTCATAAACAAAGATGTCTAGAAAGAGAAATTAGGATCTTCACTGTAAAGTTTTTTTCCCCTTTGTTTCTGAGTTCCTTTACTAAGTGCAGTCTGGTAATTCAGTGTTAAATACTATGTGCCAGGAGAGACTGTGCATTCACTAGGTGCAGCTTGCAAGCAATACTGAAGTAGTTACAGAGACTTTTGTTCACCAGAACTTTAACATCTGGAAGGTCTTACCTTCTCCAGCTGTGCTGAGGTTATGTAAAACAGCAGTGAAATAGTGTTCTGGACTGCAGAGAGAACAGAGTCCTCTAGGACTGCACTCTCATATGGGCTGACTGTAAACAGCTGTGAGCACAAATCTCTCTGCCAAGAGGTGATGCTCAAGAGGTCATAATCTTTTTGTGTTCCATGCACCTGAGCCTATCATGAGGACCATAATAATTATGGTCTGCAGCTACACTGACTTCTGTCAGTCATTAGCTAATTGAGACCTCTGAGGCAGTCAGTCAGTCCTTCCTCTTCCTAATACAATCCCTGGGGAGCCCTGAGTCACACAAACGTTCATCGTACCTCCAGCTGTCTGGAATCATTTGTAGGTTTTGCAGGATATTCTGTTCTCACTGTATTTACTCATTTTACTGTAAACCTGACAATATGAGTGTTATGGTTTGAAAATTACCAACATTTTCATATATACAGAGTTGTGCTTTCATGGGGAAAAATGTGCATTTTGCTTTAAGAAAATTCTCCCAGTGACCTATCCTGGGAGGGGTGGGCACTAGGTGACACTATAAAAGAGGGCTGTCAACCCAGCCCTGCCCTTTTTCTTTCTGGGAGCTTTGCCCCAGCACATTGACATGGGCCTCCATCTTTCCCCCCACCCCTCACTTCTGAGTTGGGGGTGGAAATGAGACAGGAAGTGACATGACTGCTGCCACAATCATATTTGTGGCATGGGGGAGGCCCCTGCTGATGCTAGCCGTCTTGTGCTTGCCATGTGGCGAGCTGCCATCTTTGAGCCACTGATCAGCAGAAGGAGAGACTGTCATTTCTGCTGCTGAGAAAATCTGGGGATGCTCGAGTACTGGGGAGAGAAGAAGCCTCGTGAGAAGCATCTGAGAATTCCTTTGTGCTTAGCTGAACTGTCTGTTCTGAAGGAAGCAGAAGGACTCAAGAATCTTAGACCTTGGGCAAGGAAGGAGACTGGGTTCTTTCCAAAGGCATGTTGAGGGATGCAGTTCAGGCTCTAAGGAATCAGGCCTGTCTGGTCAGCATTTTGCTGAACACCTCAGGTTGTGGGTGGGTGGTTCATCCAGGCATTATCTGCTTAAGGATGGAGGGGAAACATGCATTTGGTCATCTCACTACTTGGCCAGGGACAGGGAATGACACGTGCTATCATGCCAAATGACATCAGTGCAATTTCATTTTGCCTTTTCACCCTGTGATGCAATGAACTTTCTACCTAGACTCAGCTCATTTAGAGCAACTACTTAAGCAGCAATTCTTCTTTCTTCCATTATCTTCTAGCAGCCACAGCACCCAGGGTGTCATAAGCTCCTGATGCATTTTCCTCTTTGGGAAATGTAGGATGCACTAGAAAATTCAACCATTTTCAAATATGTCCCTCACTATCCCTTAATAATATTCCTGGAATCTTTCCTCTCCAAAAGGCTAGATTTATTAGCAAGCACTAGCATTTTCTCCCTGTATATCTGAGAGAGAACACTTAGCCTCCTTTACTGACCTATTGCCACATAGTTTACACATTTGTTTATAACCTGCTATTTCCATTTGAAGCCCAGTGTTTGAAATGCACATGTGGTACTTGAAGCCTCACCACCAGGAATTCACAGCAGCAGCTTAGTAATTAGCCTTTTCTTCGCCTTTTTACCCATCACTGCTTAAAGCTGGGCTGACAATCCCCTGCTTCCTCTGATCAAACAAAGCAGCATCATACTGTTACTTTGACGTGACTCTGCTATGTGATGTTCAGCTCCTGATTCATTTGGTTTAGGATCATTTTATTACTTCTGGGATGTTCTGAGCCCTTTTCTTTGGTCTCCAGGCTTCTGGTTGATTTGTTGAGGTGGAATTGGGGAGTTGGTTAGCAGACTGGGAGAGGTTTTCCTCACCCTATACTCTGACCTGGTGAGATCATATCTGGAATATTGTGTCTGGTTCTGGGCCACTCAGATCAAGAAGGACCCAGAACAGCTGCAGAGAGTCCAGCACAGAGTCGCACAGATGATGGAGTAGAACACCTCCCTTATGAGAAAAGGCTGAGGGAGCTGGGTCTTTTGAGCTTGCAGAAAAGGAGACAGATGTGTGACCTCATTCATGTTTATAAATATGTGAAGGGTGGGTGTCAGGAGGATGGAGCCAGACTCTGCTCAGTGTCATCTAGTGACAGCACAAGGGGCAATGGGTATAAGCCGAAACATAAAGTTCTACATCAATCTGAGAAGGAACTTCTTCCCAGTGAGGGTGACAGAGCACTGGAAGGGGCTGCCCAGGGCAATTGTGGAGTCTCCTTGTCTCTCCAGACATTTAAAACCCACCTGGACATGTTCCTGTGCGACTTTTTCTACATGGTTCTGCTGTGGCAGGGGGATTGGACTAGATGATCTTTCAAGGTCCCTTCCAATCCCTAATGTTCTGTGATTCTGTAAATTATGCCTACATCCCCATCCAGACTCAGGTCTTAATATGCTGTATTATAGACTCTTTCCAGTGGTGGCACGGAGACCCATTATAACAGTGCCAGGCTGGGAAGGACAGCTCCCTCCCTTGCTGTATATCAAGTATATCCTCCCTTGTTGTTATAGCTTAACTCTCTGCTCTTGTCTGTGTCTTCCCCAGGCCACTACCACCTAACTGTATAGCTGCCTTTCAAACTGATAAAAGTATCTGCAAGCTGAAATTTTTTTAGCCTCTGGGGCACCAGTAATCTGTACCATTTGCTGTGTCATGCTCATTCCCTTCACCCCTTACATTTGTAAAGGGGAACAGATGACACTACTTGGCCTAGTGCAGCCTGAAGAGCACGGTTGCTGCTAAGCAGGAGAATAATCATTGTCCTAGTATAGTAAAGAGCAGTCAACAATTTATTCTCTCTAGGGGAGCACAAGCCCTCAAAGAAACTTGCATAAGTGTCAGCCATGTCGGTTGGTGTCACTAACGTCAGATTCTTTGTATTCTCAATAGAAAGCAATGCAAAGAAAAGTTTTACTGCTTTTGCACAGAACTTGTATGAAATATTTATGATGACATCCTCACTAAGTTCACTAAATAGGATGTCACTTTGCCCAAACTGTATACAAACCTAACCCATGTTCATACCTCTGCACAGGCTAATACACAGACCACTCATTCATTTGCAGCATAAACTTTTAAGATTTCATTCAGCTGTATGCAAAGTATCTTACCTCAATTTATAGACGTTCTTATTGTCTGATTGAAATAAATTTTAATGAAATTTTTACTTGAAATTAGGAAAGCCAGGAGAAGCTAGAATGGCTTCATTGTCTTGCTAAATACACTCATCTTGATAAGGCTTTTCATTAGCCACATGCATGTAGGAGTTAAAGTGAACTATGTCAACAGCACAGGATCAATAGTCAATGACAACAGACACTTCTAGAGCCGAAAGAGGGAAGAAATTTGTGTCAAATTCCTTCCTCCCCCAATGAAAGAAAAGAGCACCTATCCAAAGGACTGTTCAATTGGGGATTTTTTTTTTTGTGCAAATCAGTAAGTATTTATCACCAAAGTAAAATACCAAAATATTTACAGATTTTGTTTTGCTGTACTTGCACAGTAACACGTGATGATTATCAAAAGTTACTGCTGTCCTTGTCTCTCTGTTTCACTGTCATCTCAATCACGTAAAATACTACCTCTTCTTGTAACAGTGCTGTAAAGTGCTGACAACAGAACTGGACTGAGCTGTGTGGCTGAAGATTTTTGTCAGTGGGCTTGCAGAACCATAACATGAACTGTGCTGTGCCTGGACTCACAGTGAGGGTGCCTAACACTACCTGTTCTTCACATGGATGTGTTCCAGCCAGCCTGCTGTGCTCCTCAGCTGGCAGCAGAGATGAACGCATACAGATAGTCTTTCCAGGCCATCTGGGAGAGCTGACTGTTGCTGGCTAGAATACTGTTATCTCTAAAAAATTGTTGTGTTGTTGGTATAACATTGTCTTTAGCAGAGACCATCAACTAGGCTAATCACAGAACATTAGGGACTGGAAGGGACCTCCAAAGTTCGTCTAGTCAAAATCTCCCTGCCACAGCAGGATCATCTAAACCAAGTTCAACAGGAACATATCCAGGCAGGTTTTAAACATCTCCAGAGACAGATGAAGGTATATCAAACCACTGAGAGCCGAACTTTGTTAATTAAGTCAGAGAACACACTGGTAGTGTGTTTCTTCGAAAAGTTTAGAAAGTTTTCCATGTTTGATAGTGTCATCAGCTGGCAATGCTGGCCAGCCCCAGAACAAACTACCTGTAATGAGGTCACCAGTCAGTCTCCTTTTCTGCAAGCTCAAGAGACCCAGCTCCCTCAGCCTTTCTTCACAGGGGAGGCATTCTACTCCATCATCTTCATGGCTCTGTGCTGAACTCTAAGTAATCATGGGCAAAAAGGGACAGGTTTGATTTAGAGAAAAAGCAAAATGCATTTAAAAATGAAAACTACATCACCAAGAAAAATAAAAGATACAATCACCCAATTATTTTATCTTCCTGAGACTAGCTCTGCCACTTCTTGCCACTTACAGGGAAACCCCTCGCCGTTGTTTTGTCCTCCGACAACATGGCATTTTCACCAACAGAAGAGAGGTCCTCCATGAGCTTTGTCCAACTATCTTGGGGGTATTCTGCAGGCTGTGAGTCATCTCAGTGCCTGACCACTCCCGACAGGGTCTATTCATCAGAGCTGCAGGCTGTTTAAGGCTTCTTGTATTCTACGTATATCCTTCTCTACTGCCCTGCAGGCACAATTCTTTGGTGATTTCTAAGGCCATCATTTCTTCTTCTGACTATGACCCAAAAAGGCAATTATTGCTTAAACAAATCTTCCCCCTTCATCAAACTCAGAATCTGTATAGTATCACCTTAAAGCCAAAGAAACCCCAAAACAAAAGGGAGCACTCCTAAACCCAGAGAACTAAAACACCAGCTGTTCAAAAAGTTTCTCCTCTTAAATAGGTTATTGCAGAGGTGCTGATCGAGAGGCAGGTCTGAACATGAGAGGATTGGAGCTTCCACAAATGTTCTTACAGGGGCCAGTTAGCAGCCATTTTCCCCTAGCAAGAACTACCACAGATAGAGTTTGGTACAAGTGGTTAATAAACAAAATGGAAATGCAAAATATAAGTGACTCTGTACAGAATAATGCTGAGAAAGTTCCAAAAAAGAAGGCTCTGACTTCCTAAGTTGCACATCACATCAGATGCACCTATGTTTATAGATTGATGGAAGCATTCTCTTAACGGCTATCAAAACAATTGAAGCCAAGACAACCACTGTGATGGAGAAGAACCCAGCTCTTCAATACCCACACAGAAGATAAATACATCATCTGCATTTCCAGGTGTCACAAATTACATGCTTTAATAGAAGGATGCGAAGACTGCGGGTGAACAGATATTGACTAGTCCTCTTCCTCTCTCCTCAGGTGTTGACAACTGGAGAACGGAGATGCAAAGTTGGGTTGTATATCTTTCTTAGAGCTATGCATTCAGAAATGTATCACAGAACATTATGGATTGGAAGGGACCTTGAAAGGTCATCTACTACAATCCCCTGCCACAGCAAGATCACCTAGACCAAGTTGCACAGGAACATATCCAGGTAGGTTTTAAACGTCTCCAGAGAAAGAGACTTCACAACTCCACTGGGCAGCCCCTTCCAGTGCTCTGTCCCCTCACCGTGAAGAAGTTCCTTCTCATATTGATGTGGAATCTCCTATGTTCCCATTTTCACTCATTGCCCCTTGTTCTATAATTAGATGCCACTGAGCAGAGCCTGGCTCCATCCTTGATACCCACCCTTCGTATATTTATAAACATTAATGAGGTCACCCCTCAGTCTCCTTTTCTCCAAGCTGGAGACACCCAGCTTCCTCAGCCTTTTCTCATTAGGGAGATTTTCTACTCCCTTCACCATCTTTGTGGCTCTGCAAGGGAAAGGGCGATACATCACTCAAAGTACTGTTTGATTTTGTTATTTCCTGTTCTGATTACATTTCATCAGCACCTTGAGAAGTTAATCAGTTTTGCTGTTACAGGGAGGGCCTATAATATCAAACAGTTCTGGAAATGAGCAGTAAATGATAGAAAAAAGCAAGTTATTGCAATTTCAGGATGGTCTTCTTACTCTACTCTTAAGCCATGTGAAAAAAACCGTTTGTTTAGCTACAGCTCACAGTGGTAGCTGGAAATTTCTCTGCCAGGTGCCTTCGTGCTCTTTCTGTAGTGGGTATATGTTTACTTCAAATATTCAATGCACACTGGTAGCTGAACAGATAAATATTGAATAAGATATATGGCAGCAGCCTACCAATAACTATAAGCTAGGGAAAGCTCCTGGAATACTTAATTACTTTGACTATAAACCGAAAAAAATGCAGGCACTGCCCTTAGTATTGGTGCACTCCATTGATGGTATCATGAAGGATTAACTGAACATGCATTACTACTGTCATAAAGATAAGCTTCTCTCAAGGCTTAACTCATTATCAAAACTGTAAGACAAGTAACAGACATGTCTCAATGTTTTTTTGTATCCCCTCCTTATCTCACTAGCAACAAACTTTCACAGTCTAGTAGAAATCAGTTTTATTTGATTATTCAACTCCTGAACATTGCACAAATATGGAAATACAAAGCATCATTCGTCACAGAAACAGCTTTGCCATACCACACCTAGAAAGTGAATAAATCGTTGTGCAAACACAAGCAACATTTGCAATTTTTGCTAATGTTTCTAAGGAGAAGAATCCATTAACAGTCACTGCAACTGTGCCATGATGTTTGGAACATCACTTATAAACAAGGGAATAAGAAATAGCAACTGCTACATACTATACCCATAAAATAGATGGATCTAGTGGATGGTGACCTCATTAATGTTTATAAATAGGGAAAGGGTGGGTGTCAGGAGGATGGAGCCAGGCTCTGCTCAGTGTCATCTAACGATGAGAAGGGGCAGTGGGTATGAGCTGGAACATAGGAGATTCCACATCAATATGAGAAGGAACTTCTTCCCATTGAGGGTGACAGAGCGCTGGAAGGGGCTGCCCAGGGGGGTTGTGGAGTCTCCTTCTCTTGAGGTGTTTAAAACCCACCTGGATATGTTCCTGTGCATCTTGTTCTAGGTGATCCTGCTGTGTCAGGGGGATTGGACTGGATGATCTTTCGAGGTCTCTTCCAATCTCTAATGTTCTGTGATTACTTGCAGAACCTCTGCCCTTACTACCCATCCTAAGTATGCCAGAACAAAAAGTTGTAGTTAACTTTGAAGCAAAACATGCTGCTTGCTGGGAAAGTTATCCTCACTGCCCCTTGCAGTGTTCTGCTCCCCAGAAAACCTTTCTACTTCACTCCTTTAATCACCAAGGAAGGATTTTTTTCCCTGAGAAGTGTTTGGCTTTTCATTTCTAGAGGTGCTCCTTCCTCAGCTTGTAGAGCAAGGTGCAGCATGGAGGGTGGCTGCTTCCATGCTCTCAGAAATCTGTCTCCTAAAAGTCATATTCCACTTCATGTATTCCTTTTGCATTTGGAGGCATTCTATTCAGAGCAGAATATAGTAAGGGAAAAGGCTTTTTATTTCCAAAGAAACCTGAAATATGTGATAGTAACTTTTCCCATAATATGTAATGGAAGTACTTTAATGCACTGGATAACACTGCACATGTATCACCACAGGGTTAGTGGAGCATGCAGGCATCATAATGCATTACCATCAGTGACCTTATACTTGCCTATGTCTTTCAGTGTTCCTTGAAGGCACGGCATGATGTCACTGTTGTCATAATATGTACTGAAAATTAATCGCTTCCATGAACATAAACAATCTCTCTTGGATTTAAGGCAAAATGTCATCCTTGCTTGTGTCAGGAATATTGTGGTCAGCAGGATTAGGGATGTGTTGTTCTTGCCAGATACAAAACTCTACACTTGTCCTTGTTAAAGTTCATTAAATTTCTCCCCACCCAATTCTCCAGCCTGTCCAGGTCCTGCTGAATGGCAACACATGGGTCTTGGCCACTCCTCCCAACTTTGTGTCATCAACAAACTTGCTGACAGTGCACTCTAATCCCTCATCCAAGTCATTAATGAATATACTGAACAGGACTGGTCCCAGTACTGACCTTTGGGGCACTCCACTAGATACAGGCCTCCAACTAGACTGTCCCATTAACCACTTCTCTCTGGCTTCTATCCTGCAGCCAGTTCACAATCCACCTCGCTATCCCATCATCCAGTCCACACTGCCTCAGTTTGGCTGTGAGGATGCTATGTGAGACCATGTCAGATGCTTTACTGAAGTCAAGGCAGACCACATCCACCGCTCTGCCATCATCTGTCCACCTGGTTATGTCCTCATAAAAGGCTATAGGGTCGGTCAAGCATGACCTCCCCTTAGTGAAGCTATGCTGACTGTCCCTAATGACCCTCCTGTCCTTGATGTGCCTGAAGACAGCATCCAGGATAATTGTTCCATCACCTTCCCTGGGATGGAGGTGAGGCTGACTGGTCTATAGTTACTTGGGTCCTCTTTCTTATGAAGATTGGGAGTAGAACACCTCCCTTATGAAGAAAGGCTGATGGAGCTGGGTCTCTTGAGCTTGAAGAATTGAAGACTGAGGGGTGACCTTATTAATGTTTATAAATATGTGAAAGTTGGGTGTTAGGAGGAATCAGCCAGGCTGTGCTCAGTGTCACCCAGTGATAGGACAAGGGGCAATGGGTGTGAACTGGAACATAGGAGGTTTCACATCAATATGAGAAGGAACTTCTTCCCAGTGAGGGTGACAGAGCACTGGAAGAGGCTGCCCAGGGGGATTGTGGAGTCTCCTTCTCTGGACACGTTTAAAACCTGACTGGATCTAGGGGATCCTGCTGTGGCGGGGGGATTGGACTGGATGATCTTTCGAGGTCCCCTCCAATCCCTAATGTGCTGTGATTCTGTGATTTAGGTAGAAAGGACCTCTAAGATCATCAAGTCTGGTTCTTTTAACGGTGGAGGCAGAGCAGCTGCCCAAAGTGTGATAGATCACGCTGGATCATAAACCCCATGCTGGGATGAAGGCACGGCCTTTGCACAGCTGAGGCAGTAGCTCACAGACCCTCAGACTAGACAGAAAGCAAAGCCTGAGCTGCCAGCAGCAACTGAACTGCCAGCGGTCCAGCTAAGGGTCACTGGAGCTCGAGGAAAATGTCGTTGCCACCTTCCATGCCCCATTAGGCAGTGCTTTGGGAGTGGGGTCGAAGATCTCTGTTGTAATCCAAGCCCACTGATAGGGAGAAACCCGCTGGAGTTGGCAGGGAGGAGGAAGACAGTTGCTTTCTCCTGGTGAAATAACAAAGAGGGATCAGAGCAAAATAGCTCAATTTAATAAATAAATAAATAGGAGCCCCAGTTCCGTGAGGTGGCCATCTCTGCATCGGCGCTTGGCAAAGGCACCTTTCCATAGCGCAGCTACCGCATCCTTGGAGCTGGCCCTAAGGAAAGCTGCGCTGAGCATATCTGCAGAGGGAGATTAGCTTTGTCATCCCTTGCTTCATCTTCTGCATTGGCTCTCATGAGGGCAGCGCTCTTCGCTCCGAGGAGAACGTGTCACACATCAAGCACAAGTATCAGCCAGGCTGTAGCTCACCTGTCAGTTTACAGATTCGTTGAGTTCTGTGGGAATAGAAAACAGCAAAGAGCTCTCCATGGGACGTGTGGCTTTGTGTGTCTCCGTGGCTATAGGGAGAAGACACATCACCGGGCTAGGACGGCAGATGAGATGTGCTGTGGTGATTAAGAGAGGCTTAGGGTCGTGGTTGGAAACACCCTTAATCGTTGTGGGGTGCCTCAGGAGCTGACTGCGGTGAGGAAATTCCTTGCGTTGTGAGGTTCATTTTACATCTCTGCAGCAGAGGGCACTGGTGCTATGGAATTGACCATGGAATTGGTGTTTGGAACTAGGAAAAGGAAGGTAAAAAACCCCACATCACTAGAGAAGACAAAGGGTTGTCAGCAGAGACTGAGGAAGCTGGTCTGTGTTCCACGGATGGATTTTCAAAGCTACACCTCCATGTGTCTCTAACGTAATAGATGGGTGTTGAATAGCAAATGACTCTAGGACAGGCTTCCAGATGGGTCTTTATGTAAAGCCCATTAAAATAATTCTATAAATGTTCTCCAAGGCTTCAATTGGACTTTCCGCCGTGTGGTATGTGCTGGCTAGTTTTACTTTCCCAGGGTTTTTCCTGGGGTATTTTGAATTACCCAGGGATGAGTTTTGGGAGCAGTCTTGGTTGGAGTCTTTATTGATGACCTGGACGTGGGGATTGAGAGCACCCTCAGTCAGTTTGCAGATGACACCAAATTGCGTGGGAGTGTTGATGTGCTCGAGGGCAGGAAGGCTCTGTAAAGGGATCTGGACAGGATGGATCGATGGGCCAAGGCTAATTGTCTGAGGTACAATAGGGCCAAGTGCCAGGTCCTGCATTTCAGTCACAACAACCCCAGGCAACACTACAGGCTTTGGGGATGGGGGGCTCAGAAGCTGCCCAGCAGAAAAGGGGTGCTGGTAGATTATTATGATCCAGCTTAATATGAGCCAGCAGTGTGCCCAGGTGGCCAGGAAGGAGTCCTGTGTTCAGTTTGGGGCCCCTCATCATAGGAAAGACCTTGAGACACTGGAACGTGTCCAGAGCAGAGCTACCAAGCTCATGAAGGGATTAGAGAACAAGTCATATGAGGAGAGGCTGAGAGAGCTGGGCAGGCTTAGTTTGGAGAAGAGGAGGCTGAGGGGGAACCTCATGGCTGTCTACAACTACCTGAAAGGAGATTGTAGAGAGGTGGGTGTTGGCCTGTTTTCCTTAGTAACTAATGACAGGCCCAGGGGCAATGGTGTGAAGTTCAGGCAGGGGAGGTTTGCACTGGATATGAGTAAGAAATTCTTTATAGGAGTGGGGAGGCACTGGAACAGCCTTCCCAGGGAGGGGGTTGAGTCGCCATCCCTGGACGTGTTGAAGAACCGTGTAGTCATGGTGCTTCATGCCCTGCTACAACAGCAGGCATGGAGGGGGGTACTTTGTGTCGATCAATCAGATATTGATTGTTTGTTTGTTTGTTTGTTTGTTTGTTTGTTTGTTTGTTGTGGGTCTGGTTGGACTGGGTGATCTAGGAGGGCCTTTCCAACCAGAATGATTCTGTGGAATGGCTCTACCGTGGACTGTGGAGAACCACCAGCAAATAAGAAAGAACCTTTTGGATACATCCCCAGTGCTCTGAGGAATCTCACTGCAGTGCATTAGGCTCATCCAAGCCTCACTGGTTGGAAGTGAGGACTCAGAAGGTTTTGCCCAGTATATTTCGGTCTGGTCATGGTAGCTTTTGGAATCTACCATGTGCTGATTTTGGAGTGCACTGCAATGGGCTGCCCAGGGTGGTGGTTGAGTCCTCATCCCTGGATGTGTTTAAAAGTTGCTTAGATGTGGTGTTGGGGGATCTGGTTTAGGGGTGAACTTGTGGAGGAGGGTTGGTGGTTGGACTCAATGGTCCCAGGGATCTTTTCCAACCTGAATGATTCTGTGATTCTATGATCCCCAGCTCCTTTGTACCAAAGCAGCAGCAAGCCTGTGGTCTTAGACTAAATACTGCGTTTTCCTTCCTGTGTTGCCAAAAAAAGGGTAGAAATATCAATAAATCCAAAGTCAAGTCAAATGGTGGCCTCAAAAGCTAAGGTTTGCTGTCAGTGGCTCACAGAAAACACAGAACTATAGATGGACCTGATGGAGTGGGTCCAGAGGAGGCCACACAAATGATCAGGAGGCTGCAGCCCTTCTGCTACAAGGCCAGGCTGAGGGAACTGAGGCTGTTCAGCCAGGAGAAGAGAAGGCTCTAGAGAGACCTGATCGTGACCTTCTGGTACCTGAAGGGGGCTACAGGAAGGCTCAAGAGAGACTATTTACGAAGGCCTGGAGTGATAGGATGAGCAGCAATGGTTTCATGTTAGAGAAGGGGAGATTTAACTTGGATGTTAGGAAGAAGGTCTTTAGCAGGAGTGAGGGTTTAACACTGGAACAGGGAGGGAGCTGAGACCCCATCCCTGGAGCTATTCAAGGTGAGGCTGAATAAGGCTCTGGGCAACCTGATCTAGTTGACAACCCTCCTGCTCACTGCAGGGGGGTTGGACTGGATGACCTCTGGAGGTCCCTTCCAACCCAGGCCAGTCTATGATTCTATGATCTCTTGTACTTAAGACACAGTTTAGGTGCAGAAGAACCCACGTCTCACAAAACAGGGATCCTGAGCAGCTGATAAATAGTCAGTGTCCAAATTTATATCTGAAGTAGTCACAGATTTGAATCTTTCAGAAACCTGGGGGTTGTGGAATTCCCTGGGGGTTCTTTGATAGATGGAAGTTTGGAGGCGATGCGTCTGATTGAGACATCACTCGCACCGGACAGGGAGAAAAACCCCAGCGTGAGGAGCCGCGGGCAGGTCTGGTCTTGAGCCTGAAGGAAGAGCTGATCTGTGACTGATTCATTGTTTAGATCGATAACCAAAGAACAAGAGCAACAGAGGGAATTCATTTCAAGAAGATAGACCCAAATAACCTCTTTTTTGAATCTTCCTGCAGCTGAGATGTGGAAGTGTTTTGGTTTGGGTGAAGTGGTTTTGTTCATCAGCCTCGTACCTGGATAATTCATTTATTAGGAGAAATGACAGAGTTTTGGCAAAACGTTTTGAACAACTTCTTGTCACTGCGCTTTTCTCCACGGAGCCCACGTGCAGTGATGGAAAGGGAAGGTTTCTCTGGATAAAGATGTAGGTGGGAGATACCATCAGGTGCAAGAAGTCAGAACAGGAAGGAACTGGGAACTATGAAACTGGATGTAGTGGGCTAAGTTCTGGTTCCAGTGCAGACGGTGACACGGCAGCAGTGCAATGGCAAAGTAATTGGGTTGGTGTGTTTCTGGATTTGCTTTATTTTACATAGCGAGAGGACAAGGAGAGAGGGTTCTAGACTTGACTCCCCAACAGAAGAAGGACATAGAGCCCCTGGAAGGTGTCCAGATGAGAACAAATCCAATAGAGCACCTCCCCTGGGAGGACAGGCTGAGCAAGTTGGGGTTTTTGAGCCTGGAGAAGAGGAGGCTCCCAGGTAACTTTCTAGCAGCTTTCCAATCTCTGAAGGGGGCTACAAGAAAGCTGGAGGAGGGCTTTTGACACAGATACGTAGTGAGAGGAAGAGGAAAGGGTTCCACACTTGAAGAGGGGAGATTGAGATTGGACATGAGGAATAAATTCTTTGCTGTGAGGGTGCTGAGATGCTGGAACAGGTTGCCCAAGGCAGTTGTGGCTGCTCCATCCCTGGGGGTGCTGAAGCCCAGGTTGGCTGGGGCCCTGAGTAACCTGCTCTCGTGAAGGTGTCCCTACCTGTGCAAGGGGGTTGGAACTGGATGATCTTTCAGGTCCCTTCCAACCCTGCCCTTTCTGTGGTCCTATGATTGCTTGTTAATGGGACTCATCATTCAGCCAAAGTCCTTAGGGGATAAAGTGTAGGAAAATTTAAAAACTGAGGAAGAAAAGGCAAATGTCCTAAATAAATAAAAAACCAAAGCCCTAGTGGCAAACAAAAATGCTGATACAATCACCATAGTTATAACAGACGATGGTTACTTACTGTTTAGGAGAAAAATCCATGGACCCACAGTCCTTCAGGAACCTGCAGTTGCTGGTAGACTCATCGAGATCATTCTTTTGACCATAAGGGACAGGCTCTTCACAACAGTGTAGGAACGATGGGGACCGGCTCCTTTTCACCGCCTTTTCCCAGGCAGTTTTCCCGCAGTTGGATTTTCTGATTTAGGGGAACATGAATTGCAGTGATTAGCTTGAGAGTGTTTCTCCATGAATTGTGTTTAGCCCCTCTGAAGATAAGAGTGACCTTGCAAGCCTGCAGTGAAAAGCAAGAGGTGACCGGTGGCCGCCTCTCCCCCAGTCTGGTGCATGGTCTGACCCCAGGGACCCCATGTCCACAGTTACAGGGGCTGGTGGAGGGAGGGTAGACATTTAAAACCCACCTGGGTACGTTCCTGTGTGACTTGATCTAGGGCATCCTGCTGTGGCAGGGGGGATTGGACTGGGTGACCTTTCGAGGGCCCTTCCAATCCCTAATGTTGTGTGATTCTGTGAGAGATGGGATGCAGATGTGGGAGCAGCAGCACCTACCACTGGAGCCACCACATTCTCCAGAGCCCTACAGCAGCAGCGTGAGCCAAAGGGAGAGAGGAGCAGAGTGATTTGCTCAAGGTTGCAAAACAACATTAGTTTCATGAATCTTTCATGGCAGGAGTGATGTTTTATAAATAGCAGTTACGGAGCAGATCAAACAAACAGACACAGCCCAGACTTCCCCATTCACAGGCTTTTTTAACCGTCCTGTTGCCTTTCTCCACAGTGAAACATTAAAAGCGAGGTGAGAACACTCTGCTCACTCCAACCCAGGGTGGGTTTTCTTGAAATAGAGAAATGAATTCTCCAAATCACCTGTCTGGAGAGGACAAGAAAAGGCCTTTCATTCCACAGAATTACACAGCATTAGAGATTGGAAGGGACCTGGAAAGATCATCTCATCCAAGCCCTCTACCACAGCAGGATCCCCTAGATCGAGTCACACAGGAACCTGTCTAGGAGGGTTTTAAACATCTCCAGAGAAGGAGACTCCTTCCAGTCTCCTTCTCCAGAAACCCCACAACCACTCTCCAGAGTCCAGAGACTCCACAACCCCCCTGGCCAGCCCCTTCCAGGGCTCTGTCATCCTCACTGGCAAGAAGGTCCTTCTCATATTGTTGTGGAACCTCCTCTGTTCCAGCTCACACCCATTTTCCCTTGTCCTATCATTAGATGACACTGAGCAGAGCCTGGCTCCATCCTGCTAACACCCACCCCTCACATATTGGTCAACATTCATTGGTTCACTCCTCAATCTCCTTTGCCCCAGCTCCCTCAGCCTTTCCTCATCAGGGAGATTCTCCGCTCCCTTCATCATCTCTGTGGCTCTGTGCTGGGTTCTCTCCAGCAGCTCTGCATCCTTGTGGAACTGAGGGGCCCAGAACTGTTGTGATGAGATGCAAGTTCATCTGATTTTTCTTGTGGTGTGTTTATATATAAAGAAATAAAGGTGGGTTGTTTTTTTTCAATGCAGAATGAAAGTATTTGGAGCCCAGAGTACAAAACCGTGTTTTGTTGTACTGAACGCATGCATTATGCATCTGGCTGCCCCAGGTTATAAATACACTTGAAGCTGGCTGTAATTTATAAGGCTTCACTTTTGGCTGATTTATAGGAAATTTCATTAATCTCTACAACAGAGGGACCTTGCAGTGAGCAGCAGATTGAAAATGAACTGAGAGCTTGGGGGGCTCCGAGAGACTACCGCAAATGAATCAGGGCTGGAATTCTTAGGATGGGAACGATCATTTGCAGAGTGAAGGTCTTCTTTTTTCATACCCTTTGCAGTAAGATCTGTAGGTCTGGGGGTTGTATTTTTTCCAGAGGCACCAATGGAGCTGCCAACCCTGAAGATACAGAGAGATTTCTCAGCGTTTAAATGGCTCTTCTTATTTCTGGGCTCAGCACACGTGTCCTAATGAGTGTTTCTCCACTGCTGGTGCCAAAGGAATTGGGGAGGGTGACAGAGCCCTGGAGCAGGCTGCTCAGGGGAGTTGTGGAGTCTCTTCTCTGGAGACATTTAAAACCCACCTGGACATGTTCCTCTGCAGCTTGATCTAGGTGATCCTGCTCTGGCAAGGGGATTGGACTGGACGATCTTTCGAGGTCCCTTCCAATCCCTAATGTTCTGTGATTCTGTGACACGCAATAAAATTGGATGATGCTGTTTAGCAGCCGGGAAGAACTGGTGCTCAGCATGTTGGTTCTGTACTCTTATTTTTTAAACACATGTGAAATAGGGAAGATTTTGCCCTGATGTTTGCATGAGCTGCTACGTTCGTTGTTTAGGGCTTCACTTGTAGTTCAGCTGCGATGCAGGAGTCGCATTTCTGCAGATGCAGATCTTCACCCATAGAGTGCAGAGCCACAAAGATGATGAAGGGAGGGGAGCATCTCCCTGCTGAGGAAAGGCTGAGAGAGCCGGGGCTCTTGAGCTTGGAGAAGAGGAGCCTGAGGGGTGACCCCATGGATGTTGATAAATATGTGAAGAGTGGATGTCAGGAAGATGGAGCCAGGCTCTGCTCAGGAGCACCCAGCGATAGGACAAGGAGCAGTGGTTGTGAGCTGGAACAGAGGAGGTTCTACATCAATAACAGAAGGAACTTCTTCCCAGTGAGGGTGCCAGAGCCCTGGCAGGGGCTGCCCAGGAGGGCTGTGGAGTCTCCTTCCCTGGAGATGTTTAAAACCTGCCTGGATGTGTTCCTGTGCGACTGGATCTAGGGGATCCTGCTGTGGTGGGGGGATTGGTCTGGATGATCTTTTGAGATCCCTTCCAATCCCTAATGTTCTGTGATTCAGGCACCTCCACATGCTCTTTCTATTATCTGTTGACTCGTCCTCTGAAGTGTCGAGAAGGTGAAGCGCGTGAGCGTGCCGGTGAATCCTATCTGACTCATTTTTTTGCCTTTTGAGGCCCTTGTCACTTCTTTCAACTCTCCCCGCTGAGTTAGAACATTTCTTTTAGGCATCAGCTGAGGCTGAACTTGTTATCTGCCACCCAGCTACATGTGTTATACATTGGAATGAGCAGGAAAAGCTACTGCCTGGCTTCTTCTTATCTCGTTGCCAATTACAGCTGACAGACATAGCTGCTCAGGAAACAAAATATTAGGATTGTTCGAGCTGTTCTTGCTACAGAGCTTCATGAAGTTGGTAGAGGTTGACTGAAAGGACTCGGGGAGTCTTTGTTTAGAGAGCACCCGTAAATAACCTGAGATGAATTTAATGTTCTCCTTCTCCCTTCTTTCTTTCTTTCAGGCTATTCAAACTCCAGAAGGACCAACACCAAATAAATTATGAATGTTGAACAAGATGACCTTACATCCACAGCAGATAATGATAGGTCCTAGGTTTAACAGGGCCCTATTTGACCCCCTGCTTGTGGTGCTGTTGGCTCTTCAGCTTCTTGTGGTGGCTGGTCTAGTGAGGGCTCAGACTTGCCCTTCTGTCTGCTCCTGCAGCAACCAGTTCAGTAAGGTGATTTGTGTGCGGAAAAATCTGAGAGACGTGCCAGACGGCATCTCCACCAACACCCGGTTGCTCAATCTCCACGAGAACCAGATTCAGATCATTAAAGTGAATAGCTTCAAGCATCTGAGGCACCTAGAAATCCTGCAGCTCAGCAGGAATCACATCAGAACAATTGAAATAGGGGCTTTCAATGGTCTGGCCAATCTCAACACTTTGGAACTCTTTGACAATCGCCTGACCACTATCCCGAATGGGGCTTTTGTATACCTGTCCAAACTGAAGGAACTCTGGTTGAGAAACAACCCCATTGAGAGCATCCCTTCTTATGCTTTTAACAGAATCCCTTCTCTCCGGAGGCTGGATCTGGGAGAACTGAAAAGGCTCTCGTACATCTCAGAAGGTGCCTTTGAAGGTCTGTCCAACTTGAGGTATTTGAACCTTGCCATGTGCAATCTCCGCGAAATCCCGAACCTCACGCCGCTCGTCAAACTGGATGAGTTGGATCTTTCTGGGAATCACCTGACGGCCATCCGGCCGGGTTCCTTCCAAGGCTTAATGCATCTTCAGAAACTGTGGATGATTCAGTCCCAGATTCAAGTGATAGAAAGGAATGCTTTCGATAACCTTCAGTCACTTGTAGAGATCAACCTGGCACACAACAATCTAACCCTACTGCCTCACGACCTGTTCACGCCGCTGCGCCTCGAGAGGATCCACTTGCACCACAACCCTTGGAACTGCAACTGTGACATCCTTTGGCTCAGCTGGTGGATTAAAGACAAGGCACCCTCCAACACTGCATGCTGCGCCCGCTGCCACACGCCTCCCAGTTTAAAAGGAAGGTACATCGGGGAGCTGGACCTGAACTACTTCACGTGTTATGCTCCAGTCATAGTGGAGCCACCAGCGGACCTCAACGTCACAGAAGGGATGGCCGCAGAGATGAAATGCCGGGCATCCACCTCCCTGACCTCTGTCTCTTGGATTACTCCCAACGGGTCGGTGATGACGCACGGGGCGTACAGAGTCCGCATCGCCGTGCTCAGCGACGGCACCTTGAATTTTACAAAGGTAACCGTGCAAGACACGGGTCTGTACACATGCATGGTGAGTAACTCTGTCGGGAACACCACAGCTTCCGCCACACTGAATGTCACTGCCCTCGACAACCCCGGCTACACCTACTTCTCAACCGTCACGGTAGAGACTGTGGAACCTTCTCAGGATGAGGCGCAGACCACAGAGCAAGTTGGGCCCACGCCAGTGACCCACTGGGAGACCACTAACATGACAACCTCACTCACTCCACAGAGCACAAGGTCAACAGAAAAAACGTTCACCATTCCCGTGACGGACGCAAACAACGGGATCCCGGGAATAGATGAGGTGATGAAGACAACCAAAATCATCATTGGTTGTTTTGTGGCTATCACGCTCATGGCTGCCGTGATGCTGGTGATCTTCTACAAAATGAGGAAGCAGCATCACCGGCAGAACCATCACGCGCCGACGCGGACTGTAGAGATCATTAACGTGGATGACGAGCTTACGGGAGACGCTCCCCTCGAGAGTCACTTGCCCATGCCAGCGATAGAGCATGAGCACCTAAACCACTATAACTCTTACAAGTCTCCCTTCAACCACACAACAACAGTTAACACAATAAACTCAATACACAGTTCAGTGCATGAACCGTTATTGATCCGAATGAACTCGAAAGACAATGTCCAAGAGACTCAAATCTGAACCCATTTCTGACCTGGCGGGGCGGGGGCGGGGACCACAACAGACGGTTTCTAAAACACGCGACGCAAATGACTGGGCTGAACCTACTGTTTCAAAAAAAGAAAAACAAAACAAAAAAAAAAGTGTCTTTACAAAGAAAAAAGAAATTTATTTATTAAAAATTCTATTGTGCTCTAAAGCAGACAAAACGATGTGTGTTCCTCCGAAGCTGGCTTTGCTGCACTTACTTCCCTCTCCTCGTCTCCCCTTTCTCCCCCCTGTCCCCAAGCAGCCCACCCCGATTCCCATCTGCCGTATTTTTTCACAGGAGAGCGCGGTTCCCCTCCAAGAACTGGTCGAGGCAATTTTGTAAGAATTCCGTTCCACTTTGGGGAGTTTTTATGGTGAATCCTAGTGGTGAGATCCGGTCTATTTTGTCACCCTTTCCGTTTCGTTTCTGCTTTTGTTCTCTCGTGCCCTCTTGAAAACGGTTCGATAGAGAGCGGAGTCCCAACAGCTACTTTCCAAGGGAGCAAAAGCAAACCATTTCTTTTCCCATGTGATGATTCGCTGCTGTATTTCCCGAAGGCACCGTTCTGTGAGGAGAAAAAAAACCCCAAAAATACGGAAGAAAAAGTAGAAAAGAAAAAAGATTATTAAAACCAGACCAACCAAACCCAACAAACCGACCCATGAAATTAATTTCCTTGTGGAAACCCAGGATCTTTTAAACGATTCTAGAACCAGAGTTTGTAGTTCAAGCACTAAACAAAGATTCTAAATAAAATACTGGTTTTTTTCTGTACTGGGATGTAGCTCATTTTTAGTGTTGGCTGGAGGCATCCAAAGTTTTCCACAGCAATCCGAGAAGGAACTTGCCCAGGGGGGTTGTGGAGTCTCCTTCTCTGGAGACATTTCAAACCCACCTGGCCATGTTCCTGTGTGACTGGATC
>JAOXOE010000441.1:13886635-13919830 GCA_028565055.1 Phoeniculus purpureus | reverse complement strand
GGCAGGGGGATTGGACTGGATGATCTCTCGAGGTCCCTTCCAATCCCTAATGACTCTATGATTGTATTCCCTACTACAGTAAAGCTTGCAGCCTTGACGACGAGATCATCATGTAGGTATCAGACAATCCACCAAGAAGAGGTCTTTGTATGGAAAAGGCCTTCTACAGATGCTTCACCAACAGTCTGGCAGGCACTGACACTGTCAGAGTCAGCCCCAGACACAAGCCTGCAGGAGACCTGGTTTCATCAGTTCAAAACCCTTCAGAACCACTCTCAGCCCATCTGAGCAGAACTCCCTGCTGACTCACACTGGAAGTTTCCCACATGATGCTGGCTGTTCCCTGTGACATTTACTATTCTGAGCAGCTCTCCTCACATGAAACCAAATGCAAAAGGATTTCTTTCAGGCTGCTGAGACTGAAAGGATCTCCTTTACTTACTGAAAGTCAGTTGATCATTCAGCCTGCCCTTTGCCTATCACTTTTTATGTCAGTCAATAGTTTCAACACCTCCTAACACTGATACCATCAGCACCACTTTTGCGATGTTCCCTTTGAATTTATTATCTCACTTAGTGCAGGAATGATAATGGCTGGTATCTGCTGAATCTGAGGGGCTACCTCTGTGTATTCCCTCTGCCTGCAACATCTACATCAGCACATAAATCACAGAACATTAGGGACTGGAAGGGACCCCAAAAGATCATCCAGTCCAATCCACCTGCCACAGCAGGATCCCCCAGATCCAGTCATTAGGGACTGGAAGGGGACCCCAAAAGATCATCCAGTCCAATCCACCTGCCACAGCAGGATCCCCTAGATCCAGTCATTAGGGATTGGAAGGGACCCCAAAAGATCATCCAGTCCAACCCCCCTGCCACAGCAGGATCCCCTAGATCCAGTCATTAGGGATTGGAAGGGATCCCAAAAGATCATCCAGTCCAATCCCCCTGCCACAGCAGGATCACCTAGTCATCGACCTTCTTGGCCACAAAGGCCCATTGCTGGCTCCTGGCCATCCTGCTGGCCACCAGGACCCACCCTGGGTGTTGCCACACCACATCTGGTGGATTCCATTGAGCTCACTTGTACTTTTCCTCTCCACAAGAGTTAAAATCCAACACGTGAGGGCAGACTTACAACACCAGTGGCAGAGCCCCCTTTTCCCAGGAAGGGCATGTCCCATTTAAACCAAACCAATAACAAAGAAATAAAGAAATCCCAAAAGAACTGCCCTCCTCCCACCATCACCATCTTGAGTAGCTCCTGTTGAAAACTACCTCTTTGAGAAATCCAGGACATTCCTCTTTGCATTAATTGCCAGCTTATTAGGGGGATGAATGTTGCCAGTCTTTTCTCAAGCTGCTTGGAGGTGAAGAGCCTCTTTCTTCCCCCTTACCAAAAACAACAACAAAACATTCCGAGGGAGAAGAAAAGAGGAGAAAGGAAAGGGAGCTGCTGAGAGCCAGGCTACTCATTCATCTCTGAACATTGGTTTCCATGGGAATAAGTTGGGTTCTTTGTGGAGGCTGAACAGCCCCATGCAGCCTAATGCCTCCAATATTACATTTGTGTGGTCAACTTTTCTTTGGCCTCCCCTCATCCCCTTCCTCTTCATCCCTGCTCAGCAACGAGGCTGCCCTTGCAAAAATGAAGGAATCATCCAATAAATTGGCTGAGCTGGGCTTTTGCATCAAAGCCCTCTGGAAGCCTTTCTATTGCCACCAGCGAAAC
The DNA here is from genome assembly GCA_028565055.1 of Phoeniculus purpureus. NCBI lineage: Eukaryota > Metazoa > Chordata > Aves > Bucerotiformes > Phoeniculidae > Phoeniculus > Phoeniculus purpureus. The sequence continues at coordinate 13,918,095 of JAOXOE010000441.1, read as the reverse complement.
TTGGATGAAGCCCTCAAAGCATAAAGCACAGTAGCTTACAGTCATCTTGTCAAAACACTTAGCCAGCCTTTGTCTGCCTCAGCTTTTCTGTTTGGATGGTTTCTGTCTCACTTTGGTCCTTTCTTTTCGGGTGTTTCTTTCCTTCTGCAGCTCTTTCTCATTGCTTGGTTTTGCTAGATTGGGTAGAAGGTTCAGCTCTCGCCATGTTAGTGTTACAGGTAGGGAGTTATTGCCTGTGCGCCAGGACAGGCACGGCTTCACCAACAACTGCAAAAAGGACTAAATAGCCAGAAAAATTGATTTTTTTACTAAACTGGCTTAAATTAAGAAGTGTTTTTTCCCTACATTTAACTCTTCAGATGTTCACCTCCTTAATTCTTCAGCACATGGACAGGCTGGAGAGTTGGGTGGAAGACACTGAATGAACTGGAACAAGGGCAGTGCAGAGTCAGGCATCTGGGAAAGAACAACCTCAGGGATCAGCAGAGGTTTGGGACTGACCTGTTGGAGAGCAGTGTAGGAGAAGGGACCTATGGGTCCTGGTGGCCAGTAGGATGGCCAGGAGCCAGCAGTGTCGCCCTCTTGTGGCCAAGAAAGCAAATGGCATCCTGGGGTGGATTAGAAGGAGTGGTTACTAGATGGAGAGAGGTTCTCCTCCCTCTCTGCCCTGCTGAGACCACATCTGGAGTGTTGTGTCCAGTTGTGGGCCCCTCAGTTCCAGAAGGGTACAGAGCTGCTGGAGAGAGCCCAGCACAAAGCCACAGGGATGATGGAGGGAGGGGAGCATCTCCCTGCTGAGGAGAGGCTGAGGGAGCTGGGAGAAAAGGAGCCTGAGGGGTGACCCCATGGATGTTGATCAATATGGAAAGGTGGGTGTCAGGAGGATGGAGCCAGGCTCTGCTCAGGGGCACCCAGTGGTAGGACAAGGGGCACTGGGTGTGAACTGGAACAGAGGAGGTTCCACATCAGTGTGAGAAGGACCTTCTTCACAGTGACGGTGACAGAGCCCTGGAAGGGGCTGCCCAGGGGAGTTGTGGAGTCTCCTTCTCTGGAGATGTTTAAAACCTGCTGGGACTGTTTCTGTGTGACTGGATCCAGGTGGTCCTGCTGTGGCAGGGGGATTGGACTGGGTGATCTTTTGAGGTCCCTTCCAATCCCTAATGTTCTGTGATTCTGTGGTGCTGTGACAAAGACACTGCTGAGTTCTGTGAGCTGGAACCCTGAACAGAACCGCCATCAGGAAGGTCATTGCTTACCGACTGCGGCTCCCTGGGCAAACATCCGCCGCGGAAGCAGTTAATACGAACTTTATTGTACAATATTTCAGAAGTCACTTCTCCACCTGAACCCCAGAGCTTGCACTGTGCTGCAGTTAAGCCGCTGAACTGCCCGAGTTAAGCGCTGACTTTGGAGAAGGACAAGCGATTTCACTCTGAGAAAGAAACCAGACATTTAATGGCAGCAGGTTTGCTAAAACCGGGAGCTTCAGAGCTGCTTCTGGTTCCTCCAAAAGTCAGCGGGACGACTGGCTTCACCCTCGCGATGCTGGTAACGAGGCGAGCGGGCTGAACACATCGACGCTCTGACACCAGCAGCCGCACACAGAATCCAAGCAGAGCGAACACAGACCAAGCAGCAGGTAATGAAGAGGCCAAATTCAATGCAGCTCATACAAGCAAACCCCAAACGAATCCTAGTTTGAATTTCACGTAGTTCTCGAGCCCAACCTATTCGACAGCTCCTTTCCCCGGACCGCGGACGCAGGAAGCTCCAAGGAGCCGCGAAGGGGACCGGCCGCTGTGTCTCTCTGAGAAAGGCTGGATCAGGTGGGGGCAGTGGGCTCAGCTGCAGGTTCCTGCTCCCTTGAGGCTCTGAACTGAGCGCCTCAGCACGGCCCTCCTGGAGAGCGAGGGGTTTATGGCACACAGGTATTCCTCTGACTTGGCAAACAACATCCCAGCCTCGGTCCGAGGAAGCATCACTCGCAGGGAAGGGCCCAGAGTACCACAGGGGCCCTCCTTATGTCACAAGAAGGAACATAGGTACCCCTCTCCCTCCCCTGGATCGCAGGCTCAGGACTAACTGACCCAGCAACCTTCTTTCTCCCATCTCTCCCTATCTGCCTTCCTAACAGCTGGGCCAGTAACACAGTGAAGAGACTCCAGGAGTTCTTCTCCCAAGGAGATACCAACATCACACGCAACACACGGGAACAAAGCAACATCCCATCGCTGGAACAACACATGTGAAGAGATCGACTCTACCCAGATATTAAGGCCCTTCAGCAACTTCCCAGACCGCCACAGCAACAGCAAACACCCCACTGCTGTAGGGTCTAGCTCCTACGACCCTTCCCACCCCTCAGCGCTGGCAGAGGTTGTTATCAGCGCTTCTATTTTACAAGAGAGTATTTACAAGCATCCGAGCCAGCCGCGCCTGGAGCCGAGCAGCCCAGCTCAGCCCCGCTGCTGGAGAAGGACCAGATGTGCCCAAGGCACCCAGGAAGTGGCAACTAAATTGAACAGGCAAACGGTTTGTAAGAAACCTCTCTAGTACCTCCTGCTTCAGACATCTGCTCAGGGAAAACCCAGCAGAGCACAGGAGGCTGTTTAACAGCCCAGCTTTAGGGACAGGGACACTCCGGCCAGCGGCCGGTGCCCTCCCTGGCCCCAGACCACACTCAAGAGGCTGCAGCTGCTCCAGAACGGGCAGAAGGGTCTGTCCTGTGCTGCAAGCAGGGTGGTCTCGGTGCAGAAGGGCAGGATCCAACACTCCTGACAACGACTACCTCAAGAAACGAAGAAGCTGCCCATCTGCCGGTTGCAGCCACCTCACTCACCTTCCTGCACTACAGCTTGGTTCCTCCTCAGCAGCAGCAGTAGCAGCACTTGTGCTTCCGCTGCAGCTGTGACAGTCTCCCCCCTCCCCGACAGGGCTCTTGCCAGAGCTGCCGGCAGCAGCTCCCCAAGGAAGGCACAGCACAGCACCTGAGCGCACGGGCAGGAGAGAACGCTTCACCCAGCCTCACAATCTCAGCTCGGACACAAGCGTTGGTGGCTCTGAGCCCCCAGAATTCCGGCTTGCCTGGTTCAGGGTAACCCCAGAGTGAGGCTCTCCCAGCAGTAGAGACCAAGGAGCCAGCTGCAGGCTGGGTGAAGGATTTCCCAGGCGTGGGCGATGTTGTTCTTCCTAACCCTGTAACAGCTAAGCGAGCGTCACCCTCCAACAGCCACACGGGGCAACCACTAGTGTTATTTATGGACTTTCAAAAGGGGAAAACCAGTATCCTCACCGCTAGTACCATCCACTCTCCCTCACCCTAGGCACAAGGGTGACTGGGATGCTCTTTACAACAGCACCAGCTCCGTGCACTGCCAAGATGACCCTGGGAACTGTCTGTCCGCAAAGCCGAAGGCACAGTCCCCCGAGCAGTGAGCAGAGTGAGCTGCAAACCATGAGCAGAGGGCCAACCAATATCAACTGTGTTTCCAAGGCAGACCCAATACCAGGTTCTGATGTTCCTTTCCAGGACAGATCCTCTAGTGCCAAGATCGCTGCTATCTCCAACGTCGTCCGGACAAGAATGTGCCGCGCAAGGGCTACTCCAGGAGGTCCTGGCCCACCAGCAGGACTCCAGATCGCCAGCACACAGGGAGAAGCGACTGGGGCTCCCTGATTCAACTCCAGCAGCAAGGGCTGGGCCCAGGCCACGCTCCGGGCTGGCCAACAGTCTGCTCCTGGGAGGGCAGTCGCTCACCAAAGTCCAAACATTTCAATGGCTTCTTTTATACACAAACCACAAATCACTCCACCACGGAGAGGATGAGACCAGAAGCTCACAGGTGGTTCCTTTGGTCACTATCCCTCAATGAGCCATCAACAGTGCCGGAGCCGTTCTCCTGCCCATTCCCACCAGTGAATGGTCCCCAGTATCGGAATCAGCTGATATTGATTTTCCCTGATGGACAAGTCAAGTCCAGACCAGAATATTTCAACAGGTTTCGAGGTGCGGAGTATGAAAACAATCCGTAAGAAACACTGAGGTAGACTGCACCAGGACAGGACAAAACGAATCCCACCACATCCACCTGCCAAGATTTTCCAGGTACAAACTTGTGTTTAAGGAAAAAAAAAAAACCACCAACAGGGTTGCTTTTTGTTTTTGCTTCTTTACAGTGTTTTATATATTAAAATAAATAAAAAAGTTCTACTAGGAAAAACTTCTCTTCCTTAGAAAAGTGAGAGTACGTCGGTCGTCGTCGTCGTCTTTCCTGCAGGGTCGTCGAGAGCGCTCAACAGTCACTACTTTGTAAAGCAGAAGAAATGTAAACGAGGCCGTTTGAATCGAAGGTGCTCACCCGGCTCTGGCTGGAGATCTTCCACCTCACGTCGGGAGCATCCCGCACCCAAACCGATCAGACTCCACCAGCGCGAGGGGGTGACGGCTCACGGTGGGGCACAGAGCCTGTCGTCCTCCTGCCCTGGGGTTGTCCCGACTGGGTTAGCGCCAGTGGGGCTGAGCGGAGTGGGCTGGGAGAGGCCCTTCCCTCCGACTCCAGCCCCCTTCCCCTCGGTTTCAGGGAGGAAACGGCAGCGCTGCCCAGTCTGGAATAAAAAGCTACAGACCAGCTTGGCATCCCCGCTCTGAGAGCGTCAGGAAAACCTCGTTTTCTCCCAGCAGAGAGCACAAACTGGCTTTTGAATGGCTCGGGGAGGAGAAGTGGAGGACTGAGGCGCTCTCTCCCCTTTGAAAACCACCCCCTGTTGCAACAAGGGTCTGCAGCACCGGCTGGCTGCATTTCTGGCTCGAGCACTTGTCCCTGCCAGCCCTCTCCCTCGTTGCCACGGGCTGAGTTTCGTTCCACGATCATTTTCTACCATCTCACGCTAATCAACTCCGTCTTTTACACAAACAGCAGCAAAACCAAAGCACAGTCCAGGAGATGAAAGCTGACATCCTGAAGAGCCACGGCGGTGCCCAACACACGCGTCCTGGGGAGCGCAGGGGACACATGAAAACGTCACTGCCTCGGGAAAACACTGAGGGCCTGCGGGCAGCGTGAGGCCGGGCGCCTGAGCAGCAGCAGCAGCGGCAGCCAGGCAGCAGGCAGCGAACTGCAGTCACATCCAGCTTCTGCTTCATGCACAGAGCCAAGAGCCTTGCGCTCTCCCCTTTAGGTTTGCTTCAGCATCTCTGTCTTCCATTTGAGCTCTTCCTCTCTCGACAGCAGCAAAGCAAGGGAAGCAGGGGGCGAAGCAGTAGCAGGACTTGGGACTGGGATGTTCTGGTGTCCTTCAGCTCCCAACAACCACGTGAAGCCCAAAGTACTTTATCTCAGGGCTTCGACTGGAGCCGCCTGAGCGCACTGTATAAATCATGAAGTTGTATTACACAGCCTTGGCAAGCAGAAACTGCCCATGTGCTTCTGGTAGCTCCTAAAAGGGTAATCGGCTAAAATTAGTTCTTTCTGAAATCTTTGGACCACTTTAAGACCAAACAATGCCCCCCCCTTCCTCTCCCCCTGGCAAATTCTCCCCTTCCTGAAAGGCTCATGAACCAGTCGATAATTTATATGAAGTCAAACCTTCACCCAGAGACACCGTGAGACACGTTACAGCGACCGCTACACGCGGTGAACGCCGTAAGGACAGACAACCCTGTAGCTCAGGGCCAGGGGACTCCTACGCTTTGTTTGGTCTTGAAAGTACCCACGGATCTCAGAAGTTCGCTCCTTTCCGCTTCCAGCACTTTTTGTGTTGCTTGGGAATGAGAGGAAAAGCCTTCTCCCAAGAGTCTTCAGTACAAAAATAATCTGTGTAGGACTCAGTCACTCCACAAGGAAACGGGGAGGGGGGAGAAAGAAGATGAAGGACACACTTCCAAGAAGGAGAAGCAGAAAGCTTCCGTGAGAACGTACAAAACCTATGTACAAAAAGAGAAGGGTGCCCTCTGCTCTGGGTTCACCGTGGTGCTAGGGCACCCATGCGGGCACACACACGCACCCCGGGGACGCCACCCGTCTCTAGAAAGTATGAAAGCAGCAGCTCTTGGTCAAGGTGAGGATCTGGCGTTGTCCAACCGCTGGGGTTAATCCTTCAGCTGTAGTGCAGAGGGTGCCTGGCGCTCTGCTGGAAATGCTTTTTGCCCTGTGGACGGTTCGTTGAGCTCTGGCTCAGACACCGGCAAATGTCACCACTTGTGTCGGCAACCGTGGAAGCTCCTCCTTCAGTCGAGCTTAGACGGACGCTTCCTGTTTTGAAACCATGGTTACAGAAGGAACAGGCGCCATGGAAACCTCTTCCACTTCTGTTCACACAGAAGTCCACTGACAGTCAGTCAACTCGGCCAAAAAAAACCAGAAGAGAAGAATTAATCATCAAGATGATTACAAATCTAACGCGCCTGTAGACGTGTGTGTGTGTGTGTGTGTCGTACACCGCGGCAGCAACAACAAGAGTCCTGAGATTTGTGGATGGGGAAAAAGCAGACACGGAACCCTTGGGGCCAAGCAGGCAGCGTTAGGAAGAGCTTGACCTGGGTATGGAGAGAATCCGCCCGTTCTTCTTGCCACCGTTCATGTGGGTATAAGGGATGTGCTCTTCGTAGTTCCCCTTGAGGGCCATGGAGGGCCCGTTGTCCCGCCCGAGGGCTTTGTCCCGCTGCGAGTACGAGGAGGGATCCAGGGGAATGCTCTCCATGTTCTCAAAGTCCATCTCGTACTCCTCTGTTTCCAGAGGTTTGTTCTCCTCGCTGTAGAAGAACGAGACCTCCTGGAAGCTGGGGTGCAAGTCCTCCTTCAGCATCTCGATGATCTCGATGAAGGTAGGACGCATTTTGGGGTTGTACTGCCAACACGTCTGCATCAGGGTGTGCCTAGAGCAGGACAAACCACAGTCAGGAGGAGGAATCACAGAACACTAGGGATTGGAAGGGACCTCGAAAGATCACCTAGTCCAATCCCCCTGCCAGAGCAGGATCAGTGTCACGTAGGCAGGGCTGGCACAGCCCAAGACTGAGATCACATCAACACCCCCCTCCACCCACACTACTCCTCCAACGCTCCAGAGTTATTTATTGTCTTCTCAGTCTCTGTGTTTTCCCGTAGATCCTGAAACTCCTTTCTCTCTATTTCTGCCTAGATAAAACAATTCCAATTCCTTCAATTGTTCTTCACTTGGCCCCTGAAGGAAACAGGGCTGCCGTTCACATGCTCTCACATGCTCCCTGTGTGTGTGTGTGCGCTCACAAGCCCGGGTCCCGTTCTCTAATTCATTATGTTTTAACTCAGCCTGGATGTTAGGAAAGCTCCTACAACTTCAAGGAGAACAGGAGGCTGGGCAGGGGACAGAGATCCTGTAAACACCCCACCCAAAAGAAAGGCTGTGGGTTATCAGGCACCACGGAGAAAAAACTTCAGAGTGCACATAAAGGTTGAAACTAGAGGTTGTAAGTGGTCACGAGAGACAAAGATCACCCAGACAGCTGCATGTCCAGGATGGCTGGATTTCTCCCTGAAGAAACAAAACACATCTAGTTTTGTGGCTCTACAAGTGCTGTTTCCACCAGAAGAGGTCTGGGGTACAAGGTTCCCGCTGTCCACTGCATCAGCAGTGGCTCCTCACAGCCTCCTCTCAAAACGCCCCAGCGCAGGTCACTCAGATTACTCAGAGCAGCGGCTTAAGAGCATCTGGGGGTGCAGCTGTGCAGGCAGGTCTGGGGACACAGTAACCTCCAGACAGCAAACGTCACGAGCAGCTGCAGAGAATAACCCTTAACCCTGGTGCAGGACAAGGTCTGTGCTCAAGCCTGTCATGGCTGTTTTACGCCGTCTTTGCCCAGCACCCTCTTTTCTCCCCAGCACTGCAGACAGCCCAGCCTCGTTGTTTAAGTGGAGCCATGAGTCTGCAACAGAAAAGAAAAGGTCTTGGACATGATAACCAGCTCCTGGCTCAGCACAGCGATCTCCTTCATTGGCTATCAACTGCATTTCTGAGCATCAGTGGTGAAGAGCTGCTGTAATTCTCTCAAAACCATTTATGCAGCACAGAAAGAAATCAGAGAGACCCTCAGCAGAGCGGGATTAACAAGCTGCTCTCCAGCCTCTGTAGCCACATGGATGCAGCCACTGGCCAGGCTTTGCCACGAGATGTAACCCAACTGCCATCCGCTTGTCTGGAGCAAAGGAAAAGCATTTCTTTGGGCCAATGATACGGAGCTTCTTTGTACTTAAAGCTCTTCCTATGGTCAGTCACCCGTCATTCAAGTCTGTGCTCATGACATACGGTCCAGGGTGGTTAAAATTCCCTTCCAGTGAAACAGGCTGGGGCTCAGGGCTCTAATTCCTGGACCGCTAAGGATGTGCTGGTTCCATTTCTGTGAGAGGCAGCTCACTGAGGTCTGGTTTGCTCCTCCTCAGCAGATTGGGGTTAAGTGGTGCCACACGTTGGGCTGCCTTTGCTGCAGCTTGGTGGACCATCCCCGCCTCTTTCCTACTTACAGCCTCTCTGGGCAGTTGTCCGGCTGATCCAGGTATCCTCCATCCATCACAAACTTTAGCACCTGTTCGTTGGAGAGTCCCTGGTACGGCTGCTCCGCCAAGCTGCTGATTTCCCAGAGGACAACACCGAACGACCTAAGGGAAAGAGAGAACAAACCCTCCTGGAGATCTTGGAGCACCAAGTCTTGTTTAGGAGGACACACGCGTCCAGTTGTGTCCCTTTCAAGAAGAGGGTTTCAAAACAACCTTGCTCTGTCTCTAGCCTGCAGGAGGCAGCGACTCACTGTTCAGACCAGGTGTGTTCTGCCACAGTGAGCTCTGGAGCGGGAATCCATCCAGGATCGCAGCGTGGGACTTACCACACGTCGGAATAAGCAGTGAAAACACCGTCCTTTAACGATTCGGGTGCCATCCACCGCACAGGCAGCAGTCCTTTGCCTCCTTTACGGTAATAATCCGTCTCATAGATATCTCTGGTCATGCCAAAGTCTGAGGAAAGGAAAGAGGGCGTGTGAAACACTTCCTTCCCCCGTGCGACATCTCCCAAGCAGTGTTTCCTTCCCAGGACACCGGGCTATTTTCACACACGCAGTGAGCCCTCTGAGTGCCCAAGGCACACAAGCCATCTGTCACTCTGTGATTCACATGCAAAACCTTCTCCTTCTTCCTGCAGCTTTTTCTACAGACCTGTGAGAAAGACTCCAGAGTTAAGATTCCTGTTACTCATCATGAGCATCAACAACGGGCGGCTTAGGTTGGAGAGGCAACAAACATTTTGGGTAGAGGTTTGAATAGAATCATCTAGGTTGGAAAAGACCTTCAAGATCAGCAAGTCCAATCGTCCGCCCTACAGCCCTGAACCACTTCCCCACCTCCCCGAACACGCTGGCTGCCCGGTTGTTGAACCCCTCCAGGGATGCTGCCTCCACCCCCTCCCTGGGCTGCCTGTTCCAAGGACTCCCCACTCTTTCAGGAAAGAAGTTTTTCCAATCTGACCCTCCCCTGGCACAACCTGACCCCATTTCCTCTTGTCTCTGAGAACAGAGAAGGTGAGAAGAGCTGCTCTGGCTCTAGAGGTGATTTTCCTACTTAAGTCCAACCAGTTCTTCCACAGGGAAGAGAAAGAGGAAACTCTGCTACCGTTGGAGGTCTGTAGCTAAGGGTGTTCCCCGGGGTCAGTACTCACCCAGCCCTGCTCAACATCTTCATCAGTGACCTAGATGAGGAGGCAGTGTCCCCTCAGCAAGTTTGCTGACGATACAGAACTGGGAGGACTGGCTGATTCACCATCAGGCTGTGCTGCTATTCAGCAACATCTGGACAGAGAGGGCAGCTGGGTAAAGGGGAGCCTAATGAAGGCCAAGTGAAGAGTCCTGCAGCTGGGGAGGAGCATCACTATGCACCAGTACACACTAGGGGTTGTCCTGCTGGAAAGCAGGCCCACACAAAAAGGCCTTGGAGTCCTGGAGGACAGCAAGTTCTCCACTGGCCAAGAAAGGCAGTGGTATCCTGGAGTGCATCAAGAAAAGTGACACCTAGAGAGGTTCTCCTTCCCCTCTGCTCTGCCCTGTGCAGCCACACCTGGAGAACTGTGTCTGGTTCTGAGCTCCTCTATCCAAGAGAGACAGGGAACTGCTGGAGAGAGTCCAACAGAGGGCTACAAGGATGATGAAGGGACTTGAGCATCTCCCCTACAAGGAAAGGTTGAGAGAACTGGGGCTGTTTAGGCTGGAGAAGACTGAGAGGGATGTTATTAGTGTCTGTAAATGTCTGAGGGGTGGGGGTCAAGACGAAGGGGCCACTCTCTTTTTTCAGAGGAGGTTCCACAGAAACATCAGGAAGACCTTAGTCACTGTGAGGTTGACGGAACAGGCTGCCCAGAGATGCTGTGGAGTCTCCTTTGGAGACTTCCAAAACGCCCCTGGATGTTCCTGTGTGATCTGCCCTAGGTGATCCTGCTTTTAGTGCAGAAAGTGGACTAGATGACCTCCAGAGGCCCCTTTCAACCCCTCCCACTCTGTGGTTTTCACAGGCAGCCAGTGAAAAGTCACCTGCATTCGCCACGTTTGGTCTTGTACCGCCTTTAAAACGAGGGTGACCCACCCCATCCTCTACTGGCTCATGACATACCTCCAATTTTTACAGTGAAGTCCTCTGCAACCATACAGTTACGAGCCGCAAGATCTCTGTGAACAAATTTTTTGGCGTTGAGATAGGCCATGCCATCGGCGATCTCCGCGGCCATCTGGATCATTTCTCGCAGCATCGGCGCTGGCCGACCAGGGTTCTTCTGTGAGAAATGAAGAACTAATGAGCCAATCGAGTTCCTCTGTTGCACAACAGACTCCCCCCCTCTCCTGTCTTTACCTCAGAATCAGGTCTCAAGGAGCGAAGGTAACTCTTCAAATCTCCATGCGCCATTAACTCCATGACCACCAGAGTGGGCTGCCCCTTCGAGACCACCCCAAGCAGCCGAACCTGGGAAGAAGTCAGAAATTCCCTTCAGGTTGTGCCCAACCACAGACAGGAAAAGGGGGGGACTGGAGCAAAGCCAAGGCTCTTGCAAGAGAGCTGAGGGCGGCACCACAACGCCCCGTCACGCTGAGGAGTTCTGAAAGAGCTACCGTGAAACGGTGCTGGAAGATGCATTTTACGAGACCTGACATGGAAACGTCGATGTCTGTGATCAAAGTGCCTCTGCAGACAAGCTGCTGCTGTGAGCTGAACGTCAGGCTTTGAAAGCACTGAAGAACTGTGAGTTATGCGATGGGGCTCGCTAATCACCCGAGGCAGCCAGCGCTGCTTACCACATGATGGCAGCTGAAGCCTTTCATCACAGAAGCTTCATTTAAGAACTCGATGCGCTCGCGGAGGCTGGCTGATTCATTAACAGTTTTCACAGCTACACGAGTCTCTGGCTCTCCCTTCACTATATCCTTTGCGATTCCTTCATACACCATGCCGAAGGAGCCCTGTCCCAGCTCTCGGAGGAGAGTGATCTTGTCTCGTGGAACCTCCCATTCGTCAGGGACATAGACTGTTGAGTAGAGGGAAACATCTCTGAATTGAGCAAGTTACCTTAGGAGGACATTTCTGTAGCAGCTTTGTTTAGCACCGCCACAGGGTACTGGGGGTGTTGATTTAAGACTAGAAAATCCATCAGGACAATGCCAATCCCACACTGCTGCACTGTCTGGACAGCGACACGAGATAGTCACTGAATAAAGCCCCCACTGTTCTCACCATCGCTGGCGCTAAGATATTCAGGGTTCGAGGATGCATAGAGTGGGCCAGTTGGTCCTTCAGTTTGTCTGCAAGAGAGACACAAACTCTTCAGTACATTTGCAGCCTTGGACACATTAGAATCACAGAACATTAGGGACTGGAAGGGACCTTGAAAGACCATCCAGTCCAATCCCCCTGCCACAGCAGGATCCCCTAGATCAAGTCACACAGGAACACATCCAGGGAGGTCTTAAATGTCTCCAGTGAAGGAGATTTGACCTAGAGGATTCTGTTCTGGCAGGGAGCTTGGACTGGATGATCTTTGAAGGTCACATCTGTAATTCTGTGCAAATGTTTAATGTCAGGCAGTAGAGGACAACACTTTCCCCATCCCTTTTATTCATTTTCTTGGGCTTTCCTAAAGCTGCCCTCTCCCTCAGCCTGACAATCACTGTGGTGATGCCCTGTTGACAGACCAGGCTAACAGCCAGACCCTCTCAGATGAAGAGCCCCTTGGCCAATAATTAAATTGGGTCAGACCCTCATTAGCGATTTCTGCCCCGTCCACACCGACAGGTCACTGGCTGAAAGAGCCCTTGTACGAAGCTCGTCGGTAATTAAACATAAAGCAGGATGAGCAACATGGGAGACCTGAAAGCGCCAGGAAAGACCTGCCTGGGCATCGGGAGAGTCAATCTCGTCTCTGGCAAAAATTACATTCACAATAAAACCATGACCCTCTCCAAGGGCTTCCATTTTATCTGCGTGCACTCGGGGTCTGTGGTTGATATGAGCAATGTTGTGGGATGGGATGACCGGTGGGTCATTGCTAAAACCCTACTCAGTTATTAAAATGAAAAATACATCAACGAGAAAGGTCAGAGCGAAGCACTCAGCTCAGCAGCTGTGAGGTGAGAGAGAAGGACCATGTCCTAATGCCTCAGGAAAATCATAGAGCCGTAGAACCGTGCTGTTGGAAGGGACCTCCAAAGACCATCTGATCCCACTCCCCTACAACAAGCAGGGCCACCACTCGGCCAGCAGAGCCTCGGCCAGCCTGACCTTGAATGGCTCCAGGGATGGCACCTCCAGCCCCAATCTAGGCAGTCCTACCTTTAAACCAGGCTGAGAAGGTAGCTCACTGGTTCCTGCAGCTTTCCTCTGGTGAATCAACAGACCTTCATGCCAACGGTACCATAGGGCACTACCAGCAGCTCCGCAAGGGAAGGCAGGACAGTTGATCACAGAATCATTAGGGACTGGAAGGGACCTCAAAAGACCATCTAGTCCAATCCCCCTGCCAGAGCAGCATCACCTAGACCAAGTCACACAGGAACATGACCAGGCGGGTCATTGAGTTCAGTGACCCCACAGGGACACTGGGTCAAGGCACTGAGCTGCTCTTATTGATTATTGATTATTTATTTCATAAATAATTACCAGATGCCTTCCACCATAAACCAAAACACATCACTGTACTTACCCAGAGACAGACGCTTACGGTGACATTTCCCTCCTCATCCTTCTCTCCTCCCTCCAGCCACTACTGATGACTCTGCAGCCAGCGCTGGAAACCTCCTACACGGGAGGGATGTTCCAGCATCTCCTCCAGACCCTCCGCCCAGCGAGGTCCTCCAGACCCTAGTAGAAAACGACAACACGTGGATTTGCAGCGAAGACTGCTGTGAAATCCAACCTACCACGAACGAAGAGGGCCCCATTAAATCTATTAAATTAAAAGTGTAATTAACAGACCACTTCCCGCGACCCGTGTGGGAGGAGGGTCTGTCAGAAGCGTGCTGGTGCTCACAGAGTGAGCGCTGCGACTACGGAGCTGTTTATGCTGAAAATTAATCACTGTTTTGTCTGTCTAGAAATTAAATCAACAGAAAAACTACTTAAATTCGTAAGGAGAGTCCTCTTCGTCTTCTCTTTGCATATCTGTGCTGACAGGACTTCAGGTGCCAGTCCTGCATCGACCTGTTGGACAAGGTCCAGAGGAGGACGTGGAAGTGATCAAGGGGCTGAAGCCCCTCTGCTGTCAGGACAGGCTGAGGGAGTTGGAGTTGTTCAGCCTGAAGAGCAGAAAGCTCTGGGGGGACCTTACAGTGACCTTCCAATCCTTGGAAGGGGCTGACAGAAGCCTGTTCCCAAGGGCAGGGAATTATAGGGTCATGGTTTGAAGCTGGAAAAGGGCAGAGTGAGGCTGGACAGGAGGAAAAAGTTCTTCAATCTGAGGGTGGGGATCCCTGGAACAGGCTGCCTGGAGAGTTGGTGGAGGCCCCATCCCTGGAGCCATTCAAGGTCAGGCTGGATGGGGCTCTGGGCAACCTGGTCTGGTGAGCGATGGTCCTGCTTGTTGCAGGGGGGTTGGACTGGATGAGCTTTGGAGATCCCTTCCAACCCCATGATTCCAGGATAAGTGGCCACATGCTCCCACACCACAGTGGTCCTCTAGGCTTTTGCCACACGCCCATGTTTCTTGACTAGCCACTGCCGTTCAGACAGCGCCACAACAGATGGATGGACCGGTGGCTGAAAACCAGAAAGGAGTGGCTCAAGTAACTCTCTTGCTCTTTGAGCCACAAACCAACTGGTGAAGTCAGAGGACTTTGCATGTCCAACACACAGCAGTCATAGAATCATAGAACCATTCAGGTTGGAAAAGACCCTTGGGATCATCAGGTGCAACCATCAGCTCTGCTCCACAAGTTCACCCCCAAAACTAGTCTAAGCGACTTTCAAACAAAGGGTTAATGAAACAGGTGCTTCCAGGCAAACAACTGGTTGCTCAGGTCACTGGAACGGGTGCTTTACCCAGTGCTAAGTATCTCTAATAAAAATGCTAATGTTCAAGTGGAAGCAGAAGGCTGCCTCTGCTGTTATCGACACCTTGGGAAACTGGGAACTGCTTTGATTAATTTCTGAATCACACCAGTCTCACCTCAGCAGGAGAGGAATCAGGGCCCTAGTTCCAGTGTGGGAGAGCTCATCATAAAATCGTTAGTTGGTTTGGTTTGAAAGGACCTTCAAATCTCACCCAGTCTCACTCCTGCCCGGAGCAGAGACACAGAATCAGAGTCAGAGGGACCTCCAAAGATCATCCAGTCCAATGCCCCTGCCACAGCAGGATCACCTAGACCAAGTCACACAGGAACGTGTCCAGGCAGGTTTTAAGTGTCTCCAGAGAAGGAGACTCCACTACCCCCCTGGGCAGCCCCTTCCAGGGCTCTGTCACCCTCACCATGAAGTTGCTCCTCCTGATATTTCTATGGAGCCTCCCATGTTCCAGCTCACACCCACTGCCCCTTGTCCTATCACTAGAAGACACTGAGCAGAGCCTGGCTCCAACCTCCTGACACCCGCCCTTCACATCGTTATAGACATTAACAACAGTCCACCCTAATCCCTCATCCAAGTCATTAATCACTGGATTGACTAGGACTGGTCCCAGTACCAACCCTTGGGGGATCTGCAAACAGAGCAGGTTGCTCAGAGGTCCAACCTGCCTTGGGATGGTTTCAGGGATGGGGAGCTTCTCCCATCTCTCTGGGCAACCTGGGCAGGGACTCACCACCATGAGGATCAACAAGTTCTTCCTTTTCTCTCGCCTGAATCGCCCTCTTTGAGTGTAAACCCGTCACACGGAGCTGCAAAGCTGCCTTTGCTGTGTGAAAGTTGGGGTAAGTTCTTCCCCGTCACGTCAAGCACACCAGGGGCTTTTTCAGCATCCCAGGCAGATTTTGTTCTTGGGCTGGGAGGCTTCTCCATGACATTTGCTGTAGCTTAACATTTTCCTTTCAGATTAAGCCAGGGAAGGGTAAAGCCAAGCTGAGTAGAAACAAAATTCGGGAAGAGCGGACAAGGGATTGAAAAAAAGCTTCTTCAAAGCCAGCAGCTTCCTCTTTAAACATCCAACCCTCCACCCCCAGCCTCTGCAAAAACCCTTTTCAAATGACAGAGCATTTGCAGAACCTCCCTAACGCGCCTCACTCGAGCCTTTTCTAATCCAGCTGAGACAGAAGGGCAGATGGGGAAGACAACGGACAACTGCTCCCCCGCGGCCAAGCTGAGCTGTTGGCTCCGTATTGGTCTGCGCAAGGTGGGCAGATTGCTCCAGTTTGTAATTTATTCTTCTGCTGGGATGCTGTTAGCACCCCTTCACTGTGATGGAGACAGCGCTACAGCACCACAGAACATCAGGGATCGGAAGGGACCGAGATCATCCAGTCCAAACCCCCCATCTAGGGGAGATCCTGCCACGAACAGGAACATGTCTAGGCGGGTTTTAAATGTCTCCAGAGAAGGAGACTCCACAACCCCCCTGGGCAGCCCCTGCCAGTGCTCTGTCACCCTCCCTGTGAAGAAGTTCCTTCTCATATTGATGTGGAACCTCCTGTGTTCCAGCTCACATGGCTTCAAATAGGGGCAACAGCTTCAAATTAGAGAAGGGGAGATTGAAAAGGGATGTTAGGAAGAAGTTCTTTAGCAGGAGGGGGATTGAACACCAGAACAGGATGCCCAGGGAGGGAGTTGAGTCCCCATCCCTGGCAATACTCAAGATGAGGCTGGACAACCTGATCTAGTTGAGGATGTCCCTGCTCCCTGCATGGGGGTTGGACCAGATGACCTCTGGAGGTCCTTTCCAATCCAGCTTTCTCAGGGACATAGGAGATGCTCAGAGCAACCATCAACTGGACCCAGGGAAATGAGCACTGCAGGAAGAAGCTATCGCTTGTGGCACAGCGCAGCGGGAGCAGGAATGGCCAAGGGAAACAGTGCTATGGGATGAGCCATTTGTTATGTTGCGGAGAGGGCTGAAGATAAATGGCAAAAGCAAAGTCATCCTGAGGTGGCCATTAAGGCAGAGAAATTGCCTTCTGCTTTTCCCAGAGAGATTTCATCGAGCTACAGAACATCAGCAGAACACAGCCCACGCAGGCGGCAACGACGTGAGATGCAGAGAGGGAGAAAGACCCAAGAGCATCGAGGAAGAGCCCACACTGACCTCCATTCAGACTTCTGATGGGATCGGTTTTTAAGATATGGACTTCTACATTGAGTAGACCGTGGACATCAGCAGGGTGGTGCCTCCAAGAAGAAATTCGCGTTTTTAAAGAGAGCTGTACCTATAGACTACAGAAAGAGACTGTGCCTGTGAAGGGTACGGTCATGGATCCGTTCAGACACCATAGCCCAAGCTATTCCTGTTACTTATGGATATCCTAATAAGGACTTGAGGATGCAAGGATGGGCTTGAGGACGTGAGGACATAAAGAGACGAGGACGGATGTGATGACATAGGACACGAGGACATAAAGAGATGAGGATGGATGTGAGGACACAAAGAGATGAGGATGGACATGAGGACGGACATGAGGCCATAAAGAGACGAGGATGGACGTGAGGACACGAGGACATAAAGAGATGAGGATGGATGTGAGGACATAAAGAGATGAGGATGGACATGAGGACTGACATGAGGCCATAAAGAGACGAGGACGGACGTGAGGACTAGGGGAGGATGTAAAGGATAAGGAAGGACGTAAGGAACAAGCACTAATCCCTGTAAGCACCCCCCCAATCTAATGGTCCCTCGTTACCACCACAGGACGAGGCAGCAGAGATAGAAGGAGCAGACACCACCATTCACTGGCCGCAGCAGAGAGGATCCCAGTCAATAGGTTCAAGCAGCAGACAACCTAGCCCATCTCGGTGTTATTTTTGACCCTCCTCTGCCACTCGGGCTGCCGTTTGTCACCTCTCTCAGCTCAGAGCCACACATCACACGGCAGCCCCAGAGCGATCGCAGACCTTGGCCAACCAGACGTGCCTGCCTGCTCGGGCTGGGGAAACGCCTGTCACAAAGGAAGGGCATCGCGGGAGCGCAGCAGCAATCTGCAGGGAGGTGTTAATTGGAACAGACCGAGCCACAGGGAAGCTCCACAGACACAAACTAATTAGCACCAGCAAGTGCAGCGGGGCAGCTCTCCATCACCGGCTTCTGAGAAGTTGGCAACCCTTTCCTAGTGCCTGGCTTTTGTCTCTTTATGACATGGAAATAAGGGCCAGCAGGCCACAAGTCCTACAACCCTGTAGCCAGGAGATCTACTTTTTCTTCATCACCCCAGCATCAAGGCTGGGGAAGGGACTGAGGGGAAAGGCTGATGAGAAGAGGCAGAGGGAGCTGGGGGTGTGTAGCCTGCGGAAGAGGAGACTCAGCAGGGACCTTCTGCCTCTCTCCAGCTCCCTGAAGGGAGGTTGTAGTCAATAGGGGTCAGGCTCTTCTCCCAGGAAACCAGCACCAGGACAAGAAGGTAGGGCCTGAAGCTGCCAGAGGAGGGTTAGGTTGGATGTTAGGAAGCCCTTCCTCATGGAAAGGGTGACCAGAGCCTGGACTGGACTGCCCAGGGCAGTGGTGGAGTCCCCATCCCTGGAGATGATGAAGGCCAGCCTGGCTGTGGCCCTTAGTGCCCTGGTCTGGTTGACTGTGGTGATGTTAGGTCCTGGGCTGGCTGAGCTCAGAGGGCTTTTCCAGCCTCAGTGACTCTGTGGTAATACTTAGAATCCTTAAGGACTAAGAGTAAAGAGTTGTAGTGGAAATACTGGTGACTGGAACACATATTAACTCACTATGTGTGAGGAGCTGGATACCCAGCTTTGGAAGGGTAGGGGTTTACCTGAAGAAGACAGCAGGATCAATGGTACATTTCCGTAAAGTACTACCTTTTGCCTCACAACGTTTTAATTTAGAGAGAAGTATAACACAAAAATCAATGTAGCAGCCATTAAATAGTGAGGGAAGAGGTCTGAAGCAAAATACCACAAATAGAGTTGCTGTATTTCTAGAGAGAATACAAATTTGGTTTACAGGTCCTATGGTGCCCTTGAAAAGAGAACAGAGGTTCGTAGACCAAGACAGGTTTTCTCCCCCCTCTAATCTGCCTTGGGGAGACCACATCTGGAATCCTGTGTCCAGTTCCAGGCTCCTCAGTTCCACAAGGACACAGAGCTGCTGGAGAGAGGCCAGTGCAGAGCCACAGGGATGATGGAGGGAGGGGAGCATCTCCCTGATGAGGAAAGGCTGAGGGAGCTGCGGGTCTTGTGCTGGGATAAAAGGAGCCTGAGGGGGACCTCAATAGTGTTGATAAACGTGGAAAGGGTGGGTGTCAGGATGGAGCCAGGCTCTGCTCAGTGGTGCCCAATGATGGGACAAAGGGCAATGGGTGTGAACTGGAACAGAGGAGATTCCATATCAATCTGAGAAGGACCTTCTTCCTGGTGAGTGTGACAGAGCCCTGGAAGGGGCTGCCCAGGGAGGTTTGGAGTCTCCTTCTCTGGAGACGTTTCAAACCCACCTGGCCTTGTTCCTGTGCAACTGGATCTAGGGGATCCTGCTGTGGCAGGGAGATAGGACTGGATGATCTTTGGAGGTCCCTTCCAATCCCTAATGTTTTGTGATTCTGTGAAATACAGCAGAGACCTTTTTGGGGAACCTTCACTGGTGAAGCCATGATCTCACTTTGCAAATCTCTCTTTACTTTCACGGTCATTTCTGTAAGACAAATTGAAGGTTCTGCAAGTGAGGCTGCGTTTACCTTTGAGTGACTTTTCTGATTCAGTTTTCATCGATCCTGGTAGAGAAAAACGCATCTTGTGACATTATGGCCTTCAGTTGTTGCTGCAATACTTCACAAAGCTTTCAGGCTAGACTATTTATTTGTACAGAGCCCCACTTCTCCAAAACCATCATGAGCTGCTCTCTCTGTGACTAAGAGGTCACATCGGTTTTTAGTAGTACCATAGAATCATTAGGGATTAGAAAGGACCTCCAAAGGCCATCTAGTCCAATCCCCATGCCAGAGAAGGATCACCTAGACCAAGTCGCACAGGAACACATCCAAGTGGGTTTTAAATGTCTCCAGAGAAGGAGACTGAATCATCATGGCTGGAAATGACCTCCAAGATCATCAAGTCCAGCCCTCAACCCAACAGCTTCCTAACCCCTAGACCATGGCCTCAAGTGCTCTAGCGACTCAGCTTTTAAACATCTCCAGGGATGGTGATTCTGCCACCTCGCTGGGCAGCCTGTTCCAGTGCCCAACCACTCTGAGCAGTTACAGAAAGTTTTGCGTTGCAGAAACCACTAAGAAGCTCTTTTCTAGTTGTCTGAAAGTCAAGGTGATCAGAAAGATCTGTCTAATAATTCAGGGTTTCGAAGATACTAAGAAATGGCACCTCCAGACAGCCAAGTTTAAATGATTTGAGACTGAAAGAGAGTCTGTATGTTCTACCTGTTGCAGAGAGGTCTGTAAGTTCTAACTTTCACAGAATCAGAGAACATTAGGGATTGGAAGGGACCCTAAAAGATTCAGTCCAATCCCCCTGCCACAGAAGATGACACTGAGAAGAGCCTGGCTGTTAGTCTTTGACACTAGAGGCTAAGCTCCATGTCAACTTGTATTCTTCACTCCACACCTGATTTATGCCTCGTGCAGGACTTACTGGGTGAGCCTCTTTGCCTTTGTGGTGCGTGACATGTCACAAGCTCGTAGCAGCAAGGACTAGGACTAGCTACCTGTCCCACCAAACCCTACCAAGGCTCTACTCACAGATGTAAAGTCAAGGCTTCAGTGTTTTCCCTTTTTTTGGATTCCTCAGGCTCAAGTGCTCTCCAGTTCCAAGCCAGCACTCTCAGTCTTTGCTCAAGAACCACATCTTGAGCTGGTGACAGGGCTTGGTCATGTCTGTGTCTGAATGACAGCACGAGCCACACGACACACGGGAGAAGCAGTGAGCCAAGCGAACGTGATGCCATTGCTAACTGGTGGAAGGAACGTTCGCACAGCAGGCCCCCAAAAAAGCAAAGTGCCTTGAAGTTGTAGGAAACGCTCATCAAATGGGTAGTAAAAAGGAAACTCTCCTTTGTTTGTCAAAGCTTGCTTGTGCTTCTAGGCTGCTTCTCTTCTGATGTTGAAGAGAAGCTCTGTTCAAAGACGCTTAAGAGAGGAATAAACTTTCCAACATCCAAGGAAGGGAAAGAACAGTGAATAATGAGGAAATATTTGTGTTGCTCCTCGAATCAAAGGGAAATTTGAAAGCGTTAATAAAAAAGGCTCCCTGGGTAGCTCAACCTGTATTAATACCGTGGGGATGACAGGATGATTTAAAACACGGTTCCAATTCGCTTGGAAGTGTTGAAAAGGATAATCTCTGTAACTGGAGGTGATTCCAACTGAACCTCGACATCCTTTTTGTCTTTTTCAGGGTCACGAGAATGCGGTTTTCCTCTCTCGAGCTGCAACGGGGATGTGCAAACACACGGCTCGTTAGACCGAGGGCAGACCCACATAGACTCGCGTGCGGAGGACATGCCTGACATGACAACGCGCAACAGCTTTAATTCCCAGCTGACGCTGCGGTGCCAGGGGATCGCTGTAAGGTACTGAAATTGATATTCTTGCAGCTGAACTTTATGATGCAGCAAAGAATTTCACCGTGTGTTTATTCTATTCAGCGTTACAGCTGCTGCAGTGGAAGGTGCTGGTTGCACTGAAATGGTATTGTGTGTGGCTCTGATCTGCCTCACTCTGGTGAGACTTTCAGAGGAGAAACTATCTGCGTCAGACACACTAGATTCAGAACACACAAGTTACTCTTGGTCTCTAGTCTTTGATGTCTAAGAATGGGCCACAATGGAAGGGACCCCCAAAGGTCATCCAGTCCAACCCCCCTGCAGTGATCAGGGACAGCCTCAACTAGATCAGGTTGCCCAGAACCTTGTCCAGCCTCACCTTGAATATCTCCAGGGATGGGGCCTCAGCCACCTCCTTGGGCAAACTGTTCCAGTGTTCAACCCCCTTCCTGCTGAAGATCTTCTTCCTAATAGCCCATTTCAATTTCACTTTCTCTGATGTGAAACCATTGCCCCTTGTCCTATCACTCATGGCCTTCATAAGCAGCCTCTCTGCAGCCTCTTGTAGCCCCCTTCAGGGACTGGAAGGTTACTAACAGGTCTCCCCAGAGCCTTCTCTTCTCCCGGCTGAACAGACCCAGCTCCCTCAGCCTGTCCTTGCAGAAGAGGTTTTCCAGCCCCCTGAGCATTTTTGTGGCCTCCTCTGGTTGCTCCATTGTAGATCATCTCATCTAAAGACACCAACGCTAATTCTAAACGATTTTTCAGATTTTAACTCATTTACATACCTCAAGCAAAGATCATGTGAGAAAATCAAAGGAAGCAGGACTCGTACGGGTAATCCTCTCCTTTCCAATCCACTCCTCTCCTTTTTCTGTTCCTTGGATTCAGAAAATTGCTGAGGATCTTCTGTCTTACTGGGCAAGAACTGCAGTGGACAAGGCCAAGTGGTGGGATGCTGAAGAGAGAACAGAGTAAGTTCTTTTAGTTGAGAGCTCACTGACTAGCCGTCAGGGATATTCAACATGAATTGAGCACTTTTTCTTGCCCTTCTTCGAGAGCACACTTGTCCACTGGTTTCAGCTGATGCAGCGTTATACACTCCTACAAAAGGAGGATGGATGTAAGGTGTAAGTAATTTCCATAGTAAGCGGTTTCACAGCTCTCCTGTGTTTCTGGAAGTATCATCAAACTATGAGTAGGTGGACATTCAGATCATCTGTTATCTGGAACCCTGACGTGTGACATATGTTCTTCTCTGGAAATGCTATTTAAACATTAAGGACTGTGAGCTCTTTCCTGCAGCTTCTCCTACATGGCTGTTATGGTCCTGACCATAGAGATACTGAGTAGTTTTAATCAAGAGAAGAATTTTTCCTGTCTTTTTGGTCACCAACAAACATATACCTGTATGCACTGGCCAGCCTTTCATCAGGATTTATGAGAATTAAAGCTTCCCTGCACCAACGTGCATGAATAGGGCCTACCTACTGAGAAGGAACGTGGCTGCATCAGACAGCAACTGGTATTAAATAAATATCCATCTGAAGTGCCGAGAACTGAGGCTGACGCATGGGTCATGCCTGTTCCCTGTGAAAGACGGCCAATGTCCAGATCATCGTGGGGGAGCGTGGAGGCAAACACTCCCTGGCTGCCTTCCCAGAGGCAGGCAACTTTGAGAGAGAACCTGGATTACATGGCAACAGGCAGCAACAGGTGTTTCACTTCACATGGTGACAGATGCTTTACTTCAAGGAGGAAACTGCTGAAGCAGCAGCACAGTTCAGAGACAGGCTGCTTGCAGAGGTCCCCTGAGAGGGAGACAGAGGTATGGTGGTGGGAAACAGCCATCTCGAAGGGAGACAGAGCTGTGCTTCCTGTCTCAGTAGGTCCTTCCTTCTTTGCAGACAGACTGCTGCCAATAATGAACTTTACGTGGTGGAGTGTGAGTTAAATGAATTAAAAAATAGTCTATTTGATGGGGTTTTCTTTTATTATGTACTTTCTCATTACCTCCGCGCTTGCTTTTTGGGTATTTCTAGTCTGAGGTAGTCTGCTTTGCCTCGACGATAACGAGTTGTGTAATAAGTTATTATCGTAGAATCATTGGGATTGGAAGGCACCTCAAAAGATCATCTAGTCCCATTCCCCTGCCACAGCAGGATCTCCTAGACCAAGTCACACAGGAACACTTCTAGGTGGGTTTCAAATGTCTCCAGAGAAGGAGACCCACCCCCACCCCCCTGGGCAGCCCCTTCTAGTGCTCTGTCACCCTCACCATGAAGAAGTTCCTTCTGATATTTATATGGAACCTCCTATGTTCCAGCTCACACCCGTTGCCCCTTGTCCTATCACTTGATGACACTGAGCAGAGCCTGGCTCCATCCTCCTGACACCCACCCTTCAACACATATTTATCGACATTAATGAGGTCACCCCTCAGTCTCCTCTTCTCCAAGCTAGAGACCCAGCTCCCTCAGCCTTTCTTCATAAGAGAGGTGTTCCACTTCCTTCATCATGCTGCTCTGGCAGGGGGATTGGACTAGATGATCTTTTGAGGTGCCTTCCAATCTCTAATGTTCTGTGATTCTATCTCGTTGCTCTACGCTGGACTCCCTCCATCACTACAACATAAAGAGTCCAATAGTGAACTGTGGTTTCTGCCCATGGCCATGCTCCTTGGGTTGTGTTCCAGCCTCATCAAAACATCCTTGATGCTGTTTTCAATGTTCAACCAGCTCTTGTGACCTCATGGAGACCAGTTACCCTGTTAAAGTTATCTGTGCACTCATGATGCTGACCATGTCGCTTGACCCATCTGACCACATGCAACACACAACTTCGTGGGCCTGCAGCTGGATTTGGTGCTCCCACACCATAAAGAACCGTGAAGATGCGAGAGTTTTTCTTTTAAAATCTTGCAGTCATTCCAGAAACTCCTGATAGTTACTGATAATAGCGGTGTGATTCATTTTTCATCGGAGGCAGCTGAAGAAATGCCACGACGATACTCTCTCTCATGAGGTCCCGTTTATGCTGCAGCAGTTCGCTAAATGCTTTCTTGCCATCTGTTTAAGCACACGCTTCAATACCTTTCTGACTACGTGTACCTTTGCTGAACGAAGGTCTGCCTGCGTGTCAATTCCACTTCTAATCTGTCTAACTGCAGATTTTGTATAGATGAGACTGTAGCTAAAGTTTCTTACAAAAAAGGTCTTTCCACCAGCACAGATTCAACTGGATCAGGGCAGAATCTGTCTGGGGAAAAGATGTGACGATAGCTGAAGTGCAATAATAACTTGGATGGAGGTTGTAATGAAGAAGGTTCTCTTCTGTTACTCTTAGAGAAAGAGGAAGCTTCAGGAATGAGGCGTAGCTGATCCATGAAGCACTGCAGAGCCACAGAGGATGTTCTTCTCCTGGACCTGAGGGACAGCCAGCCTATCACAGGTAGTTAAAGTTATCAATGAAGATGGTAACGAGTCATGTTTCAGGAGTTGGAGAACTGGCTTAGCTGTGTTTAAGCAGACATCAGCAAGGAAGAATGATTATTACGGTCTGGAGACTTATCAGACAGAAAAGATGAGACTGGGGACTTCTGGGACTAACTCGCATAGAAACAGAAGATAAATGTGTGTCAGTCGGTGACACAAACCAACCCAGAGTGGAGAGACAACAGACAACGCGCTGGGCTGACCCTGGAGAACAGCTGTTGTCCTTCCCTCCTTTGACCCCCCATCTTTTACTGCTGAACACAATTCCCTGTGGTCTGGGATATCCCTCTGGTCAGTTGAGTTTCCAGCCCTGTCCTCTCCCAGCTTGTCTATCCACAGCCTGTTCCTTTCGCTGGGGGAAATTCACCAGAGACAGAAACTCCAGGACAGGTTTGACTTGGTGGAAATTGTAAAGGATGTATCTGACTCTTTCAGCAGTGATGGGGAGAGGCAAATAGGGCCGCCTCCAGGCAGACAAGGAGAGGGGCACAGAGAGGGAGACACACCCAGGCAAACCTGCAGTTCAATTAGATTTGCAGGCTAGTATTTCCTAGCAGCCTGGGAGGCAGCTGGAGACCCTCAATGTTCCGTTCAGAGGCCAACGTGCAAAAGAACTTTCTTCCCCTGCAATGAGATCAGACCTCAGACGCTCAATGTTTAACTTTCCTGTTCTGAACTATAATTTCCTTCACGTTGCCTACATGGTTCTTTTTTGTCTTGGCTTCTTTGTTACCGAGTTTAGATAAAATCTGTTTATCCAATTGCTTTAACTGCTCCGAGAGCTGAAGTTTGATAGGACATGTTAATTGCATTCTCCTCCACAATCATCTCCATTAGCTACTTTCTATTTAATTTTAGCAAATTCAAAGCAATTTAGGATGAGACTTTCCTTCAGTCTTTCCTTTCCTCTGAGTCTTTTTATACTCAAATCGCCATCCAAAGAACATGACAGGTATGAAGCCGGCGCTGGCTTCATGGGACGTTGGATCAAAACCTTGATTCCTTTACAGTGAAATGCAATTTCTGATACAAGTTTAGCTGGAGACTAAACTTTAAAGCAGTTTGTACTAAGAATTTTGTGATGCAAAACTGCTTGTCCAGGGAATATTGTCAATATGGATGGAAAATACAAGCTGCCAAACCTTTACTTATTACACCGATGAATTATTTGGAATATACTCAGACCACTGCTGCTTAACATCTTTGTCAGCGACATGGACAGTGGAATCGAGTGCCCCCTTGGTCCGTCTGCTGACAACACCAAACTGTGTGGTGAAGTCAACACCCTGGAGGGAAGGGAGGCCGTCCGGAAGGACTTTGCCAGGCTCCTGAAGTGGGCTGTGCAAACTGCATGAAGTTCAACGAGGGCAAGTGCAAGGTTCTGCACCTGGGTCGCGGCAATCCCATGCACCAATACAGACTGGGAGGAGAAAGATTAAGGGCAGCCCTGAGGAGAAGGCCTTGGGGGTGGGGGTGGAGCAGAAGCTGAACAGGAGCTCTCGGTGTACGCTGGCAGCCCAGAGGGCCAACCGTGTCCTGGGCTGCATCAACAGAAGCAGTGACAGTCGGTTAAGGGAGGAGATTCTCCCCCTCTACTCTGCACTGGTGAGACCCCATCTGGAGTCCTATGTCTGGTTCTGGAGTCCTCAATAGAAGAAGGACATAACACTCCTGAACAGGTCCAGAGGAGAAGAATGCAAACGATCAGAGGGCTGGAGCACCTCCCCTGTGAGGACAGCCTGAGCAAGGTGGGTTGTTCAGCCTGGAGAAGAGGAGGCTCTCAACTGACCTTTGAGCAGCTTTCTAATCTCTGAAGGAAGGAGGCTACAAGAAAGCTGACGGGAGGGTTTTTGACATAAGTGGTAGTAAAAGGGCAAGGGGAAAGGGTTCCACACTTGAAGAAGGGAGATGAAGGTTGGACACTGGGAACAAATTCTTCACTGTGAGGGTGCTGAGATGCTGCAACAGGTTGCCCATGGAAGTTGTGGCTGACCCATCTCTGGTAGTATTCAAGGAAACCTGAAGGTGTCCCTGCCTGCGCAGGAGTGTTTGAACTGGAGGATCTTGAAGGTCCCTTCCAAGCCTGGCCAGTCTATGGTACGACAGTCCAATGTTTCTATTAATTTTGAAAGGACGTGTCTGCAAACATGTTTATGCTGCATTCAAACAAGAAACTCTTACTTCTCTGAGTTGTTATGCCTGACATGCAACGAGATACAAGGGGAGCTGGAGATGCAAGGAGATACAATGGAAGCTGAAGCTATGGAAATATTTCAGGATGGAGTATGAGCTGTGGAAGACTGTTCTTTCTCCTCAAGTTCTGCATTTATTTGTAAACCTGACATCCAAGTCGAAACTAACTGGATTTTTCCCCCTATTCAAGCACCTTTCAAAAGGCCAAGCCGAAGTCTCATTTCAGGTTACTCAAATTTAGGGGGGTAAATGAGAAAATGGATTTGATTCCCATGATTTAACATAGAGCAGGTCTCTGGAATCATTAAACTAAAGTGATTTGAGCTGCCAGTAGAATCATCTCACGTGCTCTTATGGGCTACGGCAGAACTGGGATCTTTCCTCAGCAGGAGGTGTGAGTGGGTAGGTGCTCACAGCATTTAAGAACTCCAACTTTCTAATGGATAACTGATTCTCAATAAAACCTGCCTCAGCTCTTAATTATGCTTGAGAAAGCCAAGGTAGAAGAGAGCTTGAACAGCGTTAACAGGACAGTAACGTAATAATCATTATTGCCTGGCAGATCTTCTGAGCAAATGAGGACACTTAAAATAGGAGTGTTTCTCAGATGGAGGAATGAGTTTTACTGATAGAAAATAGAAAATAACAAAACAGAGTCAAATGTTTTCATTACTGGGGACTAACATAAGAGCTGTAAAGGATCTCCAGTGGTAGAGCCAGCTTGAATGTTGACTACACAGAATCAGAGAACATTAGGGATTGGAAGGAACCTCAAAAGATGATCCAGTCCAATCCTCCTGTCACAGCAGGATGCCCTAGACCAAGTAGCACAGGAACATCACCAGGTGGGTTTTAAATGTCTCTAGAGAAGGAGACTCTACAATCCTCCTGGGCAGCCCCTTCCAGGGCTATGTCACCCTCACTGGGAAGAAGTTCCTTCTCACACTGATGTGGAACTTCACAATCCCCCTGGGCAGCCCATTCCAGTACTCTGGCCAGAGTTGAAAGGGACCTTATAGGTCACCTAGGTCCAACCCCTGCTGAATAGGCAGCGACACCTTCACTAGAGCAGGTTACTCAGGGCTCCAGCCAACCTGGCCTTCAACACTGCCAGGGATCGGGCAGCCACAACTGCCTTGGGCAGCCTGTTCCAGCATCTCCCCATCCTCACAGCAAAGATTTTGTTCATCATGTGCAACCTCCATCTCCTCTACTTAAGGCTGGAACCCTTTCCCCTTGTCCTCTCACTACCACCCCTGTCAAAAGCCCTCCCCTAGCTTTCTGTAGTCCCTTCCTTTAGACATTGGAAAGCTGCTTGAAGGGCACCTGAGAGCCTCCTCTTCTCCAGGCTGAACAACCCCATCTTGTCAGCCTGTCCTCATAGGGAAGGTGCTCCTCCAGCCCTCTCATCATTTACATCTGTAGTTATAAATGTGAAATGAAAATGCAGTTAAAACACCATTCAGACGGAGGCAATTTGTACACTGGACAGAATATAAAGTCACGACCCGCAGCTCAGAAACAGTCTGGGAACAGGAATAAATGTCTACGTGGATGAAACAGTCCTTGGATGCAATTCAGATCTAGAAGGTCCCTGAGTTTCCTACCTGCAGTTGGTTAACCTGACGCAGAGACTTACGTTTGACAAGTAGACACTGCTGAAGAGTCATCTATTGTTTGAGGAGAACGGCAGCTGCCCTTACACGACACTGCTTTTAAAACTCCTTTTCAGTTTTATTCACACAAGCCGAATAAAATTCCAGATGGGTTTTTTGAAGCTGGTTTCACATGGAGATAAAGATTTCAGTTTGCTTAGATCCTAGCCCACACTCCAAAGAGGACACAGTCAAGTTTCTGCCTTGATCTGAAGTGCATTGTTGTGCTCTAACAATTACAGAGGGATCATAGAGCGCATCGAGCGCTGCAGATAATTCCATAAGCAGCACCAGCAGGTCCAACAAGGGACAAACCATCACAAACCAGACCTTCCTATACGTGAAATCAGCGAAGTTGCACTGTACATACTCTTCATGGTTCTACACGACCATGGGCCACAGAATCATTCAGGCTGGAAAAAACCCTTGGGATCATTGAGTCCGACTACCAACCCTACTCTACAAGTTCACCCCTAAACCAGATCCCCCAACACCACAACTAAGCGACTTCTAAACACATCCAGGAATGGGGACTCAACCACCACCCTGGGCAGCCCATTCAGGTGCCTGACCATGCTCTTCATAAAGAATTTCTTCCTGATGTCTAGTCTAAACCTACCCCTGCCATGTCTTCTCATGTACAGCGTGGAGCTCAAGGGGCTCCAAAGCTCCATCAGAAGCGCTGCAAATTAAAACAAACTGATGAGGACTTGCGTGCAGCTCTGCAAGAGATCATGGAGTCATATGGTGTCCAGCATGTTCTGTCACTAACCTGATCATCCTTGTATCCTTCACAGGAAAGACTGTTAACCACAGCATGAGAGAAGCACAGACTTGCGTGACTGGAGCATCTGTGAAGAAAACAAAATACGTGAGCAGCATCCTGTTCAGTCTAAGGAGATAGTAACCGCGTTCTCCCACTCTTTGGATGAGGATCCTACACACAAGATAGTAATTTCCAGCAGACTCTTCCCTATGAACAAGATAATGAGCAGGTTTCTCATTAGAGAAAGGGAATTTGCAATGGGATGTCAGGAAGTTCTTTAGCAGGTGTGGGGGCTGGATACTTAAACAGGTTGCCCAGGGAGTTGGTTGAGGCCCCATCCCTGGAGGTATTCAAAGTGAGGCTGGACAAGGCTCTGGGCAACCTGATCTAGTTGAGGTGGTCCCTAATCTCTGCAGCAGGGGTTAGACTGGATGACCATTGGAGGTGAGTGTCAGGAGGATGGAGCCAGGCCCTGCTCACTGGCATCTAATGATAGGACAAGGGACAATGGGTGTGAGCCGGAACAGAGGAGGTTCCACATCAATCTGAGAAGGACCTTCCTCCCAGTGAGGGTGACAGAGCCCTGGAAGGGGCTGCCCAGGGGGGTTGTGGAGTCTCCTTCTCAGGAGACATTTAAAACTTGCCTGGCCATATTCCTAATGCAACTAGATCTAGGGAATCCTGTTGTGGCAAGGGGACTGGAGTGGACAAACTTTTGCAGTCACTTCCAATCCCTGCTGTTCTGTGAGTCTGTGATGTCCTGACTGCTACTGGTCATTCTGTGGAAATACTGGACAGACTTATGCGCTCTTGGGGTGGTCTGTTTCAGCAGCTCAGAAATAAAAGTCTCTACATTTGTGCTGAGCTAAGACTGAGACAGAATCACAGAATCTCTCTGGCTGGAAAAGACCCCCAGGATTGAGTCCAACCATCTACCTACCTTACAAGTTCACCCCTAAACCACATCCCTCAACACCTCATCCAAATGATCTTAAACACATCCAGGGATGGCAAAAATAAAAAATCTCAGAAGAAGTTGTCTACAAGATAATTCAGAGTATATGCCCTGTACAGATGACAGGATCACAGAATCAATGAGGCTGGAAAAGACCTCTTAAGACCATCGAGCTCAGCCCAGGACCTAACATCACCCATTCGGCCAGACCAGGGCACTAAGGGCAACAGCCAGGCTGCACCTCCAAGGATGCAGACTCAGCCCCTTCCCTGGGCAGCCCATTCCAGCGCCTGCTGTGAGAAAAAACTTCCTAATATCAAGTCTACAAGACCTTCAGCTGCAACTAGCTCTTTATTTCCAAGACACACCTAAGGACTTCTGACACCTCTACAATTTTGCAGCCATCCTCACACACTGAAGTAGATGTCTGATCTTTACTAAGCTTCCAGAATGTAGCTTGTCATCAAGTTCATCCTCCCCTACATCTTGTGTGGTAGGTTTGCTCGTTAGTGAATTTAATTTTTATCCCCTCTGAGAAGCAGGAAAACTGACAGGAGAAAATGAAGTCATTGCTGTCGTTATTTTTGGGAATGCCCTGACAACGGGAACCAGCTTAGGTTTATGTAAGAGAATGGGATGCGCCGCTTATGAAAGCGTGAGCCTACCTGAAAATTGTCAAGCGCTACCCACTTTCAATCATTCCTCCTTTCTTAAGTGTGTAACACATGATGGGGGCTGGGGTTGGGAGCGGGGAAGAAAAAGGCTCCTTCCCACGCTGTATTAAAGGGCAATATGCTGCTAAAAAAACAGAAGACAGAATGTATTGGGTCCTGTCATTTTTGCCTTAACCAGCGCGGCTGCTGAAGGACAGAATAATTACACCCAGAAGACGTGCAGGGAGCGGCAGCGCTGTAGTGGAATCACATCAATAACTCGGAGCCTACTCTGAGCTTATTTTAAATATTGCTCTCTGCTCTCCCTAGATTTGGGCTATTGATTATAAAAATTGCTGCCAAGCCTCCTCTACTGCCTGACTACAGCCTGGAGTTGGTTCTTGCTGTTTGGGTTTTGGGGTGTGGTTTTTTTTTATGCTGACACTGGGTAAGATGACACTAGGGTGAATATTTGACTGAATAGGAAGAATCACAGAATCATTAGGGATTGGAAGGGACCCCGAAATATCATCTAGTCCAATCCCCTGCCACAGCAGGATCACTTCACTGGAGAAGTTATACAATCAGAATCACTCTGGGTTGGAA
>JAOXOE010000441.1:13842393-13867868 GCA_028565055.1 Phoeniculus purpureus | reverse complement strand
GATCCTGCTGTGGCAGGGGGATTGGACTGGATGATCTTTCGAGGTCCCTTCCAGTCCCTAATGATTCTATGATTCAGTTCTCTGCTTTTTGCTGGTGTCAGTGAACATCCAGGGCAGCAGCTTTAGTTTTTCTTGTATTAATGGGGACTCTGGGGTGACCTTCCAGCCCCTTTCAGGGGCTGTCTGAAAGCTGGAGGAAGGGTGTTCCCAAGGACAGGGAATGCTAGGACGAGGGTTCATGCTTTGAAGGTGGAAAAGGGCAGAGTGGGGATGGACAGGAGGAAAAAGCTGTTGAATCTGAGGGTGGGGGATCCCTGGAACAGGCTGCCCAGAGAGGTGGTGGAGTCTTCATCCTTGGAGCCATTCAGGGTCTGTGTCTCTAGGCAACCTGGGCAGGTCAGTGCTGGCCCTGCTTGTTGTCATTGTAGGGGGGTTGGACTAGATGCCCTTTGGAGGTCCCTTCCAACCCAACACATTCTGTGATTGTACTGAGGCAGTTTGCTCTGCAGTTGGGTCTGATGCAGGACCAGGTTGCCCTGCCGTGCACACACATCGCTGTCAGTGACGGTCCTCACAGCTGCTTGTGTTACCTTCTCAGGAGCTGCAGGGAAGGAGAAATTCAGACCAAATAGCCAATATGTCTAATTTCACCAGAGGTATCTCCATCAGACCTCAAAGATTGTCCGCTTCCTGCAATACGTGGAGACTTCACCCAACTCTCTTGCTGCTCTCGAGAGCCTCCCTCTGTACCAAGGAAATGATGCCAGCAGAGGGCTTTTTCCCCAGAGTTGGCTGTTCCCATCAGCTCACCCCTGCAGACCTCGCAATCAGAGGGGTGACCCTTGACCCGCAGGCTCTGCAGATGCTCATTAAACTGCAGACTCTGTTAGAAGTCTCCTGCCCTCCCTTAGACCACCCCTGCGAATCAGTTTTGGCTGGGGCAATGAGTGCTTCCTCTCATGTGAGGAACCTAGGAAGGACAGGGCATGCCTGCTGCTAGCTGTCCCCACTCAGCATCACCCACAGGGCTCTGGTGTTAGTTGCTCTCATCCCCAAGAGGTGCCAGCCCACCTTTAACTCTCATTTGTGAGTGAAGTGGAGAAACAACCCTGCATGTGGCTTTGAGGGTGGGGGACTGTCCCAGGGTTTGTGTCTCTCCTGTTCTCTCTTCCTCATAAGCTTCAGTGCTTCTCCTTTTCTCTGGGAAGAGCGGCTTATGGGAGCAAACAAACACATCTTAGCTGGAGCTGTGGGTTTGTGTCCATCCCTTCGGGGCCAAGCTTGTTCATGCCTCTCCTGCCTGTTACATGATAGACTCAAATTAAGGGTTGGAAATAGGGAGTGAGGAATGATCCTCAGGAAATAAGACTCTGAGCTAGAAACAACTCATCAGACTGTTCTCAGCTGCTGTTCTCCTGGCTGTGTTTGTAAATAAATGGTGTGGCTGGGGCCTCAGGTGGGGGACAAGGCTACTGAGTGGACCTGGACACGGAGCTCCATTGCAGCATGGAGATCATCTGCACTCTCTTCTCTGACCGCCACAGCTGCCCTGGTCTGTGAACCAACACGCAGAGACAGAAGAAACTGCTGGATCTGTAGAGCATTTCTGGGTCTAGCACCTGGCATTCATGGGGTCACCCCTCCAGGCTCCTTTTTTCCCAGCTCCCTCAGCCTTTCCTCAGCAGGGAGATGCTCCACTCCATCATCTCTGTGGCTCTGCGCTGGGCTCTCTCCAGCAGCTCTGTGTCCTTCTGGCATTGAGGGGCTCAGAACTGGACACAACATTCCAGATGTGGTCTCCTCAGGGCAGAGAAGAGGGGGAGGAGAACCTCTTTGGATCTTTTGATCCACCCCAGGATACCGTTGGCCTTCTTGGTCACCAGGGCCCATTGCTGGCTCACAGTCATCCTGCTGGCCACCAGGACCCCAGGGTCCCTTTCTGTTACACTGCTTTCCAACCAATTCAGTCTTTTGTCTTGAAGAAAAACACTCCAGTAAATCTTCCCTGTATTTGAATCTGAAATGATATTCTTGCAGTGTTTCAGGTTTTAATGGGAAAGCATAAAACTAAATGGGTAGTTTATGGATATTTGCATCAAACAAGTGTTGTGCTTAAGTTGAATATGGTTTGTATATTTTATACCAAATGTTGTGTAGCACACGTACTTGAGTTGTTCTGGACAGATTCCAAACCTGTCTGGATGTGATCCTGGGCAACCTGCTCTTGTTGAAGTTTCTGTAGCAGGGGAGATGGACTGGATGATCTCTAGAGGTGATGACTGGATTATATCTTCATAGAATCAGAGAACGGTTTAGGTTGGAAGGGACCTTAAAGATCAAGTTCCAACCCCCTGCCATTGGCAGCGATGCCTCTCACCAGACCAGGCTACCCAGAGCCCCATCCAACCTGGCCTTGAATACTTCCAGGGATGGAACAGCCACAGCCTCCCTGACAACCTGTTCCAGGACCTCAGCACCCTCACAGGGAGGGATTTCTGCCTAAGATCATCTTTATTTCTTTTGAAATTACGATAATCTGCCAGTTGAAAGGATGTGCAAAATCAAATGGAACTGTTTTGCAGGCAGTGCCTTTCCACAGAGCTGGGACAGCTTCTCTCTCAGGCCCTGCTTTTCCAGCTGCTTGATGCAGAAGATGTGGAAAGATGTTCCCTGCAGAAGAGACTGTTTTATTCTAGCTGTTTCAAGCTGGGGACATCCCAAGTGAGCTGACAAAGCCATTAGACGGTGGTAGCAGTTCCATTGTGTTGAGAAAGGGTTAAATTTTGGGTTTGAAGTGCAGCGCGTTATAAGCCCTTATAGGTAGGAGGCAAATATTAAACGTTGATGCCTTGATTGTTGTCTTTGTGTGCTCAAATTACTGCTTCTTCTCCCAAATCACTAATCATAGGATGAGGGGAAGTGGCCTCAAGTTGCGTCAGGGGAGGTTTAAATTGGTTCTTAGGAAGAAGTTCTTTCCTGAGAGTGGCTCGAAACTGGGACAGGCTGCACAAGGAGTTGGTGAAGTCCACATCAGAGGTGTTTAAAAACCGAATAGCTAGAGCCCTTGAGGCCGTAGTGTAGGAGTTAGGGAGGTGTTGGGCTGAGGGCTGGACTTGATGATTCCGGATGTCCTTTCCAGCCATGATGATTCTGTGGTTCTGAGAGTGGGGTTAAACGTTGGACTTGATGATCTTACATGTCTTTTCCAACCTGAATGTTTCTGTGATTCTGTATGGTTGGGCTCAGTGACCTGGGACGTTCTTTCCAACCAGGAATATTCTGTGACTCAGAATTTATTCTTCTGAAAACACGGATGTTTTGTTCTCAGCTTCTGTCTCTGTGCTCTTTTTCCACGGTATAATGAATGAGTGGAAATTTTCCAGCATCAGCAGTCTGAGGAGGGTTCTAATGAGCAAACCTAGAAAGAAGAAAATTGCGCATCGCTACGGCTGAGGTGTCGGTATCAAAGGCCTGTTGTAACAAAAAGAAAAGGACACTTCTTACATGGGAAAGATATAATAAGTGTAATTCATTAGAGTTGTGGAGAGAGCAACAATTCATCTTGTACAGGAGCACTGAGAAATTCTAAATGAATGCATTTATCATTTGCTGCATCCTTTTGGTGTTTGGATCCAAACGGTTGCTCAAATTAATAGGGCGCTAGAGGTTTGGCCCAGACTTCAGGGGATACTTGTTCCACACAGAGACTTCCACACAAGGTTGGCTGTGCTGGGGATGGAGTGAAATCCTGCAGAAACCCCTTCTTTTGAGTATCGATATGTGATAGAGTCACTTCATGGAATCACAGAACATTAGGGATTGAAACGGACCTCGAAAGATCATCTAGTCCCATCTCCCCGCCACAGCAGCATCCCCTAGATCCATCGCACAGGAACATATCTAGGCGGGTTTTAAACGTCTCCCTGGGCAGCCCCTTCCAGTGCTCTGTCACCCTCACTGTGAGGAAGTTCCTTCTCATATTTATGTGGAACCCCCTGTGTTCCAACTCACATCCATTGCTCCTTGTCCTCTTGTTAGATGACATTTAAATCAACTCAAAGCAGTGATTTAAAGCCAAATGCCCAGTAAAAGCATAAACCAGTCATGAAACATGAAACCGTGCTTGCACAGACAGAAGATGTGGAGAGGGAGTAAAGGAGAGATCCACCTTCATTTCTGAGCAGAGTCATAGCAGATCTGGCAATGGAGATAAAGTTTTCCTAGATTATGTTGACTCCTCAGGGCATCCAAACCGCTGATGGGCATCGTTTACTCTGCTCAGCGGCTTTGCAATGTTTTCACAAGTTGTGTTTAGCTAACATTTCCTACCCTTCCAGAGAAAATCAGCTCTGTAGTGCTGTTCACAAAAAAATGTGTAAATGTGAACTTGTGAAAAGATTTTCTGAATGTCTGTTGCTTGCAATGATCTGAATGACTCGTTTTTCTTTATAAGCAATTTTGTTTTAATTTATAGAATTTGAAACAGAGGAGTGACTGAGCGCTCTTGTAACTGACGCAGTGTGGTCTGGACGATCAGGTAGAGAGGTGGACTGTGAACTGGCTGTGGGATAGAAGCCATAGAGTAGTGGTCAATGGGACAGAGTCTACTTGGAGGCCTGTATGTAGTGGAGACCCCCAAGGATCGGTACTGGGATCAGTACTGATCAATCTTTTTATTAATGACTTGGATGAGTCCCCCAGGAGTTGAGGGGAGGCCTCCCCAGTGCCCAGTACATGGGGAGCACTCTGTAAATGAGGTCTGGAATGGCTCATTGATCTGATTTATTTGTGTTTTGTTAAATCCAACTCTCTGTGGCCGAAACCATTGCCATCAACAGGTTTCTAGACGCTTGCTCAATGTGTTTGCATGAATTTAGCTGATGTTATCTGAATTTCATAAAATCAGAGAATTATTCATGAAGCAGGGAAAGTGTTTCAGTTTTCAGCCAGAGCTCCAGGTTTCTGTGCTGAACTTTGGAGGTTTCATATTCAGAGCTAGGCTGGAATAGTAGCTGTTCCCTTAAGGAAAGAGTTAATCACGTATATGGTAGGGGTTTAGAACTAGGGGATCTCTAGGGTTTCTTCTAACCTGAATCATTCTGTGAGCTGTTACGTATCTTTACTCCTTGGGATTGACTTCTTTTGGACTCAAAAGACTCCTGGAAGCAGAGTTGACTGGAATAAATCTACAGTTCTAACCTGTTCTTCTCCTCTTCTGAAAGCAGCAACAATAATGATTTTTTGCTATTCTGGTGAGAACATTTCCTCGCATCCCTACCCTAATGAGGTGACCTTTAGATGATGCATCTATTTCTTTCCTCGATGTTGTGTACCTGACCTTCTAAGAGTTACTAGCAAAAATATGGCTGTTATGAAGTGGAAGAATTTAGACATCAGCAGTAGCTCCTGTTACCTCCAGTCCAGCACACTGAAATAAAATATTAAACCAGCAGTTGGAAAAAAATAAACAGCTACACAAAAAGACTGGATTTCACAGAATCACAGAATATTAGGGACTGGAAGGGACCCTGAAAGATCATCCGGTCCAATCCACTCGTCACAGCAGGATCCCCTAGATCCGATCACATAGGTTTAGAACCCACATGACCAGGTGGGCTTTAAACGTCTCCAGAGGAGACACCTGCCCTGGGCAGCCCCTTCCTTCCGGCGCTCTGTCAACCTCACCATGAAGATGAAGAAGTTACTTCTTATATTGATGTGGAACAGCCTGTGTTCCAGCTCACAACTGTTGCCCCTTGTCCTATCATTAGATGACACTGAGCAGAGCCTGGCTCCATCCTCCTGACACTCACCCTTCACATTTTTATAAGCATTAATGAGGTCAAGTTTGTTCCTTTGTGATCTGCCGTATGTTCCATGGTGCTGTTTGAGTAGGAGGGTTGGACTTGATGACCTCTGGAGGTCCCTTCCAACCCCTAATAATCTGTGTGTTTATGTATTGTCATTAAAATGATTTAGTTACTGCATTTCACTAACAAAACAGCCACAGCAATTTCATTTAGTGGGAAGCAGAGGGAATTTTGCAGTTTCTTAAAGCCTTATTTTCAATATTAAAAAAAAGAGTAAAATCTGATACTTATTTTGAATTTAAAAAATCTAAAATATCGTTTATTTAAAAAACAGTGTAAAGTCTCATTTTTATTTAATTTTAATTAAGAAAAATATCAACAGATTTTATGAAACACTCTGGAATCTCACCAGGTTGCTTCTCTTAAATTTTGAGGCCATGTTTTTGGGACAGCAGAGGTGTTGAGGATTTTACGTGCAATATCATAGAATCTTAGAATGATAGAATGACCAGAGATGGAAAGGACCTTAAAGATCATCCAGTTCCTACCCCTCTGCACTGCACAGGCAGGGACACCTTCACTAGAGCAGGTTACTCAGGGCCCCAGCCAACCTGGCCTTCAACACTGCCAGGGATGGGGCAGCCTGTTCCAGCATCTCTCCACCCTCACAGCAAAGAATTTGTTCCTCATGGCCAACCTCCAGTCTCCCCTCTTCAAGTCTAGGACCCTTTCCTCTCACTACCACCCGTGTCAAAAGCCCTCCCTTAGCTTTCTTGTAGCCCCCTTCAGAGATCCGAAAGCTGCTAGAAGATCATCTGGGAGCTTCCTCTTCTACAGGCTGAACAATCCTAACTTGCTCAGCCTGTCCTCAGAGGGAAAGTGCTCCAGCCCCTCTGAGCATTTGAGTTGTTCTCCTCTGGACACCTTCCAGAAGCTCTGTCTTTCTGATGTTGGGGATTTGAAAACTGGACCCAGCACTCCAGGTAGGGTCTCACTGGTGTAGAGGAGAGGGGGAGAATCTCCTTGCTCAACCAACTCTCACCGCTTCTTTTGCTGCAGCCCGGGACACAATCTGCTTTCTGTGCTGCAAGTGCACACTGATGGCTCCTGTTCAACTGGTGCTCTACCAGTATCTCCAAGTCCTTCTCCTCAGGACTGTCCTCTATGCTTTCTCTTCCTAAAATCTTGACAGCTAAACTGTGTCACCTGAAAAAACCTCTGTAAACTCCAGTCCAATCTGGCAGCTAAAGGAAGTGGTGTGCAGGAGCTAGATGGGCTCTTTGATGCTTTGGAGAGTTTAGTTGTGTTTGGCGCTGGCTCTGGCTCTTTGGACAGCCTGTCATTAGTTCTATTTTTCGCTCAGCTGATTTTAGCTGTGACCATCTCCAAGCTGTGTCAGCGGAAGCAACGCCGACAATGAAATGTTCTTTGGAGTCGTATTTTTAGATCCTGGGTGATCAAATGAGAGCTGAACTGTTGCACAGCTTTTCCATGTAGCAGCTGCTGTTGAAACTGGACACTGTGGAGAGTACAGTTAAAGTCTGGGATTGGTTGGTCAGGGTGACTGTTGAGGCATCATGAATGATTAAGGGACTGGGGCATCTATCTCGTGAGGAGAGACTGAGAGATTTGAGGCTTTTTACTGTGCAGCAGAGAAGACTGTGAAGGGACTTAATCATCGTCTATAAAAAGATGAGGGTTGGGTGTCAAGAAGACAGTCTCCTTTCACTTGCACCCTGTAATGGGACAGACTGGCTATAGCACTTTGTGCCCTGGTCTGGGTGATTGTGGTGATGTTAGGTCATGAGCTGGGCTGGATGATCTTAGAGGCCTTTTCTAGTCTCAATAATTTTGTGATTCTGTGATTAATAATCATATAGTTCTAACCCCCTGCCATGGACAGAAACACCTCCCACTAGACCAGGATTCTGGTTACTCAAAGCCCCATCCAACGTGGCCTTGAGGGCAGCTGTTCATGGAGCATCCAGAGCTTCACTGTGAGTTCCTCACTTCGTAGGGAGGAACTTCTTCATAATGTCTAATCCAGATCTTCCATCTTGTAGTTTGAAACCACTGTAGAAACTTTCCAAGAAACTTACTCAAAACTTTTCTGAACCTGGGGATGCTCTCTCCCCCCGCTCTTTTTTCCCCACCTTGTTTTGTTTCTGAAGAAAAGATCTTACGGGCTTCCCAGGGGCATTGTGGAGTCTCCTTCTCTGGAGACGTTTAAAACCCACTTGGCTGTGGTCCTGTGTGACTGGATCTATGGGATCTTGCTGTGGTGGGGAGATTGGACTGAATGATCTTTCCGGGTCCCTTCCAATCCCTACTGTTCTGTGGTTCTGTTATTCCGGAATAGGCAGGAACTGTATGGTTAGGACACTCCTGAAGGACACAAGAAACTGGAGTTCAACTTACTACTTTGCCCTGGAAACATCTACACCCTCTACAAATGATTTAGTTGCCTTAAGGCTTTTCAACATCACACTCTCTCTCAAGTCTGCAGTAAAACAGAGTTTATGTGGTGATATGATCACCTAAAGCTTTTACTATAAAGCAAATATATGGGGAAAACCTACTTTTTTTAGGATAGACCCTTGGCCAGCTGCTACACAGACACTTCACGCAGCCTGAGGGCTGCTTTGCACGATCACAGCTCTGAAAACCTTCCAGCCAGCAGTGCAGAAGAAACAAGAAATGAGGATTCATTCCCTGGCGTTATTATATTTAAAGAAACAGAGGGGAGTAGAACATGGAGGAACAGCACTGGCAAGCATGATAAATTGCTCTAAGTCAAGAGGTCTGACTAACACATACTTTCCTTCAATCTCAAACCTGCTTTTTGAGTTTATGCGCTAAGAAAAAATCAAAAGAGCTTTTCCTCCTGGTTTCTTTTGCTGATTTGTTGGCGTTTTCAATAAAATGCTGTATTTGTGAGGTTATTGTTTTCTCCTTCGCCTTGAATGAACAAAACAGGAAGAAAAAGGAAAACACACGGAAAGGGGGAAGAGGAAGGCAGCAATGGCTTTATTAAGGTTTATTTTCTTTCTTTGCTTAGATCTGGCACCCAAATTTTACTTCTAATTCTTGGCTGAAGCATAAAGAATGGAGAAAGAGTATTTTAACCGAACAGTTCTTACCTTTTCTCCTGAAATTTACAGTCTGGACTTCCCTCCTTCATTTCTACTTCATGGTAAAAAAATTAAAGATAATTAGATTTCTTTACATTTGAGCACACCTGGCTAATGTGGGTGAGAATTGCTCCTGCTGGCTTGTCTCTGTGAAAAGAGATCTGATTTATCAAGAACCTAACCATGATGACAGATACTGCTATAAATCCTCAGTCTTCAAACTATGGGAGGATTCCATTGCTGGTTTGAGGCTGCACCTTGAGTACTGGGACCAGTTTTGGGCACCTCAGTGCAAGGGAGGCATCAAGGCGCTGGAGCAAGTGCAGAGGAGGGCAGCAAAGCTGGGGAAGGCCTGGAAAACAAACCTGATGAGAGATGGAGAGAGTTGGGGCTGTTTAGTTTGAGGAAGAGGAGGCTGGGGGGTGACCTCATTGTTCTCTACAACTATCTGAAAGGACATTTTAGAGATGTTGGTGCTGGTCTCTTCTCATAGAAGACAGAACCAGAGGGAAGGGCTTCAAACTCCAACAGGGGAGGGTTAGACTGGACTTCAGGAAGAAATTCTTCCCAGAGAGAGTGGTCAGGCACTGGAATGGGCTGCCCAGGGTGGTTGTCAAGTCCCATTCCTGGATGAGTTTAAAAGTAGCTTAGATGTAGTGTTGGTGGATCGGGTTTAGGGGTGAACTTGCAGAGTAGGGTTGGTGATTGGACCGAATGATCTCAGGAGTCTTTCAACCTGCATGATTCTGTGATTCTGGTAACTGCTTTTTATTTGAGACTGAATACTCTGCATTTTTCTTCATTTTTAATCAGAGTCCCAAGACAGAAAGTTTTGTGACCTTTTCAGAGGTGACTATAGCTGCTTCTTAACTAAATTCTGCTGAAGTAACCTATGAGCTTTCTAATATTTTATAGCTATTCTTGCGGTGGCAAAAGCTTTCTTTCTTCAACAGATTCTGGGGTTGTTTTGGGGTTCTTTTTGGTTTTGTTATAGCTGCTAGGAGCCCCATCTTACAGTGTTTAGGATTTGTTCCACTGTTGACCAACATTTTGTCATATGAGAGAAATTCTGCAATATACAGCAAGAAAACGTCATCTCCTGTTAAACACCACCAAGTGTTCAACAAAAAGACCTGGGGGTCTTTTCCAACCGGAATGATTCTGTGATTCTTTGATAGATGAATCATAAAAAAAAAAAAAAATCCATGCAGAATTTCTTTCATCCTTAGTCAAACTCTTCGGGAAATGAAGCTGGTGTTTATAAGATAAGGATTTTAGGGAGCAAAGCTGCGTAACCCTTGCTTTGTTGGTATGTTTTTAAGGTGGGAAGCATGAATTATTTACTGGTCAATACCAGTAAATCAAGAAACATTTAAACCAGCAGATTAGCTGGTCCCACTGATGCATTTGCAGATCTTTTTCCATTGATTGAGATCTCATGTGAAATACTCAGCTTTGAAGTCTTAATATATTCTCTCATTAAGTCAGTCTTTGAGAGATGTCAGTGGTTCTTTTATTGCACCTGCCAGTCTCCAAGATGAACAGAAGCGAATATTCTCAATCGTTTGTAGCAGGTACTATTCAACCAGCAATATAAAATCTCTCCTAGCATTTAAAATCCGTGTAACTCCATGCATTGCAGAGTCTATTTGGGAATGCTGTCACATACATGATAATCCGTAATGGCCGATCAGAGCCAAAGTCATAATCTATCCATGAAGGAATTCCAGTGTTCCTCCAAATTTTGCAGCTGAAGAGATTCTTATGTGAAACTGGAGTAGTGAGATTGAGATTTGGTGTGTTAGGAGTCAAGCAGTGTTAAACTCAGGTTAGTC
Source organism: Phoeniculus purpureus (assembly GCA_028565055.1). Taxonomy (NCBI): domain Eukaryota; kingdom Metazoa; phylum Chordata; class Aves; order Bucerotiformes; family Phoeniculidae; genus Phoeniculus; species Phoeniculus purpureus. Next base: position 13,857,092 of record JAOXOE010000441.1, on the reverse strand, counting down.
TTGTGTTCAGCCTTTGATAAAGCCTAGTTTGGTTTGAATATTAGTACAGAATGATAGGACAAGAGGCAATGGGTATGAGCTGGAACACAGGAGGTTCCACATTAATATGAGAAGGAACTTCTTCCCAGTGAGGGTGACAGAGCACTGGAACGGACTGCCCAAGGGTAGTTGTGGAGTCTCCTTCTCTGGAGACGTTTAAAACCCACCTAGCCATGTTCCTGTGCGACTTGGTCTAGGGGACCCTGCCGTGGCAGAGGGATTGGACTGCATGATCATTCGAGGTCCCTTCCAATCCGTAATGTTCTGTGGTTCTGTAATTAGAGTTTTGGGTTGTAAAAGCTTATTACTAGAACTTCAGATAACCACTATTTTCACTGACAAAAATGCTAACTACTGCTCCAACTAGATTTCATTAACTTGCTTTCTGTGTATTTAGAGCAATCTGTTTCAGATATCTTAGCTGGTTCTTTTGTTTTATTTCTCCAGACTGTATAGCCAGTGCCGGTTTTATTCAGGAGCATTCAAGAGGAGGCTGTTAAACCATCTTACAGGTGCCTTTTAGTAAAGTTTCTTTATATTTTGTGGCACATCTCATTTTTTCGAGCTCCTTGTACAGCTGCTGTGATTCATTTGAACACCGAGGCCTTGTTTCACTTGGTGTTTGACTACAGCTCAATCATGACGAGTTAATTTCCTGTCGTTTTTAAGTGAATTAGTGTAATTCACGTAGATATCCATCACAGCATATTCAGCTCCCGCGTTTTAATTTATTTCCTTTAATCTTGGATTATTCTCTGCAGTCCCATCCTTAGCCTTGGGCCTGCTTCAGTCTGCACAGCTCTGAGTGGAAGTGTCATGACTGGAAATGAGAAGTTGTTTTTTTCAATGTCCCCCTTCTCAGCCTGTTCATTGATTTCACATTATGCAGTAGACACAGTCTACAGGTTTAACGTCAGGTTGTGTTATTTTACGGCCTTTCAAACGGACCACTGTTTGCTACTCATAGTTCTAGTTTAATTCTCCTCTTGTAAGCTCGCGTTCCATCAATTTAGATTTAATTACCCTAACGACTGAAGCCGATCAAGTTAATTTACATTAAGCTATAATTGTTCTGTATTAATTTTCCATACTAGTACATTTAACCAAGTTTTAGACCAATTAATCATTGAATATTGGTTTTAAGAGTTTCAATCTAGTATCCAGTTTCAAACAATTTTGTATGGTTTCGAAGCTGATGACCTGTTACAGTAGATTCCATTTCTGTCTTTTGTTGTAGGATCAGTAGCTGCTCAGCTCTTCAGTTGATTGTTCGTAGGGGGATTGGACTAGATGATCTTTCAAGGTCCCTTCCAATCCCTAATGTTCTGTGATTCTGTGATCTAACTGGTTTAGCTCTACAAATACTTTAAAGTTCTTTGTTCATGGTGGATTTATAGAAAATATGATGAGTTTTATTCTTCACAATATTTGCTGCAGTATTGGAACTTGCTTACAGCTTAGGTTTCACCTCAGCTTGCTCTGCGAACCAGGTCCACTCTTGTTTATGAGCTGTAATTCCATGCATTTACAGGACACGCTCCAAACCAAATATATATTCCACAGTATATTAAGACTTCATATTGTTGAGGGTCTTTTAATTCTTTAAAACAAAAAATCATGTAAGCTCTCCTTTCTGTATTCGTGTTTTACAACATAGATGCCTCAGGGCAGAGATAAATTCTCGCTTGAAGTGCTGCATACTTGAATATTAGTTTTATGAGTGCAATGGGAGTTTAGGGCTTCTGCTGAAATAAAGATTCTGGTAATAATATTTTGTGAAATTTTATAATTTTTATGATTTTAAACTCTTAATATTTGAATGGAATAGTTTTGTACTGCTGGGTTCTACAGCACAGCATCATTAGTTCAAATTAAGATAATTCTCACTAATGAAGCATGAAATATCTGCCAGCCAGATTGCAGTTAACAGCTTAGTTTTCTGTATTTAGTTCCAAATATGAGTCTGTCTGCTTGCTGTGTTTTACTCTTTCTGCATTAGTTCTGCTTTCATAGAATCATAGAATCATCATGGCTGGAAAGGACCTCCAGGATCATCATGTCGAGCCCTCAGCCCAACAGCTCCCTAACCCCTACACCTCAAGTGCTCTAGCTACTTGCTTTTTAAACACCTCCAGGGATGGGGACTCCACCACCTCCTTGGGCAGCCTGTTCCAGTGCCCATCCACTCTCTCAGCAAAGAGCTTCTTCCTAAGATCCAATCCAGCTCCTCCCTGACGCAACTTGAGGCCATTTGCCCTCATCCTATCATTAGGAACTTTGAAGACGCAACCAGCAGCAGCCTCCCTGCAACCTCCTTTGAGGTAGCTGTAGAGATCAAGAAGGTCTCCTCTTAGCCTCCTCTTCTCTAGACTAAATAACCCCAGTTCCCTCAGCCACTCTTCACAGGGCCTGTTCTTCAGCCCTCTCCCCAGCCTCATTTCCCTTCTCTGGCCCCTCAATGTCCTTCTGATCCTGTGGAACCCAAAACTGGACCCAGTACTCAAGGTGCGGTCTCATAAGAACAGGGGCACCATCACCTCCCTCCTCCTGCTGGTTACTGCATTCCTGATCCAGACCAGGATGCTGTTGGCCTTCTTGGCCACCTGGGCACCCTACTGGCTCCTGTTCAGCCGACTGTCAATTAACACCTCTAGGTCCTTTTCTACCAGGCAGCTCCCCAGCCTGTACCACTCTGACAGCAAAATCAAAACACAGCCAGTTCTTCAGCTGTAACAAATCCATTTTGAATTGCAGGTGGTAGTGTCAGAATTCAAAGTTCAGATTGCAGAATGACGAATGATGTTGGTTAATGTGGGAGGAGCAGAACAAACCCCAGAATCTTCTCTCGTTGTACCCAGACTTCAACAGCTCAATAGACCATTTTTTATACACGTATAGTTGAATTGATTTATAGTCTTTAATTAAAATTGCAATAAATAATACGGAAATACCCTGTATCACATGCAGAATGATAGTTCAGTGAGATATTTCTGTGCCGGGAGTAGGTAGAATCGTTGTCTTGCTGCTTGGCTGTTTGGAAGTGAATTTTTTGGGCCACTTTTCTTAACTGTATAAGCAGGAGCTTAGAAGGAAATAATTTCATTACCAAAGACACTTGAGCTTATGCTTTCTAAAAGTTTTCTGTTTTGCCTGTCTCTTGAATTGATGAAATACCGAATGTGGTTAGGAAAGTTAATGTGGAGTAGTGCTGTGGCCTTAACGCAAAGGAAGTAGTAAAACTCCTCATAATATCAGAAGCAGTAGATCAGTGCGACTTCTGTAATGAGCTCAAAACTTGTGGAACATTTGTGAATCAGCAAAGTGTGTTTCTGCTTTACACGGGAATCTTTGTATTCGGATACTTTAGAGCAGTGACATACCTGCAGCTGATGTCTGACAACTTCATAGCCACAGTATGCTCTTGTACAGGTTCTTCTAAGGCACAGGCCTTCAGAAATAGTTGCTTGATTCTCAGGTATTATGTAGGTTGATTCTGTAGGTACAGTTAGGCATGACACCATGGTAATGTCTGTGGGACCATTCCAGTAGAATAGAGGAGAGCAATGCAAATGATCAGAGGGCTGGAGCACCTCCCCTCTGAGGACAGGCTGAGCAAGTTTGGGTTGTTCAGCCTGGAGAAGAGGAGGCTCCCAGGTCACCTTCTAGTAGCTTTCCACTTTCTGAAGGGGGCTACAAGAAAGCTGGGAGAGGGCTTTCGACATGGGTGGTAGTGAGAGGACAAGGGGAAAGGGTTCCCTCCTTGAAGAGGGGAGAATGAGGTTGGACATGAGGAAATACTGTTTGCTGTGAGGGTGCTGAGATGCTGGAACAGGCTGCCCAAGGCATTTATGGCTGCCCCATCCCTGGCAGTGTTGAAGGCCAGGTTGTCTGGGGCCCTGAGTAACCTGCTCAGTGAAGGTGTCCCTGCCTGTGCAGTGCAGGGGGGTTGGAACTGGATGATCTTTAACGTCCTTTCCAACCCTGGCCATTCTGTGATTCTATGACTCTGTCTTGACCCTTAGATTAGACCTGTGTGATCTTACTGGGCTGCAGGAAGAATGTTGAGAGGGCCAGAGCCACTTCTTGAATTATTGAAGAAGTTATGTTTCTTGTCAAAAGACGCTGAGAGTTCTTCCTGCCCTTCAAGGACAACAAACCCTGATTATCCCAGTGTGCAATCTGATGAAAATCAGAATGTGTTGAATTAGGGATTTTTTTTCCAGCAGACTTTTCCTTTTTGGAATTTGAGCTTCATAAATTTCCCAGCAAGCCTGGACAACTTCTTGCAATGAAAAGAGCACCTGATGATGATACTCAAGTATCAGAATTACCCAAAATTACAGACAGGAACCTGGATTTCTTCCTCTTTGCTATAAAGAAACCCTCAAATTGGCTGAAACTGTTAGGATCGGCTTCTGCTCGAGCCCTTAAATAAAAATGAGACCCAACCCTAGGAAAATTGTCACAGGTATTGCTGCAAGTATTTTCTCCAGTGATGACTTCATCCTCACCCCATGTTTACTGTTAACAAAACTTCCAGGTGAAGTCTAACTTCCTTATGATTTATTTTTGATTATAATTTGATGAGTAAAATGTCAACAGAATTAAGTCAAATCAAGGCACTTTGCTTAGGGGTGAGTAGATAGGTATCACAGGGTTATTTTTGTGACTGTTTTCTGTAGGGTGAATCTTTCTTTCCCTGTGGGGCATCTCACATGTAATGTTCTGTTACCTAAAGCTCTCCTGTGTGGCTTTTAGTATCAGCGATACTGAGGAACCTGCAAACTTGTGTTGTTGAGGGAAAAGGGAAAATTCTTTAACGATAGGACAGGTGGCAGTGTGTGCGAGCTGGAACACAGGAGATTCCATGTCAATATGAGAAGGAACATCTTCACGGTGAGCGTGACAGAGCACTGGAAGGGGCTGCCCCAGGGGGGTTGTCTGGGGACAAATGTCTGGAGATGTTTAAAACCCACCTGGATATGTTGTTGTGTGACTTGGTCAAGGTGATCCTGCTGTGGTGGGAGATTGGACTGGATGATCTTTCGAGGTCCCTTCCAGTCTCTAATGTTCTGTTTTTCTTTCATCCTGCTGCACCCCACACTGCTTTGTATTACTCCCACTGTTGTCTTTAACTGATATGAGGAACCTGCAAAGTTGGGTAGTTAGGAGGCAAGAGGGAAATTCCTGCTGCACCCCACACTGCTTTGTCTTGGTCCCACTGTTGTCTTTACCAGTGCTTTAGACTGAGGCCCTATAAAATATTCTCATGGAACCTCAAGTATTACACAAACAGTGTGAAATTTAAACAATACAGTATCTGTATTTATTATATATTTATTTTAAGAATTACTTGTTGATATGAACCTTTGTAATTGGGGTTGAGGAGCAGCAAAGCTGCTAAACTACCTCTGCAGCTGCTCTGCAGCTCCATTGAACATTCATGGTGTGCTGCTGCCTGCAGATGCCTGTCACATCTGAGATGAAGTCTTGCTAAATCCTCTTCCCAAGTCTTAAATGAGGACATTTTTCATAAGAACTTTGTGCAGCGAATTGTCTTGCAGCTGTGAGCAGATCACAGGTAATACCACTGTAGCTGTAGGAGGGAATGTTGTTTCTTCCCAAAAGAAAAATGTGTTTTGTAGCATAAATCATCTGCCCAAGGTGCTAACATTGAGAGAGCGCTTGAGTGAGCAACAGAAATGACGTAATGAGAGTGGAAAGTCAGTTGTAGGAAGGAAAAGAGTAAGGAATGATCCAGCAGAAGACACGGAGATGTGAAATTAATTTGCATTTTGGGTTGGCTTCTGCAAATGAATTGCAGCAGTTGTCTAATGAGGCTTTTCTGAAACTGTAGCACGGATTTATACTGATAAAAGAAATAAAACCCCCCACCCACACCCCTTTCTCCTGTCGTAACGACATCCTATTATTAACTAACTCGCTTTCCTAAGCTGTCACTTTATGGGATGAAAGCACATGCAGAAGCAAATGAAGCCTAGCGACGACGTATTGTGCACAAAAGTGGTTCCGCTGGATTATTCATACACCTGACGATCCAATTAGGGGAACGTTTTTTTTCTTCAAGTGTGAAATTTCATGCGAGTTGAAAGGGAGCCTTAAAAATAGTAATGGATGCAGTTCTGTTTGGAAGATGTCAGATAATCATGTCATTTTTCAATAATGAATTAATTAGGGTAGCTGTGTTTTTTCGTGTGCACAGTGTAATTACTTTTCCTCTGAGGATCTCAGAATCATACAAACAGTATTTAATTAGGTCTCTAAACACCCATTTGAGCTAATCATTGTCTTTCTCTACTGGTAGGAAATTGAGGTACCAAGAGGTGAAGTGATGACATTCCTGAGTTAAGAGAAACATCATAGTCTGGATTTTTTTTTCTTCATGTTGCAACAGATCTCTTGGTTTTTAATGCTTAGTTAAAAATGGTAAAACATGAGTTTATAAGAATTCAGTCTCCATTGTAGAGTAGGTGAAGCATCTCTTGAATTAAAGACTATAAGAAAGAAAACTCTTCAAACTTCTCAAGTCTTTCTCTTGTTCTAGGGATTTAACTTGCAGGGTGGGGTTGGTTTGATGGTTGAACTGGATGATCGTGTAGGTCTCTTCCAACCTGAATGCTTCTGTGATTGTGTGATCATAGAATCATTCAGGTTGGAAAAGACGTCCAGGATCATAGAGTTCAACCATCAACCCTACTCTACAAGTTCACCCCTAAAACAGATCCCCCAACACTACATCTAAGTGACTTTTAAGCACATCTAGGGATGGGGACTCAACCACCACCCTGGGCAGCCCAGTCCAGTGCCTGACCACTCTCTCCAGGAAGAATTTCTTCTGATGTCCAGTCTGAACCTCCCCTGCTGAAGGTTGAAGCCCTTCCCTCTGCTTCTGTTGTTACATAGCGGTGAGAAGAGCCCAGCATCAACATCTCTACAGTGTCCTTTCAGATAATTGTAGAGAGCGATGAGGTCTCCCCTCAGCCTCCTCTTCCTCAAACTAAACAGCCCCAAGTCTCTCTCTCTCTCATAAAATTTGTTCTCTAGGCCCTAAATATAAATTGAACAACCCCAAAAGGAATAATCTCAGACACAACCTGGTTAGCAGCAATCAGTAAGTACTCTCCTTCATCTGTAACATATATTCATCTAGTAATTTCTGCTGACCATTTTATTCTTTGCACACAAAGAGATGCCTCTTTTGTCTTAAGAGGAAAAGGATGTTGTTTATGAGGGTGCTGAGGCACTGGAAGTGGCTGCACAGGGGTGTTGTGGATGCTCCATCCCTGGAGGCTGGACATCAGAAGAAATTCTTCATGGAAAGAGTGGTCAGGCACTGGAATGGGCTGCCCGGGGTGGTGGTTGAGTCCCCATCCCTGGATGTGGTTAAAAGTCACTTTGATGTAGTCTTAGAGGATCTATTTTAGGGATGAACTTGTGGAGTAGGGTGGGTGGTTGGACTCGATCATCCCAAGGGTGTCTTCCAACCTGAAGAATTCTGTGATTCTGTGTGATTCTGTATTCATGGCCAGTTGTTCTCCCAAAACTGAACTGAATGTCATGTGGCTGAAAACTTCCTTCTACAGAGCTTGGTTACATGACTGAGCTCTGTAATCTTTGTATTTCAGCAGAGACTGACAATACTTGGTTGGGTTTTTATAATGGTAGTTGCACGTACCTAAATTACATTATGGGGTTGTTTTTTGAGACAACTTGATTATTCCTTCATACAGCGCAAATAGAATTCTTCTAGAATATGTCAGGCTTTGTGGAAAGAGAGGATGTGACTGAAAAATAAAAGGGGAAGTAATAAAGTAAGGAAAATGGAGAATGAAGGTATAAATAAGGATAATAAAGAGCTGATTAGTCTCTTCTCTCTGCTCTGAGAGATCATCATGATGATACCAGTGATGTTTGCACGAAGCCAGCTCAAATTTCCAGGCAAATCATCGCAGCTTTTACAGATTAAAATAATATTTTAGATGAAATGGCTTTGGTTTATTACAGTATCAGTGTGGAAATAGTCTTGAGTAGAAAAAAGCCTCAGACAGATGGCTCAGTGAATTAATCTATAAGCAGCAATGGAGCATAAGGTTAGTTGCTGACATTGACTGAGTGTTGTGGAAGGTGGCAGAGGGATGACGAGATTAATTAGTAGCAAACATGTGAAGGTGAGAAAGGGTAATGTGACAGGGAATGAGGTGGGTTAGAAACCTGTTATTTAAAGGGAAGCTGGAATTTCACGTTAGGTTTATAATTGTGCTTAAAGGTCCCCAAAATTCTGTTAACATTTCTATTTTTACCTCCCCATTTACCTGCCTTGGCTTTGTTAACCCTGAAGAAACCATAGTCGAGCTTGATGGAGCTACACTGGTGGTAAATTCACAAACCTTTCACTTGATACTGAGTTGTAAACCTCTGCTTAAGTGGGTTACTCCTATGCTGTGATATAATCCTAGATTTAAATTCACTGTTACTGGATACAATGATCACTGCAGGATTTTCACAGAATCACAGAACATTAGGGACTGGAAGGGACCTCAAAGGATCATCTAGTCCGGTCCCCCTGTTTCAGCTTCTTCTTCCTAGTTTTGGTTTGAGTTTGTGAGAACAGGTCTGAGTTTGTAAGAATAAGCCTGAGTTTGTAAGAATAGGTCTGAATTTGTAAGAACAGGTCTGAGTTTGTAGAAATAGCTCTGAGTTTGTAAGAATAGGTCTGAGTTTATTAGAATAGTTCTGAATTTATAAGAATAGCTCTTAGTTTATAGGAATAGCTCTGACTTTGTAAGAGTAGGTCTGGGTTTGTAAGAGTAGTTATCCACAAAACGCCCCCTGAGGGAGGTGGTGCGGTTACAGGAAGCGGCATCCATAAAATCCTTCTGCACTGAGCAGAGAATTCTGCAATAATTCTGCTCTCAGTGAACTTTAAAATGCAGAGTTCTTGTCTGCCTGGCAGCCTGCAATGATTTTAAAATGAATTTTTGTCGTCTTCTGAATGGGACTGGGGGGAGAAAAAGGAAAAAACACCGAGGCTACTTGAAGCAACAGTAGCAATGATTATTTTATGACTCTTCCTAATGGATTCTTCATTGAATTAAATAAGTGAAACTTTATAGAGAAATATTTTTAACCAATTGCTCCGAGTGCCATGAAGAAGGTTAGTGAAACTTTGCTCACGTATAATAATGTACTTCAAAAGAGCCAGTGGTTAAATCACCATTTAAATGCTGCCTTGAGTCTTTCTATCTCAGTAGAGAGTGACTTTGTGTGTGACTACAGCTCATGAATAAAGCATGCCATGTATGTGGAGGTTTGTAAGGCTGCAAGTCAACTGGGAAACTCAATCTTTCTTTGATAAAAACATCTTGCTTTTGCAAAAAAAGTGCTGGAATGAGAGCCCTGGAGCTGGAGTCTTCATTTTATTAATTTCATTTTATTCAAAAGGTGGTGAAAGTTTTCCTCCTCTTTCGCTGCTGCTCTGCTTCTCTCCTGACTTCACTGAAGAAAACTCCTGGGAGAGGGGGTTAGAAGGACAAAAGTACACACTGCATTCTGCAGACATCTTCCATTGCCCTCAGTAAATGAGTTTGCTTTTACCCTTGTTTGGGAAAGATTGATTCTTGATTAAAACATCATTAGGAGGGACAGGGGTAAACATAACCGAAATCCTTAATTTTATAGGTTTTTATACACTCAAAGGTGTAGAAACCCCACAGTACTTTAGACTCTGATAACTCCTTAGATGACACTGCAGTGGGAAATCAGAACATGATACCAGAAAACAACCTCTCAGTTGCAGAAGGACACAGAGCTGCTGGAGAGAGTCCAGCGCAGAGCCAGAGATATGATGAAGGGAGTGGAGCATCTCCCTGCTGAGGAGAGGCTGAGGGAGCTGGGTCTCTTGAGCTTGGAGAAAAGGAGACTGAGGGTGACTCCATTAATGTTGACAAATATGTGATAGAGAGTGTGTCAAGAGGACGGAGCCAGGCTCTCCTCAGGGGCACCCAATGATTGCAGTTGAAGAGATTCTTATGTGAAATGGGAGTAGTGAGACTGAGAGTCGGTGTGTTAGGAGTTGAGCAGTGTTAAACTCAGGTTAGTCTTGTATTCGGCCTTTGATAAAGCCTAGTTTGGCTTTGAAACTGAAGGGTGACCTCATTAATGTTGATAAATATGGAAAGGGTAGGTGTCAGGAGGATGGAGTCAGGCTCTGCTCAGTGCCATCTAATGATAGGACAAGGGGCAGTGGGTGTGAGCTGGAACACAGGAGGTTCCACATCAGTATCAGAAGGAACTTCTTCCCTGTGAGGATGACAAGAGCACTGGAAGGGGCTGCCCATGGGGGTTGTAGAGTCTCCTTTTCTGGAGACGTTTCAGACCCACCTGGCCATGTTCCAGTGTGACTTGGTCTAGGGGATCCTCCTGTGGGAGAGGGATTGGACTGAATGATCTTTGGAGGTCCCTTCCAATTCCTAATGTACTGTGAATCTGTGATTCCGTGAAAGTGCTACCAATATTTTCTTATTCATATTAAAATTTTACATTTGAAGTGAAAACTCTTTGGAAGCTTAAGAACGTCATTCTTTTTTGCTCTAATCCTACTATACCTCACTCCAGATGGCTTCTGAGTTGAGCCTCAATAGATTTCCATGTTTTTCCTGAACTCCTTTCTGCTTTTGCACTAAGGCTTTCATGGTAAAACCTATTTTTTTCCTTTATAGAACAGAAGCAGAAATTCTCCTCTGAGAATTTGTAGAGACCACGATTGACCGTAAGAAAACAAGTGCTTGAATGTCATCCTGTTTGTTAGCTCTTTTATTTAGAAATGATCATGTCATGAAGAAAATGAAAGGAAAATGATGTTTAATTCTATTTCTATGGGATAGAGGTCTTCATGCAAAAACCATTACTTGAGAAGACAAAAGCATTTGGCGCTGGCTCACGGGCAATAGAAAATACTTCATTTTATTTCTGCACTTCTCTTAGCTGCCTCTTCACTTTCATTCTGTGCCCTTAAATCCAACTTGAAAGCCTCAGAAGAATTCGGCATGGTCCATGGATCAGACAGACATGAGAGGAATCAATTTGCAGCAGGCACTAAAAAGCGAGTGTTTAGGAGATGAGAAAGGAGGGAGATGATGGACTTGGGGAACGTGTTCCACCACAAAAAATGTTTGATGCTAGAACTCAGGTCCTGAAATGGTGTGTGATAGGAAAAAAAGAAGAAGAAAGTAATTTCTAAAAGAAGAGATCGAAGGCAAAGTAGTGGTTGGGTGCTGATAATCAGCTTGCAGAATGAATGATAGACCATGGCTCTGAGAGAGGAGAATATATCCTCCCCAGAGCTGGGGTACTTTTCATTAAACAGCAATTGCTGAACCTTTTAAAAGTGAGGCTGGTTGCAATAAATAATGAGGTGTGTGAAAGCTTCTGCTTATCTTTACACATTTCCAGGTTGGTTTTTTTAATAGAAAAAAAATACTGAATTTAATATTTTACAGTGCACTCGTAAGCTAAAAGGGTAATAGATTACAAAACATCACCAGGAGAGAGTTAGAAGTGTTTGTCCTTTGTAGTGATTTACACAATAAAATACATGGTTTGCTTCTATCCACAGAAGTATTTGAAATGAGTTGTTATGTTAGAAGTAAACCATACTATTCTGCTTTTTTCATAGCTGTTAAATTTCAGGTGGCAAAAAGGAGCTGGAAACCAACCAGCATCCCTGAGTCACCAAAAAGCACAGCAAGAAAAAGTCATAGAATCACCAAATGGCCGGGGTTCAAAGGGATGTTAAAGATCATGTGATTCCAACCCCTCTGTACGGGCAAGAACACCTTCACTAGAGCAGGTTACTCAGGGTACCAGCCAACCTTGCTTAATTTTCTTTTTCTATTAAAGTTCTGATGTGTCACAGAATCAGGCTGTTAGGGAGACTCTGCAACCCCCCTGGGCAGCACCTTCCAGTGCTCTGTCACCCTCACCATGAAGAAGAGGAGTTGTCCTCAGTTCTAGTATTAAGTGTAGACATATTGCAGCTCTTAGTCTGGCTCAGGCATTAACTCTGGAACCATGAGAAAGAGTAAGGAATTGCTTATGGTCAAGACAGACCTTCATTTATATGAACTTACAGAGCTGTCATCTGAGGTTCATCACTTCTGAAACTGGTTGATACTGTGCGTAATACCTGCCAACATGCAGATGAGCATGAGTGGAATAGTGTATATAATTGCTGTTAGCCCATATTTGTGACCAGTTCAAGTCCTGGAAGTGTTCAAGGCCGGGCTAGATGGGGCTTTAGGCAGCCTGGTCTAGTGAGAGATGTCACTGCTCATGGCAGGGGGTTGGAACTAGATGCTCTATGAGGTCCCTTCCAACACAAGCCATTCTCTGATTCTATTATTTCATTAATGCTTTACAATTGCATTTTTAAGGCTTTTTTTTTACATAGAGAACTGATGTGTGTGCTTGGCCCGCCCCAAATTACACCCTTGGGTTGGAAGGAATTAGCTGCTGTTTACATTACTGTTGAAAAACTTTCATAAATTCATCCTTTTAAATGGTCCCAGTTAGCAATGTTTACCTCATAAAACAAATGCTCTGTATCCTCTGAAGACTAATTCGCCCATAAATCCCCACATTCCCCAAGCCTAATGTGCATCGAGTTCTGTGTGCTATAAGATACTGGGGGATATAAATAAAGCAAGAGCTGTATTTTCTTGTTCTAGAAACTGGTTATAACCTTGAATTTGGGAACTCTCTATGACTTTACAGACATAATCCCTACAGATAAAAACTTGGTACCTTTGGTGTGGGGCTTTTTTTTCTCATTTCATCTTGCTTCAAAATACTGCCAGGTTGTAGAAAAAGCTGTCAGGCTGCTGTATGAAAGGAAGGAGAAGGCACAGCCACACACTTGGGTTTTTCTCATGGACTGTCCTCAGGAATCTCATTTGTGGAAGCCCTTAAGGTTCATTTCCAAAGAGCTTCTGAACACAATCCAAGGATCAAAAGAATAGTGTTTTCCACTTGTATTACTTAAAGATGAGGGAGAATTCTCCTGCGATAGAGCCAGTGTTAGCAGAGGGACCCATGGATCTGTTTCAAGGTCATTTTGCTCATCTCTAGATCCGACAACACAGCCTGTCCAGATCTCTCTGTAGAAGGCAGACTCAATTCACTATTTATTAGCATAACTGGATCTGTTGACTTTGATTAGTGCTGTTTAGAAAATCGGCTGTTAGTTGCAAACTAATCATGTCGTTATCAATTGTCTGTCAACATTTTGCTGAATTCCTTGACACAGTGATTTTGAACTCTTGGTCCAATTCACCATGTTGTTGTTCAGTTCCCTCAGTGGGTGCTACTGTTCCTGTTCTTTGATCTGAGGAGACACATGCAGAATTTACTGACAATTGTTCATTAGACCTTCGGGGGAGGAAAAGCCTTCTTTCAGATTACCGGTGTCACCTTGATTTCCACAGGTGTTATTTAACAGTGACTGTACTTTCCCAGGTTTTATCGTGGAACAAATTGCTTGTGATCTTTGATGACTTTGCAGCAGGTACCGTGGGTGCATTTCTAGCACAGCCCGGGGAAACACAGGAAATGTTTGAAGCAATAAATCTCATTTTGATCTCTGTAAGAAGGAGAACGTCAGCTCTTTTTCCTCTCCTTCTCTTCACCTGCTAACAAGAACTTACAAATGCAATTATTTCAAAGGCAGTTTAAATTAAGAAAGAAATAGAGGGGAAAAAGGAGATGACAGGCTCCACTAGCATCAGAATTGGAAAATTTAGTTAAAAAATACAGTAAATCAAACAGCATTAGATGGTTTTATTTTCTAGCAGACTTTAAGATAACTTTCTGTTGAATAGCTGTTCTATTCAAATTCACGTGTGTTCCTGCTAAGCCTTGAGAACTCCATCTGGGTAAGAGATAGTCCAGTGTGGACTTTGCTGTCCTTGTCCCAAAGAAAGATCCTTTGTGTGGATCCTGTGTGGAAGATCTGTCAGTGTTCAAAAACTGATACCAAATTAACTCCTTCTCTTCGCTTCTCTCTAACGAGGTAGTTCCTTTTCTGTTTTCAACTGCTGTCATACATCAAGTGAAATCTAATGTCATTTACCTCATTAAACTTTATATGTGTTATTATTGACGAAACTTTGAACCATTAGGCTATTTTTATTTTCCTTTTTAAAGGGGCTCTGTGAAAATCAAAGGCAGTTGAGGCAGCAGGATGACCATGAGCCAGCAGTGTGCCCTTGTAGCTGAGAAGGCCAACGGCATCCTGGCATGGATTAGAAGGAGGGTAGTTAGTAGATGTAAAGAGATTTTCCACCCCCACTACTATGCCCTGGGAAGACCACATCTGGAATGTTGCGTCCAGTTCTGAGCCCTTCAGTTCCAGAAGGATGCACAGCTGCTGGAGAGAGCCCAGCGCAGAGCCACAGAGATGATGGAGTGGAGCATCTCCCTGTTGAGGAAAGGCTGAGGGAGCTGGGTCTCTTGAGCTTGGAAAAAAGGAGCCTGAGGGGTGACCCCATCAGTGTTGGTCAATATGAAAAGGGTGAGTGTCAGGAGGATGGAGCCAGGCTCTGCTCAGTGTCATCTAATGATAGGACAAGGGGCAATGGGTGTGA
>JAOXOE010000441.1:13816007-13842293 GCA_028565055.1 Phoeniculus purpureus | reverse complement strand
AGTGAGGGTGACAGAGCTCTGGAAGGGGCTGCCCAGGGGAGTTGTGGAGTCTCCTTCTCTGGAGATGTTTAAAACCCGCCTGGACATGATCCTGTGTGACTAGATCTAGGGGATCCTGCTGTGGCAGAGGGGTTGGACTGGCTGATCTTTCAAGTTCCCTTCCAACCCCTAATGTTCTGTGATTCAAGGATAGACAGCAAATGTAAAGTCTGAAGGCCTTTGTAAAAGAAAGGAGCAAGGCAGAATCAAAAGTACACAATCATAACCTTGTCCTCTGAAGGAACAAGACACCACTGTGGCTTAGAGATTAGATTCTGAGGGGGCAAAAAAGCTTTGGAAGATAATGGTAAAATTTGACTGAATGATCTTTCTAGGTCTCTTCCAGTCCCTAATATTCTGTGATTCTGTGAATAATAAACTTAGATTTCCTCTATTGAGACTAAGAACTAATACTGAGCACTCATTTCTGTGGACATAAAATAATCTGTTTAACCTCCTCTTTTTCTGCAGAAGAAAAAAAAGTGCAGTCTAAACAGTAACAGAGCTCTAGGAAAACCCCTCCTTGAACTATTTCAGAATCAGGTTTCACTTAACTACAGAGGAAACAGGTAATTGGAAATTGTTGTGGGCTATAGCTGTCTTCAGGCTTTCGGGCGAAGGGGTGGAACATTCCCGAAACACTGAAGATGCTTATTTGCAAATAGCTTACTAGTTAATAGTAGTTTTGGGTGGTGAGGAAGCTCTTCATGTGTCCTTAGCGAGGATCACAGAACATTAAGGATTGGAAGGGACCTCAAAAGATCATCTACGCCTGGATGTGTTCCTGTGTGACTTGATCTAGGTGATCCTGCTGTGGCAGGGGATTGGACTAGATGATCTTTCGAGGTCCCTTCCAACCCTTAATGATTCTATTATTATATGATTCTGTGATCTAGTCCAATCCCCCTGCCACAGCAGGATCATCTAGATCCAGTCGCACAGGAACATGGCCAGGAGGGTTTTAAACGTCTCCAGAGAAGGAGACTCCACAAGCCCCCTTGGCAGCCCCTTCCAGTGCTCTGTCACCCTCACTGGGAAGAAGTTCCTTCTCATATTGATGTGGAACCTTCTGTGCTTCAGCTGACAACCACTGTCCCTTGATCCTCAGTACTGTCAGTGATTAAGAACAGCAAAACCTATTTGACAATGAAATGGATCATATACTCTGTAAAATCATTATCTGATACTAGTCCATCTGCTAATTAGCCAGGACACAAAGACAAGAACTACCTTTCTACAAATAAAGAAGAAGTAATTGTTTTAAAAGCCATTTAGAAGTTGAGCTTCATAGGTCTATTCCACTGAGGATCTTCATTACGCAAATCAGGGCCCGAGACTCATCTAAGCAGAGGTGCTACACACACATCTTAAAAGTGTGCATTCATACGCTGAAGAGGTGCCATGAATGGTGCATAAAGTGCTTGAGGAACAATCAAGCAACTCATGCAGCGCTCAACTTCAGCCAAGCCTTGAAAGAGGTGAGGCAGCCTCTTCTCCTGAAACTGCGGCAGGGCGGTATGCAAATCTTTCCCACCTGCAAGAACAAGGCTGGCAGCATTCCTTCTCCTGGGCTCCCCTGAGCACTCACAGTCCCAGCTTACGGCTCAGCCCAGCCTGCTGGAGCTCACCCCAACACAAACCAGCCAGCAAAGGGCAGAAAACTGTGACAAGCTGTGAAGAACAGGAACGGAACCGAGAGGCTCAAGTTTTCACAAAGTGGGGTTTTGAAACTACCGCTGCAGACACAGCGGCCGCTCAGCCGTGCAGTGGTTTAATGGGGCAGGGAAACTTCCTGCTACCAAAGACTAGTTTTTCCTGTTCAATAGCACATGTCTCACCCGACAAACAAACATCTGCTTAAGCTGGTTTTAATCTTCCTGCAGGATCAGAAGAGACAATCAAACAGGACAGACAGGTCTCCAGAGCCAGCTGTTACAGAATCACAGAACAATAGGGATTGGAAGGGACCTCGAAAGATCAGCCAGTCCATTCCCCCCTGCCACAGCAGGATCACCTAGACCAAGTTGCACAGGAACACATCCAGATGGGTTTTAAACATCTCCAGAGAAGAAGACTCCATAACCCCCCTGGGCAGCCCCTTCCAGTGCTCTGTCACCCTCATTGGGAAGAAGTTCCTTCTCATATTTATGTGGAACCTCCTCTGTTCCAGCTCACACCCGTTGCCCCTCGTCCTATCACTGGATGACACTGAGAAGAGCCTGGCTCTGTCCTCCTGACACCCACCCTTCAAATATTTATTGATGACTTGGATGAGGGATTAGGGTGCACTGTCAGCACGTTAGCTGATGACACAAATCTGGGAGCAGTGGCTGACACCCCAGCAGACTGTGCTGCTGTTCAGCAGGACCTGGACAGGCTGGAGAGCTGGGCAGGCAGACACTGAATGAACTATGACAAGGACAGTGCAGAGTCTTGCATCTGGGCAAGAACAACTCCAAGGACCAGTATGAGATGGGGACTGACCTGTTGGAGAGCAGCGTATACGGAGTCTACCCCACGCTTCCAATTCATTGCAGTCTTGTCTCTGGGAAGATAATCAAACCTTCCACTAGTACAGACGTGGTGACAGTGAATAGATTTGTGCTGTGTAAATATCAGCGAAGTAATGTGCAGTTTACACACGAACATACCTGCTGCCTGTGACATTTTCAAGTCCTTTTGGTGCTGCTGTTTAATTATACAAAGGCACGCTGACAGCATGGTTAAACACTAGGGTACATGATGTGTGTATTTATAAAGAATGTGTGGTCTATACCATATAGGTAAGTGCTATAATGATGGGAATAAAGAGGAGGGTTCTCCCTAGAGCTTATTGTAAAGCTGTGTTTAAAGCCAGATGTGGCTCTACTGGTGGACTGAGTCGATGCTTTTAAGTTGCTGCCTTGATAAACCAGCATGTGTGAATCTTCTCTGTGTTTTCCACAGGTATTTGCTCTCACAGACGGAATGGAAATGCAAAATTCTTCTCCAAGAAGGTTAGCGATGACTTCAGAGCCAACCAGGTAAACCTATGTCTAGGGATATTGTAAGAACCAGCATAGGCTGCTGCTTTGACATGAGCCAGAGTAACACTCCCTGTGCCTGCTGAAGGGAAAGGCTATAAAGCAACTGGCCCATATTTTTGGCAGTACTGGGAAGCTGCAAAGGGAAATGAGATAAGAAAGGAATAATAGCTTCTTAGAACACTGCGTCGAGCTTAGGTGGGTTTGTCAGATGTTCTTCAGAGTTAAATTTGACTTTGTGGTCTCTTACTGTGCTTCCACCTGAAGGTTGGAAGGAAACAAGCAGTTGGGTTCTACCCCACAGTGCTGTTACAGTCATTTTCCCACCTGGCATCCCATCTTGTTCCAGTGCTCCATCACTGTCACTGGGAAGAATGACATAACGTTCTCTATAACACTGTGTGTGTGTGTGTTCTGTGCAAGTGCAGGAAGACAATGGGATCGTTGTTCTATTCCCAGTAAAAAGGGAAAATACAAGTCTCTTTGGGGAAAATAAAGTGCTCAAATGTTTTCACAGAGTCACAGAAGCTCGTTGGTTGGAGTAGAACTTTAAGATCATTCACCTTATTAATGTTTATAAATATGTGAAAGGTGGGTGTCAGGAAGGTGGAGCCAGGCTCTGCTTAGTGTCATTTAATGATAGGACAAGGGGCAATGGGTGTGAGTTGGAACAGAGGGGAGGTTCCACGTCAATCTGAGAAGGAACTTCTTGGACATGGCAGTTGTACCCAGTGAAAACACCCTGCACTTCGTGATCTTCCATATCATTGTAGAGGCTAGGAGTGAGAAGGAACTTCTTCACAGTGAGAGTGACAGGGCGCTGTCCCCCCTGAGTCTCCTCCAGGCTAAACACCCCGAGCTCCCTCAGCGTCTCCTCATCAGCCTTTCCCTCCAGTCCCTTACCCAACCTCTGGACCCGCTCCAGCCCCTCTATCTCTATCTTGAAGTGCAGGGCCCAGAACTGCCCCCAGTACTCAAGGAGAGGCCTCCCCAGTGCCCAGTACATGGGGAGAACGACATCCCCCATCCTGCTGGCCACACTATTGTTGATTCAAGCCAGGATGCCACTGGCCTTTCGTGCCACCTGTGCACCCTGCTGGCTCCTGTCACCCAGTACTGCCAGGTCCCTGCCTGCTAGGCTGCTCTCCTTTACTTGGTCACAGATCACAGAGTCACAGAAAACATTTAGTTTGGAAAAGACCTGTAAGATCATCAAGTCCAACCTTTAACCCTACTCTTATCTTTATCACCCCTAAACACCTCATCTATAGAACGTTTAAACACAGCAAAGGATGGTAGCTCAGCCACCTCCCTGGGCAGCCCATTCCAGTGCTTTACAACCCTTGCAGAGACAGAATTACTCCTAGTGTCCAGCCTTATCCTCCCTCGATTCGGCTTTAGGCCATTTAACTCTTCAGGCTGTCTTTTTGTCCTAGTCTGTATGTGAGAAGCCTTAAACACTAGCCTGGGTCTGGCCTCCGCAGGACAGTTCTAGTGTGCTCTTCTCAATGTCATCATAGGATGAGGGGCAGTGGGTGCGAGCTGGAACAGAGGAGTTTCCATATAAATATCAGAAGGACCTTCTTCACAGTGAGGGTGACGGAGCCCTGGAAGGGGCTGCCCAGGGGGGTTGTGGAGTCTCCTTTTCTGGAGACGTTTAAAACCCGCTTGGATGTGTCCCTGTGTGACTGGACCTAGGTGATCGTGCTGTGGCAGGGGTGTTGGGCTGGATGATCTTTCGAGGTCCCTTCCAGTCCCCAATGGTTCTGTGATTCTAAATTGTGAAAGAAATCCGATCACTGCCAAAGCACCAGCCCAAACAACAGTGCTGGGTCATGCTTTGTCTTCTCCAGTCTGCAGAGCCTGATGGAAGAAGAGAGGTCAGAGGCCCCTAACTGTGCTGTTTCGAGTAGTTTTGCCATGATTTGTTGAACGTTTGCTGGCCCTGGAAAGGACATTCTCATCAGAAGCCGAACAAGCCTCATTAGCTGTGAGGTTATAATGTCTGGGGCGGATTAGCTTGCCGGTTGTTTTAAATAGCGCTGATCACGTTTCACCGGGAGGCTGCAATTTAAATCACTCCGTTCAGCCTCTGGAAAATCGGTTTCTATTTACATGCTCCTCTTTATTTGAGAAAGCAGGTTGGCAGAGAGGAGTTGCCTTTGAGAGACTGTGATGACCTTATGAAGACACTTTGGTAGATATGAATTAGTGTAGTTCCATGTAGACAGAGCCATGCTGGCTACTGAGGATGTACTCTGCCTGCTCCCTGTGATGCACCCATGGCACAGATGGGTCTCATCCTTTTCTGAACCTTCTGGTATTATCTGCAAGGGCTTTGGGACCAAGAAGGTGAAATAAAAGTCATTTGGAAGTGACAAAAACCTCACAGAATCATAGAATGGCCGGGGTTGGAAGGGACCTTAACAATCATCTAGTTCCAACCACCTTCGCTATAGCAAAGCCCCAGCCAACCTGGTCTTCAACGCTGCCAGGGATGGGGCAGCCACAACTGCCTTGGGCAGCCTGTTCCAGCATCTCAGCATCCTCACAACGAAGAATTTCTTCCTCATGGCCAACCTAAATCTCCCCTCTTTAAGGCTGGAACCCTTTCCCCTTGTCCTCTCGCTACCATCATGGTCAAAAGCCCTCCTCCAGCTTTCTTGTAGCCCCCTTCCTTCAGAGACTGGAAAGCTGCTAGAAGGTCACCTGGGAGCCTTCAACTCCTCTCCAGGCTGAACAACCCCAACTTGCTCAGCCTGTCCTCAGACGCTCTCTCTCAGCACACTTCTTACGCCGCTGCATTTTCACAGAATCACAGAACATTAGGGAGTGGAAGGGACCTTGAAGGATCATCTAGTCCAATAACCCAGCCTGAGCAGCACCGTGTTGCTCCCCCAGAGATGGACTCGGATGACTTTTCCTTCTCTAACAGAGTGCATATTCAAATAACTTTCCACATCTCGATATCCATCTTTTTGCTTCTAAAGCAGATGACTTCCCTAACAACAATAGCTTAGACCGGTATCCAAAAAGCACACCTAATCACTGTAATGAACTTCTGCCAGATCTGAGAAAATGCCCTTTTATAGCTAATGTAGCCCTAAGATATAAACTCATTCTACTCTCTCCAGTGAACTGCCTGCTCTAGTAACCACCATCATCTCCGAAAATCTCGCATAATGTGAAAAAAATTGAATTAGGCTTCGGCGCCTGCAGCCATTATAATAGTTCAATCATATTTCTCTGTTTGGAAGCCAAGCATCTATATTTCTGCTGCATAAAGGCATTTGAATTCAGTGATGAGACAGGTAATAAATGAGAGAATATTCTAAGGTAATAACTACAATTCTCTTTAAAGGTCATCGATAGATGAGGAATTATGTTCTCTTAATGTTACTTGTCATGTTCAGACTGGGTTCCATCCCTGGTCAAAATGAAACCTCGGATGCCACTCAGTCTTTTATTAAAGAAGAAAACAAATTAGTGTCTGACGAATCATGAGGGGTGAGGGATGGTCTCCTTTGTGATGGAGTCTTTTCAGAGAAACAGCAATTGCAGAGCAACTAACTATTTTGTTCCCAGATTCCAGAGCTCAGCTCTAAGTTGATGGATCGATTGTGCGTTCGTGTGCTGCAGCGTCAACAAAGTGATCATCAGAGCACTCTCAGTCTGAAATCATGGAGAATGTCAGGGGTTGGACGGGACCTCGGAAGATCATCTAGTCCAATCCCCCTGCCACAACAGGGTCATCTAGATCCAGTCTCACAGATGGGTTTAAAAGATCTCCAGAGAAGGAGACTCCACAACCCCCCTGGGCAGCTCCCTCCCTGGGAAGAAGTTCCTTCTCAGATTGATGTGGAACCTCCTCTGTTCCAGCTTACTCCCATTGCCCCTTGTCCTAGCATTAGATGCCCCTGAGCAGAGCCTGGCCCCATCCTCCTGACACCCGCCCTTCACATATTTATCAACATTCATGGGGTCACCCCTCACTCTCCTTTTTTTCCAAGCTAAGGAGCCCCAGCTCCCTCAGCCTTTCCTCCTCAGAGAGATGCTCCACTCCCTTCATCATCTCTGTGACTCTGCGCTGGCCTCTCTCCAGCAGCTCTGTGTCCTTCTGGAACTGAGGAGCCCAGAACTGGACACAAGATTCCAAAAGATTCCTACTCCATAGGGCAGAGTAGAGGGGAGGAGAACCTCTCTTGCTCTGCTAACCACCCTCCACTTCTGATCCAGCCCAGGATGCCATTGACCTTCTTAGCCACAAGGCCCCATTGCTGTTCTTGGCCATCCTGCTGGCCACCAGGACTCCCAGGTCCCTTTCTCCTCCACTGCTCTCCAACAGGTCAGTCCCCAACCTACACTTGTTCAGATCACACGTAAAGACAATACTCAAAGGTTAGGAAATAGTGAGAGAAAGAGTGCCCTTCATGCTAATTGCCCTCCTAAATTCTTCCTTGTCTCACAACCGGCTTGTCAGATCGACTAGTAAAGAGCAGCAGGGAGCATGTTAGCCCTTTGTGTAGAGGAGGGTGTATTTACACCAAGAAATACCCAAAGACCCCAGAACTAGACCCCCCAGACCCAACAGTAAGGTGCTGCTTTATTTTTGTTATTAACATGCATCCGTTAATTAATGAAGCCGAGTTAAGTAATCTGAAGGAAACAGACCTCGCTACCCCTGTGTCATATCTGCACGTAAATACCCTGCGATCTGATAGACCTGTGACAACAGCAGAAGATTAACCAATTCTGGGTCCTTGTTTTCTTCCAGAGACAAAGTTTCCGTGTGGAAAGCTGAAGGGCACCTAGGGGTTGTTGTAGGCACACGGGGATTTTCAAGCTTCTCAACTCTAAGAGCTTCATTTAAAGGGAATTAGATGCCTCTCAGAGTTTTTTGTATCACCCATGTGATAATCCTGAGTCGATGCTGTTATTGTTCTGATCCTCATCCTAGAGTCAGGCTCCAAGGCTGCCCAAGCCAGAGCTGTTTTCTTTTTCATGGAATTGTTTAGGCTGGAAAAGACCTTCCAGATCATCAAGTCCAATCATTAACCCAGCGGTCTGAAGACTGCTGCTAAACCCTAAGCTCCAGGTCTCCACGACTTTGAAACACATCCAGGGATGGTGATTCAAGCCCTTCGTTTTAATACTTGCTGAGGCATTTCTTTGCCAGGAGTTCAGCTCAGCACTTTCTGAGATCTTTGTGTTTCGGTGGAAAAAGAATCTGTGGTGGCTGAGGAATAGGAGCTTATGGAACCTCACCTAGTTCCCTGTTTGACATAGAGCATCACTGGTGCAAGAGACGCGTATCTTCCTCTGAAGAGAGGGCTCTGTTTTCCTGAAATGAAGGAACAGAGCAAAGATTTCCCCAGGACAAACTTGTGGGATTGTTCCAGCATTTTCGATATCTTAGCCGAAGTGACTGGCAACTTGAAGAGCCAAACATAAAACTGCTTGTAGTGACATTTGGCTAACGAGCGCCTTCGGGGACTCACCGCACTTAGCACACCGAGAAAGGGACTGGGGCCATTTTCACTTTACGTTCCAAGAACGGATAAACCTGGAGAACGTTTGGTACTTCCTAATTTTTTCCCTTTTCCATACAATATTAGAGACCAAACTGTGTCACTTTGCCCAGGTGCGTGCCCTGCAGCAGACGCTCGGCTGCGCAGCAGAAATTTCCCTCCTTATACCTGGAGAAAATGGCACGAACAGAACCGCTGCGGTCTGACTAGGGCCGGGTGCCTTCACCTTGCGTTAACGTCACAAATCGTTTAACCTTTTTCTGTACCTGCTGGTACGAAGCAGTCGATGCAGCACACCGGGTCCGTGCACAGGAACATGACAAACATCTTTGTTTTCTCCCAGCTTTACAGAGATTAATGTTGCTTTCAAAACTCTGCAGCTCACGGTCTGGATGCTTTTTCATCCCTCATTTGCCTTCTGTGTCTTGTTGTTCTTGTTTCTAAAGGCCATGGAAAGAGAGAAGCTCATCAGACTTTAGCAGTTCTGTGAGGGTTGTCCTGATGCAGAGCATGACCTAAACATGCTTCATAAACGAGGTGGCTCCTTTCTTATCAGTCAGCAGATTAAAGAGAGCAGGTCAGATTAAAGAGAGCAGCTGAGGTATTTGGGTTGTTTAGCCTGGAGAAGAGGAGATTGATGGGGAGACCTTATTGCTCTCTATGTCTACTTGAAAGGAGGTTGTAGAGAGGTGGAGATTGGTCTGTTCTCCCCAGTGGCCAGTGATAGAACAAGGGGAAATGGCCTTAAGCTGCACCAGGGGAAGGTTAAGGTTCAATGTCAGGAGTCATTTCTTTCCTGAAAGGGTTGTCAGGCACTGGAACAACCTGCCCAGGGAGGGTGTTGAGTCCCTGTCCCTGGAGGTGTTTAAGAGAAGGGTGGATGTTGCAATGGGGGACATGGTTAAGTGGTGCTGATAGGGTTAGGAAAAGGTTGGACTTGATGATCTTGAAAGTCTCTTCCAGACCAAACTATTCTATAACGCTATGATGTCAGGTAAAGGTTTGCTTATGGCCATAGCTAGTCGACTCTGCTTGTGCCTTTACACCTCCTTGCATTGCATCCAGTAGCAATGGGGAGAAAGACTCAGCCCCAGCATCTTTCTGTTGCAGCTTGTACATCTCAGGCTGGAGGCAAACCGTCTCCTGGCTTGTGCTGTGCCAGCTGGAGGTTTTATACACTTCCCCCCCAACCCCAAGTTATTCATCACTCTCTATAAATTGATTCTGTCCTCCAGGCTCAGTCACTCAACTTCACCTGAACCGCTCTCATACCACGTTTATTCTAACCTGTCTGACTGCCTGAGATGCTCATTTTATTGTTGGGGTTTTTTTTCCCCTTCAGAACTCAGGGCAATAAAAAGCAGCTCATAGGAGCTCCGGGAGGTGATGCAGCTATTTGCAGAGTTCGTGATAAAAAAACCCCTCCATCACTCCAGGATGTGTAAACGTGTCTCCTATAGAATTAAAACCTGTGCTCTTGTATTCTAATTGCAGTAATATTACAGATGTTTTGATTAATTGGATCCCCTTCTCTCCTTTTCTTGCAGAAGGCAGGCAATTTAATTTTAGAGATAGGAAAAAAGACCTACAGCAGTCGCGTCTGTTGGTTATTAAAATGACCATCATTCCAATTCTTTGTGATGTTGTTAATGTTCACACACTATAAGGTACTAAAAAACTGGGTGTTTTTTAATACAAGGCTTCCCACCGTGGTTTTCTGCAGGATCTGGTTGTTCTCCTCACATCAGGACACTCAACTTTTGCAGCTGGAATCTTCTACTATGAGGACATGGAGGGGGAGTCAGCTCTGGAAGTGTAAAGTGCTGTGGAGCTGGTAAGTAACTCATGGAGAGCAACGATAAGGAGCAGTGGATTCAAGCTGGGAAAGGATAGATTTAGGCTGGATGTGAGAAGAAAGCTATTTGATGTGAGAGGGGTTGATGGCTGGAATGGGTTGCCTGGGGAGGTGGTGGGGGCTCCGTCTCTGGAGTCATTTAAGGTCAGGCTTGATGTGGTTCAAAGGCGCTAAGGAGATGCTTTCACACAACAACTACATAAATCCAGAAACAAGGTGCCCCTGCAAAACACGTCCACTCAGTGATGCAGCTTGGAATCACTAAGGGTAATGGGGGGCTGCGGAGGCAAAAAGCATCCAGCAAGGTCTGAAAATTCTAAGGGCATGAAAGGGGCCTGTCAGAAGACTGGGGAGGAACTATTCAACAGGGCATGGAACAGTAGGAGGGGTCATGGTTTGAAGCTCGAAAAGGGAGATTTATGCTGAATGTTAGGGAAAAGTTGTTCAATCTGAGGGTGGGGGATCCCTGGAACAGGCTGCCCAGAGAGGTGATGGAGGTCCCGTCCCTGGAGCCATTCAAGGTCAGGCTGGATGGGACTCTGGGCAATCTGTTCTATTTAGTGATGTCCCTGCTCGTTGCAGGGAGATTGGACTAGATGACCTCTGGTAGACTCTTCTGACCCATCACACTGATTCTGTGATTCTCACTGAAATCTAGGGCAAAAGCTACTAGCAGGGTTTGTGCTTACTCTGGCTGAACTGGGCAGAGCTGGGGTCATTGACATTGCACACGCTAACGAAGGGCACAGAATCGTAGTATTAATTAGTGCCTCATTAATCCAAACGCTGGCCTCGTTAGCTGTGGTTAAAAGTGAATATATTTACAAACAAATTGGTTTGATTTTGACTTCCAATGTGCAGCTTCTGCAGCGCTGGCAAATGCAGCCATGAGAACTAACTAAAGGCTTGAAAAAAGCTCTTTCCCACGAGGACCGTTGAGCAGTCCGGCGGCTTCTCTCTGCAGATGGTGCAGCCAGACACAATCAGCCGGTGAAACATGCCGGCACGTGCGGGGGAAAATGGCTTGTAGGCATTTTCATTGCTCAAATTCATAAACGTTTTCTCCATCAATATTCTCCATCGTCTCCTTCTCGGGAGACATTTAAAACCCTCCTGAATATGTTCCTGTGTGACTTGGTCTAGGTGATCCTGCGGTGGCAGGGGGATTGGGCCCGAACTGGACACAATGCTCCAGATGTGGTCTCACTAGTGCAGAGCAGAGGGGGAGAAGAACCTCTCTCGATCTGCTAACCACCCCCCTTCTGGTATAGCTCTTTTTGAACTGAAATCCAGCCGTTAAAAAGGCAGAAGCAGCAGGGTTTTCATGGGAAACACAAGGCAATGCAAAGTTCATCAATTCAAGGTGAAAATAAGAATTCCCCCTGACTTCCCTTCCATACTGCCAGGCTCCCTGAACAGTGTCCCTTACCCACAGCCAGCACAAAAAGAAATCTCCAACTTTTCTGAACTGTCAAAAATAATGGATACTCCAGAGTAAGATGAGTTCTCTTTGATTTTGATTTTGCCTGCTAGGGAACCATCTGCACCGAGTGAATAACAGAGTCTTCTATCAAGGTTCCCACTGCACACAATTGCTAATGGATGTTGAAGCTCTGCAGGGTGAGTCTTAGCGTCAAATAGAATCTCAGTGCTCTGTGCTGCTGGAGAAATCCTTTTCTCTTCTCTGTAGAATCCCACTCGTGCTGTGTGCCTGTATAAACCAATGCCAAGGTAAAAAGAAAGGTGTTTTGGATCATCATCCCACCGTTCCAAGGCACATTTAACCGTATTGGTCACAAAGACTGGTGTCATTTAGTGATAGGACAAGGGGCAGCGGGTGTCAGCTGGAACAGAGGAGGTTCCACATCAATCTGAGAAGGACCTTCTTCCCAGTGAGGGTGACAGAGCCCTGGAGGGGCTGCCCATGGGGGTTGTGGAGTCTCCTTCTCTGAGGACGTTTCAAACCCACCTGGATCTGTTCCTGTGCAGCTGGATCTAGGTGATCCTGCTGTGGCAGGGGGATTGGACTGGATGATCTTTCGAGGTCCCTTCCAATCCCTAACACTCTAGGAATCTGTGAAGAGTCAGACTATTAGGAAACCGACTCTTTTTCTAAATCCAAGACACTCCCAGCCGCAGGGCACAAAAAAGACCTGAAATTTTCTTCTGTTTACTAAACTAAAATTAGGTGCCTTATAATTTAAATTCCATTAATTATAAACTTGAACGTTTACAACTTCAAAAAAAAAAAAGCCTGTCTGCTGCCAGTGGAGAAAAGAAACCATAATGAGCTGGAGTTTGCTGGAGTCTGAGGAGTAATGGTTTCAAGGTCAGGGAGTGACAGAGCAGCAGGGGGAGAAACGAGAGAGACTGGTAAATATCAAAGACAGATGAAACCGCCTTATCCCCAAGATTTGTAGAAATCATGTTAACTACAGGAGTTTGTTTAAAGAGCTTGGCAAGAGTGAAATCAGTGACTTTGCTGCGAATGGCCATGGTGTGTTTTGAGATTAACTCTTGGCATTCTATCTCCTTGATTCAAAACCTCTCCACGATGGGGAGAGAGCTGTGCGAACTAAACGAATGATGTTGAGTCCCAGTGGAATAGTCATGTCGTGTTTGTATAAGTGTGTGTGTGTGTTGTGTGTGTGGCGTCTCCCTGTGTGCTGCCATGAGGGTGGGGAGGCTCTGCAGAGAGAGACAGAGAGCTGGGGACGATGATGGGCCAGTGTTGATGGCCTGAGTTTCATGAGGGCCAGGTCTTGCACTTGGGCCACAACAACCCCCTGCAGCGCTACTGGCTGAGGGAGGTGTGGCTGGAGAGCCTTCTGGCAGAGAGGGACCTGGAGCTTCTCATTGACAGGTGGCTGAACAGGGGCCAGCAGGGTGCCCAGGTGGCCAAGAAAGCCAGTGGCATCCTGGCCTGGATCAGAAGTATTGTGTCCAGCAGGAGTAGGGAGGTGATTGCCCCACTCTGTTCGGCACTGATGAGGCCGCTCCTTGAGTACTGGATGCAGTTTTGGGCACCTCTACACAGGAGAGACACCGGCTGGAGATACAGGGCTGGAGCAAGTGCAGAGGAGGACAACAAAGCTGGGGAAGGTCCTGGAGATCCGTTGAAAGGGCTGGGGCTCTCCAGTTTGAAGCGAAGGTGAGAGGAGACCTCACCACTCCCTACAACTACCTGAAAGGACATTGTGGAGAGGTCGGTGCTGGTCTCTTCTCACAAGCAATTGGTGATAGAACAAGAGGGGATGGGCTCAAACTACAGCAGGGGAGGTTCAGACTTGACGTTAGAAAACATTTTTTCACAGCAAGAGTGGTCAGGTGCTGGAATCAGCTGCCGAGGGAGGGGGTTGAGTCCCCGTCCCTGGAGGTGTTTGAAGATCGATCGTTCAGATGTGGTGTTGAGGGATTTGGCTTAAGAGTGAACTTTGTAGAGTAGAGCTGATGGCTGGACTTGGTGATCCCAAGGAAAGTGACTTTCCTTCCCATTTCAAGCACAGTCACTGCGTTAAGGGTAAATTCCTTCTCATTAACTCTGCTCCTGCACACTTTGCTTACTGGAGGCCTCTCAAATGAATATTGCGCTGTCCTAGTTGCCAAGTTGCTCCATAACTTCCTCCTCTGAGACTTCAATCTCTGTCAAGACCATGCTGTTATTGCCATTTGAAAGGTGTCCTTGGAATAAGAATTTCCCTGATGGCTCCTACAACAGGGACCCCAAGAAACATTTTCATCAGCTGCTTCACTGCTTCGCTGTCTTCTTTAATTGCCCACCCTGTCACGACTCCTCCTGGTGAGCTAGAAACGTCTCCAGCCGCACGTGTGGATCCTTCGCTCCGCGTGTGTTTTGAGCACAGGTTGCTTGTTCCCCCTTGTTCTTACCTCTGTGCTTCTGACTGAACCAGAATCTGACTCAGGGCTTGAAATCTGTGGCAGGTTCAGTTCCTGCCAGTCCAAACCTGAAGGGAGACCCTAACGCCGGGTGACCAAGGCACTGCTGTAAGTGCCCGGGTGTGCGCCAGGAGAGGAGTCATGGAAATCGTGTCAGTGCAATGAAAACAACTCAACGAGTCTCTTTCGTTCCTTTTGAACTTTGAGATTTGCGGAATGTGATGGGTCCTGTGAGAAGCTGTTAGGACTGGTGCTGCGAATACTGGGGAGATGCTGCCTCCCTGTTAAACTGGTGGTTAGACTGACTGCTACTCAAAGTCCACGGTTGGGAGGTCCTTTTTAATGGTTAGGCTAGATGAGCTTTGGGAGTCCCTTCCAACCCAAAACATTCTATGATTCGGGGCCCCTCGCTACAAGAAAGAGGTGGAGGGGCTGGAGCAGGTTCAGAGGAGCAGTAAGGCTGGGGAAGGGACTGGAGAGAAAGGCTGATAGGGAGAGGCTGAGGGAGCTGGGGGTGTTTAGCCTGAAGAAGAGGAGACTCAGGGGGGACCTTCTCCCTCTCTCCAGCTCCCTGAAGGGAGGTTGTGGTAAGGTGGGGGTCGGGCTCTTCTCCCAGGCAACCAGCACCAGGACGAGAGGGCAGGGCCGTTATTATCACTATTTCTTTAAGTGCCTTGATATTAATCACTGCTAATCAGTTCCCTCACTGTCATTGCAGTACAGAGAGAACCCCCCCAACTTGTCGTGTTATGAAGGAGCTGTGTTGATCGTAATGCGTCGGCGCAGCTGGTGTCAAGTTCAGGTCCAACCATTCAGAGTCGTATCCAGCACTTTTTGAACCACGGGAGAACCTGACGTACAAGTCGCCGCGTGGCAGACAATAATTACAGAGCCGCGGCAGGCAGGGGGGTCAGGAGCGCTCCTGGAACATTGCAGGTGACAGTGAAGTGTGGGCAGGTCGGAGAACTCTTTTGTGAAGGAAATCTAGGAGCTTTGGTTGTGCAAAAAGGAGCTTTTTCAGGAAAAACAAAGGAAAATAGGAGCCCTTCTGCTTTTGGGAGCACAAAGGGAGCACGAAGGAGTAACCTGCGTGGAGCCGTTGACTGGGAAAGGCAAAGATGCTTCAATGAATTCTCCTAGTAGGCCACCAGCTCTCTCTCTCTCCTTTCAACATTAACTTTGGTGGCTGCTTCTTTTGAAGCCTCTGAAAGTCTTTATCCCTGGATATTTTTAGTCCCAGATTGGTCCAGTCTCTGGCCGATGCTGTTGTTCATCCCACAGTGACAATGATGGTGTCATGGGATGTTGGGTTCAGTGCTGCTAAATATACTTCAGTTAATGTTCACAACAGCCTTTTAAGTGGTGCTAGCTCCTTCTTTTTCAGACGAAGGCAATGAGAGACAACACACCAGAGTCACACATCCAAAGACTTACGTGCTTTTATTGTCAACTGAGTACTCAAACTTGAGTCGTTCGGTATCTGTTGGGCTTTGTTTAGACCATAATCCACCTTTGCTAAGTGGCACAAACTTTTCTGCACAGCTGCTTCTTCTTAGGAGCTTCACTAGGGAGTTTGCTACTGATAGAGTTGGTCCTGGTGGAGAGCAGGATGACCAGGAGCCAGCAATGGGCCCTTGTGGCCAAGAAGGCCAACGGCATCCTGGGGTGGATCAGAAGGGGCCTAGTTAGCAGGTCGAGAGTGGTTCTCCTCCCCCTCTACTCTGCCCTCGGGAGACCACAGCTGGAGTATTGTGTCCAGTTCTGGGCCCCTCAGTTCCAGAAGGACACAGAGCTGCTGGAGAGAGTCCAGCACAGAGCCACAGGGGTGATGGAGGAAGTGGAGCATCTCCCTGATGAGGAAAGGCTGAAGGAGCTGGGGCTGTTGAGCTTGGAGAAAAGGAGACTGAGAAGCGATCTCATTAATGTTGATAAATATGTGAAGAGTGGGTGTCAGGAGGATGGAGCCAGGCTCTGCACAGTGGCACCCAATGATAGTACAAGGGGCAATAGGTGTGAGCCAGAACATAGGTGGTTCCACATCAATCTGAGAAGGAAGTACGTCCTGGTAAGGGTGACAGAGCCCTGGAAGGGGCTGCCCAGGGGGTTTGTGGAGTCTCCTTCTCTGGAGTCACACGTTCCTGTGTGACTTGGTCTAGGTGATCCTGCTGTGGCAGGGGGATTGGGCTAGATGCTATTTCGAGGTCCCTTCCAATCCCTAACGTTCTGTGATTCTGTGAAATTGCAGAGAATCCCACATTTAAATAGTTTTTAGGTTTGAAAACTTCTAGATGCAGATGTCAGCCTAATACACATGAACTAAGATACACGAGTTTGCCATTGTGATCTACTTGGAGATGTCCCTGCTCGCTGTAGGGGGGTTGGACCAGATGAGCTGTGGAAGTCCCTTCCCACCTAAATCATTCTGTGGTTCCAGATTGGTACCTTAGAGGTGAAGACTGAGCTCCAGCAAAGCAAAGATTTTTGAGAGGGGAAGTCAGAGTTGCAGTGAAAGCAGAGGATTTACTACTGCATTTAGTGCTCCTAGGGACCACATCCTGCACCTCAGACATCAAACCACGTGTCACTGGGCTGGCAACACGGTCAGCTGGTGGTGTTGGCAGTATTGTGGTAGATGGATCAGAGCAGTGAAGCCACCAGAACTACGACCCCATATTCAGAACTCCGAAACCTCTGTTGAATTTGATGTAGTTCGACTAAGTCATCGTTTTGCCCCTTGCTTTCTCTTCTCCTGTTCTGCACTGATTGCTGTTTTCCTTGGGGTTTCTTGAAACCTTTCTTCTCTCTAAAACAGGCTGGAAAGGTAAAGAGGGAAGATGATTGCTTTCATTTCACATTAAAGAGCACAGCTCCAGAGCAGCAACGGGTTCACATTTGGCTGCCAAATAAAATGCTGTCATGAAACATTTTGCATTCGGTGACGGGGCAGGATGCAGCAGCCACAAAAATGAGCTCTTGCAGGTAGACTCGGGGCCCAAGTGGGAAGGAGTCAGATCACTCAAGGACATCAGAATAACAGCCTGGATTTACAGATGCTGAGGCTACTTCAAAAACCCCCAAGCATTATCTTTTTAGGAGTTAAAATTCAAGCCTAGTTCAAACGACACTGAATAGTAGCAGTTAGATTAGTGGCAACAAGCAGTCTGGGATCAGTCTGGGCATCCTCTGCGAGCAGTGTAGCCTCCAGTTCCCACAGAGCTGGATCTGTGAGGAGCACCCCCAGAAGATAAAGATCTCTGCTGTTGTGTGCCACTCTATAAAAGAAAGACTCCGGAATTCCTGCGGTGAGCGTGTCACAGTCCCGACCTTATTCCCACCTGCCAGTCAGTGGCGTCTCTTGATTGATCGTCTGATGTAAATAGGAGAGGAATCTCCAGTGAGGGATCAGAATACAATGACTCCCAAAGCAAACGTAGTCCTAGCCAGTATTTTATAAAGCCTTGACGGGGCTGCTCGTTTCATTTGCGTTCCTTTTCATACAGGAAGATTTACGTGGCCTGCGATGGCACTAACCTTTTCGTTGGGTGTGCAGCACATCTCATATATTTAAGTAATTATCTGATAGAGCCTCTGAATTATCACCAGGAAAAAAACCCCCATGAAAACATGTCCTAATTGTTTAAAGGGACCATTGTATGCAGCTGTCTCACACTCCCTCTCCAAATTAGGGGTTTTTTTAAAGCACAAAAACTGTTTGGGGGATTGGACAAGATGATCTTTCAAGGTCCCTTCCAATCCCTAATGATTCTATGATTCTATTCAGATCACTCTGAAGCTGCTCAGTCAGGATTTGGTCCCTTCTTATTCCAAATCTTGGCTTCTCATAGAATCATAAAATCATTAGAGTGAGAAGAGACCTACAAGATCATCCAGTCCAACCGTCGAACTGCACCCGCCATGCCCACTGAACCCTGTTTCCTGGGGCCACAGCTACTGGTTTTTTGAACCCTTCTGGGGGTGGTGAGTCCATCACCTCTCTGGGCAGCCTGTTCCAATCTCTGCTTGTTGTCATCTCTGTTTCTCCAAGTAATGGGGTTTGGTAGTCCCTGTTGAGCCAGATTAACTCTTGCACGGAAGGCCACAAGGAAGGGCAGAGGTGGGCAGAGCTTGAGTGGCATTTAGTTGGAACATTGGTCCAGTGCTGGTCCTCCACATCGGGTTCATTGAACCCATTAAGGAATGTATGGTGTAGCTGGACATGGACAGTGTGTTCAGAACAGTTCCCCTGGCAGAGAGTGACCTGGCAGTACTGGTTAAAAGCTGGAGGTGGCTCCTGCAAGAGGCAGAGGAGCCCTCTTTGTGGTTCATGAGATCCTGCTTCTATGGACAACCTACAGTAATAACCATCAGTGATTTCCGTTGCTGAGTCGGCTCCCCAACCTGTCGAGGCCATAGAGAATATGTTAAATAAATCAGATCCGCATTTCCCCTTGTATTGCTTCTTCTTTTTATAAAAACCCTCACAGCTCACCAGACAGCCCGCAAAGCTCAACCCTTTTCTTCTTATTCTTACAGGCAGTGTTGATTTTACCTTTCCTTCTCTTTCTTTTCTCCACAAATTGGGTTACAAAAGGACAGCAACAGTAGTTCCACGGAACAAAGCAACGATGCTTCTTTCAGGGCTCTAACATCCATTTGCAGAGGTGGGGTGGAAACGAAGCAAATTAATTTCAGTTCATTTTTCAGGGTCCAGAGGTAACAGTGAGGCTTTGCCGGTAACATTTTGAAGGGCAGTAAGGATCAGTTTCACGCAGCTTGCTGACAGCATCAGTGAGCCCTTACTGGGGTGGGGGTTTTTGGTCTAAATTTAAACTGGAACTGCTTTGTTATATCAAAAATGCTGGGAAAAGCATCAGGAACCTTCTGGAGAGGTTGGGAGAGTCGGGTTGTGGAGTCTCCTTCTCTGGAGGTGTTTAAAACCCACCTGGATATGATCCTGTGCCACTGGATCTAGGGGATCCTGCTGTGGCAGGGGGATTGGACTGGGTGAGCTTTCGAGGTCCCTTCCAATCCCTAATGTTCTGTGATTCTGTGATGCCGTGATTTGTTCTAGCAGTTAGCAGAAAGGTTGTAGGAGTAGCTGCAGCTGGATCTCCAGTGCGGTCTGACCGTAGGGTGAGAACAAGCTTTGTACTGACGGTTTAGGAGTCGCTGGCTCAGACTGAATTCCTTCTCTTGGAGACATTACAACCCGCCGGGACATGTTCCGGGGTGACTTGGTCTAGGTGATCCTGCTGTGGCAGGGGGATTGGACTGGATGATCTTTCGAGGTCCCTTCCTATCCCTGATGATTCTGTGATTCTGTGATTCCTTTAAGAGAGGTGGATCTGTGGCCAAGCTTCATCAAATGCGTAAAGTGGGAACAATTCTGAGGAAGGAAATATCACAACACAGACCCTTCTCTGGATAGAGTTTGCTCTCCAGTCTCTCCTCCTTTTTCTTCTTTACCCAATATAGAACACATAGTGGTGGAAGCAGCTGCTCCCCAACTCTGAGCTCAGAGCTCACCCTTCCCTCCAGCCCCAAGCCAAAACCACTTCCCCATTCATAGAACCACAGAACCACATAGGTTGGGAAAGACCTTCCAGTTCATCTCCCACAGCATCTTTTGCAGGTCCTTGGGTCATCATGGAGAAGGTGACCTTCTGTGGTTGTTTGAACGTTAACCAGGTGGGAATCAAACTGGGCATCTTCTTCAAACTTTCCAGTCCCTGAACGGGGCTGTCAGAAGGCTGCACAAGACTGTTCCCAAGGGCAGGGAACGACAGGATGAGGGGTGTCGGTTTGAAGCTGGGAAAAGATAGATTTAGGTCAGGCAGGCATGAGGAAAAAGTTGTTGAATCTGAGGGTAGAGGATCACTGGAACAGGCTGCCCAAAGAGGTGGTGGAGGCCCCATCCCTTCAGGGTCAGGCTGGCTGGGGCTCTGGGCAATCTGGTCTAGTGAGTGATGGCCCTGCGTGTTGTAGGGGGCTGCACTGGATGCTCTTTGGAGGTTCCTTCCAAGCCTGTGAATCTGTGAAGGTTGCTGTGTGGAAGAGGAAGTAGTGTGTGATATCAGCTCATATCGTGGAGGATCTGAAAGAGAACGATCATGCTCAGGGCAGTTTCTTGTTGCCTTGGGCCTCCTTAATGTTCTGCTTCCTGGTACAACCCATGATACTATAAGCTACTGCTCTTGTCACGCGCCCCACAGCATCCAGCTGGCTTGTGCAGGGGAGTCGGTGGCACAGAAAACCACCATCCCTGCCAGGAAAGTGCGAGGGAAAATGAATACACAGGATTCAGAATGAGCAGCGGGAAAGGAGACACAGACACGAACATCCATCGCAGGTTTGTGCTGGGGGTGTTGCTAGTTGCTTCATTGAGTACCTGAAAGAAAGCCCTGTCCCCGCCTGGTATAAATGGTGCAGCTGAACAAAGCAGCCCTGGTGCTCTGAACCTATGAGGAAGCTAATGAGCAGTGATCTGAGAGAAGGAGGAAAACAGAAGGATGATGGATGAGGTTTTAAACCTACGGTTCTATAAACATCACTCCTTCCCCTTGGTGAGTCTTAGCCCAAGAATGGACATGGAAAACGCGGGAAGGACTTGGTGGATCTTGTTGTGTCTGAGCAGTGCTGTTTGTTCAGATTCTGGAGTGAGCTGTAGGCGAAGCTGCAGGTAAACGAGGATTATGTGGGATAGCAGCGTGTCCTGAGAGCCAGCAGAAGCCCACGTGAGAGGAGAGCCAGCTGTACTCACACCACACATCTGCTACGGTGGGTGTGTGCCAGCTCCCAGCTGGCGATCTGCTCAGAGCTGAGGAGACCCAGCCCAGGAGAAGAGTGAGTCCCAGGCAAGAAGAGCTGGTCTGCAAGCAGCTGAAGAACTCAGCAGCAGCGTGAGTGAGTTAATTGTCCCTGGATCTCAGTCCTGTCTCTTGGCCAAAAATCCCGTCAGAAAAATCTACCTGATGAGTCTGACATCAAAACCAGCACTCTGCCACCAGGATTCCCAGGTGCTGGCTATTCAGGGTTTCCCAGACAAACCCACTGAAACAGAAAATCCCTCCACAGTCTACTTGCTTATTTGCAGATTTCTATCTACTCTTTCCTTTTCATGTGCAGAAGAGCCAGAACAGACAATACACAGCTGGGGAGGTGGACTTGGATCACAGTCAGGAGCCAGAATGTGAGGAGGAGTATCCCAGACCATTGCCCTGGTGACATCTGGGGTTTCACCGGAGCCAAACTCCTGTGTTGAGAATATGCTGATGCACACACACTGTTCTGCTGCCAACACTGAATCTTCTCCCTTTCCTTGAGCTTCTTCACCATAGCTATAAATCTCAGCATCACAGCCTGGTGGGGCTGGAAGACACCTCTGGGGATCATCCGATGCAACCCCCTGCCGGATCAGGATCACCCAGAGCAGGGGGCGCAGGATTGTGTCCAGGGGGTAGTTGAATCTCTCCAGAGCAGAGACCCCACAACCTCTCTGGGCAGCCTGGGCCACCCTCAAAAGTCAAGAAGTTGCTCCTCATGGAAGTTTAGTTGGAACTTCCCAGGTTCCAGTTTGTCTTTGTTGCCCCTGGTCCTGAGCAGTCAGGCTCCATCTTGCTGCCCCCGCCCTTTAGCTATAGATCAGATCCCTCTGAGCTGCTCTTCTCCAGCTGAACAGCCCCAGGACTCTCAGCTTTTCCTCAGCACGGAGATACCCTAAACCAAATCACTCCTCTGCAGAGAACAGCAGCAGGGCTGATCTCCAAGTGTGGGACATGGTGCCAGATGCCCAAACCCTTTCCCCTAGGAGCACCCTTTGCTGCAGAGCCCAGCCCCACCACAGTTCCATCCAGGAACATCTCACAGTGGAGATGTTCCCTCCCACTGCATCCCCAGTTCCAGAGGGATGAGGGCTAGCCCACTGGTGGCCGGTACTTGTCCAGTGCAGGCAGCAGTTGCCTGGCAACTCCCAGCTCCAGCCACATCCTGAGCTGCTTCTGCACACCCACAGCATCTGAATCAGCGAACAGCTCCTTCTTTATCTGCAGCAGAGCGGACAGGGGGATTGGATTAGATGATCTTTCAAGGTCCCTTCCAGCCCCTAATGTTCTGTGATTCTCAGCAAGCAAAACCTCTGACAAAGTGAGTTGGCAGATGGAAGGAGTCAGATGCTGACACGTTCCTCTCCTCCACTTTGCCAACGCTCATTTAAGCAGAGCTCAGTGCTGGAGCAGGGGCTTTTTTCCTCATAAAATCCCTTCTGACCCAGGCCAGGTAACTCATCAGAGCCACAGCACCAGCAAGGTGCTGGGCTGCAGTAGCAGGCAGGGTGGATGCACGTGCGGTTGGGATTTAGGGTTAATGTCATGAAGTCGTGTCCTAGGAAGGAGGGGAGGCTCCCCTGTGAGAGCTGCCTGGTGAATGAGCCATGCTGGGAGACATTAGTAGAGCTTTTTAGAAGTGCTCCATGACAGAAAGGACCAAACACCTTCCCCTGACGAGAAAGGGAGGGAGCTGATGTTAAAAGATGTGACACAGAGTGACACAAATGGTTAACAGCTAAGAGGAAGGCTGAGAAACTGTGATATAAGAGCTGAGTGGAGCCTTATGTAAAGATTTACTGTCTACCCGGTGTGTACTGGAGCTGACTGATTTCATACAAGCTCCGGTTCCACGTGGGCGCTGGCAGATAATGACATCTCTTGAGGTACAAGCGTTTGAAAGCTGATTCAGATCACTCAGGAGGCATCTGCATGCTTGGCTCTCTGATGCATCCTCTGAGCCTGGCGGGTTGCAGACTGAGTCTTCTGCATCTCTTACTCCATTTTTTCCCTGCTTGAAAGCAGAGATCAGATTGCCTTCAGCTTAGAGAGGAGTGACCCAAGAGCAGCCTTTCAGTACCTGAAGGGGGCTACAGGAAAACTGGAGGAGGACTGGTTATAAGGGCTTGTAGTGATAGGACAAGGGGCAATGGCCTGACACTGAAAGAGGGGAGATTTAGATTGGATATTAGGAGGAAATCCCTCCCTGTGAGGGTGCTGGGGCACTGGAACAGGCTGCCCAAGGAGGCTGTGCATGCCCCATCCCTGGAAGTGTTGAAGGCCAGGTTGGGTTGGGCTCTGGGCAACCTGGTCTAGTGGGAGAGAGAGGTGTCTCTGCCCACAGCAGGGGCTTGGAACTAGATGGTCTTCAGGGTCTCTTCCAGCCTAAACTGCTCTATGATTCTATGAATTTGGACTTGAAGGGTGATTTTAAAAGCTTTAGAAGGAGCTGCTGTCCCATCACTCTTCCCAAAGTAACTTCCTCAGCAGATGGGATGTTCATAGGATCACACACAGATAGTGGGGTCCTGGAAGCTCCTTTCCTTGATTCCCCATGACATTGGGACAGACCTTTAATCTTATTTCCCTCCCTTTGTAAAATGAGGATGATGATGTTTTTCTTTACCACAGGGCACTAATTAAACTTAATTTCCAAAGAGCTATGGCCCTGCTGGATAGGTAATGGATAAAGAAGTCCTCACCCATTTGCTCAGGGTTGTAGGACAGACTTGATGATCTTGAAGGTCTTTTCCAACCTTGATGATTCTATGATTTGGTTTATTTGGTGTCTTTTCCTCATTAGTTAGCAGAGGCTAAAGGATGATCTAATGTGAGAGATCCTGATTCAGCAACCTCCTTCAGCAGCGTAAGGGCTTTTAGGACCTCAGAAGGTTTAATGGATGTGAATGGACCTACTGATGGGCTCACACAACCTAGCGATGAGTCAAAATGATGTAGTTTCCAATTAGAGCCCAGAAACAATGCTCGTCGCATTGTAGATGATGGCTCTACATGTGACCTGTGGAGACACTTTGCTGCTGCACGGCTGCTGAGGGGCTGATAGTGGACATTGCTCTTCCTTGAATGCCCCAGTTCAGGAATCACACAATCACAGAGCAGTAGAGACTGGAAGGGACCATGAAAGATCCTCCAGTCCAATCCCCCCCACCACAGCAGGATCCTCTATATCCAGTCACACAGGAACGTGTCCAGGTGGGTTTTAAACATCTCCAGAGAAGGAGACTCCACAACTTCCCTGGGCAGCCCCTTCTAGGGCTCTGTCACCCTCCCTGGGAAGAAGTTCCTTCTCAGATTGATGTGGAACCTCCTCTGTTCCAGCTCACACCTGCTGCCCCGTGTCCATCTGGATGTGGATTTGCTGGTTTCTTCCTCCTCTATTCTGCTCTACCCTTGAGAGGTCCAGAGCTGGGGTTAAATATAAGTCAACCAATAGCCACTGGGTGAGTTCTGCCTAAACGAGTAGATGCTCTAGACCAAACGAAACAGCCCGTGGCAAGGTTTCTGTGTAAATAAGCGTGGGGATACATTCTATATTCAGCCAGGATTCATCAGGCCGGGAAGAAGAATGAATCCCTGCTAATACGCAAAAGGCAACTGATTTAGCACAGGGACGGTGTTGTGCACTGGAGAGATTTATTTGTGCGACTCCAATGAAAATTAAATTCCTGTTAAAATATTGATGTAGATGGAGCCGAAGCATCCTGCTTCGAGATACATCAGAGAGTCCTTTGGCATTTCACAGCCGTATAATTCCAGCATTCTTCTGCCGCAGATTTAGAGCTTACAAGGTGTTAATGGCCGCTGAGTTTGTGGGACAGTCTCCGCAGACTGTTTTTGCTCGGCAGGTGGTGAGGATTTGCATCCCTATTTCAGATCTACGTCGATCTCATTACCGGCTTCTTATTTCTTTGTGATTTACGTCGCTATAAAACTCCAGCTTGCGCAGTGGGGAATGTGATTTCCAAAAGGGAAATTCTGCATCATGTGAGCGTTTATCAGCTTCCTTCTCGGGGCAGGGTTTTCCCCCCGCCCCAGCCCCTCCTCTTTCGACTTCATTTCTTGAGGGACTTAGATGGGAGGATGACGTGGCAAGTGGAATCAAAAATGAGTTTTAAAAGGGGGGGAAAAAGAAGAGGCTTTTCTGATAATGAAGCACTTGGAGTCTCCTTCTCTGGAGACATTTCAAACCCTCCTGGCCATGTTCCTGTGCCACTGGGTTTAGGTGATGCTGCTGTGGCAGGGGCATTGGACTGGATGATCTTTCGAGGTCTCTCCCTATCCCTAATGTCCTGTGATTCTGTGAAACAAGCTTGAGAACACTGAGGTCCTTTACTCTGATGCGATACTCGATGATAAGTGGCAGTTTTATTTGCACCGTTACCTTCTTTTGGCTGAAGCAAGATCCTTAATTAATAGCCGTGTGCTGGGAGGAGGTGGGGGGGAGGTTTGCCTGGGTAACCGTTAATTTGTAGGAGTCGTAATCAGTCCAGATTCAGTCAGGGCTGTTTTGTAATAGGGCTGAGCGTAGCGAATGGGTTTGGGATTCGTGCAGATGTCACACACAATTTCAGAGCTGTTCCACTCCAATTTCCTAGCACTTAATAGAGATGATGGTGGTGGCAGTTCTGTCACTGTAGACAAGGGGCTCTTGGCGCTTCTCTCATCAGTTTCCAGCATCTCCACCTCCCCTTTTCAGGTGTTTATGATGCAGCATAAAATCCTCAGCCTGATGGAATCAGGGTGTAATTGGTCACACCCTGAGGAAGAGGTGAACCCAAACAACATAATTCGAGGAGACTTGTGGAGGTAAAACTGCACGTCAGTGTGGCGTCAGTCTCTGACAGAAGGGACCTTGAAAAATCATCCAGTCCAATCCACCTGCCACAGGAGCATCACCTAGACCAAGTCACACAGGAACATGTCCAAGCAGGTTTGAAACATCTCCAGAGAAGGAGACTCCACAACCCCCCTGGGCAGCCCCTTCCAGTGCTCTGTAACCCTCACTGGCAAGAAGGTCCTTCTAACATTTATATGGAACCTCCTCTGTTCCAGCTCACACCCATTGCCCCTTGTCCTATCACTAGATGCCCCTGAGCAGAGCC
>JAOXOE010000441.1:13782567-13815907 GCA_028565055.1 Phoeniculus purpureus | reverse complement strand
GTGCGGGACAGTGTCAAAGGCTTTGCTCAGGTCCAGGTAAATGACATCAGCCGCTCGCCCCTCATCCATTAATGTTGCGACCTGTTCATAGAAGGCCACCAGGTTGGTCAGGCAGGACTTGCCCTTGGTGAAGCCATGCTGATTGGACCCAATCACCTCTTCACTAGTCTCCTGTCTTAGGAGTGCCTCCAGGAAGATCTGCTCCTTCATCTTACTGAGCACAGAGGTGAGACTGACTGGTCTGTAGTTCCCGGGCTCCTCCTTCCTACCCTTTTTGAAAATAGGAGTTATGTTTCCCCTTTTGCAGTCAGTGGGGACTTGGCCAGACTGCCATGACTTTTGGAATATAAGAGAAGGGTTTAGCAAACTCATCTGCCAGTTGTCTCAGTACCCGTGGGTGTATCCTATTGGGTCCCATGGTGATGACTAAAGAAGAGGAATATCTCTCCTAAGATGAAAGGCTGAGGGAACTGGGGCTGTTTAGTCTGGAGAAGAGAAGGCTGAGAGGAGATCTTACAAATGTCTACAAATATCTGAAAGTTGAGTGTCAAGAAGAAAGAGCCAGTCTCTTTTCATTTGTGCCCTATGATAGGTTGAGGAGCAGTGGGAACAAGCTGGAACACAGGAGGTTCAACTTCAATATCAGAAAACCTTATTTACTGTGAAGGTGATGGAGCACTGGAACAGGCTGCTCAGAAAAGTTACAGAATTGGTTCTTTGGAGAATTTCCAAACCTTACCAAATGCTTTCCTGTGTGACCTGCCCCAGGGGATGTTGTTTTTGGCAGGTGCTTGGAATAGATAATCTCTTGAGATCCTTTTCAACCCATACCGTTCTATGATTCTATGGCTTAAAACCTACCTTGAGATTAAATTTCTTCTTCCCTGGCTTTCAAAAAATACATGGTTGTAGCAATTGCATTAATGTTCCTTTAATGAGAAGGAAAAGTGTCTGACTGGAGTTTATTGAAAAACAATTTTCATTTTATTTGTCTGTTGCTATCTATGACTAAAATGTCTTTTAATTAACTGTGACACAGAGATTTAGCTGGCAAAAATTACTCACATGACCTACCACAAAGAATATTATTGGCACGATTAAGTGCGGCATCTTGCTTTTCTGTTTTTCTGCCTACCCCTAATTTTCCCCTAACTATTGTGCTATACTATAAAAGCAATCTTAGGAAGAAGTTCAAGAGAAAAGAACTGACCTTTTCTATGATGAGAAAAATACTGTTGATTTTGCTGGCAATGTTATTAACCATTTTTTGTTTTATTTCATGGCAATTGTAAAATAAACCACTTGTAGCATGTGCTGTTAATATCTAGTCCCTGGAGCATAATTGCTGTTAGACAGTATGGATCATGTGGCAGCTAAAATGTACATTAAAAAGGTAGAAATTAATACTACCATCAATTCCAAACTAAATGTCATTCAATGGGTAAGATCAGTCCTTTAATGGCTGCCACCAATAGATTGACATGTCTTTTTATTTTCTGATTTCTTTTATTAAAATGGGAAAAAACAAATGAATCCTCAGATCTCAACAAAGTCTAGAAAAAAGCGAAGTCTGAAGCAGAAGCAAAGTCTAAAGGACAGAGATGTCTGTGCTTACTGATCTGTTTATCTGTTCTCAGCTTACTTCTTCACCAGCCCATCTTGTTCAAATGCAAAAAATTTAGCACTAGTGTTAATATGTAAGTGTTACATTTACCATGGGTTAAATTACATCTCACTTGTTCTACCGAGCTCAATAGTTTTGATGTTAACTGTACACACATATAAAAGTTATAAACTTAGAAAATATCAGAAGGTCCCTAGTAGAATCTTCTCTAATGAAGATTGTCCTGGGTTTTTTGCTTATAAAAATTATAAATTTATTGAAAAATTATTGATTTATAAAATCGTCATTGAACACTTTTAAAGAGATGCACATTCTTACATTCATATTCACTTGAATTCTTATTCCAGTTTTTATGGCAAGGAAGGATGCCCTAATTTTAAAGGGCAATGAAGTCCTTGACAAAAGAGACAAACAGAGAAACAGGAAACAGAAACAAAGATATATCTGTGAAGCTGCTTTTCTCATGTACATGCATAAATAAATTAAAAATAATATCTTTTTTTTGAGCACATTGAGAATTGCAGCAGCACTTTGCATATCTGTCAGAATATTGTGATCTCAGGGTTTTGTGGCTTTTATGAGATTTATTTTACAAAGTACGAAGCAACCAATCAAGTTCTCTGTGAAACCAGTAACAAAGATGCAACTGTTGCCGTGTGTGAGAGAGAAGATAGGTCCCCAAATGAACGTTAGTTTTCTTGTATTCCTAAATATTATTTATTTATAGTTGGTGCCTTCTGGGTAAATAGAAGCATCAGGCGTAAAAATGTTTATTATGGCACTGTTTTCTACCTTTCGTATTCTGCGTCAAATATAAAGCACCTTGAAATAAAGAATGATTGCTGATGTACTAGTAATTCTTTAGTACTAAAAATGCATCACAGTTTCTCATTTAACACACATGCGTTTGAGCCTATTTTTAAAAATGTAAATTAATGGAAATTTAGCGTCTTAAATCCTATCACCATAAAGTTACTTCTTAACTCCTATAGGAAAAATATGTAAGGTATTATAATTGTATTAATTATTTGATATTGAGCACCTGTACAACATTTAAAATAGGAGTCGGGGAAAAAAGTATATTTTATATCCAATACTAGGATGTAGTATCTGAAAGTTTCTGAAGTGATGTTTTCAGCAAGCTGAGAATGTCTCTAATTTTATTGTCACGTGTTTGACATCTCACTATTGTTTGTTAATTGGACAGATCTATTTAAATGAGACATCAGCAACTCTGCAGATGTCTACTGTGAATCTGAAGGTTATTGGTTTCTCATGAGAAAACAATTTTGCCCTCTAAGTCTGTTCTGAGTAGTCCTTTTTCTTCAGTATGAAGGCTCTGTTTCTCTGTTTCTGTGTGACAAGGAGAAATGTCAATGTTTCCTGAACTCAGAGATGCCTTCTAAAATTATTTGCCCTTTTAGGGCAATTGCATAGCTAAGAGTTCACACAGCTGATGTTTATGCAAAGACCGTGCCAGACCAAGGTTATAGAAATTTGCTTCTCTTTGTATATACACAAACAAGTCTTGAAAACTCGTGGTTATCATGAGTTTTCAGATTGAACTGTGGCCCTTCACACCAGTGAGAAGTTTCCCATACTTTTTGGATTTTTGTTTTTCAAAACTTGTGTTATTTTTACTCTCTGGATTGATTTTTCTTAACATATGTATATCTCAAAAATCAGTACTCATATTTATGAGTCTTATTTCTTTGGGAAAGAAAAATGGGAAACTGCTCTTAGGAAGTTTCCAGCATGACTGCGAAGAAAAGTGGAAATCATACCAAAAAGAAGCTGTTCTGTGATATGAAGGATGCAAGTTACCTCTTTGATGGAGAGTAAAATCTTTTCAGTTTTGGTGTGGTTTTTTCCCCTGACGTATTCTTGAATTTTCTTAATTTTTGCTTGCTATTAATATATATTAGACTTATTTCTTATTTAAATTCATAAGTGTTTTTCTAAAAAGGACATTATATATAGTTTCCAAGTAGTGAGTGATATGTTGTAAAGACTGATTTAGAATCTGCTTGGGTGTTTTCTTATATTTATGTTTATACAGTTTACTTGCAGGTGCTATCCCCCCTACAGTAAGATAGATATGAATCTTGGTGTACATTATCTTTTATAGAGATCAATACACAAAGAAATGAATAATGGAAAAAAATAGCTTGTTAACATAATTAATCAAATAAGACAAATGGTTTTTTAGTACTGAAAGCAATTCACCCTGAAAGTGTTCAGCTCTAATGTATTCATCTCTTTTTGTTGAACTGTATTATAGTCAGTAATAAAAATAAAGTAAAACCACATATATATATATATATATATATATATAAATATGATTGAAATAGCAAAAACTTCAGATG
The DNA here is from genome assembly GCA_028565055.1 of Phoeniculus purpureus. Classification (NCBI taxonomy): domain Eukaryota; kingdom Metazoa; phylum Chordata; class Aves; order Bucerotiformes; family Phoeniculidae; genus Phoeniculus; species Phoeniculus purpureus. Next base: position 13,811,917 of record JAOXOE010000441.1, on the reverse strand, counting down.
CAACATCAGTCTGAGTTGTTGTGCCACACAAGCATGTCTACCACAAATGTTTTCAAGGTTATTGGAAAATGTGACTTAAGTAATTAAACCTTTTTTTTTGTCTGCCAATACATTCATGCTGTCAAGAACAAGGCCCTATTTCACAGAGTCACAGAAATTCAGAGCATTAGCGATTGGAAGTGACTTCAGGAAATCATCTAGTCCAATTCCCCCTGCCAGAGCTGGATCACCTAGATCAAGACACATAGGAGCATGTCCAGGTGGTTTTTAAACATCTCAAGAGAAAGAGGCTCCACAACCTCCCTGTTGTTGCCCATTCCAGTGCTCCATCACCCTCACTGTGAAGAAGCTTCTTCTCATATTTATGTGGAACCTCCTTTGTTCCAGCTTACACCCATAGCCCCTTGCCCTACCATTAGATGCCACTGAGAAGAGCTTGGCTCCATCCTCCTGATGCTTGCTCTTTCCATATTTATAAATATTAATGAGGTCATCCCTCATTCTCCTTTTTCTCCAAGCTAAAGAGATGCAGCTCCTTCAGCCTTTCCTCATCAGGGAGATGTTCCACTCCCTTCATCATCTTCGTGGCTTTGCGGTGGACTGTCTCAAGCAGTTCTGTGTCCTTCTTGAACTGAGAGACCCAGAACTGAACACAAGATTCCCAGATGTGGTCTCACCAGAACAGAGGAGGTTGGGAGCAGAACCTCTCTCGATCTACTAACAACTCCCCTTCTAATCCACCCCAGGATTCCATTGGCCTTTTTGGCCACAAAGACACATTGTTGGCCCATGGTCATCCTGCTGTCCACAGGACTTTTAGGTCCCTTTCCACTACACTACTCTCTAAAAGATCGGTCTCCAACCTCTACTGGTACCTGTGGGGTTGTTCTTTTCTAGACGCAAGAATTTACCCTTCTCCTTGTTATGGTTCAGTAAATTTCTCCCCACCCTCTCCAAGCTCTCCAGCCTGTCCAGGTCCTGCTGAATGGCAACACAGACTGCTGGCTTCCCAGCTTTGTGTCATCAGCAAACTTGCTGACAATGCTCTCTATGCCCTCATCCAAGTTATTAATGAATAGATTGAATAGTACTGGTCCCAGTACTGAAGCTTGGGGGACTCCACTAGATACAGACCTCCAACTAGATTATGTCCCAGTGACCACTGGCTTCTGTTCTGCAGGCAGTTTACAATCCACCTCACTATCCAGACCATAGTTCCTCAGTTTGGCTTCAAGAACAAGTCAAATGTTTTACTGAAGACAAGACAGACCACATCCACTGCTTTGCTATCACCTATCCACCTGGTTATGCTCTCATCAAAGGCTATCAGGTTGGTCAAGCATGACTTTCCCTTGGTGAAGCCATAATGACTGTCCTTAATTAGTCTTATCCTTGTTGGGCCTAGAAACAGTGCCAAGGACAAGCTGTTCCATCACCTTCCCTGGGATGGGGGTGAGGCTGACTAGTCTATAGTTACCTGGGTCCTCCTTCTTACCCTTTTTAAAGATTGGAGTGACATTTGCTGTCCTCCAGTCCCTAGGCACCTCTCCTGATCCCCATGACTTACCAAAGATGATGGAGAGTGGCTTAGCAATGACTTCCACCATCTCCCATAGTATAGGTGAGTGCATCCCATCTGGGTCCATGGATTTAGTACATCCAGTTTGCTCAATTTATCCCTAACCCAGTCCTCATTAACCAAGGCAGGCTCCTCTCTTGCCTCAACTTCCTCTGGAGCCTCAGCAGTTGTGAGCTTGATATCAAGACAGCCCCCAGAAGTATAGGCAGTGGCAAAGAAGGTGTTCAGTATCTCTGATTTCTCTGTATCCTCTGTCTCCAGGGCACCCACCTCATTCAGCAGGGGGCCTACACTGTCTCTAGTTTTAGTTTTACCTGCAATGTATTTGAAGTTCTTTTTGTTGCCCTTTACCTCTCTTACAAGGTTTAATTCCAAGGAGACCTTGGCTTTTGTAGTTGCATCCCTATATTCTCTCACCAGAACCTTATAATCACCAAGTGGCCATCCCCTCCTTCCATGACGTCTATTGTCTTCTCTGTCATCCTCTCATCACCTTCTCAGCTCTATCATCCCCCTGCTCAACATCCTTCTCAGCTCTATCATCCTCTGGCTTTACAACCTTCATAGTTGTATTACCTTTTCAGCTCCATCACTTCTGCTCTACCACATTTATTGGCTCCATCACGCTCCAGCTCTACCACATTCTCACCTCCATAATCCAACAGAGTCTAACTCCTTTTCTCAGCTCTATCATCCCCAGCTCTACCACCTTCTTGGCTCTATCATCCTACGTGCCAGATTACAAGCAGTGACTGAATGATGCTGTCTGAACAAGCCAGTACCACTCCTTCACCAGATACACCCTAGTGACCGAAGTCACTCAGTGCCCAAGGAGCCAATGACATGACTCAGAGGGGCTGCCAACACTCCAACTGCCTGGGAGCAGCAAGACGATAACATCTTACAAGAGGATGCCCTCACAGAGGCTGTCCAGGTAGCCTAAAACAATGCAGAGGGGGATGCTGAGCACCAGTCATGTGGCAGCACTTCCACTGTAACTAGGATATGGCAATGGCCCAACTGCCTCACAGTCAATGAACATTAAAATGAAAGCATGTGCATGCTTCACCAGGGACCACTGTTTTGGGATGGGAACTGGGATGAGTAGGGCAACAACAGAGCCTAGCTGCCAGGACCACAAGATGCAGCCACGTCAGCGCAGTCTAGACAGACACCCACACTAAACAGGAGCCCAATGGCAGTGCAAAGAGGTGGAGCAGAGGAGCTAAAGCCTGGAACTGCACAAAGGAGAAGGGAGATGATAAAAGCCACCTGTCACACCACCTTCAAAACAGTGTGTTATGCCCACTCCAAAAAATGCAGCCAGCACATCCAGAGATGGACATCACACTCACCTCCCAGCCTGCAAGGAGGCACTGCTCCTTCAGCCATCCTTCATTATGGTAGGGTGGTGGGCACATACTTCTTGCCTGAGATGAAGAGAGCATATAGTGATAGGACAAGACAGAATTGTTTCAAACTAAAATATGGTAGATTTACATTAGGTCTTAGGAAGAAACTCCTCTCTATGAGGGTAGTGAGGCACTGGAACAGGTCACCCAGGGATGCCTCCTCAATGGAAGCATTCAAGGACAGGCTGGATGGGGCTCTGGGCAACCTGGTCTAGTGGGAGATGATCCTGCCCATGGTTCTGGACAACGTGGTGTAGTGGGAGATGACCCTGCCCATGGCAGGGGAGTTCAAACTAGGTAAGTTCAAACTAGGTCCCTTCCAACCTAAACCATTCTACGAGCTGACTGCCCACCCTGGCTGTCTCAGCCCAGCAGAGCTGCTGTCAGTGTCTGCTCACATTGCATCATTTTCCCTCCCAGGCAGCTGCCCTCTGCAGTATTCCCAGCCATCACAAGCAAAAAGAGTAGCTAAAAACAGACTAGCATTTAAGGACAGCAGCAGTTTGGGCTTTCTTGCAAACACTACCAGGCAGTTTCCATGGCAGCTACACTCACGCACTTGCCTGCTTGCTATTAAAACTTCACATTGCCAAAGTCTCCTCCTGCTTTTATTTTAGTGTTCCACCCAATCCTACCCAGCTCTGCAGTTCAGTCCCGTACACCACCAGAGCTAGTAAAATCCCCTATTCAAAAGGGTAGCAACACCCAATTAGTACAAAAAAAATATGAAATGGGATTACTGATCTGACTGCTGGAAGAAAAAAATAATTCAGGCTCAGAAGTGTTTTGCAATAATCCCACAAGTCACTGTAAAGATTTTGCAGCTCCTAAGCTAGATTCACAACAAAATACCTCTGAAAACTGCATCCATTTTAGGCATTTAAGCCTAAAGTACAGAGCACAGCAAATGACACAAGGGTGATGCTTGGACTGGTCAGACCACACAGCAACCAACTGCTCCTGTCTGCACATAGAGATCAGAGCCCAAGTTTTATATATATTCTGCCTAAATAAATCTGATCAGAAGAGAGGTACAATACTGAGGCAGTATCACATTTCACAGCAAGCTAGATGTGCAGTGTGTTTGCTTTGGGGAAATGCTCTTTTATTAGCCATGAGTTCACTGAGCAGTTCATGCACGACAGAAGAGGCAAAGCTGATTCCTGGGCTGCACCGCCAGGTTTGAAGAGGGGCCAACAGAGCCTCCTGGCCCTCGACAATTAAGTTGCTGTGGCTAAAGAAGCTTCTGTCTAAGAGTTTTGCCCTCTAACCTAAAGTGTTCATGGCTGCACAGCTACTGAAGGTGAAAAAGATGTCCAAGCACACCCAATTTCAAGTTTATCTCAGACTCTTCCCCAAAGCACAACAGAAGACCACCCACTCCTGCCTAGGATCAAATCAAAACTTGACAAAAGTTGTGAGCTCTTCCACCTCACCACCCTACTGTCCAAACAAAAGCAAAAGCAAAGATGACACCCAACAGAAGATATGGGAGCCAGACCGTAAGCTGTGTGTTTCAGGCCTCATGGAGGAACCTTGCACTCCCTTAATGCAGGGGCTTCAGGCTAGCCAGACCAAAGGAAAGCTTTTTAACTATCACTAATTGATGTGACAGCTGTCCAAACAAGAGCAGGCACAACAGAGAGGTACCAACAGGTAAGACATGCAAAAGGCTGGCAGGTTTGGTCAGAGCCAAGCTGTGAGGACATTGCAAAATACAGTGCTGACTCAATCCCGGATTTTGCACAAGGAGAGGCACTGCCTTGAAGCCAGCCTTACAATTCATTTTTCCATCTGGCAGAAAGCCAGCTCTCATCTCACAGGTCACCATGAAGGGACCTTGTTCTGGCTTGCTCAGAAGCACAAGTTAACTTAAAGGTTAATTCCCATGAGAAAAAAATTAAACTCAGCCACACAGTCATTATTCAACTCCACCAGGCAGGTAGTTGTTCAATTTGTGGGCTAAAAATCATAGAATGGCCAGGTTGGACCATTAAAGATCATCTAGTTCCAACTCCCCTGCATAGGCAAGGGCACCTTCACTAGATCAGATTACTCCAGGCCCCAGCCAACCTGGCCTTCAACACTTCCAGGGATGAGGCAGCCACAACTTCCTTGGGCAACCTGTTCCAGCATCTCACCACCCTCACAGGAAAGAATTTGTTCCTCATGTCCAACCTAAATCTTCCTCTTCAAGTTTATAACCCTTTCCCCTTGTCCTCTTGCTATGCACCAGTGCAAAAAGCCCTACTCCAGCTTTCTTGTAGCCCCCTTCAAATATTGGAAAGCTGCTAGGTCACCTGGGAGCCTCCTCTTTTCCAGGCTGAACAACAAAACTTCTTACTAATTCCTAATTTTCTTGGAATCTTTGCCTGCACCTCTCTGGTCCTTATGCAGAAGCTTGCTCTGCCCCAAAAGCTGCACCTGTAACACGCAGAGACAGGCATAAGTGAAGTCACCCAGCACACTCAGTCCTGTCAAGGGGAGTTATATGGCTATCCTTCAAAATTATCACGTTCCTATCAGCAAGAGTATCATGTTGGAGTAAGCATTCAGTGTTTATTGGGATAAAAATAATTAGCCTAATAGATTTCCAAAACCATCCTGTACTTCTCAGTGTCATCCTGTCATCAAAGGCAAACACTCTTAGTTATATGGGGGGGTTATGGAGAGAGACCTAAATACGACAATCTAAAGGAGATGTTGCATTATACATTTGAACACACTCCTCTGAACATCTAACAGTGCTGTCTCTCCCCGTGTCACTTACCTAGAACATGAAACTTTGAAGTATAATAAGCTCTGCTGCTGCGAGACTTTTTAAGTGATAGCAGGAAGGAAACAAACTACTGGCTGTAAATACTCTTAGTTCCACTGCACGGGGATTTGGGAAAATTTTAAAGAAAAATAACTATGAAACAAACAAGAATTAGTATTTTCCTCTCAAGGGTCTGAACATCAGCATGAAAAGCAAAGAGTTGCTGTGGTGCTTTTGATGGTGCCCTGCACCATGCTGTTCTTCTCTACAGGTATTTCCTTTGAGGAAAAAAAAAGCAGGTTCAAAAGTACTCTAACATCTGTGACGGTTTATCTGCTGCAGCCACACCACAACTGTGCGGCTTCATCACTTATCCAAGTTTCCTTGAAGGATATCCTTGTCTTTCTTCCCATGCCAGCCAGGTTACGAGGATTCCTCTCAACTAGCCTTAGCCTACTCCAAAATACATGTTAGGGTACCATCTTGTCACAACAACCAAAGACATGCACCTCAAAATATAAATGTATCCCTTTGGAGCAGGGATGGGAGGACAGAGACACCTGCCTTCCCAAGCTACTGGAGGGCTCTAGCCGACAACTATGAAGGCTCCATCATGAACCCAGACTGCTCCTCATGACAGAAAATGAGCAGAACCTAAAGCCAGAAGAAGGAAACACACAAGGTTTGACCAGTCTTTCTGTGGGTAGTTAATAGAAAGATGTGAGTCTTTAGGGCTTTCACCATCTCCTTACACACAAGGTCCTCAAAAGTAAGTTTTCCAGGCACAGCTTTAGACTTCAGGACGATTTGAGCACTAACACCAGCAGTGTCAGAGCAAAGCAGAAACATTTTCAGTTGCTTAACTATTACACTTTTCATTTTACTGCTTGTGTTGGTGCCATTCCTGAACTCAAAATGAACTCAAAAGATGGTGCAGGCCAAATTTCTTATGAAGAAAATAAGAAATTTCTACTCTTATGAAGTTATTCCCAGGATTCCAACAAATACCTACTGTTTTTCTCCTTTGAGACATGTCACCTCCACTGTAAGCCATCATCCAGCTGCTGACTTCCAGGTGTTTCACTTTCTTCTTGCTCAGGATGCCAGAACAATTTGCTTCTTTCTCCTGGCACACTGCACAGCCAGAAAGGTCCTGCCTAAAGCACCTACAGTCACCATGGGTGATTATTCAACAGCACGGCAACCCTTACCTTCAAACCTGTATCCATCAAGTTCAATCCAACTTGACTCTATCCAGTGAGTAGCTAAAACAGTGCTGGACATACTAGTCAGATCCTCAGCTATATACATCAGATCTTTTTCCTGTGGTGTCCATTATGTTACACACTCATTGTTGGTGTCTCTTAATAGCTACATGATTCTTACAGACAACGACTAGCAAAAAGCCACAAACCTCTGCTGCTGCTCTAGGAAAAGCAAAAAGGCTGAAGGGCTGATTTTGCAGTGTCTTCCTTAATGGCCTGCTCTCAGCTTTCAGAAGCCATAAGCAGATGCACAGACACTCACCACAAAGTGAGACAAAAAATAAAATTCTTCACGTGCTACAGGTCACCATGTTTTGTAAACGAACATCACAGCGTGCAGCACCATTCTTTGCTTGGGAATTACCTGGTGTGGGGTCATCAAACAGCCATCAGGCAGTGTGCAGCCCAGAGTGGAGTTCAATCAGCAAACTAAGGATGAAACACTATATTTTGGTTACCTGAGTTAACTAATCCCCTCTGGAATATTTCCTGAAGTTGTATCACAGAACATCAGGGATTGGAAGGGACCTCAAACGATCATCTAGTCCAATCCCCCTGCCACAGCAGGATCACCTAGATATCACATTATTTACTTTGCTATCTGAAACAGCTTCATAAGAGAGTCACTTCAACTAAATAACCTACTTCTAGATACTCAATGCAGCTTTCCCAACTAGTCTGTTTTAAGACTATTTCTCCCAATAGAGGCATGCTTTTTTCCATCCCTCATCTCAAGATTCTTCACCCATAAAATTAAAAGGTGATTTTGCATGGCGTTCCTCTTACAACAATGGAAAGCAGCACTAAATCGCACCCCTGCAAACTTTCTACAGCCAAAGCAAACCCATCTTTGGTTTAATCAGACCACTGAACTCATGTAGTCCACTACAGTCACATAGAGCAGCAACGTGCAAGTGCAGACACTGGTTTTTATACAGCTCCAATTATAACACTAGTAGAGGTAAGTGTCCCAAATGCTTGGTAGCAGCAATTGCCTGTGCCACTGGGATGCCATCATGCAACTGCCAGCAGCAAACTTCTCAGTAGGTACCAACTGCAGCCAGAGGTGATGCATATCTACCCTATAACACAACTCAGGAGTAGTAATATGGGTCACAACTTCAAGACAAGGATAACTAGCTCAGTAAGGACACTAATTAGCTGCAAGTCATCACAAACAGAATACTAAGTAAAATCCTCAACCTTGTCATTTAAAAATTACATTGGCAAACACAATCTACTAGGAAAGAGATAAACAAGTTACAAGGATAGAGGGAATAAAGAAGCAAGAGTGAATTATTAAATCCTACTGAGGTTTAATATTTTTATTAATTATACAGAGAGAGCGGGATCAAGTGCACCACCAGCAGGTCTGCAGATGACACCAAGTTGAGTGGGTGGTGCTGTTGATAAGCCAGAGGGACAGGATGTCATCCAGAAGGACTGGGACAAGCCGGAGAGGTGGGGCCAGGTGAACCCCATGAGGTTCAACAAGACCAGGTGCAGGGTCAGAACTGTCCTCACTATCAATACAGGCTGGGGGAGGAGGTTACAGAAAGCAGCCCTGAGGAAAAGGTTTTGGGAGTTGCTGGTGGGCAAGAAGCTGGACGTGACAAGAGGGCGGGTGCTTGAAGCCCGGAAGGCTAATCACATCCTGGGCTGCATCAAAAGAAGCATCATCAGCATACTGAGAGGCGATTCTGCCCCTTTACTCTGCTCTGCTTGGTGAGACCCTCATCTGGAGGGCTGCATCCAGCTCTAGAGCCCTCAATATAGGAAGGACATAGACCTGATGGAACAGGTCCAGAGAAGGGCCATAAAAATGATCAGGACAGGCTGAGGGAGCTGGGGTTGTTCAGCCTGGAGAAGAGAAGGCTTGGGGGGGACCTGCTAGTGACCTTCCAGTACCTGAAGAGGGCTACAAGAAAGCTGGAGAGGGACTGTTTATGAGGGCCTGTAGTGGCAGGACATGGGCCAGTGGTTTCAAATTAGAGAAGGCAGATGTAAACTGAATGTCAGGAAGAAGTTCTTTAGCAAGAGAGTGACTGAACATGTTGCTTAGGCAGGTAGTTGAGGCCACAACCCTGAAGATACTCCAGGTTAGGCTCGACAAGGCTCCGGGCAACCTGATCTAGCTGAGGATGTTCCTGCTCACTGCAGGGGAGCTAGACTAGGTGACCTGTGGGAGTCCAACCAAGATGATTCTATGCTTCTATGATTCTCTGAAAGAAAGAGATGTAAGGAAAAGGGAAGCTGAATACTACCATTAAGTAGGTTGCAGCAAATTCCTTATTTTAGTAACTGTAGTAATCACATGGTTATCTCAGAAAAGGGGTCACAACACAGCACATGAGGCACTGAGGAACAAGTTACATTAACAGGAAAGCCAGTAACACATTTTTTCCTGTAAGTTACTGCAACGGACATATCTCTATGCAAACAAAATTTTCTGAACTGTTTTTCACTGGAGAAAATAAAAAAGCCACTCCAGAAACTCAAATGTGAAACCAAAAACATCACAGTATCCGAGTTTGGAAACTCTGACATAAGGCACTTTTGCATCAGATACCATTTACAGGATTTATGACCCACTGTTTTGGTGGTCTCCAGCAGATTCAGGGACCCTGGCAAGGGCAGCAGCTGCCAATCCACCAAGGGAAAGCAGCTCCCGACAGTGCTGACAAGGTAAGTGGGGTCCTGAGGTTTCACTGTAAGGTGGGAAGCTCCTCACCCCACCCCCTCAAACTGCCCATGAAGCACAGGCAGTTGTCAGGAATCCTGCAGCCAGTGCATAGCTGGCACCAACAGCTATGCCTTCTTTTGTTGTAGGTTTAAGCAGCCGGTGATATTGCAACAACAGCACTATGAAGGGAGTGCTCAAAAAGCAGAACAAATCCACCCACAGTGCAAACAGCTACTACTCACTACTACATCCAAAGTATGGAATGAGGAATCAAAAGAACCTCAAGTTCATTGAGACAAATGCTTAGACATTTATAGTGCAGACTTTACATCCAAACTAATCCCTCCCAATGCCTCCTTTTATAGTCAGCTTTTAAGTCACGCTCATCTGCTTCAGTGCTGGGTTGAGATGAATCACATGCTAGGAACGTCCACAACTCCCCTAGCTGACCTTACTGGGAGTGGGGCTGACTACCCTAAACGTAGATGACTACATTTGGCCATATGAATACTATCTTCAACAACATTCAGCACGTGCCATTGGCAAGGATTCTGACCCCTGGCTAACCAAGGATTAGGATCTGGCAGGCAACGGAAAAAGCCCTACACTGACATAGACAGCAGAGAAGATCCACTTGGAGTTTACTAACTCTGGGTCAGTGACACTGACTCAACACCAGCTCCATAGGCACACTTCAACCTTCACTTGTGCTGTCACACACAACCTAAAGCAGAGGCAGACAGAGCTCAGGCAAAATATCATACAGGTATGACCCCACCTGAAATTCAGCAGTAGACTACATAGGAAAAAGGAGAAAGAATAGACTGGGTAAAAGAAGGGGGAGTGACAAAAGTTTCAACAGAAACACAACTCAGAGCTGTAACTGGTTATAGAAAGAACTACAGGTTCCCTCTTTCACCTAAGCTAACAGCTTCTGTACAGCGGATCTTTCTCCCTCCACGTGGAGTCAAGAGCATACACACATTCATGTCCCACTCACACACAACTGAACTGCTTGCATTAGAAACCTAGCTGGCCTTAGTCTTCCGTTACAGCTCGCTGCAGAGTGCTGGCTGAACACGTCTCCTTATTGATAAGCGCAAACCTATGAGCAGCAAGGCCAAGAATGTTACGTATTTCAGCAAACTAGCATAAACTGGGGGATTAAACACCCAGTCATTCTCCTGCTTGGGAAACAGGTTTATTATCAAAGTTAATTTGACTATCTAAGGCATGCATGCTGTGGAGCACGGACAAGGTCTGTTGCCTTCTTCAGATCACTTAAAATACAAGAAACTCAGAAGTGAAATAATTTCTGAGTGCTGTGGAAATCAGTGAGCTTGCTCCTTCTTTGTGTCAGCACTGATATTTGCAGCTGTGCAGCCCAGGTACACTCTTCTGCATTATATGGAAATTCTGTCTAGAAGGCATTTTTGCTGATGGCTGAAAGTAACAGGAGTCCACAGAGTACCTGCTTGCAAAGATCTGTTTCCATGTCTTCATTCCAAGTGTTCACTGCATTTGCCTTTGACTTGGAGACTGCAAAGACAGACGAGCATCACTAAGCTGTTAGCTTCAAGAAGTAGAATTGTCCCAGCACAGACAGTTGCACACAGCACCTACAAGTGTGACAACTTCCTCCCTACTTGCCCCTAAAGCTTAGCGGAGCCCACAGAGGTGGGCAGAGGGAGGCAGTGTCCACTGGTTTGCTGATGTTGGACATCACCATGAGATTGTTGCTAAAGTATGAAGTTAACTGTTGTAAGTGACCACACGTGCCACACACAGTTCACAAAAATCACTCAGCTAAGAGGCAATTAATTAATAAAACTGCAGCACTGTCATCATCTCAGCTTTTCTACCTGGATTTGCAGCCTGTGAACTCTTCAAAGCTGCAACTGCCTTTCTGTACCAAGTCTGTATAGCACCTACAACGATGATGACAACCCAGCTTTAAAGTTCAGGCTTGCAGCAGCCAACACATTTCTGTACACAGTCCCACCTTCCTGTCCAGCCTCAGCTACATATAAAATCCCTCTCAAGGCTTTTTTTTAGATGTGGGTATTTTTGCCTCTCCCTCCACCCTTGTCTGTCATAGACAGACACATGTAAAAAACAACAAACCCATCAGTCAGCCACGCCAGCTGCCTGTAGTATTTGCACAAACGCGATGGAAATCACACGGAAAGGTTCAGGCGCAGCACATGGCAGTGACTCACAGGGTACGGGGCTGCCTCCACCGCAAATGCTACCTGCGTGTCCCTTAAATTCTCAGCACCCCTGGCAGGTTGAAAGAGAAAGACGAGCAGAGAAAAGCAGTGACTCAGGAACTACCTTGGCCATGGAAAGGCCATCAGGGAACGAGTCCCGGGCTTCTCCTTGACACAAGGGCCTTCACCTCCCGCGAAACGTGTAGTCTGTGGGCGCTGCTCACATGGCCAAGCGCTGAGGACGCAGAACACGAGCGAGCGGTGGAAGCTCTGGAGAAGCTCTGGGAGGAGGACAGCGTGGCCGAGGGGCGGTGCGGGGCCCAGGGTGGCGGGTCTCAGCCCCTCACCAAGCACAGGCCCTTCCCACCGGGCATTTCTGGACCATTCCACTCTGAGGAGCGGGTCTGGGGTGGGAGGGGGTCAGCTACCAGCAGCACCCCGGCAGCGAGCCGCGGAGGAATACGGCCACAAGGAACCCGCGGGGGGAAACCGAAGGGGCGGCCGGTGTTGGCGAGAGGGGACAGGCGCGGTCCCGCAAAAGCTCCGCGCCGGCTGCATCATATAAAATGGACGACCCATGCGGGGCCTCCGCCACCAGCCCCAGCCCGGGCCGCTCCCCCGCACGGCGACACCCCACGCCCCGCACTCACCCACCGCGCAGCACCGCGGTCACACGGCGGACTCGGGAGGCGGGAAAAGGCAGCGCCCCGTGCGCCCCGCGCGCCGCTTTACACCTCCGCAGCGGCCCCGCCCCGCCGGGGCAATGAATGGAAGGAGGGATCTTCCGGCCGCGTAAGGCCGAGGGCTGTGGGAGGCTGGGCCCGGGAGCGGCTCCCGGCGGGGGCGGGGGTTCGGAGAGCATCACCTCATGGAGAGAGCGCGAACGTCCCGGAACCGCATGGCCAAGGGACAAGGAGAAAGGAGGCCACCAAGGCCTGGCAAGGTGGGGCCCGAAGCTCAGTCAGGTTGCGGGTAAGCGGGTGGTACCGGTAGTTCAGCTGGGACTGAAGCAAAAGTCCTGTGAGGAGCAGCTGAGGGAGCTGTGGTTGTTTAGGCTGAAGGGAAAGCCTCTTGCTCTCTACAACTACCTGGAAGGAAGTTGAAGCGAGGAGGGGAACAGCCTCTTCTACCTGGTGGCAAGCAATAGCCCTAGAGGAAACAGCTGCAAGCTGCACCAGGGGAGGTTTCGGTTGGATGTTGGGTAGTAATCCTGTCACTGGACATTGGAGCAGGCTGCTCCAACAGCTGATGAACTTTTGCAGAACATGGGTGACCCAACTGATGGCAGGATGAAATGGATGCAGTAGTGAACTGCTGAGAATTAAAGCTGACACATGGATGAGTCTCTTGGTTTTCCTGCTGAGAAACTCCAGTGAGAGCAGACACCCAGCTATTGTAGGAGGTTAGGGTTGGAACAGTGAGAAGAACGCTCCAAAAGGCTTTCACCCAGGGCTTGGCAGACCGGGGATGAAAACCAGGTGGATAACAGCAGGTGTCTGCTTCAAAAGGTATATCCAAAGGATTGTTTATACCATGGAACACTGTAAAAACAAGTCCGCTTGCAGAGAGAGTCAGGATTGAGAGTCTACTTGTAGGTGGACACACATCTCACAGAGTCACAGTCATAGAACATTAGGGATTGGAATGGACCTCAAAAGATCATCCAGTCCAATCCCCCTGACACAGCAGGATCACCTAGAACAAATCGCACAGGAACATGTCTGGGGGGTTTTAAATGTCTCCGGAGAAGGAGACTCCACAACTCCCCTGGGCAGCCTGTTCCAGTGCTCTGTCACCCTCACTGGGAAGTTCCTTCCGATATTTATATGGAACCTCCTATGTTCCAGCTTACACCCATTGCCCCTCATTCTATCACCAGATGACATTGAGAAGAGCCTGGCTCCATCCTCCTGACACTCACCCTTCGCATATTTATCAACAGTAATGAGGTCACCCCTCAGTCTCCTCCAAGCTAGAGAGACCCAGCTCTCTCAGCCTTTCCTTGTCAGGGAGCTGTTCCACTTCTTTCATCATCCTCATTGCTCTACACTAGACTCCCTCCAGTAGCTCTGTGTCCTTCTTGAACTGAGGTGCCCAGATGTGGGCACAATACTCTAGATGTGGTCTCACTAGGGCAGAGTAGAGAGGGAGGAGAACCTCTCTCGATCTACTATCCACCCCAGGATGCTGTTGGCCTTCCTGGCCACAAGAGCACATTGCTGGCTCATGGCCATCCTGCTGTCCACCAGGACCCCCAGGTCCCTTTCTTCTACACTACTCTCCAACAGGTCAGTCCCCAACCTATACTGGTACCTGGGGTTGTTCTTGCCCAGATGCAAGACTCTACACTTACCCTTGTTACACATCATTAAATTTCTCTCTGCCCAGCTCTCCAGCCTGTCCAACTCAGATGAACCATCACAGTTCTGTGGTAAACAGAGCTTCCAGAGACAGTAGGACAGGCTGAATTGGACTAGGGTAATGTATTGGATTATGCGTTTCTCAGGTATTCTCTGTGATGTACTGGGATGTGGACTGTGGATGGTTTCTCTGTTGTTGGGTTTTTGGCTTGGGTGGTTTAGGAGGACTACTGTTTGATTTGCTTTCTCTGTTATCCTTGTACTCCATAAAGGTAGATAATAAAATGATGTTTGTTTTCTGCTGATGGCTGCATCCCTTTTGTTAGGCTATGTAATTGGCAAAACAAATACATAAGGATGAACACCAATGGACTTGGGTTAGGCTTTTGACGTTGCCTCCAATGAAGCACTCTGCTCCCAACCGAGGAAATAGGCTGTTCATGTAATTCCAATGGCTGCCCCCAAAACTGGCACAAACAGCAAAAAAGTGCTGTGGATGTTGAAAGGGGAACAGTGTGGGGTCTGTGCTGGGTTTCATTTAATCCCATTTTTTACCATTTGTGAGATCCTTGGTGAGACCACTATGGGAAAAGGTTTCAGGTGTGCTGCAGGATGGGACAGTGTATGAACACGGATCATGAAGAAACTGTCCAAAATAAAGAATTCTAGAAAGGAGGAGAGTGATGCTTCAGGGAAAAAAACCGGAAAAAAGCTGGGGAAAACCGCTGGCTGAGCAGCCAGTTAGGAAAAGGCCTGAAGATTACGGTGGATCCATGCAAAAACACTCCTAAACAAAAAACAAACCCAACTCACCTCCAAAAAATTCCCCATCCATCTTTGTTGTGGAGCTCCTTGATGGAATCTTACATAGGCTGTGCAAAGCAGCTATGAAACTGTAGCCAACAGTGCTGAAACCTCGGCTGGAGTACTCTGCTTATTTGGACATTTATCTGTAAGTAATACACCTACTTGGGGAAAGAAAAGGTGAATAAGAAACATGTTCATAAACTAAAAGGTGAAGGAATTGTTTTCCATATCAAAGATGGAAGAGTCCTTTAGTGCATAGCAGATAAAGGCATAATCAGTGATGAACGTGTTTAGTGTCAATGACAAGAGTATCACACACATTAACAGTTAAACACAGGGAAGGCAGGAGGACACCATCCATTGCTTTTTTTTATGAATCATAGAAGGTCGGAAAAGACTTTCAAAATCATCAAGTCCAAGCATCCACTCTACAACCCCTAATCACTAAACTGTCTCCTGAAACACGGTGTCTTTAACATGTCCAGGGATGGTAACTTCACCACCTTACTGGGCAGTGGGTTCCAATGTGTCACCACTCTTTCTGTAAAGAGCTTTTTCCTATTATCCAGTCTGAACTTTCTCTGCTGCAACTTGACCCCATGTCCTCCTGTCCTATTACTAGTCACTAGAGAGAAGAGGCCAACACCTACCTCAGTTGTGACCTCCTTTCAGGTAGTTGTAGAGAGCAGAGGTCTCCTCTCAGCCTTCTTTTCTCCAGGCTGAACAACCCCAGCTTCCTCAGCCTCTCCTCTCCTGCTCCTGGAGAACAGTCTCCCCTGTTCTCTGGACTCCTAATCAGCCTCGTTGCCCTTCTGTGCCCCCTCTCCAGCACCTCGAAGTCCTTCTCATACTACAGAGCCCAAAACTGCACACAGTACTTGAAGTGCAGCCTCACCAAGGCTGCGTATACGGGCAGGATCATTTCCTTGGTCCTGCTGGTCATGCTATTTCTGATGCAGGCCAGGATGCCATTGGCTTGGCCACCTCATGTTCAGCCAGCTGTCAATCAACTACCCCAGGTCCCTGTCTGCTGGGCAGCAATCCAGCCACTCTTCCCCAAGCCTGTAGTACTGCTGGGGGTTGTTGTGGCCAAGGTGCAGTACCCAACATTTGGCCTTACTGGAACTCATACAACTGGCCTTGGCTCATCAATCAAGCTCATCCAGATCTCTTTGCAGACCTTCCCTACCCTTGAGCAGATTGACAGCAGCTGGACAGGCCATTTCCCAGGCTCAGCAGCTGAAACAGAGCCAGGCTGGATTTTCTTTTATTCCAAATCAGACTTAAGTGTGTCAGAAGAAAGCATTAGGACAAAGAGCTTTTCAAAGACCCCAAATCCTGGTGGTATCTTAACTCTGGGTGAGGTGGTTGCTCCCAGTTCCCACAGCATTTCAATCCTACTGGGAGCTGCCAGATGTTCTTTCATAAATGCCTTTCTTGATATACTCTGGCAGCAGACATGCCTGGTGCCACTCAGTTGGCAGAAGGTATTAGTTCCTTATGGCAGAAGCCTCTGTCCTAAAGGCTCCACAATCACGGAATCATCGAAGTTGGAAGGGACCTCAAGACGTCATCAAGTCCAATTGCCATGCCAAAGCAGGACAGCCTAAAGCACCTTGCACAGGACTGCATCCAGCTGGGATTTGACTGTCTCCAGAGAAGGAGGCACCACAGCCTCTCTGGGCAGCCTGTTCCAGGGCTTTGTTGCTCCCACTGTATAGAAGTTTTTTCCTCATTTCTAAATGAAACTTCTTGTGTTCCAGCCTGTGCCCACTCTCCTTGTCCTGTCACTGGGCACAGCTGAAAACTGGCTCCATCCTTACTGCAGCTGCATTTCAGATACTTAGAGATGTGGATCAGATCTCCCCTCATTCGTCTCTTTTGAGGCTAAACATTCCCAGCTCTCTCATAACAGTGATGCTCCAGGCCCCCAGTCATCCTTGTTGCCCTCCTCTGGACTCTCTCCAGCAGTTCCCTGTCTTTCTTGCTAGTTGCAGAGAAGCTACATTGCAAGCAGAGCACATGGGCTGAACTCCATCCTTGGACCACCCAGTCCCATGTGTTGTGTTGTGTTTGAGAAAAGCAATGGTCAAACTAGACATTTTAGTTGCCCTTACATAGTACCAGCACATTCACTGGTTTCCTGGGGAAAACCGCAGTGACTGTGAAATAAGTTGTCCCTTTGGCTTTGCACATTTATTACAAACTACGTTCAAATAGACTTCCCCAATGGTGTAGAAAAAGTGGTTTCACTTCCATTTTTAGGGTATTTTGGTGGAGTTTTTGGTGAAAAGTGAAATGTATATATAGAACAAATAGAAAGTAAATCCTTACTTGAATAAGGATACGAGCCAGCAGGATGCCCAGGTGGCCAAGGCGGCCAGTGGCATCCTGGCCTGGGTTAGAAACTGTGTCCAGCAGGAGTAGGGAGGTGATTGTGCCCCTGTACTCAGCACTGGTGAGTACTGGGTCCAGTTTTAGGTACCTCAGTACAAGGGATACATCAAGGTGCTGGAGCAAATGCACAGGAAGGCAACAAAGCTGGTGAAGGGCCTGGAGAATAAATCTTACGAGGAGAGATTGAGAGACCTGGGGCTGTTTAGTTTGAGGAAGAGGAAGCTGAGGGGAGACCTCATCACTCTCTACAACTATCTGAAAGGACACTGTAGAGATGTTGGTGCTGGTCTCTTCTCACAGGTCATTAGTGACAGAACCAGAGGGAAGGGCTTCAAGCTTCAACAGGGGAGGTTTAGGCTAGATATCAGGAAGAAATTCTTTATGGAAAGACTGGTCAGGCAGTGGAATGGGCTGCCCAGGGTGATGGTTGAGTCTCCATCCCTGGATTTTTAAAGTTTTAAAGTTGCTTAGCTGTAGTGTTGGTGGATCTTTTAGAGTGAACTTGAAGAGTAGGGTTGATGGTTGGACTCGATGATCCCCAAGATCTTTTCCAATCTGAATTATTTTGTGATTCTATGAAGTATTCAAGACCTATAAATCATACCACTACATACTGTTATCATTGTTGACCACAATCTTAATGTTGATGTCCTACAAGCCAATTATACTTAGTAGATTCCTCACCTTATGCACACAGAAACTCACTCCAGCTGATCACCTCCTGAACCCCATTCTTCTGTAGCTAAGCCTGTATGTAGCTGACTCATTGGCACAAGATGGCATGACTAGACTATTTTCCCCTGCACCAAGTACAGCTGGTTCCTTGACCTCATTAATGTTTATAAATGTGTGAAAGGTGGGTGTCAGGAGGATGGAGCCAGGCTCTTCTCAATGCCATCCAATGATAGGACAAGGAGCAATGAGTGTAACCTGGAACATAGGAGGTTCCACATCAATACGAGAAGGAACCTCTCCAAGTGAGGCTGACAGAACACTGAAACGGGCAGTTCAGAAATGGGCAGCCAAGGGGGATTGTGGAGTCTCCTTCTCTGGAGACATTTAAAACCTGCCTGGACGTGTACCTGTGTGACTTGATCTAGGTGATCCTGCTGTGGCAGTGGGATTGGACTGGATGATCTTTCGAGGTCCCTTCCAATCTCTAATGTTCTGTCATTCTGTAAAGTCTGCCCACTGGGAAAAGGAGCCTCACTCCAGAGGGAGCCTCATCACAATCTCTTTTAGGACTTGTCATATTATACTCTTCTTCTGCGTGCTGGAGACAAGAACACCTGAGAAGGGCTGTGTGACCTTTCCTGGGAACATCTCTTGATTCATAGGAAAGCAGGTGACGCATTTGTTTTGCCAAGTGAAGAGACACCTCTGACTTTGCTGAACTTGCTGTAAAGTTCCCAATACAATGGTTTTCAACCTGAGTTTCCTTCTCAAATTATTTACTGAGATTTATCCGTTTCACTTATCCAGGCCTTGCTCTTTATTAGTGAAAACCATCATCCTCCAGGGTTTGGGAAGAATTAAATCCTGTAACGTCTTTCCCTAAGCAAACAGGAGCAAATATAATTCCTATGATTTATTTCCCACCCCTTGTAAATAATAGTAGGGCCAGGCAAGGAGCATCCCAAATTTCTCTCAGGTTAATTTCCAAAATTCAGGTCACCCTCACGTAGATCTATGGATCTTCAGTATCTCAGAAACCTCCAAGACACTAACTAGTGAATTACAGGTGAAAGGGAAATCGTAAACATTTTGTGTGCTTCTGTTGATCTCAAGACTCAAATCAATCACAGCCCAGAATTATCCATTGGAAGAGCTGTAAGTTGGCCAGAACTGTGTTTTATGATGGACTAAATTAATCAAGTCACAGAAAGTCCTTCCATCTTTGGTTTGACTCTGCATCTGCAGTGGTGTGCTGGCAAATATCAACTGAATTTGGAGAAGAAATGTTGAATTCCCTGGTTCTGAGCTCACAGGCTACATCCAAGCCCTGTGGTTTTCCCACTCCCTCTCCATGGGTACAACTCTGAGATGGAAATGAGCAGCAGGGGGAAAGGTTGCTTTGTGGTTCTGCAGTATGCAGCAGTGTTTACAGTGTGTTTACAGGGGTTTCTTATATGTTTACTTTCCTGTCTTGTTCCCTGATTTTTATAAAACCCTTTTTCTTGCAATCTTTTACTTTGCAACCTTTTTCTTGACAAATTTTGTCGTGTCTTGCTCTTACCCAACCAAAATGCTGCAAAAATACCCTCTTTCCTAGCTGGGTGAATTAACCTCATAATTACAGGATCACATAGAATCACAGAATGTTGAGGATTGGAAAGGACCTCGAAAGATCGTCTAGTTCAATCCCCCGCCACAGCAGGATCACCTAGACCAAGTCGCATAGGAACATGTCCAGGCGGGTTTTAAACGTCTCCAGGGAAGGACACTCCACAACCCCCATGGGCAGCCCCTTCCAGGGCTCCGTCACCCTCACCATGAAGAAGTTCCTTCTCATATTGTTGTGGAACTTCCTATGTTCCAGCTGACACCCGCTATCCCTTGTCTTATCATTAGATGCCACTGAGCAGAGCCTGGCTCTGTCCTCCTGACACTTGCCCTTTCCATATTTTTAAAGATTAATGAGATCACCCCTCAGTCTCCTTCTTTCCAAGCTAAAGAGACCCTTTGCAGACCTGCATTACATCTCTTTGTAACTTGAGCCAAAGAGTTTCTGCTGCTCTTCACTACATGAGGCTTTGCAGGTCCTCATATGCCCTTTAGTGCCCACAGTTTGATCTCTACCTCCAATCCACCCTGATGCCACACAACTGTGGCTAGTGCTATAGCAGTAAAAGTAACGAGCACTGTTCCAGCTAATAAGTCCGTTTCTTCATAAGAAAGTCAAATCAATAGAACTGAAGGATCCCTGTCAAATCAATAGAACTGTCTTCAGGAGCCCCAAGCTGTTCACTTTCTGATAACTCCCAACTTTAATCTAAGCAAGTTTTATCAACCCAGTCTGGTTTTTTGATGCTAAATCCACCTAAAAAATATCAAAATAAAACTGAGATGGATCCTCAAAGAACTCCATTAGTAACTTCTCTGTGTCACGAGTCGTCTTTCAACACAGCGTTATCGCCCTTCTTATTAGCCCCAGTTCCTTTCCCCATCCTTGCTGCTTGGTTTCTGTGCTAACCCTTTCTTCAGGTCAGCCAGTTTCCGAGATGACTGTGTATCATTTTCTTCACTGCACTACAACTGGATTAGTTACGCTGCATTTCCTTTGCTTAGAAAGTTACTTGCTTTGATGGCTTCCACTGAATGGTCTTCTCTTGAGAACTCTTGGGGTAGATCTTAGGAAGACGTTATTCCATATGAGGGTGGAGGCACTCTGGAATAGATTGCGCAGAGAGGTTCTGGATGCCCCCTCCCTAGTAGCGTTCAGGTTGGATGAGTCCTGGAGCAACCAAATCTAGTTGAGATACGTCCCTGCCCATGGCAAGGAAGTTGGAGTAGATGATCTCCAAGGTCCCTTCCAACCTAAGCCATTCTTTGATGCTATGATCTCGCTTGACTTTGTCTTCCATTTTCCATCTAAATCCATACCTTTGTATAGCTTTGCTTCAAAATGTTTCTTAATACTTTGTACACTACTAAAATCAGAGTTCCATGACTGCTTGTCGTGTGGTACCACCTCTAATTTAAAAGCAATGGTGAGGAAAATCTTTGCTTCCAGAGTCTCAATTACAAGACTACAAGTTTTCACAGTTCCGGCATGGAGATGATCTGCTTTTCCACTAGTGTGCATTCAGATCTGTGGTTTCATTTCTAACGGTCCCATCACCAATTGTGTGCATCTCTGCTCCCAGCAGCAATGCCAATTTGCCTTCTTCAATACCCTAGCTGGAAACTTCGGCCATTTAGGACAAAACCTAACGCACAGCTTCAGCTGAGTAAAGGCTTCTGCATTAGCAGCAGTGGTGCTAATCCTCTTCCAGACTCACGAAAGCTCATTAGCTCAGACGCCATCTGGCCAAATGACTCCCACTTCCCTGTTACCCAGGACCCAGTTACACTTGGGGAACTAACACAAAGTGTGAGCACTCAGTTGTGGTGCTGCCGTAGGGCTTTCCAAAGTCACAAATGAACCCCGTGAATCCCTCTGCCAATCTCACAGAGCAAGTGCCGTGCTACCTCCCGCTTGCTCTCCTTTTTCACACAGGAACCTTGCATTCCTCTGAACCTAGGGGCTCTGCTTAAACGGGTGGGTATAAAGTGCCGGAGTTCTGCTGTCTAGAGAATTCTCCCAGCAAGTCAGACAAGAGCACATTAAGAAGGCGCTAAGATTGGGATCCTAGAAACCCCGAATATACTAGGTAGGAGATGCCTAACAATTTAAGAAAAGAAACAATTATAAAGTCATTAAAGGCCCCTGACAGTACTCGATTCGGGTCATCCGAGGTATCTGGGATATTTTTTAGATAGAACAAGAGACAATGGTTTTGAACTCTGATTAGGTAAATTCAGACAAGGTATAAGGAAGGAATGTTGTACGATCAAGGTGATGGAGCACTGGATGTGTTGCCCGGAGAGGTGATAGATGCCCCAGGGGATCAGGTTGGACAGGGCTGTAAGCATCCTGATCTAGCTGTCCCTGCTCATTGCCAGGTGAGTGAACTAGATAACCTTTATAGGTCCATTCCAACCCAAATCATTCTATGTTTCTATGACTCCATGATTTAGGATATCAGGTAGCAACAGGACTAGGCTGGATGAGGCTCTGGCCAACCTGATCTAGGGTGGGGTTGGAACTGGATGATCCTGTGGTCTCTTCCAGCCCTGACTGATTCTATGATTCTATAGTGACTTACGGTGGAGAAGGTCCTTTCATCTTAAAGCCTGTGTTGCAGGTGCTTAGAACTTCTAGAAAACAATATGGATGTGTTCCTGTGTGACTTGGTCTGGGTGATCCTAGTGTGGCAGGGGGATTGGACTATATGATCTTTCGAGGCTACTTCCAATCCCTAATGATTCTGTGATTCTATGATTCTATCTTGGTACCATCTCAGAGGCTAGAGTTAACATTCCTAAACAGAATGTGTTATATCCTGTTCTCTGCCCTGGAGAGCAAAGCTACACAGCGCAACTTGAATCCACACAACGTTCTTCTCCAAAACAAGTCAAAAAAGAGGTGGCCACATCCAAAGTGCTCACTGGGAAAAGCAAGCTCATGCTCTCCCATGATTGGTACCCATGCATTGTCTGCAAGAGGTCTGTCTTGCACAGACCATACCTGTAGCAGGACACGTGAACAGGTAGACCACCCTGGACCCTCACCACATTTTATTTGCTAACATAGGTGTAGCGAGAGAGGCTGGAGCTTTGTTACAGACCTAGAAGACAGAGGTTTGTACAGGTGTCTTGGGCATTTCCCCTTGAGAAGCTCAGCCACCACGGCAGCTGTTTTAGTCTTGGGAATGTAACTTTGTCTCATCTACTATACAAAGGAATAAGACATCTTCCTCAGCATTGTGATTTTTGTTCCCAGAGCCAAATTAACGTCCTGGCATTACAGTCCTGCCATACCCTCTTGGGTCTGGCCCTTGATCTAAGTGTGATCCAAAACTCTGTTTGATCTCAGCCTCCTACTCTGTACACAGCAGCCCTACTTCCTCCTTTTTAAATTTTGTTTCTATTTATACAGTTACCAAACCCTTCAGTATTTATCTTCACAGATCTTTGCAAGGTCTAACTCAGCTTGACTTTTGGCACTTGCTGCTGCTGAGTTCCTACGTAATCTGACCTTCAAAACACGGTTGCCTAGAGTGACTGACCTCTTTATCTGTTCCCATAACTGTTTACTCCAAGCATCCTTCCTTGGGCAGCCACTCACCCAGGTAGCTCTGGAGAACTTCCTCATTTGTTTTCCTCTTGTTTAGCATGCAAATTCCAGAAAGATTTTCTACCTCTGATAAAAACTCGTGTACTCCTTCATATACAACCCCTGAGCTTGTCAAACCAGTTAACTCCACTCACTGCTTTTCTTAAATTTATTAAAGTCTTCCCATGGGAAAAAAAAAATCAAATCAGAAAGAGATTTTTTTTTATCCTCTTCCCCATTCAATTTTTAATCCTGTCAACAGTCCGATCCAAAATTATTTACTGTTACTAGTTCTGCTACAGTATGTTCACTACTAAAACTACATCCAAAACAAATCACAGAACCACAGAACAGTCCTGGTTGGAAAGGACCTTCCAGATCACCAAGTCCGACCATACCCACAACAACAAAAAACCTCAATACTTGAATACCTAAATACCTGATGGATCCACAAACACCAACTAACC
Source organism: Phoeniculus purpureus (assembly GCA_028565055.1). Classification (NCBI taxonomy): domain Eukaryota; kingdom Metazoa; phylum Chordata; class Aves; order Bucerotiformes; family Phoeniculidae; genus Phoeniculus; species Phoeniculus purpureus. Next base: position 13,788,101 of record JAOXOE010000441.1, on the reverse strand, counting down.
CCCTCCATGCCTGCCACTAAAGCAGGGTGTGAAGCACCATGGCTACACGGTTCTTAAATAACTCCGGGGATGGGGACTCAACCACCTCCCTGGGAAGGCCCTTCCAGTGCCTCACCACTCTTTCTGTAAAGAACTTCTTCCTCAGATCCAATGCAAACCTCCCCTGCCTCAACTTCAGACCATTTCCTCTGGTTTGGTCATCAGTTCCAAAGGAGAAGAGGTCAACACCCGCCTCTCTACAACCTCCTTTCAGGTAGTTGTAGAGGGCAATGAGGTCCCCCCTCAGCCTCCTCTTCTCCAAACTAAACCTGCCCAGCTCCCTCAGTCTCTCCTCATATGACTTGTTCTGTAAACCCCTCATGAGCTTGGTAGCGCTCTTCTGGACATGGTCCAGCATCTCAATGTCTTTCCTATAGTGAGGGGCCCAGAAATGAACCCAGTCCTTGAGGTGAGGCCTCACAAGGGCCAAGTACAAGGGCACCATAACTTCTCCTACTGACCACACTATTACTGATCCGAGCCAGGATCCTGCTGGCCACCTTGGCCACCTAGTGCTTATTGGAATAAGCAACTGAAATATCACATTCCTTGAGTTGGCAGCTGGAACATTAAACTCTAGCCCATCGACATTTCACAGTAATATTTATCCTTCATATTAAAGAGACTTTAAATGTCTATGATTTTACAAGAAAGGTCTTACTCTTCCCAGGTGGTTTCTCTCAACTCATTCTGTTTTCTTTCTGCTTAGTTTCAGTTTTCTTTATCACCGCTCACTGTATCGTCATTCAGTAATGATCTAGAAGACAAACAACATAGGGCATCAATAGGAGAAGAGCAGAGAACAGTACTAAAAGATTTGCTATGGCACTGATTTGCTCATGCCTTGACCGTGCCCACAACTCAGAAAGAAGATACCATAACTGGAAAAGTTCAGAGAAGAGCAGGATGAACATTAAAGACATGGAATGATAAGGAAAGGCTGAGTAAGCTTGAATTGTTCAGCCTCAGAATCACAAAATCACAGCACATTAGGGATTGGAAGGGACCTCGAAAGATCATCCAGTCCGATCCCCCTGACACAGCAGCATCACCTAGATCCAATTGCACAGGAACATGTACAGAAGGGTTTTAAATATCTCCAGAGAAGGAGACTTCACAACCCTGCTGGGCAGCCTGTTCCAGTTCTCTGTCACCCTCACCGTGAAGAAGTTCCTTCTCATATTTATGTGGAACCTCTGCTATTCCAGCTTACACATGTTGCCCCCTGTCCTATCATTGGATGCCATTGAGCAGAGCCTGGCTCCATTCTCCTGACACCCACCCTTCACATATTTATCAACATTAATGAGGTCACCCCTCAGTCTCCTCCAAGCTCAGGAGACTCAACTCCCTCAGCCTTTCCTCATCAGGGAGGTCATCTCCTGGTTCCCTCCACACCCCACACTTTACTCCACTGCAAGGGTTTACTAGCTAGTGCTGGTCACATTTTATTAGCCAAGAAAAGGTGATGCAAAGGTATTCTTGACATTTCTGAGCCCTGGCTTTGCGACCTCTGCTCTTCCCGTGCCTGTAGGCTACTCGTGGTGCTGTCAGATCTCAGGTGCAGGTTAAGCAATGCAATAAAATAGAAGAGCTCAGCTCTGCTCTCTGTGCCCTCTGCAAGCAGCATTCCGTAGAATAAATAATTTGATAGCTCGTGACACTCCAGAAGATCTTCTATACCCGCAGCAAAGCAGAGGAGGTGCAAGATGCTCTGCACTGCTCACGCTGTGTATTTACAGCCTCTGCTGGAGAACCAGGAAACCTGTTTAGCCCGGCCATTAGAAACCAATAAGCACTGAACAGCTGGGGTTAGAAGGAAATTTCTCATGCATTTTCTCCTGCTCCAGCCATCATTAAAAACCAATTTTTGATTTAGTCTCGGCTTAATTGCAAGCTCTGTGCAAGCAGCGAAAGCTTTCCCACTCTGTTCCCACTCAGTGGAGAAATAAGTATTGTAGGAAGTTGCTGGAAATAGCAAAACTATTGAGGCTGGAAAAGACCTCTCAGATCATCCAGCCCAGGACCTGACATCACCACAACCAGCCAGACCAGGGCACTAAGGGCCACAGCCAGGCTGGCCTTCCACATCTCCAGGGATGGGGACTCCACCACCGCCCTGGGCAGACCATTCCAGGCTCTGATCCCCCTTTCCATGAGGAAGGGCTTCCTGACATCCAGCCTAACCCTACACACAGTAACAAAATAGTTAAGTTTTATTAACACAGTAATAAAATAGATAAGGTGTTGCTGAAGATTATGGAAACTATAGCGTGAGGCAGAAACAAAGGTTTTGTGGTCCTCAGAGTGTGTACGCGAGATGTTCAAGGTGTCCGTACTAGACAGTAACAGTGCAATCAGTCTGAAGTTGAGTGAGAGCCAGAAGCAAGCCTCTTCTCTTGTAACATTCAGCTCTGGTGGAATCTAGAATCAGTTCTAGATTTTAGATACTATTCTCACATGGCAGCAGTACCTGGACAGCCATGACCAGCCAACATTTAGCCAATACTTAGATTCATAGGGCTCACAGAACTATAAGGTTGGAAGGGTCCTCCAAATGTCATCTAATTCAACCCCCCTACACCAAGCAGGGCCATCATTCACCAGACCAGGTTGCCTAGAGCTCCATCCAGCCTGACCCTGAACGGCTCCAGGGATGTGGCTTCCATCCTCTCTCTGGGCAGCCTGTTGCAGGGATCCCCTACCCTCAGATTCAAGAGCTTTTTCCTCCTGTCCAGCTCCAGTCTACCCTTTTCCAGCTTCTTACGAGGAGCCATTAGACATCCCACCCGGAGTGGCTTGGTCAGGCTGTCCTGGAGTCATTAGGGATTGGAAGGGACCTCGAAAGATCATCTAGTCCAATCCCCCTGCCACAGCAGGATCACCTAGCCCAAGTACTGAGGAGTTTCAGCCAGGTTAGCGACACACAGACGTGTGATTAATGTTTAGTTACTGCTCTATAATGAGAGAAGGCTACAGTAATGTCGTAATGTTCTAGCTCAAGGAGGTCTTACTGCTGCTCAGCGTAACTGGCAGATAAGACGAAGGAAACCTCTGTGAGAAGAATCGCTCCTCTCTCTGCTCACCAGTCTCCATTTATGCCACTCAGGCTTATATTTGCTGTCTCCTAATCTGTATTTATATTGCACATTCTTCCCCAAATTAAATTAAATTCTGCTGTAAGACTGTAATTTTACAGCCTGGTTTTAAGAAAAAAACCCCTATACCTGGAATTACTGCTGGAATTATTTCCCTTCTGTCTGTTAGCGCGAACTACCTTTAGATGGTAAAAGGAATTACTCAGGAGAAGGTAAAACACTCTCGTTCTTCACATCCACTGTCCTCCCACATCTTTCCGGAATAAATCTGATGGAAAAAAGACAGAAAGTAGTGAGGACTTAAACCTTGTTTCAGTGACACAGTGGTAAATGTGTTCAGAAAAGGGCCGGAATCCATCAGCTACAGGAGATTTAATGAGACAAATAATGGAGCAAAGTCTTGTTCAGGCTCCAGCACGTGGGACGGCCCCAAAGATCAGCAGAGTGCCAGCGTGTTGGCTCATCTATTCAGGAAAAGATTGGCCCAGGCTCAGAGAGAGGATAAAAGCCAGAAGCACCTGGGCTTTTCTGAGTGAGCAACGGCAGCAAAGAACAAACATGAGGATCTCTTTTCACTCTCATTCATGCTGCTTCCTCTCCATTTTTCTGGGAATATGGAACTTCAAGGACTCTTTATTCAGCTGTGTGAATCCTTTCCATGTTCATTTGTGTCGGAACGTGTGGTTGGTGAGAATTTGTAGTGAATCTCTAAGGAAGCCCAAAACCATGTGTGGGAAAGTGGGCTTCCCGTTGGACGTTGTGTGGTTCCCAACATACAGGAGCAGTTTGATGGGGGAAGAGGACAACATGTCCCTGATGAGGAAAGGCTGAGGGAGCTGCATTTCTTCAGCTTGGAAAGAGGAGACTGAGGTGTGACCCCATGAATGTTGATAAACATGGAAAGGGTGGGTGTCAGGAGGATGGAACCAAGCTCTGCTAGAAAGCTATTGGTGGTCGCCATCACTTGGAACCCAAGTACAGAAATAATGAGTAAAACTTAGTCAGTTTGTCCTCTCGACCTTCCTTTTGATTGTTTGTGCTTAATAAAATGTAGCAGTGAAATAAATCGCAGATTCACTGAACATTAGGAACTGGAAGGGACCTTGAAAGATCATCCAGCCCAATCCCCCTGCCACAGCAGGATCCCCTAGATCCAGTCGCACAGGAACACGTCCAGATGGGTTTTAAATGTCTTCAGAGAAGGAGCCTCCACAACCCCCCTGGGCAGCCCCTCCAGGGCTCTAAAATGTTAGTGTTTGGGGCAAAAAAGCCACCAGAACTTTATGTCTGTTGGTAGCATCTACTCAGGATTCCTAATGTTTAAGATGTGTCCTTTGGTGTTTGGTTCAGACAGGAGGGTCTACAAGGCATTGGACGTGCACTGGGTTTCTCACAGGGTGATAGGGGAGTCCCCAAGGCACCTCAAGTAGAACAAGAAACCCTTAGTTGGACAACTGATCAAAGTCTCTGGGGCATGAAGATGTAAATGACCCTTGGTGTGTCTGCCCCTGGGCACCAGCTCACCCCTGCAGCAGGGAGTTCCTTACGTGCTGTTGAATTTCCGTCTGTTCACGCCGTGTTTGTAGAAATTACTGTTTCTTTTGTCGCCTTTCACTGCCTGACAATGAATTCTCAGATTTCTTTATGCAGTCAGGCGAGCGCTCTGCTGCAGAAGCCCTTGAATTTCTCCATCTAATCCAAATCATTTTAATAATTACCTCCCGCTCAGCTTTTCATATTTAATTTATATTTTAGCCTCAACTTCGTGTCACTCAAATGTTTCCTTCAAAGAGAAAATGTCTTGCTAGCAAGAGACTGGGGGTTTTTTTCCCCCTCTTCCTCAAGCCGTAATGTTCTCGAAGCATTTCCATAATCCGATGTTCTGCAGCTAATGTGCATTTACATATCTGCAGAGATCGTGGCAGGGAACTCAGCCGAGCCTGCTGTGGAGTCACACGTTGCCTTCCATCAAGATGGGAAGGAAATTGATTGTGGGCTAAGGCCCATTGCCTGTCCTCAGGACGATGCCAAAAGAGTGGTTCCCTAATTGTGATGGATTCGCTCACCTCTACTCTCTGATCCTCTGCTCGGGGCAGCTGAGGACTCGCAGAATCGCACAACGTTAGGGATTCGAAGGGACCTCAAAAGGTCATCTAATCCAATCCACCCGCCGCAACAGGATCCCCTAGATCCAGTCGCACAGGGACATGTCCAGGCGGGTTCTAAACATCTCCAGAGAAGGCGACTCCACAACCCCCCGGGCAGCCCCTTCCAGGGCTCTGTCACCCTCACTGGGAACAAGTTCCTTCTCACATGGATGTGGAACCTCCTCTGTTCCAGCTCACACCCATTGCCCCTTGTCCTCTCATTAGATGCCACTGAGCAGAGCCTGGCTCC
>JAOXOE010000441.1:13760139-13771407 GCA_028565055.1 Phoeniculus purpureus | reverse complement strand
ACAGAGGAGGTTCCACATCAATGTGAGAAGAAACTTCTTCCCAGTGAGGGTGACAGAGCACTGGAAGGGGCTGCCCAGGGGGGTTGTGGAGTCCTCTTTGTAGACGTTTAAAACCCACCTGGACATGTTACTGTGCAACTTGGTGCTGTGGCGGGGGATTGGACTAGATGATCTTTCAAGGTCCCTTCCAGTCCCTAATGTTCTGTGATTCAGAAGTTCTTTGAGGCAGAGGGAAGGATGGCGATTCCTCTGTTCAGTGTGGAGTCTCCTTCTCTGGAGACGTTTAAAACCCTCCTGCACATGTTCCTGTGTGACTTGGTCTACGTGGTCCTGCTCTGGCAGTGGGACTGGACTGGATGATCTTTCAAGGTCCCTTCCAATCTCTATTGTACTGTGATTATCTCTTGACATTCCTTACCCAATGGTAGCTCCAAACAGTCCTCTCTCAGTATCTCTAAAGTCCAGTAGTTGCTCCCATTGCTTTTTTATCTCCTACAGGCTCTTGGTGCCCAGAAAAATGCATCTTCTCTAGTAACTGATCTTCTTGTTCAACATCGCCAGCAGGCTGCCAAACTGCCAGCTAAAGGACGTGACTTCCCAAGAACTGTAAGAATGAGCTAATGAAGAGATAGCAAGTGGTTGTGCTGGAGAGAAGGGACAAGCGTAAGTCATAACGGCACTTATTTTAATACAAGAATAATTCATTAATTATCTTTTTTAATACAAAAATAATTCATTAGTTATCTCGGCACAAAAAACTGTGCTGATGAAATTCATGGGCAGCACCGGTCGGGAGATAATGTCAACACAGAGGAGGAAAACGGCACATTGCGACACAGCTGAGAGTCCACCGGGACCAGGGGACGAGATAAAAGGACAGAGTACAAAGTCATGCATGCAGGAGCAGGAAAGGGTTTCTGCTGTCTGCTAGAACACGTTATCTGCAGATGGTTGGGTGACAATGAGACACTGTGATAATTCAGCTCTAGTAAAGGCACTGACTGTCAAGGATGCTTTGGAACAAGCGCTTGCGGCAGGAACACTGAAGTCACAAGCAGCAAGAGCACCCACCAAAGTCTTCCTTATCATGGGCAGTGGTGTCCAGGAATGACAAGTGCAGCCTGAAGCTGTTCAGGAAGGAGGATTTGGAGCGGGAGATCACAGAATAAATAAAGCTTTATCTCCACTGTAGTGCAGCACAGCTCGAGGGCCCTGGACAAGCACTGCAGAAACATCCCGGCCAACGCAAGAGGCAGCTGCTTCCAACAGCTGGTGTGAGCATCCCTGTGCTCAAGTTTATCGCCCAGACCAGGCACACATTGAGCTGCCAGGTCCCTACAGATTCTCTCCCTGCTCTGGCCTGAAGCTGTTCAGGGAACACTCATGAAAAACACTGCTGGCAGCTCTGGGAGATGTGGCAGTTTCTTCCACTGACATCTCTAGAGCAGACACAGGACATTTTTCTGCGTCTTGTTAGACCGGGTCACAAAACCATGCAGCTGCTTATTCTGGACCCGGGTGTGTTGGTATAAACTCACCTGTGCTACTGCAGGTCATCCTCAAAAGGTTCCTTCCACTGGCATTTATAGTGTGGGGACCTCATCCCCATGTCCTGGTACCTAAAGGGTAGCTTCCAAGAAGGTGACGACTCTCTTTTTCCAGGGAGTCCTATGGAGAAAAAAAGGGGTGATGGGTAGACGTTACTCCTGGGGAGATTCCGATTGGATTCCAAACCAAAACCCTTCACCTTTAGAACAATTAACCACTGGAATCATCTGCCAGGGGAAGGGTTCAGTGATTCTATACAGGACAGCTTGAAGACCCAGCTTGACAGGCTGCTGGGCCATCTAATTTAAACTTTATTTTTAGCTGATAGGTTGGGCTAGACAACCCCTGAGGTCTCTTCCAACCTGAGATTCTGGGAATCATAGAATCATAGAATCATTAGGGATTGGAAGGGACCTCAAAAGACCATCTAGTCCAATCTCCCTGCCATGGGCAGGAACATCCCACCCTAGATCAGGCTGGCCAGAGCCTCATCCAGCCTGGCCTTAAACACCTCCAGGGATGGGATGTTTAGAGTGATACAAATATTTCAGTGTCATGTGGTGTTCCTCAGTTAAAGAGTTTTAGTCTTGAACAGGAGCCAGCTGGCTGCCCAGGTGGCCCAGAAGGCAAATGACATCCTGGCTTGGATCAGCAATAGTGTGGCCAGCAGGGCTAGGGAGGTCATTCTGCTCCTGTACTGGGCACTGGGGAGGCCTTCCCTCAAGTACTGGGAGGTAGTGCTGGGCCCCTCACTTCAAGAAAGAGATGGAGGGGTTGCAGTGAGTGCAGAGGAACAACGAGGCTGGGGAAGGGACTGGAGGGAAAGGCTGATGAGGAGAGGCTGAGGGAGATGGGGGTGTTTAGCCTGGAGGAGACCTGGGGGAGACCTTCTCTCTCCCTCCAACTGCCTGAAGGGAGGCTGTAGTTAGATGGGGACTCTTCTCCCAGGCAACCAGCACCAGGACGAGAGGGCAGAGCCTGAAGCTGCCGGGGGGAGCTGGTTGGATGTTAGGAAGCCCTTCCTCACGGGAAGGGTGATCAGAGCGGTGGAGTCCCCATCCCTGGAGGTGTTGAAGGACAGCCTGGCTGTGGCCCTTAGTGGCCTAGTCTGGCTGACTGGGGTGATGTTAGGTCCTGGGCTTGGCTGGATGATCTGAGAGATCTTTTCCAGCCTCAATAGTTCTGTGATTCTGTAAAGAAATCTTCTGTCCAGGTGGCTTCACAACACCAGCTCTCCTTGAAGATGTCAATTGCAAAGCCTGTAGCATGTTTGTTTGATTTTTATCTTATCTTTCATCCTCTGCTACTTCATTTTCTGAGCAATCTGTGTCACAGCAGAGAGACGATGCATCGGAAGACAATTAATGGAGTTGAAAACATGGAGGACAGTAATTAGGTGAAGAATTGTTTCCACTTAGATTATGAAAAGGGCCTTTGAAAATCCAGCTCTTTGATTTCCTGAGCCTTGTTCAGTGCATTTACAGAGCACTTACAGATGTGAAGCCATGGGTTGGGGTTCTTTGTACTTTGAGGGAAAAACTGTTGGAAGGAGAAGACTGAGTTTGGTGGCATTGGGTTGGCTGATGGTGCTGGGTTGATGGAGTGGATCAGAAGAGATGTGGTTAGGAGACTGAGAGAGGTTCTCCTCACCCTCTAGTCTGCCCTAGTGAGACCGCATTTGGTATATTGTGTCAGTTCTGGGCCACTCAGTTCCAGAAGGACATAGAGCTGCTGGACTGAGTCCAGCACAGAGCCACAGAGATGATGGAGGGGAGCATCACCCTGGATGAGGAAAGGCTGAGGGAGCTGGGGTGTTGAGCCTGGAAGAAAGGAGACTGAAGGGTGACCCCAATAATGTTGATACATATGGAAAGGGCGGGTGCCAGGAGGATGGAGCCAGGCTCTGCTCTGTGGCATCTAATGATAGGACAAGGGGCAATGGGTGTGAGCTGGAACAGAGGAGGTTCCACATCAATAGGAGAAGGTCCTTCTTCCTAGTGAGAGTGACAGAGCCCTGGAAGGGGCTGCCCAAGGGAGTTGTGGAGTTTTGTTCTCTGGAGACATTTAAAACCCACCTGGCCACATTCCTGTGTATCTGGATCTAGGGGATCCTGCTGTGGCAGGGGGACTGGACTGGATGATCTTTCCCATCCCTCAATAATTCTGTCATTCTGTGGTATAAAACTTCTGCCTAGGTGAAGCCTGAAGCAGCAGGCCGTTCCTACCCAGGGTTTGCTGTTCTGACAGGACCGAAGCAGCAGTAATCGCATTACACTGAAGTCCTGACACAAATAGCAAACATACTGAAATAAAAAAACTTGCCGTTAGTGGCCCTGAAAGCTTTGGTGCAGTTAGCAAGTGTTCATTTTCATAATAATATAATTGCAGGGACAGGAAATTGCAGGTAATTGCTGTTGTTGTGACCTTGATCTTTCAGTAATGAAATTAGTGTAATTGCTACCATTTTGATTCCTGCCCGTTCACGAGCTGCTTCCAAGTTTTTGGGGGCAAAGGTGCTACTTTTTTTTCTTCTGAATTAATTTCTACATTTTCTGCACTGGAGCATGTGGAAACTCAGTTCCAGAAGGACACAGAGCTGCTTGACAGAGTCCAGCGCAGAGCCACAGAGATGATGAAGGGAGCGGAGCATCTCCCTGCTGAGGAAAGGCTGAGGGAGCTGGGGCTCTTGAACTTAGAGAAAAGGAAACTGAGAGGTGACCTCATGAATGTTGATAACTATGTGGTGGATGTCAGGAAGATAGAGCCAGGCTCTGCTCAGTGGCACCCACTCTGCCTTGCCTATACGTGTCCCTACGTTCTTCACCGAGAAGATAAAACCAGACCCTCCAGCTCCATTGTGTTACCCGTCTGATACAAGAGACGCAAAGCTGGATCAAGGTCTCCTACCCGTATGTTGGTTTATAAGAACTGATAACGGTGGTGATCCCCCAAAGTCTTCTCTTGGTTGCTCCTCAGTCTGAGCCTCCCACAGAAGAAATTGTGCTGCTGTTCACACTTGTGGAAAATTACCAAAGCCCACTCTGAATTCAGTTGGTTTTGAATGGCAGCAGAAGGTGGTCACCATGAGAGCAAGCAGGGTTTAATTAATCTTGAATTTGGCACCATAAAATCATCTCATTAACAGTGGGATGAGATCGAACCTGAACCTTGGGATGAGTGAGCAGTGCAGAAAAAGCTTCAATGCTACCAGACCTTGGAGATGTAGCTGGATGCCTCATAGAAGCACAGGAGTAGTGGATGCCCGTAAATCACGAGGGTTTACGACACCCTACTGAACAAGCAGGTAAATCTGCTGATGGGGATTGATTTGCTGCTGCCTTGTCACAGGAGAAAAAGCTGAAATGCTGCTTTTGCCGCTGGAAAGAGCTGGAGACAAAAACCTATAGTGGTTTGTGGTGAATTTTAAGCTAATGGATGACAGTAAGCAATACGAACCTCTTGTTTTCAACGTGCTTTTGGATTAGTAACATCATCTCACACCGACTGAAAAGCCACGCATGAGTCCAAAACTTCACAGAATCATTGCTGTGACCAACAAGTGGGACTCGACGCTATTGAAACCCAGACAGTTATCCTCAGCCCATCAATGCAGCCTGTCAGGGTCTCTCTGTACAGCCTCACTACCCTCCTGCAGCTCAACACTCCCTCCCAGCTTGGTGTCATCTGTAAACTCACTGCACTCAATCCTCTCATCAAGATCACTGGTAAAGACATTGAAAATTGGTGCAAACTAGATCATCTGGACCTCGTTTTGTTGTTGGACTCTGTTCCAGCTCACACCCTGGCTCCATCCTCCTGACACCCACCTGCCCTTTCCACAGTTATGAACATGAACGGGGTCAGCCCTCAGTCTCCTCCAAGCTCAAGAGACCCAGCTCCGTCAGCCTTTCCTCATCCAGGGATATGCTCCCCTCCATCATCTCTGTGGCTCTGTGCTGACATCTCTCCAGCAGAGAGAGTCCAGGATATTCAGAAGCTGTGTTCAGGATATTCAGAAGGGGGGCAGGCTTCAGTGTTTATGATGTTGTGAGGAGGTTCACCTTGACACTAGGACAAACTCTGGGATTCTTAGGTATTCAGAGCTGTGTCACTAATCCACATGTGCCGAGAGAATAAAGCTGAAAAACAGCAGAAAAGGGAAAAGTGACAGAGGGAAGGGGGGGGAGGAAAAAAGGGAGACGAGAAGGACAAGGAGGAGGAGAAGGAGGAAGGGGATTTATTTAATTTGAATTCATTCAGTAATTCTCCATCTATATGCTTGGCTTCCACTTGCAACAACACGAGGCTGTGCAGACCCATTGCTTAAGAATTTCCTATGCCTTTTATACTGATCAGTGTGAAAGTTCACCTGAATACTAACATCATTGTCCTTTGGGGAGGAAGCTACTTCATAAAGCTTCATTAGCAGCACAGGAACGTAAACAACCCGGCTTCTCAAAAACAGAACCAGGCTGAAACAGTCCCAAAATTCAAGTGGCTGTTGTAAAGCAGAGGATTTGCCTGCCACAGAGCCCTCACTCTGGGCTCAGTTGTGCCGCTTAAGTGACACCTGTCTGCATTTTAATCCCTGCACAGAAGTCTGCTGGTAGGATTCATAATTGTGATCCAAAGCTACGGAAGTCCGTGCTAATGATAAGGATGAAGAACTTACTGCTGCCGCCCACGGCGAGGAGCTAATCTTCCTCAGTGTCCTAATCTACTGACATACAGGGTGGGATGTGAAATAAGCTCTTAATAATGAATAATCTGGCTGTGAATATGGTTCTGCTGAGCAGAAAAGGGAAGATTAAGAGGAGGAGCTCAGAGGAATTAGCTTGCTCGTTTCTTTTCCCCCAGTTGTAAGGCTGAGTCACCTGTGAGCTCCCCCTTCCCCCTGAAAACAAAACAACAATCGAAAAGGCACCTTCCAACACCCCCAGAATCTCAACTTCTGTGATAGCTGCTGCAGCCTGAAGGACACAGACTGCCAGAGCTGGGGTGCTGAGGGCCCTGCACAGCCACAGCTTGGGCAAACGTAGCAGAGGGTCTGCAGAAAGGTGGTTTCAGATCTCTCACGCGATGGTGCCCAGCCTCTCCTTCCAATGGTAGGAGGCAGAAAACAGCACTAGAATGCTGCACCCTTGATAAGGCTTCTAGAAAGATGCTGTTAATTATGGTTTGGGGCATGTCCATCACTGAGGGATCACTCGTTGCCTTGTTTGCAGCAACCTCAAGATGAGGAGAGGCTGAAAGTGTAGCCTGCAGCTCTCAGAGAACCTTTCTTAATGGTCCTTCAGGCTTCTCAAGGCATTTTACTAACCCACCCCCTACCTGTTTACAAATGGAATTCATTAAAACTTGTGTGAATCAATGGAATGGGAGTGGTCCCAGGTGTAAAACAACACCCAAAGCCTGGAAACAGGTGCTCCAGGTGGCAGCAAGAGCTGGATATAGATCTCCCTTACAAAAGCAGAAGAGCAGCCTTGGTTGTGCAGCATTTACCTTGGATAATGGAGTCAGTGGAAAGGCAGAAGGTGCTCAATCTTACAGCACCTGCTGGGATTCTGCGCGTGTTCCACAGCACTGGGCAGGTAAAGCAGGCACTTGCCTTTGGGCTTCTTAAGTCTAAGGGGAGGGAGGTGGAAGTATTTTCTGCTTCTTTTAATTTTGAGTTGATGCAGTCATGTGGCAGTTAAAGAGACCAGCAGAGCTGGTGGTGCTTGTGAGCTGCATGCCGCAGTTCACCACAAACACTCTGTGACAGCCCTACACTGGGTTTGGGAATTGCTTAAGCCTAGAGAAATGGTGTGTCAGGGACATGAGCAGGAAGACAGTGCCATCCCCACACAGACTGCAGCCATCAGATGTGATGTCCCCTCCACTGGCTGGCTCTGGAACTAGGGAGGAAACCATGTGAAGCGTCCTGGCAGCCACATGGTTGTCCACCGCTCCCCACCACCTGGCTCGTGTCAGCCAGCTTCTCTCTTAGCCACTGGATGAACCTTGCAAAAGGACTCCCTTAGAAGAACCAGAACTTGGCTTTCTTCCTCTTCTTGGTTCTCTTCTTCATCCTTATGCCAGCCTCTACTGTCACTAGAAATGCCCTCATCCTTGCTGGTTTGTTGCTGCTTCTGATCCACCAGCCAATCCCCCACACCAGGATTCCCACAGTGGCCCAGAAGAGCCACTGCTGGAGCTCAGCAAAGGACAGTGTTCCCCAGGAGTCTGCACTGTTCTCCATGAGCAGATGACCTGGGATCCTGTGCTTCTGGGCCCTTTGCACCAGCCTCCTCAGCTGAGCAATCTCCTCACGCTGTCCCAGCTGTCCACCCATGGTGTCTCTGAGGACATCAAGCACCTTGCAGACATGCAGTGGGAGGTTATGCAGTGCAACAGCCAGGAGCACTTCAATAGCCATGGCCTGCAGAAGCAGGGAGAGAAGGGCCTCAGTGGGGCTGCTAGTGGGGGCAGCAGGGACTGTGCCCACAGAGATCTGGGAGCAGGATTGAGAAGGTCCGAGGCAGACAGGATGCAGCAAGGCCCTGGCCAACATGGTCCCGTGATCATGTGGACTCATGATGACATCTCGGCACCCACCCAGGGACCCCTGGGTTTCTGCCCTGGTCCTCATCCTGCCCAACCTCCCACATCCACACTCACCTCCGCTGAAGGCAGTAGTGCAGCAGCACTGACTGCTGTTGCCCCTATTCCCACCCCAGAGGTGACCTGAGCATTGTGATGGTGCAGGCAGCATGGGGTTTGGTTATGGTGGTGGAGGTAAGTCAGGAGTCTGAGGAAATGGGCTTTTTAAGCAGTGCTAGCTAATGCTAATTACAGCAATTATGTCATTACGAGTCATTATATAAAAGGAAAAAGACTTCAGCCTGGAGAAGGCTGAGGAGAGACCTCAGTGCTCTCTACAACTACCTGAAGGGAGGTTATAGTGAGGTGGCTGTTGATCACTATCCCTAGTGATGGCAACAGGACAAGAGGAAACAGGATCAGGTTGTGCTGGAGGAGGTTTGGATTAGATCTTAGGAGAAACTTCTTCCCAAGAGCAGTGAAGAGGCCTTGGAACAGGCTGCCCAGGGAGTGGGTGAAGTGTGAAGGCACTGACCTGGGAGGGGTTCAAGAAACAGACAGGGTGTTTCAGGAGGTGGGTTAGTGGTTGGGGGTTATAGGGTGGACGGTTTGACTTGATGATTTTGAAGGTCTTCTCCAGCCTTGATCATTCTGTGACTCTGTGATTCTATAACTGGGGTGCCTATAACTGATGCTTGATGAATCTTTGGAGGTCCCTTCCAATCCCTAATGTTCTGTGATTGCCCTGTTTTCAATTAAATGTGTTCATTTCTAGCAGCGCTTCAGCTGGGTGTGCTGTGAGCACTCCAATCCAGTTAGTTCTTCATTGTAGGATTAGATGCAGCTCCAGACAGAGTGAGAAGACTGAAATCCCCAAGTGTCTGGTTCCTTGGTGAAGCAAATGAACCAGAGGACATAACATGAATTTGAGGGTGTATGCAAGTCAGGAAAGAACTGCGTATTCACCACTTGCTTCAGAGCATGGGAGGGGGTCCTCTGGGGGTCCGTTAAGATCATGAAGTCCAACCATTAACCCAGAACTGCCAGGTCTCCACTAAACCATGTCCCACAGCACCACATCTGCATGTCCTTTAAATCCCCCCAGGGATGGGGACTCCACCACTGTCCTGGGCAGTCTGTTCCAGTGTCTGATAACTCTGGATGGTGAATAAATTTCTCCTAATATCCAGCCTGAACCTTCTCTCAGGTAGTTGCAGAGAACAAAGTGGTCTTCCCATAGCCGCCTCCTCCCCAGTTTGATCAGTTCCCTCAGCCACTCCCCACAGGAATTGTTCTCTGTATGTTTCACCTAACCCTTTACCAGCTTTGTTGCTCTTTCAACACCCTCCAGCACCAGAATGTCCTGTGATCAGAGCTTTGCAAACTGCCTTGATTCTGGCTGTAACTCTTATCACCCTGAGCAGTAACCAGCTGTGACAGGGACTTACAAAGCTGCTTCCCATTACCAGTTTCCTAGACTCTTTTGGGCAGTGTAGGAGAAAGGGACCTTGGGGTGCTGGTGGCCAGCAAGATGGACAGGAGCCAGCAATGGGCCCTTGTGGCCAGAAGGCCAATGGCATCCTGTGGTGGATCAGAAGGGGGGTGGTCAGCAGATAGAGAGAAGTTCTCCTCCTCCTCTACTCTGCCCTGGTGAGACCACATCTGGAATATTGTGTCCAGTTCTGGGCCCCTCAGGTCCAGAAAAACACAGAGCTGCTGGAGAGAGCCCAGCACAGAGCCACAGAGATGATGAAGGGAGGGGAGCATCTTCCTGATGAGGAAAGGCTGAGGGAGCTGGGGCTCTTGAGCTTGGAGAAAAGGAGACTGAGAGGTGACCCCATTATTGTCAATAAATATGTGAAGGGTGAGTGTCAGGAGGATGGAGCCAGGATCTGCTCAGTGGCACCCAATGCTAGGACAAGGGGCAGTGGGTGTCAGCTGGAACAGAGGAAGTTCCACGTCAATATGAGAAGGAACTTCTTCATGGTAAGGGTAACAGAGCTTTGGAATGGGCTGCCCAGGGGTTGTGGAGTCTCCTTCTCTGGAGATGTTTAAAACCCACCTGGACATGTCCCTGTGTGACTGTATCTAGGGGATCCTGCTGTGATGGGGATTGGAGTGGATGATCTTTTGAGGTCCCTTCCAATCTCTGATGTTCTGTGATTCTTGGTGGATGCACCATGTAGATTTTGAGTTCACTATCTCTTGTAGGTGTCCCTGTTCTCATGATACTCCCAGATGGTGTTTCTGCTCTATTTTCAGACTAGACTCTGCCAGGTGCTGCCTACGGAATGCAGCTGGAACCCCAAAAATAGCAGTGAAATCAGACATCATCAATATTCCTGCGTTGCAGCATCATTTGCATGTTTGGAAAAACAGAAAGTAAAGGTTAGGGTGAGGTTTCCTGGGTGTCTGCAAAGTAGGAAACCGTAAGTGCAGAAGAAAATCCAGTAGGAGTGTTTTAACCACAACACAGACACAACAGACTCTGGGAATGTGAACTCTCAAAGGAGCACTCCCGGGCTGCCTGTAGGTCACCCAGAACTTGATGCTTGGAGATGAAGCACCTTGTTCTGCAGCACACACTCTTTCCACACTCTGTAGTGCAGGAGTTAAGATTCAGAGCCTCGTTTCTATTCAGATGTTAGCCCTTTGGCATCGCTAAATCATGATGACAAGGGGATGTTTTTCTGTTTTCCTTTCCCTGTTCTTATCACCTCTGGTTAAAAAAAAAAAAAAGGCTGCTAGATCGTTGTTGTATCTTGAGTCTGCGTGAATCTCGTAGATGTTTCCTAATCCTTGTAAATCTGTCGAAATGACAAATACAAATGGCCGTAAAAGTGGGGTTTGGAGGAAAACAACTTGCGGATGATTTAATAGTTTCACTTCATTGTCTTCAATGGAATAGTGTTGATTTAAAGGCGGTAAAACCAGGAGTGTGTGCTGGTAGATTTATCCTATGAGGCAGAGCTGTTACTAAATAATTAAGTGGAAATTTAAGATGGGAAGAGGTAGATTTCAGTGAAAATAATGAAAACCCCTGGCATTCAGGGAAACTGGACTCACAGAATCACAGAACATTAGGGATTGGAAGGGACCTCAAAAGATCATCCAGTCCAATCCCCCTGCCAGAGCAGG
>JAOXOE010000441.1:13743662-13760039 GCA_028565055.1 Phoeniculus purpureus | reverse complement strand
GAAGAGACCAGCAGCAGCCTCACTACAACCTCCTTTGAGGTAGCTGTAGAGAGCAAGAAGGTCTCCTCTCAGCCTCCTCTAGACTAAATAACCTGTTCAGAGACGTTTCAAAACCAGAAAACTACATTATGTTCCCCTGTGAAATGTAAATGTAATTGAAATGTGTCACTCAAGCAAAACATAGCAAAGTAATCGGTGAATCATATTTCTCTCCCAACCACACTGATTACCTAAGAACTGATATCATAGTAAAGAAATATATCCATTGCTTCCCTTGCGGGTGCGTGACGTATGAAGTTTGTAATGAGCTAAGAGAGCTTTTAACGCCAGGGCTTTCAGCCACTCTAATTCAAGGCAGCAATGGCTGTAAACTGCTTTCATCTAATAACCACTGAGAACTGAGAAATGGCTTTTATTTCCCTGCTTCCCTCTCCTCCTTGGATCTTCACAGAGATTGACACAACTGGCAGAAAAGGCGAGGTTTGTGACTAAGCCACGGAGACTTAAGCAGTATCTTCAGATTAACAGCAAAACGCCGCATGAGAATCTCCATTTCAGAATCCTAATTTTGGGATAAGTGTCATGTGCCTCAGTCTTTGCCATCTTCTGAGATAGCAGGATATTTAGTATTAAAAATGTTAGGCGACTTCACAATCCAGAGTGGGGATAATAGATAAAAAGCCAGCTCCACTTCCACGGATGTTCGCAGAATTCCAGAATGGCCATGGTTGGAAGGGACCTTAAATCCAGTTCCAACCCCACCGCACAGGCAGCGACACCTTCACTAGAGCAAGTTACTCATAACCCCAGCCAAGCTGGCCTTCAACACTGCTAGGGGTGAGGCAGCCACAACTGCCTTGGGCAGCCTGTTCCAGCATCTCCCCACTCTCACAGCAAAGAATTTCTTCCTCGCGGCCAACCTCAATCTCCCTTTTTCAATGCTGGAACCCTTTCCCCTTGTCCTCTCACTACCAGCTGTGTCAAAATCCCTCCCCCAGCTTTCTTGTAGCCCCCTTCAGAGATTGGAAAGGTGCTAGAAGATCACCTCAGAGCCTGATCCCTTACAACAGTAAGGCCATGGACTGGATGAACTGGGTCTATCTGTTTATTAGGGTCTTTACTTTGTCTATCTCTTTATTCAGGCCTTTGTTTCTACATGTAGTCCGCCTATTAGGAGTGCATTTAAGGAGAGCTCTTCCTCTGGTGCAGAGATTGGACTAGATGATCTTTCAAGGTATCTTCCAATCCCTAATGGTCTATGATTCTGTGATTTCAGTCAGCCAAGGGTCAGAGTTTATCCTGGTGTTGCCCACGGTGTCGCTTCAAAAGCCTTTTCTGCCTCAAGCACAGGAATATTTCTATGTAGGATAAAATGATTATATTCACAGTTACCTGCCTGACTCTGCAGTCACGAAAGAGGAGCCAGCACCACAATGGCAACCCAGGGGGGAAAGAAAAAGATTCCTTCTCTTGTATTACGAGAAGACAAATTGGGTTGTTAAGCTGACACACACGACTTTCAGTCGAACAGAGGGAAGAGCAAGCCAAGAAGTTGTCATTTTGCGTGCTCACTGCATTCTGTGAAGCTGCACGGGTACATCTGCTTCAAATAAGCTGCACATCTCTCCCTTCAGTAGGGACTGGAGGTCCACACCAAATCAATTTCAACTTGGAGAGGAGAAGGTTACAAGGGGACTTAATCCCTGTCTATAGATCCATGAGAGCTGGGTGTCAAGAAGAAAGAGACAATCTCTTGACACTTGCACCTTGGGATAGGGCAAGGGGCGACGGGTGTCAGTTGGAGCACAGGAAGTTCCACCTCAATGTGAGGAAGAACTTTCTTACTATGAGGGTGACAGAGCACTGGAAGGGGTTGCCCAGGGAGGGTGTGGAGTTTCCTTCTCTGGAGACTTTCAAGACCCATCTGGATGGGTTCCTATGTGACCTGCCCTAGGTTCTATGGTCCTGCTCGAGCAGGAGGGTTGGAATCTCCTTCTCTGGAGATGTTTCCAGACCCAACTGGATGGGTTCCTATATGACCTCCCCTAGGTTCTGTGGTCCTGCTTGAGCAGGGGGGTTGGAGTCTCCTTCTCTTGAGATGTTTCAAACCCGCCCGGATGTGTTCCTGTGCAGCTTCGTCTAGCTGATCCTGTCTGGCCGATGGATTGGGCTAGACGATCTTTCGAGATCCTTTCCAATCCCTAATGCTCTGTGATTCTGTGACCTTATGACCCGTGGAGGTCCCTTCCAATCCCTAATTGTCTGTGTATCTGTACATCCAGCATCTCAAGTGCTGAGAAACACAAGTTCCTTATCTACACCTGCTTCTCTGGCCTGAACGTCCTTTTGTTGTTGTCTGTCTAATTCATAGACTCTGCCATGAAAGGCTCCTGCTGAATCCATCAGCTTTGAGCTGTCTGTGCCCTTGATGGTGTTTTCCCGGTGCAGCTTTCCTGATACCCACCTTCATGTACACGGATTTGAAGGATTTAAAAGCACTTTACAGCCTATCAGCTAAATCCTACATGATAGAAACCTTTCATGCTGGGAGGGCCTCTCTTCCTTTGATTTGTATCCCGAAGAGGATGCGGCCGCTGTCAGTGGGTGGGCAGGGGTGGGTGAGCAGCAAATCCATGAGATTTCTGCTCTCATCCGTCGCCAGCGGAGAACGCAGTGAACTGCTGTCATTCCCCTGCCATCCTCACCCATAAGCCATGCTGTGACACATGTGTCACTCTAACCTTCCCTCCTCTAGTCCCAGGAAACCATTTGTGCCTTTTATCCCCTAAAATATGACTAAATGCGTCCTTTTCTTGTGCTTTGGGCGGGGACCAGGCAGAAAGGAGCTAGAAAACAGCACAAATGTTTAAGACCAGGAGCTGATGGAATATCCTGCAGTTTCCTGGGCATCCAGGCTGGGATCTGCAGGTGTCATGGAGCTGACATTCCAGATGATCCAGCCTTCTTATACAAATCTTGGATGATCTGAAGCAGGTGCAGAGACACCCTGCAACAAGTAGCTGCACGCACACAGTGCAGGCAGCGTTGCTTGAATTTAATGAGGTTGCAATTAATGTAATAGGAGAAAATTACTCCATTTCAGACGAAATCCACATATTTGGGAAAAAAAACCCACAATATTGTAGATGATTGCAAAAGCTTTGACGCAGTGACTAGGTTCAGTGTGAAAAAAGTAGGATAAAACAAGGATAAAAGTCAATGTCTAGGAATTTTTCTACCGAAAGCCCCTCCTATACAAGAAGTTTCTTTCTTCTTGGTTTTCCTACAGTCTTTGCCATCTCTTCTTCAAAGGAACTTCTTTCCAGTGAGGGTGACAGAGCACTGGAAGGGGCTACCCAGGGGTATCTCCTTCTCTGGAGATATTTAAAATCTGCCTGGACATGTTCTGTGCAACCTGGTATAGGGGATCCTGTGGCAGGAGGATTGGACTGGATGATATTTCAAGGTCCCTTCCAATCCCTAATATTCTGTGATTCTGTGGATATAGGAAATCCTGCTGTGGCAGGGAGATTAGACTGGATGATCTTTCAAGGTCCCTTCAAGACCTAATGTTCTGTGATTCTGTGACTTTCCTTGTCTTCATCCTGAGCATCACTCTGCGCTAAGGAGCAACCACCTTCCTCATCTTCACTCTCACTGTTGTGTAGCACCCTCTTGCTCTTTGCTTTCTTACAGACAAAAATCTCCTCCTCTGAGTTCGTTGGGAGAGGGGCTGTGAAACACCTCACGGACCCACAGTTCCATACAGGAGGAGCCTTGGACTCTTGCCTTTGGATACTGTGCAGTGACGGTGACCTTTCTGTTAGGAGTTGAAGCACTGTTGTCAAACCAGTGAATTAGTGGAAAGAACAGCTGTGTGCTACAGTGCTACCAGTTAGTGATGGTCTTGCCGACAGCCATCTGTCAGGTTTTGAAATTGGTGCTGAGAAATGTGCCCTGGAATTACACAAGACTTGCTGCTGCCTTGAAGTGCACTTTTATGACTTGGAGTGTGGCAGCGAGGTGGAACAGGGACAGCTGAAGTTAAAAGCTCAGTCAGCAGAGAGGATGGATTGGTAACCAGCATTATCGGTATCGGCTGGGAGAGGGTCTACTGGACAGCAGTCCTGTGGAAAGGGACTTGGGGGTGCTGGTGGATGAAAAACTGGCCATGAGCCACCATTTTGCAATCATAGCCCCGATCACATTCTGGGCTGCATCAAAAGAACTGTGGCCAGCAGATCAAGAGAGGTGATTCTGTCCTTCTACTCTGCCCTGGTAAGACCTCACCTGGAGTATTGTGTTCTGGAGCCCCCAGCACAAGAGGGACGTAGACAGACTGGAGTGCATTCAGAGGAGGGCACTACAGTGATCGGGGAATGGAGCATCTGTTGTACAAGAACAGGCTGAGAGATTTGGGGCTGTTCAGCCTGGAGAAAACAAGGCTCCAGGGGGACCTTCTTTTGACCTTCCAGTACCTGAGTGGGGCTTACATGAAGGAAGGGGGAAGGTCTTTTCAAGAGGGTTTGTACGGATAGGACAAGGAGCAGTGGGTTCAAGCTGGGAAAGGAGAGATTTAGGCTGGATATTAGAACAAAGTTCTTCAGTGTAAGGGTGGTTAATGGGCTGCCTGGGGAGGTGGTGGGTGCCCCATCCCTGGAGGTGTTTAAAAACCCAGTAGCTAGAGCACTTGAGGGATTAGGGAAGTGTTGGGATGAGGGCTGGACTTGATGATCCTGGAGGTCCTTTCCTTTAAGGTCAGGCTTGATGAGGCTCTGAGCAGCCTGATCTAGGTGGAGTTGTCCCTCTGTGAGGACGTTGGACTAGGTTACCTCTAGAGGTCCCTTCCAACCTAGAACATTCTATGGTTCTGTGATTGTTTTTCTTGGAACATGTCACTTGGAGTCCATGGCTGAACTGGCAAATGCCAGAGTCCCAGATAACTATCAGCCTGGGAAACAGCAACTAGCCCAGAAACATGAGGTCTGGGAAGCAGGGAAATTAAAACTGTAACAGGAGGGCTACTCCGGGGCATTGTGGATTCAGGCTTCTGGGGACAGGATGATCAAGAGAGGTGACTTTGACTCTTTACTCTGCCCTGGTGAGATCTCACCTGGAGTCCTGTGACCAGCTCTGGAGCCCCCATACAAGAAGGATGTGGAGCTGTTGGAGTGGGTCCAGAGAAGGCTTGAAAATGCTCAGAGGGCTGGAGACCTTCTGCTCTGGGGACAGGCTGAAAGAGTTGGCATTGTCAGACTGAAGAGGTGAAGGCTCCAGGGGGACCTGAGTGCAACCTTCCAATCCCTGAAATGGGCTGTCATCTGGGGAAGATTGTTCCCAAGGGCAGGGAATGATAGGACGAAGGGTCATGGTTTGAAAGTGGATAGGAGCAGATTTAGGTCACACATGAGGAAAACGTTCCTCAGCCTGAGGATGTGGGATCCCTGGAACAGGGTGCCCAGAGAGTGGATGGAGGCCCCCATCCCTGGAGCCATTCAAGGTGAGGCTGGCTGGGGCTCTGGGCAATCTTGTCTGATGAGTGATGGCCTTGCTTGTTGTAAGGGGATTGGACTAGATGGCCTTTGAAGGTCCCTTCCAACCCTATGGTTCTGTGATCCCAATTGGTAAGGCTGTGAGAGCTGAGGGCACACAGGAGAGAACTGTGAGATGTTACCTGTTAAAATGAGAGAAGAAAGGAGCTAGTTCTGGCTGCAGAGGTCACCAATAAATTTGGAAGGATTTTTTTTCAGTGTTCTCTCTGGTTTGTGGTCTGAGAGGAGGCATTGTTTCCTCGACATTTGTTTTCCTTCTGGGCAGGCAGCAAGAGGCGAGCGCATCCATTGCTGAGCTCTCAGCCTAACTGAGAACGAGCTACTTACAAGGTCTAGTTTCTGTTCTTCCACTCCTTGTAAACGGATCCTTTGCCTTTCCCAAACTAATCAGATTTCCCCTGGCAAACCTCATTCTTCTTATTTTTCCTCCTGGAGCCAATTCACTCCTCCACCTTTGCTGTCCTACCAACTCTGTTTTTCTCCATTTAAAGAGTTTTTTATAAATTTACTTTCTTTTCCTTCCCCTCCTCCACTTGACTTTTCTTTTGGTTTCTCTTTTTATTCCTGAAGTTCTGTTTTTGATAGTCTGTCCTGCTCAGTGAAATGAGGGTGAGCTTGAAAACAATCCAAAATCACCCTTTGGAATCACAGAATTGCAGAACATTAGGGATTGGAAGGGACCTCCAAAGATCATGCAGTCCCAACCCCCTGCCACAGCAGGATCCCCTAGATCAAATCACACAGGAGCATGTCCAGGCAGGTTTTAAATGTCTCAAGAGAAGGAGACTCCACAACCCCCCTGGGCAGTCCCTCCCAGGGCTCTGTCACCCTCACTGGGAAGAAGTTCCTTCTCACATTGATGTGGAACCTCCTCTGTTCCAGCTCACACCCATTGCCCCTTGTCCTATCATTAGCTGACACTGAGCAGAGCCCAGCTCCATCCTCCTGACAACCACCCTTCACATATTTATCAACATTCATGGGGTCATCCTTCAGTCTCCTTTTTTCCAAGCTCAAGAGACCTAACTCCAGCCCCACAAGGTTTGTTCCCTCAGGTAATGACAAGAAGGGCAGTTAATCATCACCAGTACCAACACGAGTAGATACTGGCACTGCTGCCCCTGGCTCTCTAAATGTGTGTTTATTTCCCTGTACCATTTTTAGTTGCAAGATGCACATACACACAAGTGATAATAGGGCTGTAATGGCCTAGATTAGTGTAACTATACAGTATTCTTCCCTAAGGGATGATATTCCTCCACATCTCCGTGCAAGAAAAGCCCCATTTCAGTGCACAAGCACGGAGCTGACCCAAATAGAGACAACGATTTGTGCATATTTGCAAAAGACTCACTGAAAGCCACAGCAAGGACTCAAAATAGCTCTACTGTTCTACCAGCTAAGGATTAGTACTTGACTTTTCAAAGCTATTTCAGTGCTTAATTCCCATCGAGATCAAGAGTGACGCTTCCATTGTGCTTCCAAATGTATTGATATGAGCACTGTCAACAGAGCAATGAATAGGGACCAGCTTTAGAAACAACATTTTTGCAACAGGCTTTGGGTTCTGGTTCCTATAAAAAGGATGTGCAAGGATGAAAATGAAAGCAAAAGGTGAATTCTGTCTCCTAAATGTGGAGGATAAACTTTTCCCAATGAGTAGACATGGATATGCATGTTGTTACCTGAGAGAGTGTGGATGGAGTTGCTTGGGGAGCTGGATCCGGGGTGGTTTTGGTGCTGTGACTCAGCTTTGTGGCTCCTGGTGGTGGTCTGCTCTGCTCTTCAGGGTTCCTGGAGTGTCCAGTCGGTCTAGTTCTGGGCTTCTCTTGTACAGGACACATGTGGACTTACTAGAGGAAGTTAACACAGAAAAGATGAGTGAGAGACTGGAGCATCTTTCATGTAAGGAAAGTGGGCTGAGATACTTCAGCCTGCAGAAGAGAAGGTTTGGGGGGATCTTTAAATACCTGATGTGAGGGAATGAAGATGAAGGAGCCAGACTTTTCTCAGTGAAAGGGCAAGAGGCAATAGGACTTAACAGAAATCAGAAAATTCCGTCTGAACACAACAGAACATTTTTACTGTGAGGATGGCTGAACACTGTGCCAAGCTGCCCTCAGAGCCTATGGGATTTCCATCCTTGGGCACATTCATAACCCAAGTGGACACAGCCTGGAGTAACTACCTGAATAATCTCAAGAGGTCCCTTCCAACTTAAACAAGTCTGGGATTCTGTAAATATAATTTTATAGAGACAGATCTCTAAAGAGGAGACATGTACATCTGTGTGTTGTCAGTGATGGACTGACACAACAGAATTGTCCCCTTCCAAGAAAAAACTCAGATATTTTGAGGACTGAAACCTTGTGCCCTCTCATAGTCATTAATACATGATATTCCAAGAACAAAATACCCTCTTCAACCAGGCCATTGCCAATCCAAACACTTGCAGAACCTTATTTATCCAGAGAAATTATCTCTGTGTACTTCATCACAGAACCACAGAACATTAGGGACTGGAAGGGACCCTGAAAGATCATCTAGTCCAATCCCCCTGCCACAACAGGATCACTTAGATCCAATCGCACAGGAACATGGCCATGCGGGTTTTAAACGTCTCTAGAGAAGGAGGCACCACAACACCCCTGGGCAACCCCTTCCAGTGCTCTGTCACCCTCACTGGGAAGAAGTTCCTTCTCACATTGATGTGGAACCTCCTGTGTTCCAGCTCACACCCATTGCCCCTTGTCCTACCATTCGATGACACTGAGCAGAGCCTGGCTCCATTCTCCTGACAACCACCCTTCACATATTTATCAACATTAATGGGGTCACCCTTCAGTCTCCTTTTTTCCAAGCTCAAGAGACCCAACTCCCTCAGCCTTTCCTCCTCAGGGAGGTGCTCCACTCCATCATCTTTGTGGCTCCGTGCTGGACTCTCAAGCAGTTCTGTGTCCTTCACAGAATCATAGAATCACAGTGACCTCGAAAGATCATCTAGTCCAATGCCCCTGGCAGAGCCCAGACCTGGATCGTTCCAGGGAGAGGAATGTGTTGTCAACAGAGCAAACAGCAGAGCAAGCAGAGGCTCCCTACGCTGCAGCTCTTGGTTGAAGATGTAATACATCAAAGCAGAGCAGAGACGTGGTCATGCAGCAAGCTATTTTAAAAAACTGTAATGAACCATTTAAAATAAACTCATTGCGAGGTAATTTAACGACACCACTTTTACAATTAAAGATACTCCTTTAGCATGCAAACGCGCCACATTAATCCCACGTCAGGACAGAAAATGAAGTGAAACTGAAGGGATCCTGATACATGAAAGTCATCTCAGTAATTTCTCATCACTTCATGGTGCTCTTAAGCGGCATAATGAAAGAATGAATTGATTTAAACAACATTTTGTTGGAGCAATGGGGTTTGTGGAATTAAATTAACTTGATGGTTTGCTGTAAGAGCAGGCCTGCATGGCGTTGTGTTGTTCTTGAAATTAATTTCTTTTCCTCCCCGGAGTTATTTTTGTTTTGGTTTGGGGTTGACATTTTCTTTCTTATTTAGTTCAGTAACATCCGCTAAGGAATTCTGAGCTTATTTCCACAGTCATCACTTCATTAAAATGAATTTAATACATGCTTACTCAGATCCTCATTATCAGATTCCCAAAGACAGGAATCAGTGGGAATTCTTCAGCTCTGTTTCTTAAAGAATAATGCACTGCTCCTTTTTCTTTAGTTCTATGAAATCTGCTGTGGGCAGGGGGGGATCAGACGAGATGATCTTTTGAGGTCCCTTCCTATCCCTAATGTTCTGTGATTCTGTGAAATCCTTCTTTTCCGTGGGAGAATAGAAGAATATAAACCTGGAAACCTAAACTTAGAATCATAGAATCATTTTGGTTGAAGATCATCAAGTCCACGCATGAACCCAACTGTCCCAAGCCCACCACTAAACCCAGTACCTAAGCTCCGGCTTCCCAGGATGTGCCTGTAGAGACCAGTGTAAATACCTGCTGTGGCTCTTTCTCTTATCATTAACTGAAATGATTGACGGAAACAGTGATTGCAAGGTACTTGGCCTTTCACTGAGACCTGAAGATGATGTATTTTGAGAAAAGCAGATTTAACAGTTTGGATCCTAACTCACATCATCCCTATGGTACTGTTTCCTTAGCTTGATATCAAGGCTTGCTTCCTACTGAGTTTCTTTAACAAGCACAGAAGGGAACACAGTGTTCTGCTCTTTGTTGCCTAGAAATCCAGTCGATGTCCAGTGATCAGTGGTGTTCCACAGGGATCAGTACTGGGCCCAGTTTTGTTCCAACAGCTTCATTGATGATCTAGATGAGGAGATCGAATCTACCCTCAGTAAATCCATGGATGACACCAAGTTGCAGGGGAGTGTTGATTTGCTGGAGGGGAGGAAGATGCTGCAGAGAGATCTGGACAGGCTGGATCAATGGGCAGAGGCCAATGGGATGAGTTTTAACAGGGGCAAGGGCAAGGTCTTACACTTTGGCCGCAATAACCCCCTGCAGTTACAGACTGGGGGATGAGTGGCTGGAGAGCAGCCTGGCAGGGAGGGACCTGGGAGCACTGGTTGATAACTGACTGAGCAGGAGCCAGCAGGGTGCCCAGGTGGCCCAAAAAGCCAACGGCATACTGGCTTGGATCAGCAATAGTGTGGCCAGCAGGGCTAGGGACATCATACTCTACCTGTACTGGGCACTGCAGAGGCCTCCCCTTGAGTACTGGGAGGCAGTGCTGGGCCCCTCATTTCAAGAAAGAGACTGAGGGGCTGGAGTAGGTCCAGAGGAGCAATGAGGCTGGGGAAGGGACTGGAGAGAAAGGCTGATGAGGAGAGGCTGAGGGAGCTGGGGGCGTTCAGCCTGGATATGAGGAGAATCAGGGGGGACCTTTTCCCTCTCTCCAACCTCCTGAAGGGAGGTTGTAGTCAGGTGGGGGTCAGGATCTTCTCCCAGGCAACTAGGGTGGAGTTGATGATCTTAGATGGCTTTTCCAGCCTCAATAATTCTGTGATTCTGTGAAAAGCCCAGCATGTGTTTTACTGGTCTCCAGGTTTCCCCTGCCCTGAGGAGTGGAGGCCTGCCAGACCAATACGAGTAATTTTTGCTTGTTCTGGCCCATACTGGGATTTGGACTCCCACTCTGGTTCAGTCAGCTGCCACATCTTACAAGTACTAGGTTCCCTTAGTGCAGTTATTGAGACAAAAAAATTAAGCGACTTATTTTTAAAATGACTTATCCAGAGCCAGAGTTTGACACCAAAGCCATTCATTAACTGGTGGACACTTCTTTCTCCTGGTGTTTTCTACCTGATTTCTCTACACTAGAGATACTAGCAAGAGCCCCTTCCAAAACACCTCCACCACACTGACCTGCTTTACATACTGATGCCCCAGCAGCCTGTTTCTTTGTAGTTCACCTTTTTGGACACTTCAGGTCACTATGAGAAGGGAATCCAAGAGTTTTGCCTCTCTGAGCTATGAAAGATGCTCCCTTTCCTTGCAGACAAGCTTGCTTTGGCAGGAATTGTCTGTAGAATTAATTATCTGAATAATCTAAGTAGTGGGTAACAAAGACCAGATGCTAAAGTCTCCTAAATTGCGGAGCCCTGTTTCACGGCATCACATTAGAAACAAACAAACATGAACAAAAACCCCAAACCTTTTCTTAGTGCATCTTCCCGGCACTGCTCAGTATTTTTAGCATCTATTCAGGTCTTTCTGCAGCCCTGCTTCAGGCGTAATGTGATCTAATCATACCAATAGTGAAAGTTATTTACAAATACAATCCTAATCCAATGCGAGTGTTTGCTTTTTCTCCTCCAGGTTCCCAGCTCACAGTTTAGCAGGTTTTTATTGATGTATTGGGGGGGGGGGCCATAAGAGCTGCTCAATTCATGCAAGGGCTTGGTGGCTCTTCCCGACGTTACTGCTCAGGACCTTGCTGTGCTTTGCACACCAGGGATGATGATGCTTGTGCTAAGAGAATGGGCTGGAATTTTTTGAGCCATATTCTCGTAACAGATGTACATTTATGGCCTTCACCAGGCACAACACGAGTTGAATCTATGTGTCCAAAGATAGAACACAGCTCGTGATTTGTATGCAGCAGATTTAATCGATAAACTCAATGGACCAAGCTTTTCCATAGTTTTACTCTATCGACTTCTGCACAGATGAACCAGACTGAATATTCTGGTTCAGGAAAATGCTGTAGAACCTGGTGGCAGTGGCACTGGTGGTGAGAAGGATCAGTCTCATGGAAGCTCCATCCACTCCTTAGACCAGCACAGCTCAACAATCACAGAATCACAGAACGTTATGGATTGGATGGGACCTCAAAAGATCATCCAGTCCAATCCCCCGCCACAGTAGGATCCCCTAGACCCAAGTCACACAGGAACATATCCAGGTGGGTTTTAAATGTCTCCAGAGAAGGAGACTCCACAACCCCCCTAGGCAGCCTGTTCTAGGCTCTATCACCCTCACTGGGAAGAAGTTCCTTCTCATATTTAAGTGGAACCCAACTACACCCTGCAGGTGCTGGCTGAGGAAGGGGTACCGCTGCCTCCTCTCACAGTATAAAGAAACTAGGTAGAAAACATGAGGAGAAAGAAGTGTCCACCAGTTAATGAATGGCCTTGGTGGTCAAGAGTTGAGATGTTTCATGATTTAACCTGTTGTGTGTGGGACACCAGAAGTCCTTTGCTTGATACAGAAAGATACTGTAGGTTGTGTTTTCCTTTTAAATAGAAACTATTCAGACTGAGCAACATTCATTTTCAACTGGGTAAGTAAATCCTGATATGAAGACTGTATTAGCTATTAATAGCCATAAATACTAAAAAGCACAACAGTTATGTATCCCACAAAAACACAGAGCCATTTCCTAGTGCATTGTTAATGTTTAAGTAGCTGGTTGTGGTTTCACTTAAATGCTTTTTGTGAGGGGATTGTTAATCAATAAAGCCACATGAAAAATAACTTTGCAATAAATGAAAAGCCAGACCCCCTGTTTATGTCCACTGCTGCTGCGCTCTTCAGTCACAGAATCACAGAATTATTGAGGCTAGAAAAGATCATCCAGCCCAGCTCATCACCTAACATCATCACATGGGCCAGACCAGGGCACCAAGAGCCACAGTCAGTCTATCCTTAAATACTTCCAGGAATGGGGACTCCACCACTGCCCTGGGAAGTCCAGTCCAGGCTCCGATCACCCTTTCCATGAGGAACGGCTTCCTAACATCCAACCTAACCCTCCCCAGCAGCTTCAGGCCCTGCCCTCTCATCCTGGCACTGGCTGCCTGGGAGAAGAGCCTGACCCCCACCTGACTACAACCTCCTTTCAGGGAGTTGGAAAGAGGGAGAAGGTCCCTCCTGAGTCTTCTCCAGGCTAAACACCCCCAGCTCCCTCAGCCTGTCCTCATCAGCCTTTCCCTCCAGTCCCTTCCCCAGCCTCATTGCTCCTCTGGACCCACTCCAGTCTCTTTCTTGAAGTGAGGGCCCAGCACTGCCTCCCAGTACTCGAGGGGAGGCCTCCCCATTGCCCATTACAAGGGCAGAATCACATCCTTAGTTCTGCTGGCCATGGTCCAGAGGATATGGCCAAGAGTCTTTAATTAGTGAGGCTTTTTTACCATGTGTTAGTGTTTGGAAAATAATTATGGGCCTATATTTGATTGGGAATTTCTGCTAAAAAATTCACGTTATGCCCTGGTCTTCTATTTTTCCAGATAAATTTTGTTTTAATGGTGTTCCACATCTGCTGGGAAGCAGACACTAATCGAGTAGGAGCTTTTACGCAGGCAGCCAAGGCCTGAATAATAACAACAAGTTGCTTCAAATGACATTCACCTGGTCGAGAGGGCTAACAGGAGACCTGGGCATGTATCTTCCTCTAACTGGAGGAGGGTAATGGAATTGAAGTGGTCTCTGTGATGCTCCTCTAATAACCCTCTCCACGGAGCTGGATTTTATGCACAGTGAATCTTATCAAGCAGCTGTCACACCACAGTATTGATGGAAAAACTGCACATTGAAAGCATGTTATTTGTGCCAGTGCGATCAGGGCTGAAACAGTCCCGAGACTTCATCCCGAAGCCTCGGTGGTTAAGCCTGACATGAGCAAGGTTGTTTCTGAGTGTGGGTTTTGGCACTGTTCTTCACAGCAATCAAACAGGATCCCTTGGTAGATGCTTCACTTTGCTGGGAACATCCTAATTCCAAAGGCTTCTAGCAGATTTTCATATGAAGTTGTTGAGGGTGTTAAATTAAGCCTTCGGGCATTGAGTACCAGCTACAATAAATACAGAGAAACCTAGGATTTGCTGTGCTGGAACAGATCAATGAGCCATTTAATTTGTTATCCTTCCTCCAGCAGTAGCCGACACCAAAACACTGTAGAGAAAACCCTCTCCAGAACATGTGAGCAGACAGAGTTGCTAAGCGGTACCTCAGGCTTCCTCAGAGAAGTTAAGAACTGTGTCTTTAAAAGTTATTACTTGAAGAGCCTTTCAGCATAACCAGTTGTGACAAAACCCTAAGTGATTTGCAGTGAAACGCTGCCGTCTCAGAGCTCTGTACTCATACCTGATGCATCTGTAGCAGTGTTTCTGGTACATCATGAGTTTATACCCCAGAGAGCTGCTGATGAATGGACCGCAACTCTCATTCATCTGATTATTATTAAGTAGCATGATCCACACCACTGACTTCAACAGCTATAAAGTAAGATTCTCTTTTGAAAAGACCGATAATCTTCACTGTTAAACATGTGTCAAGTTTTAGGGTTATGACTTTGTTTGTCTTCGTGAGCTGCCTTCCTTTTACGATAACCCTGAGCTTTTGCATAGTAAGGAGGCCATTTGTTATTTTTATGTGAAGACTTTTCCAGCTGCCCGTAGTGTGACCAGACTCACCTGGAACTGCAAGAACTACTCCGGGAGGCCAAAGTCTGTAGAAATCCTCAGGTACTCTACTGGAAAAATAAAATTCAATTTAAAACATTAACTTCCTTGCATTTATTGCACCCTTGTACTCGTCCCTTGTGAGGCCTCACCTCAAGTCCTGTGCTCAGTTCTGGGCCCCTGTGCTGGGTTGTACGTTAGGACCCAGAAAACACTCCTGTATCTCCCAAACCACTCCCCTGCACCCCACTATAGGAACACAAAATGTGGGGTGGGGTTCCCAGGGGGAGTGGAGACCATCGGGGAAAGCCAGTCCTGGCCTCTCAGCCTCGGAGGAGCAAGGCCGCACGGCTCTCCTGCCCAGCCCAGCTGCCTTCTCCTACCCGCTACCCTCTAGTTAAGCTTTTATCAGCTGTTAGTGGTAGGTCGGGAGGGGATCTATCTCGCTAGGGGCAGGAGGGCTGCCGGACTTTGGGTGCGCGGTTGCCAGGTGAGCGCTGGCAGAGCGGGGCGCTGACAGGGTTCCGGTCGCCAAGCGCCGGGTGCACGCAGGGGAACGGCGCGCGACCGGCCCGCGCCGGCTTCCCGCCCTTCGCGCTGAAGCGAGAGCAGCCGGCTGCGACCGCCTGTTGCGGGCGCCCCCTAGCGGCCGAGGCCAGAACTGCACCAAATTGCCTTTTGTGCCTCGTTCTTCCACCATCTCCCTAAATTTCTCTTTCCTTTACTGCGAAGGTTTTTCTGTTGTTACTGGGGTTTTTTTTTTCTTTTAAATTTATTTTGTTTTGAAATAAAAATTACAATTTATTGTACTTCTCAAACTTGTTTCTATTCCCTTCCTGTATTGGTGGGAGGGGAATCTAGCAGTCTGTTCTGGAAGGTTCCACCTTTAACCCTCAAACCAGCACTGCCTCTCATGATAGGAAGGACACTGAGATGCTGAAAGGTGTCCAGAGCAGAGCTATCAAGCTCGTGAGGCGTTTTGAGAACAAGTCATATGAGGAGAGGCTGAGGGAGCTGGGCAGGTTCAGTTTGGAGAACAGGAGGCTGAAGGGAGACCTCACTGCCCTCTACAACTACCTGAAAGGAGGTTGTAGAGAGGTGGGTGTTGGCCTCTTCTCCTTAGGAACTAATGACAGAACCAGGGGAAACGGTCTGAAGTTGAGGCAGGGGAGGTTTGCATTGGATCTTAGGAAGAGATT
The DNA here is from genome assembly GCA_028565055.1 of Phoeniculus purpureus. Classification (NCBI taxonomy): domain Eukaryota; kingdom Metazoa; phylum Chordata; class Aves; order Bucerotiformes; family Phoeniculidae; genus Phoeniculus; species Phoeniculus purpureus. The sequence continues at coordinate 13,744,351 of JAOXOE010000441.1, read as the reverse complement.
CTTTACAGAAAGAGTGGTGAGACACTGGAACAGCCTTCCCAGGGAGGTGGTTGAGTCCTCATCCCTGGAGGTGTTTAAGAAAGGTGTAGCCATGGTGCTTCAGGACCTGCTATAGCAGCAGGGATGGAGGGGGTTAGTGTGTGTTTGTTGATCAATCAGACATTTAGGGTAGTTGTTGTGAGGTCTGGTTGGACTCAGTGATCTGGGAGCTCCTTTCCAACCATGATTAGTCTGTGATCAGGCAACCTAATCTAGCAGCTGATTATGTCCCTGTGAGGAGGCTGGAGTTGGTAACTTCCGAGAGTTTCTTCCAACCCAAAGCATTCTGTGATTTTCAACTACATGTTATGTCTTTTTTTTTTGGAGGGGGGGTTTGGTTTTTTGGTTTGTTTTTTCAAACAATCAAAACTGTAGGAAAAAAACCTCTAGTTAACTGATATTTGAGTCAACTACATCTTTCTGGAGGAAGAACAGCCAGTGAGCTGATATTTGTGTTTAAGCAGTTGTGAGAAGACTAAGATGCAACACATGTATGGATGTATTATCATAGATGGGTTTAAGTCAGAAGAGACCTCAGAGGTCATCTAGTTCCAAGCCCCTGCCATGGGCAGGGACACCTCTCACCAGACCAGGTTGCCCACAGTCCCATCCAACCTGGCCTTGAACACTTCCAGGGATGGAGCAGCCAC
>JAOXOE010000441.1:13708474-13723664 GCA_028565055.1 Phoeniculus purpureus | reverse complement strand
AGCTCTGTGTCCTTCTGGAGCTGAGGGGCCCAGAACTGGACACAAGATTCCAGATGTGGTCTCACCAGGGCAGAGCAAAGTGGGAGGAGAACCCTAAGTGAGACTGAAGGATAGAGAAACAGTGCAAAGCTCTGACTTTCTCCTGGAACTAATGACACTGCCCTCGAAAACACACACTACACAGTCCTTGCTTTTGTTCTTGATATTCAGAGCAAAGCAGCTACCTTGGACTTCTCCTTTCAGCCCTTCCCTGAGCAATCCATCACCTTCTTCCCACTGGATCCAAAGTTTCTCACACTCCAGGCGCACCTCCAACGCACCTCGGATCATTGAAACGTCCTAAGAAGATGCAAACAACCTGTCTAGAAGAATATTCCCACCTAGACCGGCTGCAAAGCAGAAGGTTCAATTTTCAAGCAGCCGCTTGTCCATGGCTGAAGCTGACTGTTCAGTACTGGGAGCATTTTGGCACGAAGAAACCCCAGCAGGGAGCTAATTCCCAGTAAGACAGGCACAGGTACATAAAGACAACGTCTCTGTCAAGACCACATTGATTTTCACGCTTGACTGCTTTGGTCAAACAATTAACTTGCTTTGCTGATTAAAAAAAAAATAACCCCCCTCCCCTCTGCACTAGTTAAAGCAGATCCTTTACCATCAAGGGAAAAAACCACCGCCTTCTGCAGGCCACCCCGAGCAGAGTGTCCAGGTTTGCTGTTCTGCCTCGGGGTTGCAGCATTTAAGTTAAAATAATATTAAGCAGAGGATGCTGCTGGCTTTTTAGAGCTAATGGTATGTGCTGCTTGGAGCAAACGGCGAGCCCGGTGGGAGGCGGTTTAATTAATACGGTTCGTTCAAAGGAAAACAAATGCAATTCCCCCTCATCTGTCAACCTGAGAGCAAGGAACCCTCCGACAATAAAGCAAGCTGGTGAGAAAACCAGACAGAACTGGGACTTGGCAAAGACCAGTAAAGAATATAAAGCTGCTCGCGCTGGTATCAGACGGGGAGACTGGAGTTTTGTAACATCTTCTACTTAATAAATAGACATTTTCACCGCCTGGGCTGGTGTGGTGGTTGAGTCACCATCTCTGGATGAGTCTAAAAGTCGCTTAGATGTAGCGTCGAGGGATCTGGTTTAGGGGTGAACTTGTAGAGTAGGGTTGATGGTTGGACTGGATGACCGCAAGGGTCTTCTCCAACCTGAACGGTTCTGTGATCTTTCCTAGCAGAGCTTAGCAGTGATCCTGCAATACTCTCCTCACAATGGCAGCAACTGGATTGCCCTCTGCAGAGCTCCTCTACTGTCTTCTCCAGAACTCCCTGACTGTCCTCCACAGAGCTCTGCATCGTGGGAGCTTGCAAATCAGCCTCAGAATAAAGCAGCAAATGTGGGAAAGAACAAAGGGAAGAGTTTACGGCACAGAACAGGCCCTGGGAATTTCTCCCTAGCCCCTGCAGACATCCCCACACCAATCAGAGGCATCCAATTAGCAACTAATCTGATATTGATTTTAATCTCATTCACACCGGATTAATTAGTGCCTTACTACCCATCTCAAATACGTTAAGGATCCGATCTCAACATCCTGACAATCCTAATAGGGAATCCCCTAGGGCAAGCAGTCCTGGAGAATTCATCTCAGCAACATCTACAAAGCAATTTCAATTACTTTGGCATTCCTTCTTATTTTACTTTTTGAAATTACTTTTTAATTTAAACAACACAGAAATCTCAGGACTGGCTGACAAGTTCTCACATCAACCACTGTCACGCTGAGCGGAGCTTGGTAACAGCTGAATGCTTCGAGATTCACACTCAACTTCAAGCACTTGCTGAAGCTTGGAGTGACAGACCGACAATCACAGAATCACAGGGTTGGAAGGAACCTTCAAAGTTCATCCAGTCCAACCCCCCTGCAACAAGCAGGGCCACCACTCACCAGATCAGGTTGCCCAGAGCCCCATCCAGCCTGACCTTGAACAGCTGCCAACCCCTCTCTGGGCAGCCTGTTCCACGGACCCTCCACCCTCAGACTCAAAAACTTTTTCCTGATGCCTGACCTACATCTCCCCTTCACCAGCTTCAAGCCATGACCCCTCGTCCTATCATTCCCTGCCCTTGTGAAAAGTCTTCCCCAGTGTTCTGACAGCCCCTTTCAGGGATTGGAAAGTCACTCTGGATGATGTCCACAGGTCCTTTCCAACTCCCACCATCCCATGACTGTCCGAATCTCTGATTAATCTGGAAGGAATCCTCTCTCCCAGGGCTGAAACCCTCCTTCCATCACTTCCCAAGCCTTCTGACAGGCCCCTTTTTCAGGGATGTTCCTTTCTTGGACTAATGGAAATGTAAATTAATCAACTTACTGAAATAAAGCAGCCTCCATCTGAACCCGATACCAATCCTGTAGACTGCAGGTCTTTTCCAACCTAAAAAGCTCCATGATTTCACGATTCTGTCCTTTCAGACTCAACTTTTGGAGATCTAAAACCAAACTGTCTTCTCACACCTAGCTTAGAAATCATCAACCACAAGTAGATCTTTATTGAGCTGAGACAGGAGCATCCTCATAGGATGAAGGAGTAGGGTCTCCCACCCCCAGGACCTCCACAGCACTTTCATCATCCCCCAAACTCCACAGGGCCCTTGCATTGTGACTTTTGGGACCCGGAGGCTGGCACGAGCCCAGAGCTAGTGAACACGATCGTACGAGGATGCTAACAAAGAAGTGACTTCCCCAGTAAAACCCCTCTGCAGAGCACCAGATGCTTCTTCCTGCTGTTAATCAATAGCAGGGAAAATCCTCCCCCGCCCCTGTAATAAAACAAAAAGCCAGTTTAGCAAATGGAAAGCCCCTCCTTCCCCGCACGACGCCTCGCATTTTGGCTTTCGTGGCTGATTTGCAGCTCAGACTCCTCTATTTCTGTATCACCTACTTCCACGAAGGGCTGAAGGCGCATAAATTTAGCTCTTGAAGGAGAACACTGTGAAAACACTCCGAACTAATTGCATTGTTTTTAGCTAAGAGGTGTTTTTCTCTTCCCGATGAGGACGTGGAGTTGATTTAATAGAGGCAGCCTTTCAAAGAACTGGAATCTGCCTTTCTAATGCGCAAGGAGCTCAAGCAAAGTGGGAAAAAACCCCCAGAACAAAACACTGAAAGGCAGAAGACACTTGAACTCACCAGAAGAACACGCCAAGGCTAGGGAAAGGCTACCTAAGCCCTTCAGCCTCGCAGGAGACACAAATGGATGAACTTCTTACCCTTGTAAGCAAAAATAAACTGCACAGACCAAGAGACAACGGAGAAACTGCCCTGCGTGACTATTTACTTGCACAGCAGAAGCAGAAGAGTGACTTCATCATGTTCTGACACATTTACCTGCTGCTGGACCGATTTCCAATGGAAACCTATAAATATGGAAAGGGATAAATGAGTGCAGGTTCTCCTATTTTGCCAGCTAAGACTAAAATCCGCTGGATAAGAGATTTAAGAGGTCAGTGGGAGGGTTTTGAGAGCAGAATGTAAATGCTCCTCTTGCAAACATCCTCTTGTCCCCATGTTACTTTTTTCCCCTACCCCTCTCAAGTGTTATATTCCAGGAACTCAGAGGTGAAGAGGGTCTTCTGTATTAAACTGTCTTGGCACTGCTCAAGAGGATTAACAAGGGATAAAAGAGTCAGGCTGAAACACAAAGATAAAAAGGCTAGAATCAGACCGTGCTAGGAGAAGCAGTTTCACAGAACCAGAGAATGATTCAGGTGAGAAAAGACCTTTGAGATCATCGAGTCAAAACATTACCCCAACTGTCCCAACCCACTGCTAAACCCTGTCCCTGAGCTCCAGATCTCCACGACTGTGAAGCACGTCCAGGGATGTTGATTCAGCCCCCTCCCTGGGCATCTTGTTCCAAGGCCTGAGGGCCCTTTCCAGGAAGAAGTTTCTCCTCAAAGCCAACCTAAACTTCTCCTGGGGCAGCCTGAGGCCATTTCCTCTTGTCCGATCACTTTTTCCTTGTGAGAAGAGTTTGAATCAAACCACTAAATATACAGTGGGATCTAGCCAGGATCACTCCATCCCAAAACACCTTGTTGTAGGTGCCCAGGGGAGCTGAATGAACTAACGTGTAACCTTGCCAAGAGCACGTCCAAAGGTCAAAAGGATTCCCAGCTTCTTCCTGAACACTGACCTCGTTCAGTATGGCACAGAGCAAATGTAAAGGGTGGGTGTCGGGAGGATGGACCCAGACTTTGCTCAGTGGCATCTAATGATAGGACAAGGGGCAATGGGTGTGAGCTGGAACAGAGGAGGTTCCACATCAATCTGAGAAAAACTTTCTCCCAGTGAGGGCACTGGAAGGGGCTTCCCAGGGGCGTTGTGGAGTCTCCTTCTCTGGAGACGTTTAAAACCCACCTGGCCATGTTCCTGTGTGACTGATCTAGGGGATCCTGTTGTTGTGGGGGATCAGACTAGATGATCTTTCGAGGTCCCTTTGAAACTCTAATGTTCTGTGACTCTGTGTAAAGGTGAGGCATCAATGCTCAGATGGTTTGACCACCAAAACTCAGCTGAAGGTTGCATTTAAAACCACTGGCACAAACGCATTCACATCTCGATGCGAGGTGCTGCCCCTTTCACTTAAAGAAAGAGTGAGACGTATTTTTCCCATTTCCTAGAAGTCCCACTCTGCTCAGAGAGTAATTCTGTGCTGCGCAGCTCATGTAGATGATACAAAACACCCTGCTAAAAGCAGACAGATAGAATCTTTCAGCAAATAGGTGAGATAGGTGATACCACGTTAAGGTGTATACTACACTCCCCCGATACTGCAGCTCAGAGACTTTGCCTAAGCATCCAGTTCACTGACTTCTTACATCAGAGCTTTAGGGGTTTTGGCTCCATCCTCCTGACATCCGCCCTTCCCATATTTACCAACATGAATGAGGTCTCTCCTCAATCTCCTTTTTTCCAAGCTCAAGAGCCCCAGCTCCCTCAGCCTTTCCTCATCAGGGAGATGCTCCACTCTCTGTGGCTCTGCACTGGGCTCTCTCCAGAAGCTCTGTGTCCTTCTGGAACTGAGGAGCCCAGAACTGGACATAAGATTCCAGATGAGGTCTCACCAGGGCAGAGTAGAAGGGGAGCAGAACCTCTCTTGATCTACCAACCGTCTCCCTTTCTAATCCACCCCAGGATGCCACAAGGGCCTGTTGCTGGCTCACAGTCACCCCTCTGTCTGAACACCCCATAAATCAAATCCTGCCATCAGATGACTGCAGTGTACATTTGTCACCCACCCTCCTCCTCTGACAATCTGGAGAGCACTGACAACAGCAAAAGAGCTCAGTTTTGCAGTGGTGTGACGCAGAAGAGCCCATCTCCTGCAGCAGCACAAGGGCTTCCTACAAGGGTCATCACTTGTGTCATGGTACTCACGTGCTTCCCCAGTATGAGCCTTGAACACACACAGCACTTCCAGAACCACTGCTCTGTTGGGACTCTCATTACCTAAGGGAGAATCTTAACTCACTAGATAGTTTCTATCATCTCCAACTTGGGAGACACTAAAAATTGGGGAAAAAGATGTATTTTCAAGGCCAAAACTAGCAGCAAGTCACACAGTAGGATCACAGATGATCAAGGAACTGCATTCAGTCTCTAAACCCTTTGATTAGGGTGGCCCAAGTGGCAATGCCGCTGCCTTTGATCTTTACCTTTATGATCTCTAGTGACAATTAGGGAACTCCAGGAAGCCAAGAGACAGACCATCCATATATTTATACTCTAGCTACAGCGGCAGAAAAAGGATGTGAATTCTCCCAGCAAATCCTCATTCCCTAGGAAAAGGCACTGGCAGAGGAATCAGAATCATTCTGTTATCAATACAACAGGAGATGATCACCAGAGTCATCACCAGCACTCTATGCTCACAGCAGCAGCTAGGATGTTCTCAATTTACTGTGCAATTAGCCCACACCCCAATCAATTCTGAAGCAGTAATGGACTGCAGAAATAACACTAAAAAATAACACTGAAACATCCTTCTTTACATCTTCAGGGAGTAAGAGAGCTCCCGCTTTGAGGTGAGAGGGTCTTTTTCAGTCAGGACTGGGACAAGTGAAGCGAGCAGTGACTACTGCTCACCCTTCTGAGATGAGGTGCATTCTGCGGAGCCACTGCACCCCGAGGACAAGCCCTGGGGCCACACACTGTGATCTGAAATCAAAGATACATGGGGTAGTTGGGATAAGAAATATATTAGGAACAAGTGACCGTGAAATTGAGACACTACAGCAGCCTTCCAGAACCTGGACAGGACAAGGGGGATGGGTTCAAGCTAGAAGAGGGGAAATTAAGATGAGATCTGAGACAGAAATCCCTCCCTGTGAGGGTGCTGAGGCACTGGAACAGGTTGCCCAGAGAGGCTGTGGCTGCTCCATCCCTGGAAGCGTTCAAGGCCAAGCTGGATGGGGCTCTGGGCAACCTGGCCTGGTGAGAGACGTCACTGCCTGTGGCAGGCAGTTGGCACTGGGTGAGGTCTGAAGTCCCAACACAAACCAGTCTGGGCTTCTACAATTTTATGCCAGAGAGGTGCCACCCTCAGCTGACCCAAACCCAGCGTCATGGCTAACAATAAAACATGGGTTAAATCTGTTCCCTTGGCTGAAAGAACAGAATTAACAACTCTGCAATCACAGTCTCAGATCCAACACTCTGGCACAAGGCAGTTTGAAGGAAGCCAGTATTGATCATCCCCATGCAGCCAATTTAATTCTTTGAGGCTGAAACAAAGAAGGGCTGTTTATAGGAATGTTTTAGTTGTTGGGGCTTTGTTTTACAGCTACTAGCTACTTCTAGAAATTCCACCATGGTTCAGAGGCAACATTAGCCCCTTCCATCAGGAAGCTAAAGAAACAGAAGGTACCGAAATAATCGGAGCCACGGGGTCCGCACGGACGTTTATCCCAAAGCATGCCAAGAATTCCTAGTGCCAAAGGATGCAGACACAACAGGCTGAATGTCAACCTGCTGCCATGCCAAAAATAAAACGGGGAAAAAAGAAAGGAGAAGAATGAATAGAAAATATTTGACAGCACATTCTGTGGATCATTAACAGCATCTAAAAATATCCCTGGGCAGCAGCCTCCCTTGACACAAACGATCTGCTCAGGCAGACAGGTTCGCCTGCCACCGAGTCCTGATCAATAACAAAACTCCACATGGCAAGAAACAGCTTCTCTTGGCAAGTGAAACAGCCAGAGAGCATCTCTGAGCATCTGAGGAAGCAATGATTAGCTAGTGGAGGTAGCCGAAAGGGGAGTGCAGAGGGCAGGAGCTGTATGCCACAGAGCCTGGGCGCGCAGAGCTGCTCTGAGAACTCATGTAAAATAGATATTTCCCTGGAAAAAGTCTCTGCTTGGCGTGAGAGAATCAACCTCAGGACTGGAGAGAAACACAACTCTGAGTGCATCTAATTATAGCAATGGCAGCCAGAAGGGAAAACACGATCCTCTGGAGGGATAGGGGTGACGGCAACTTATTCTGACAGGAAATCAAACTTGTTATTCTTGATCCTTCTGGATGTAGCCCAGAGAGGAATGATTGTCCCTTTCCTCTAATGAAACTCTGCACTAAAGGCAAAACACACACTGCAACCGTAAATATCACAATACCACGGAGATCTAGAGCTTAGGGACAGGGCTAGCAGTGGCCTTGGGACAGCTGGGTTAACTGCTGGACTTCAGGAGCTTGAAGGTCTTTTCCAACCTAAACGATTCTCTGATTCTAACCCCGGCACAGCTCAAACACACAGAAGGCTGGTGATTCCCCACAAGAGTGACTGTGAGCACCAGAAAAGCTGAGACACAACAGAACCCAGCCCTGGCTTCTTGAAACAGGCACAAAACTTCCTCACTGGCAGCTCAAGATGTTTCAGCTCTTCCACGACAGAGGCTGCACGGTCACCGCAGCAAGTTCCACATGACTCTGACATCCCAGGAATGAAGTCTCTAATTGCAAAGGTTCACCTTGAGAAAGACCTCGCTCGGGTTTTATACAGGCAAGTGTCTGAAGGGATCTGTTTTCAAGTCATAAAAATGTGATGAAACAGGCACATCCGCAGCTCTGGGGCAAAACACGGGCAGTTTTCCAAACATTAATTCAGCTTTCAAAGCTATTTCAATCCTGGACCAGGAGGAACAAAGAATATCTGGAATGTTAAAAGCTACAGCGGTGACTCGCATGGGCATGAACCGGAGCATGGACACAGAAACCACCACCAGCAGAGACACTCTGCATCTGAGGATCCCTGCAATGCACCACCGCGCCGTGTTGGTGGGAGAGGAAACCACTCCCAAGAGGGAACTTGGGCTGGGGCTCACCGAGTCTCTCCTGACATGGAGATGGAAGCTGAGGAGATGGCTCACTTCTTCAGAATGAAGAGTTATCTTCATCAGTGTCTGGCTGCAAAGGTCAGGGCAACAAAACGCACCTCACTGACCTGCCTGGCGTGAGGGTGAAAGAAGGTGGAAGGATTCAGTGCAGGACTGGGACTAGCAGAGCAGTGTTCAAAGCAGACAGTGGCATAAAGACACCGAGGAGATGGTTTTTATAATCATCAAGTTACTGCATCTTGCACTCAGCTTAAAGCCACATGGAAGCAAACAGATTTCTGTCTATAGAGAACATCTCGACAGCTCCAGCTCCATCCATCACTTACTAAACAGTCTGTGACACTCACACAAGTCTAGTAGTGCTGAGAATCACAGAATGCGTTGGGTTGGAAGGGACCTTTAAAGAGCATCTAGTCCAAGCCCTAAGAAGCCTCACTCTCCCTGTTAATGTTGCCGACAACAAATACATCAGACCTTCACAAGCAACGGAATTAAGCTTTTATCCCCACTCGGTGCAGGGGGCTGGACTAGACAACCTTTCAAGGTTCCTTCTAACCCAACCCATTCTGTGATTCCATGACACATTCTGCTAAACAAAACACGGATCCAATACGACTGTTTTTTAGCAGCTAGGCAGAAGCACTTCATCTTAGAGCATTTTCTACTCTTTTCCAGGAGGAGCACGGCCTCACAGAGCACACCCCAGTCCGCTCCATGCCCCAGCATGATGCACAGTGCCAGGTGGGCCACGGTCTTGTCTGGCAAACAGCACCGTTAGTCAATTGGGATTTGTTTGTTTTACGCTGTCGAGATGCTTTAAGTCATAAAGATTAATTATAAATCAAAGCAAGACGTCATTCCCCGAGCAGAACAGATAGCTGTGCCCAGCTTTTGCAGGATGCGTCCCGTGCAGGGCTCCAGACAGACACTGATTCTCATGGCAACTGCTAAAAACCCAGCCCCGAAGCCCATTTCCATAATGAGATTGTGAGATAAACTCCTGGAAACCAAGAATTTCCAAGTTAACAGTCGGCTCTTTGTCAATGCTAATGATGTGAGTACTTGTTCGGGCAAACATCAGCTGCAAAATGAGGGGAAAAAACCAGCATTAGCATTAAATTTTTGCATTTTCTGTCTTGCTTGGGTTGCAGATTTAATTAGTTTGGGTGGTGGTGGGGGGGTGGTTCATCCAGGCTTCTTGTCCATCTTCTGAGAGGGAGAAGAAAACAACGGAGGGTTAAGAAAAATGAAACGCATCCGCGGAACTTGATTGCTTCAGCCAAGTAATTATTTTTAAGCTGTTTTAATGTTTTGAAAGCTTTGTCTCAAGTAATCAAATGGCACTTTAAGGAAGCTGTTGGTGATATTTATGAACGCAATTGCTGCAGCTATTTATTCTCAAGCTATTAGCTCATCGGGGCTCATGAGTCAAACCCAGGATTAGGGGAAATGAGTTTCCTGAGATGCCTGTGACAGTGTGCGAAGAGAAGAAAGAAAGGGAAGAACAAAAAGCTACCGCAAGCAGCGGGAGTAAGAACTGAGCAAATTAACTGCCCACTTTTATCAGGAACAATGAGCACCACCCTGCTAGAAGGTTCTGCAACATTCAAGGCTTCATCTCAGATGAAAACACAACATCGGAGAATCACAGAGTTGTATTGGCTGGAAGAGACCTTACAGATCAGGCAGTCCAACCCATCCACTCCCCCAGCACTGGCAGATCACCACTAATGCTTATCCCTCAGCACCACATCTCCATGGCTTCTCAACCCCTCCAGGGCTGGGGACTCCACCACTGTCCTGGGCAGACAGTTCTAGAGTGGAACAACCCTTTAGGGGAACAAATTTTTCCTACAGCCCCCCCACCCCAGTGCAACCAGAGGCCATTTCCTCTTGTCCTATCTCTGGTTACTTGGGAAAAGAGACCAATCCCCATTCCTACTCCTGCCTCCTTTCAGGTAGCTGTAGAGAGTGAGATGGTCTCCCTCAGCCTCCTTTTCTCCAATTCAACCCCCGCTCAGTACCCTCGGCCGCTCCTCAGAGCACCTGTGCTCCAGATCCTTCCCCAGCTCCACCGCTTTCCTCTGGGTAGGCTCCAGCTCCTCAATGTCCTTCAGGGAGTGAGTGGCCCAAACCTGAACCCGATGTGGCCAAAGCCTCATTAACTACAACCTCATCTCATCTGTTGAGATGTCTTGAAAGCAAGAAAAATGCCAGCAGGTACCCGGAGAATGTGACAGCCCACTCGCACAAAGGAAATGTAGAAACAACACTTTGAAGCCTCAGCACGAGAAGTATCTTTAAAATATATTAAAGTGAAAAAAACCAACAAGCCCGGAACATTTTCCCAGCTAACGAAGATACTTAACATCATTCTTAAGCAGGATAAATACTTTGAAGCTGCACATAAAATGCCCTGCCAAAGGAGCTGCCAGGGAAAGCAGCACACACAGCGCTCTGAAGAGCAACGTCCCTCGAGTTGTGCTGCCCTTTCTCTGTGCACTCGTGTTTGTAAAAATCCCATTAATTAGATGCAGGTTTCAAATGGGAAGAAGCAAATCAGCGAGTAGGCAGACTGCAGTAGGTGGTAAACTGTGAGAGGCCTGTTTCAAAGCACTAAGCAAAAATAAAATACAGCTGTTACAGAAACACAGAATGGTTCAGCTTGGAAAAGACCTTAAAGATCATCAAGTCCAACCATGACCCCAACTGTCTCACTGCTAAATCCCGTTTCTAAGCTCCAGATCTCCACAACTGTGAAACACGGCCAGGGATGGCGATTCCACCCCCTCTCTGGGCAGCCTGTTCCAAGGGATGGTGGCCCTTTCCATCAAGGTTTTCCTCATGTCCAACCTAAACTTCCCCCGGGGCAGCCTGAGGCCATTTCCTCATATCCTGTCACTTGTTCCTTGTGAGAAGAGACCACCTCTCTGCACCCTCTTTTCAGGTAGCTGTAGACAACATTAAGGTCTCCTCCTCAGCTGCCTCCTCTTCGGACTTTTCTTCTACCCTGCCAAGGATGGTCTCCCCCTAACCAGAGCTGGTTTCTGGCCATTCTATGCAGTGCCTGGCAAGTAAAACACGTCTCTGCTTCCTGAATCGTCTTCGTGCAGTCTAGAAGAGCCTGAGAAAGCAGATGCCATCGAGCACCTGCTGAGACAAAGTCAGACACCGGGCAGTCACTCCCCAGTGCCCAGGGCACCTCCATGCTGGCTACCAGGACCTGGATCTTGCCCATGGTTAAGTGGGAAACTCATAAGCTTTTCCCCCACCAGTCTGCCAAGAGACACTTTCAGGGTTTAGAAACTGAAATCCAGCAAAACAGATAATAAATTCAGCTGGACTTAGGATAGATTCATGAGATTTACCAGTCACTGACCCTGAGAACCAACCTCAGTCACTTCCATCCATGGAGAGAGAAGCCAGTGCCAAGAAAAATGAAAGAGAATCCTTATTTGAACATTGTTTGGAGTTCCAGAGATCAAAAATAAAAGCCCCCACAGCATAACAAGCAATAAAAACTGAAGTCATAACATCTGCATCCTCTGAACCGAAGCACCTATGCAAACACAGGAGAGCTGGGTGAGGGGAAACCTGCAACTGCTAAACCAAGGGAACCAGAGCAGGTTACACCACTCACAAACCATCAGCAGAAAGGTCAGTGTTTAAAGGTGAAGCCACAGCACAGCAGTTTAATGAGTTCCTAATGACAGACTGAGCTGGAATTCCGCTCCATCTAACCACTGCAAAAGTAACGAGCTGAGGACAAGCTCTGCACTGCATGGCCTTGTACCTGTGCGGCTGAACAGACTCTCTGGGAAAAACTCCACTGTCGTCGCTTTTGCTGCTCTTGTTGGGACACAGCCACTGTGTTTGGTAAGACAGGCACAGCCCCTTCTCTGTGTTAAAAGGGCAGAGGTGTGCAGCACCCTCTCCATCTCCCTGGTGCTCTTACTGCTCAATAAAAGTAGGAGTGAAAAGGGTTTGGAAAAGAGAGAAAAGGAAAAGCTTAAAGAAGCCCTTTCTATGAGAGGAGACCAAATACATTGCAATTGCAATTCCAGAGGCAACTGCTGGCAGTAATAGAATAGCTCTGGAGAGGCAGAGCTGCAGCTCCTGGAAATGAAGAACTTGAGAAAGTCTAATTTATTTTTTTCACTCCTTTCTTTCCTCAGTCAGCTCCTACAATTGAACAGGAGGCTGTGGAGTACCCCACTCTGCTGCCAACAACTGAGGCTAGTGGCTGAAAAGCATTAAAAATCCTGGGGAAGTCTGCCCAGAGCACTGAGGAACACTTGGAGAGGTACAGAGGGTTCCTCTCCCTCCTCCCCTTCAATACAGAGGTGGGCAGCTTTGCCTAGGGCAGTCCCTGCTCTGCACACCCGAAAGAGGACACTCAACCCAATTCCTGTGCAAACTTCCTCCTCTAGCAGATGGTTAATGCAGTAGCTTCTGTCAGGACCTCACTGCAAGGGCTCAGGGTCCTGGCGTCCGGTGGGATCGTGCTGCGGCCAACACACACACCTCATGCCAAAAGCATCAGGAACCTGCTCCCACCTAGCGAACTACAAGCAGGGAACTGCCAGGAGCATCACAGAAACCCCTGACAGAGGCTGTAAATCACAGCAATAAAACAGGAGCAAACTCAAGCCATGCGGTAAAAGAATCGAAAGGAAATTCCTGCTCCTAACAGCTTTAGCACAGTCAGGGCAGGAACTGACTCTCCTTCTCACCTGGCTGTGACTTGCAGACACCATTTGTCTTGTAATGTTAAATCTCTGCTGAAATGATAATCAAGAACAACAGATTTGCTGTGGATGCTGCCAGCTGGCAGCGTTCTTGTAGAGGAGCACTGTCCGGCACTGGGAGAGGAGATGTGGTCGATCTCAGAAAGCTGCACGGCAGACTCACAGAATCATAAAGGTTGGAAAAGACCTTTAAGCTCATCGAGTCCAACCATCAGCCCAGCTGTACCCAGCACTAAACCATGTCCCTAAGTTCCAGACCTGTGCACACCCAGCCTCCTCAGGGAAGCGTAGGGCTGCTCCCGCATGTGAGTTTGGGGTCGGTTTTTTATATTTGTTTGCATCTTACCAAAGCCTGGGTAGGGTTTAACCATCCTCTTGTTGGGCACCACCCAGAAAGACAAAACCAAACCCATGAAGAAAAGCACAGAGCTCCTGGAACAGGTCCAGAGGAGAGCAATTCCAATGACCAGAAAGCTGGAGCATCTCCCCTGTAAGGACAGGCTGAGCAAATTTGGGTTATTCAGCCTGGAGAAGAGGCTTCCAGGTGACCTTCGAGCAGCTTTCCAATCTCTGAAGGGGGCTACAAGAAGGCTGGAGAAGGGCTTTTGATGCAGGTGTGTAGCAAGAGGACGAGGGGAAAGGGTTCCAGACTTGAAGAGGGGAGACTGAGGTTGGACATGAGGAAGAAATTCTTTGCTGTGAAGGTGGGGAGATGCTGGAACAGGTTGCCCAAGGCAGTTGTGGCTGTCTCATCCCTGGCAGTGTTGGCTGGGGCCCTGAGGAACCTGCTCTAGTCAAGATGTCCCTGCCTGTGCAGGGTGGTTGGAACTAGATGATCTTTCAGGTCGCTTCCAACCCTGGCCATTCTGTGATCCTCTGATAGAAAAACAGCAAAAAGAAACCAGAAAGCAAATAAACAACAGGAACAAGTGAGGAAAAGCCCCTGATTGTTCACAGGAAACAAAGCAATAGAAGACTCCACCAGCAGAGGAAGTATGAATTTGGGTTAATTTCTTTATAAACAAAAACCAGTCCAACTGCTTGAATGGTTTTTCCAACAAGAGAAAAGAGAGAATGTGGTAAGGGTGAGGCGATGAACGCAGGGGCACAGAACAGGTTCAGGGTGTTTTCTCCCCTCCAAGCTTTTGGGGAAGACTGACCACGTTACTGATGTGCAGATAAGAACAGCAAAACCCAAAAGCATTCCTGTACCTTCCTGGGAAATTCATCATGTGAAGGTTAACTCATTTCCCAGTGTTTTTCCACATTGCTTGGTTTCTACCTCAGAAGGGCCACGCAGCCTGCAAAGGCATCATGTCCAACACACGAGCTCACGATAGCACTTCTGCATGTTTCCTCACACGCGGGGTCTTGAATTACACCCAGTTTGGCCAGGAAGCTCTGCTCAGGGTATTTTCTTGCAATTATCAGCCACGACTAGAATCTGATCTCCTGTGGCTGGCAACTAATCATCAATTCTCGAGAGATGGTGGAAAAGGCCGTCTGGAAAACAAGGGGGAGGCCAGCAGTGGCTTCTGCAAAGACTCAATGATTCAGTGACCCTCACCTGCTGGTAGCTCCATGGAAAGAGCAAGAAGCTGGGCTCAGAACCATAAACCTCGGCACATGATGCATCACAAAACTGATCATCTCTGTGCAAGGGCAGAAGCTTGCCACCACTTCAGTCTTAATTTTACAAGCTGGCTCCCACACAACAGCAAATGACAGGACTATGGCCAAGAGATTCTTTCATAATAGAAAATAAATAAAAAAGTATGAAATAGGAACATGGTGTAAGCCCCTGCCTATGATCTTCATCCTTTATTTCACAGAATCACAGAATTACTGAGGCTGGAAGAGACCTCTGAGCTCATCCAGCACAGCCCAGGACCAACATCACCACATTGGCCAGACCAGGGCACTAAGTGCCACAGCCAGGCTGTCCTTCAACACCCCCAGGGATGAGGACTCCACCATTGCCCTGGGCAGTCCAGTCCAGGCTCTGATCACCCTTTCCATGAGGAAGGGCTTCCTAACATCCAACCTA
>JAOXOE010000441.1:13680650-13705776 GCA_028565055.1 Phoeniculus purpureus | reverse complement strand
GGTTCTGTCACTAATGACCTGTGAGAAGAGACCAGCACCAACATCTCTACAGTGTCCTTCCAGATAGTTGTAGAGAGTGATGAGGTCTCCCCTTAACCCCCTCTTCCTCAAACTAAACAGCCCAAATTCTCTCCAACTCTCCTCACCAGGCCCTTCCCCAGCTTCACTGCCCTCCTCTGCACTCGCTCCAGCCCCTCGATGTCTCCCTTGTACTGAGGTGCCCAAAACTAGACCGGGTACTCAAGGTGTGGCCTCTGCAGTGCTGAGTACAGGGGGACAATCACCTCCCTACTCCTGCTGGAGCCTGATCTCAGAATCATTCAAGTTGGAGAAGACCCTTGAGATCATCAAGTCCAACCACTTCTGAGCTGGTCTCCTCCCTATGAGTCAAGTGTACCGCACCAGCAGAGCTCCTTGCTCCAGAGACATCTGGCTGACCTGGAGCCGCTGTGTTTCCTCTTGTTGAGCAGATGTCAGTAAAACTTTTCAACAGACCTCACCAGCCCTGCTCCAGGGGACCGTCTAAACCCAGAACACGCTGCTCGGGGGCGATGACATAACTGATTATGTATTAAACCACTACAACATGTGAACAGAGACTCTTTTACACCTGGTCATGTTGGCTTTGTGCTTGAGCAGGAACGCACACACGAGCTTCGACACTGCTCACGTGTCACGAATTACTCCCAGACACAACCGAAGCTGTGGAACGATACAAACTTCAGCCATGTGCGGAACCAGACTCAGCTGGGGACAGCCTTGCAGCCCGATGATTTAGCAGCTGTATCTTCCACCTTCACTGCTGGCAAGGGAAAAAAACCTCCTGAGAAGAAAATAATCCACCCCAAAGTCAGAACCCATTATGGTTCTCCCACTCACACGAGTCTGAGCAGCAAAACTGGTTTTCTGTTCCATTCCACTGCTGCACAAAAAGAACCACCTGACTCCTGAAGAGTGAGAATATTTCTTTCTGCTTTCCCTGCTGTTGACAAACATTGAGACCCCAGTGACACAAAACGTTGTCCAAGGTTTGACCTAGCTCATAATCACAGAATCACAGAACATTAGGGGTTGGAAGGAACCTTGAAAGATTATCTAATCCAATCCCCTGCCACAGCAGGATCGCCTAGACCAAGTCGCAGGAACATATTCAAGTGGGTTTTAAATGTCTCCAGAGAAGGAGACTCCACAACCCCCCTGGGCAGTCCCTTCCAGGGCTCTGTCACCCTCACTGGAAAGAAGGTCCTTCTCATATTGATGTGGAACCTCCTTTGCTCCAGCTCACACCTGTTGCCATCAAAGGTGGGTTGAGAGGAGACGAGGCTGAACACTTCTCAGACCTACAAATCTCCGTTGAGGTGTGTTTGTCATCCATCTGAAGAGCTAAACTTGTTCATAAAATCATAGCATCATCATGGCTGGAAAGGACCTTCAAGATCTTCAAGTCCAGCCCTCAGCCCAACAGCTCCCTAACCCCTAGACCATGGCCTCAACTGCTCTAGCTTCTCGGTTTTTAAACACCTCCAGGGATGGGGACTCCACCACTTCCCTGTGCAGCCTGTTCCAGGGCTCAACCACTCTTTTAGCAAAGACCTTCTTCCTAAGATCAAATCTACACCTCCCTGACACAACTTGTGCCACATTATAGCTGCTTTTAGTAGCCCAGCTGCTCTCCAAAGAGCCCAACATTTTTGTCTGCGTGTCTATTATTTTTCTTCTTTCAAAAAGCCAAAGTGCCTGCAGGAGCAGCATGCTGATCCAGGCAAAGACTCCTCCTCGGGTACATATGTCTGTTCTGCAACACAACTTGGGCGCCTTCACAAGCTGAGGAGCTGCGAGACGCAGTGACTCAAATCTACTTGTCCCAGCTGTCCAAGCTCCCCACATTTATTTTAGATAACTTCAACTGCAAAGTCTCCACATACAGTGAAGGAAGAATTCCCCTCGCAGCCCCACTCAGCAACTGCCATGAGTCTGGGACCATCTAAACAATGTCTGGGTTGTTATCGGCTCCTCAAATCAAATAATCAATAAGCAATTTTACAAAGCATGGGCTGATCCCTGGGAGGCGGCAGGGACTGTGGAGTCCACGTGGTGTTGAAGTGAGTGCACAGATGAACTTTGAGGTCATCTGAAACATCAGTACCAGCTAATGTGAACTTGTGCCTGCTGTAGCTCACCTCACCTGTTACTCTCCGTGCAGATGGGTCTAGAAAACGAATGGCCAAGAGCCCTCTCAAATAAATCACAGACAATTCAGGTTGGAAAAGACCTTAAAGATCATCGATTCAAACCATTAACTCAACTGTCCCAAGCCCAGCACTAAACCACATCCCTGAGCTCCAGATCTCCACAAAACAATCTTCTGAGGACAGAAAAAAGAAAAAAGGGAAAGAAAAGGAAGCCTGGACTTAATGGGAGAACAGAGGACAGAAGGAATCCTCCACTGACAAAACCATTTCCATCCAGCAAGTGTTCCAAGCCAGGGAACATCAGAGCGCTAAATGTGCTCAGGCAAAGCCCTCATTCAATAAAACATTCAGTGACGTTTTATTTGTTTCCTTTCTTAAGTTTCTACTTCTATTTAGTCAGCCCCCGAGTATTAAATTCCTCCCGTAGGCTGAATCTGGGCTGAGCTGCTGCACAATAATTGCAAGAGGAGCTTCAATTTACAGACTGAGTCAATAATGAGTCAAAGAGAGACTCAATAAAAGGAACCGTATGCGGCCAGGATCAGGCTGCAAAGCTCCGCGATGTCTAAGTGATACCAGAGCATCTGGGAATTTTGGAATGCAGAGGGCTTGGTTACAAGCTCCACACGGAGCAGGACGTTCTCTGGGAGCTATTTGTGCTCCATAAATTAGGTTTTGTGGGATTCGATTGAAATTTAGAGCGTGTCTGTCAGTTCTAAAACCCCACCGCGTTACAACTCAATCGCACAGACGGCAGCAGCGGGGCAATGTTCTTACCAGTACAGCCAGTCCCCTTCCAACCTCATCTCACCTGTACCTAAAGCCCCAGAAACCATTGAACGATTTATATTATCACTTCAAAAACTAATTAAAATTAAGTTTCTGGACTCCATTTGGTTTAACACAGGGACAAGTTGTTAATTTCTTACTATTTTGCAGATTTTTATAAATCATAGATTCATAGAAACGTTGGAGTTGGAAGGGACCTTAAAGATCATCTAGTTCCAACCCCCCTGCACAAGCGGGGACACCTTCACCTGAGCAGGTTACTTTGGGCCCCAGCCAACAACATCCTCAGGGATGGGGTGGCCACAACTGTCTTGGGCAACCTCTTCTAGCATCTCAGCACTCTTACAGCAAAGAATTTGTTCCTCATGTCCAAGCTCAATCTCCCCTCTGCAAGTCTGGAACCCGTTCCCCTTGTTGTCTCACTACCACCCACGTCAAAAGCTCTCTCCCAGCTTTCTTGTAGCCCCCCTTCAGTTATGGAAAATTGCTTGAAGGTCACCTGGAAGCCTCCTCTTCTCCAGGCTGACCAACCCCAACTTGCTCATCCTGTCCTCACAGGGGAGGTGCTCCAGCCCTTGGACCATTTCTGTGGCTCGCTCTGGACCCACTCCAACAGGTCCACATCCCTTGTGTGTTGGGGGCTCCAGAGCTGGATGCAGGACTCCACAGGTGACGTCTCACCCAGTCAGAGTAGACGGGCAGAATCACCTCTCTCAATCTGCTGGCCACACTGCTGTTGAAGCATCCTTAGATGGCACAGAGGAAAGAGACTGCTGACTCAACCTGGCTTTGAGTATCAGAGGGAATATCAAAAATCCTAACGCAAATCCAATGAAAAAAGATGAAATAATTTAAAAACTGGAGGTGTCTGTGCAATAGTGAACATTACCCAAGACACCAGAGAAATGCAGGGTAGGAACCAACTTCTGGACACTTGGAAAACATTTGGTTTATGACTTGAACCAGAATGGGGCTGTTTGCTAACAACTGCAGAGCTGGAATTGCAGGGAGGTTATGGAAGCCAAGAGCCTCTCTGCAGCACCACTCAGAGTGAATTTACTCGTGGCAATAAAACCCCCTTTCCTAGGCAACGGGGTTAAAGCTAATAAAGGCATTTAGCAAACTCAGAAGGAAAGAAAAGAAGGACCCTGAAAGGAAAAGGAGCAAAGCAGCGACGAGCAAAGTGTAGCTGGGCTGGGATTAAAGGAACAGCTCTGAAGTTTGCCGTGGCAGCTACAAGAGCTTCACATCACTCCTGTCGGGTGTTAGGGCAGAATTGCCTGATTTGCTGCTAAATTGTCGCAGTTTCAGTTTTTAAACCGACATTTTCCCCACAACATGCAAACTGAGCTATGAGAATGGAGGGTGGGGAACTCGATGTCAAATACTGGAGCTTCTGCCCATTTTCATGACAAAATACTCTGGCTTCCTCAAGCAAATCCATTCCTACTTAGGACTAAAGTTAGTCTTCAGGGTTTTTTTTCCCCCCCTAACCTGCAGAGTGACCCTTCTTGACGGAAAAGATCTTGATGCATGGAGGAGAAACGAGACATGAACCAACCTGATCTGCTCCTGGAGCTTTCCAGCAGTGACAGCAGGATAAAGGAGACCTTTGAAGTTCATGGAGGAGCAGGGAGAGGTGTTAATTTAAAAAGCTTGTCACTATAGCGAGAGCAGGAGGAGTGCAAAGTACCAGTTAATAATTCACACTCTATTCCACACAATACCCTAGGATCTCTCGAAACAGTCTGCAAACATTGATGAAGTCTCACAACATCCCTCCAAAGCAGACAAGTGTGGATGAAGCTCTGCTCACTCCTACCAGCCAGTGGGGACCATTTCATTTAGCTGGTCTGTGCCCCCTGTTCCCCAGGTGTGAAACAGAGACGATGACACCATCCTGCAGTGGTTCAGCAGCTTCTAAATCAACACATTTTCCCACAGAAAACCAGCACACGAGGGCAATGGCGTACGTCAGGCGACGCTTGATCACACCGAGCTAATGCTGCCACATCCGACATAACGCAGCCCCAGCGGGAAGGAAACCCTCTATCTTGATTGTACAGTGCCCTTCAGATTTGCTTTGCTCTGTCCCTGAGCACCCAGAGCACTTGAGCTCCAGTTAACGACCAGGTACTGTGTTAACACGAAGCTCATTGTCGTTACAGTAATTAGATCTGCGGTGGAAAGAATTGTGAGGAAGGAAAGACCGTCCGCAGTAGCCTCTAATTCTCAATTAACACAAAGTAGTTGGTGTGTTTGGAAGCCAGGACAGGCATTCCCATAGCTGCAAAGCCCGGAGGGAACCATCATTTACATTCAGATGGGAAGTTGAGCACATTATAGTGTTTAATCCCCTCTTAGAGCGCTGATGCACCAGCATCGGCCACGTAGGGATGGTGAGACATCAATTCAAGGATGCTCCGGGCTGCCAGAGGGCACAGGCAAGCACACACCTACCCAACCCCAGTGTCCCTAGACTGGGACACTTAGCTTTACTTTAAAAAAATGATTGTTTTATATTTATTTTGTAATTAAAAAAAGCCACAAACCAATGCTGCTCGGTCCTAAGGAGATAGAGTTCCTTCTTCCTTCTTCAGGGCTCGTTCGTGCCGTGGAATGAGATGGAATTACTGTGCTTAACACTCTTACTAATCTGACTTTTGCAGAAGGACCAAACGATAAAGACAAAAGTAACAGCTTCACGAAACAGCAGCTTCCTTTCTTCTCCCGAGCCTTGACAGTCACTTCCAAAAGCAGATTGTCATGACAACAAACAACCTGGAGGCAATCCAGCCAATTAATCCGCGGAGGAAGCAGCCATCCCAACCTTGGAAAAGAACACTGCTGCTGCTTTAAGCTTCGGAAGCCAAAGCAAAAGCAACCCAACAAGAAACCCTTACCACCCGCATTAATCTCATTAGGCCTGCAGTGGAAAACAATTCAACCCCCAGCAGCAACACGCACGCCTTGCTGGTCTCTCACCAGCCCAGAGCGGAGGGGAAGGCCAGGACTCACTCTCAGAGGCTCCGATCCGAGCTAGGTCCTCAGGTAAAGTACCCGGGTGACTCCTCCAACCCTTACACACAGGGCCAGAGAAAAGGGCCCCGTGGCTTGGGCACAGGAGATCGTCACATACCGCTGCCATAAAGGCTGGCTCGCTGGCATTGCTGCTGCATGTTTTCCCTTTCCCCTCCGCAAGCTGTCAAGAATGTTTATCATCACGTTAAGCTCAGATTTCCTTGCTCTTCCACAAAGGACTAAAGCATCAGCTCAACGAGATATTAAAGTCATTCTGCTTCCACTTCCTTCATTTCTTCTGCCATCGTATACCCGGCTCTCTCTCTCTTTCCACGTGTCCTGCTTTCTCCAGGCCCAATCACATGGCATTTCCCCGGCAAGCATCCACCATCTCTCACCTCCTGCCTACTCTGATCTCTCAGTAGTAGCTCAGACAGCAAAACGTCAGGCAGCTGATGCCCACTGCACATCCTTTGTTAACCTCAAATCCTTTGTACGTGCTTTGGGGTTTATCAAACACTATGAGGTGGTTCCAGAAACCAAAACTGAGGAGCGCTAGACGTAGATTTACGAGTTAAAAAGCAAAAGCCGGACTGATTTCACATTCTCACCAACCTCAGTCTAAGACAATTTTCAAACCTAAATTGTCAACCCTGTCCTCATCCTTTTCTCTGAACGCTTAAGGAAGGGTTAGGGCAAGTCCTTCTGCTGCAGATGTGTCCTGCGGTGAAACTTCTCTTCTAGAAAGGGGGCTGAAGCTTCACACCAGATTTACACTTCTGGTAAATACAGACTGCTGAGCTACTTCAGACTGAAGTTCTATCCTTGACCCCCTCAGGTCCAATCCATCCCATCCCTCACACAAGTCACTAAAAGGATTTCCAGCAACTCCAGTGAGCGCTGGATCACAGGCTCTGAGCACCTCCTGCAAAAGTACAATCTCACCGATCTGGAAATGACAGCAGTCCCGAGCACCGGGAATTCAATGTATGCACGGGCACGCACACACGCTCTCCACGTTTCACTCTCATTATTTGCAGAATTAGGAAGCAGCCGCCAACACAGAGCGAGCCAGCAGAATCCTATTTTCCACTGAGCCCGTCGCGCGTTAATTGGAGTCGGTATAATATTGCGGAAGAGGATGAACCCCCTCCGTGCCTACCTTGAGGGCTCTCACAGCTTTCTTCGTCGCTGTTGTCCTGACAGTTATTTTGACTGTCGCACACAAAGCTTTTATCGATGCAAAGACCATTTTTGCAGTGGAATCGGGCGGTAGAGCAGAGCAGGGGATTGGCTGCTGCAAAAAGAGGAGAAAGTGAGATGTTTTCATTAGGAATTCTCTTTCCCAGGCAGTGAAATCACCCCTAAGCAATCAGCGACAACAGGTCACAACTCAACAGTTGGTCAATTCGCTGAATGCGGGGGAGTAACTTGGCAATGAGACCAGCCCTGGCCTCTCTGAGCAGACAGAGCTGCGACTTCGGATTCATACAAGATTCATTACAATTAGCAGAGATTTAGTCCACCTCGAGTCCTGACGAGCCTTCTGTTCCCTTTCAGCAGGGCCCCTACCACCGGTGCTGCTTGGAGCTCAGCATTTGCTCACAGCGAGGACATATGGAGGGCAGCACTGCCTGCCATAAACACTGCCTGTTGCTTCCCTTTAGCACAAAGACTGGGTTTAGCTCAAGTTTCATCCTACAAGCCAACAACCCCAGCTGAGAATTGCCAGGCAATGTTTTATTTACCTCAGCCTTTTATCTTCTGCCTCACAATCAATTTGATTAGAAGAGACCTTTAAGATTACCAAGTCCAACCCTTGACCCAGCACTGTCAGGTCACTACTAACTCCTGTCCATCAGTGCCAGGTCAACACATCCTTTAAATCTCTCCAGGGATGAGGACTCCAGCACTGTCCTTCCTGGAAAGGGTCCTCAGGCTGAAGTTTCTCCTCATGTCCAACCTAAACTTCCCCTGGTCCAATTTGAGGCCATTTCCTTTCATCCTCTCTCTTGTTCCTTGGGAGAACAGAACAACCTCCATCTCACTTGAAGCTCTTTTCAGGGAGTTGTAGAGAGTGAGGTCTCCCTTTTCTCCAGACTAAACAACTCCAGTTTCTTCAGCTGTTCCTCAGAGCTCTTGTGCTTCAGACCCTTCAAGAGCCTCACAGCCCTTTTCCAGCCCTTCTATGTCCTTCTTGTAAGTGAGGAGCCCAAACTGACCCCAGTACCCAGTACAGAGGGACTATCACCTCCCTCCTCCTGCTGTTTCCAACACAAGCCAGGACCCCTCGCTGTGATGCAATAGCAATGTTGACACTCCTCAACTTGCTAGCATTTGAATTTTGACTCCTTTTCAAGGGCCATACCCAGCAAATCCTGTCACCTGAGGCCCAGTGCTGCACACAGAGCTGCACCAGAGTGGTGTTTAAGCAGAGTCATTTCCTCAGCCACGCCAAACCCAGCAGTAAATACACTGCGAGATGCTGCGTCTAGTCTCATTTAGCGCTTCGAGCAGTGCAGTCCGCACCGCTTCTCCCAGCAGATTACACCAAGGCTTCACCCCATCTTGCTGTACAGGAGGTTTCCTTGATACTCATCTCAGTTTTCTCTAATTTCATCCCTCTTCTCTTCGCTCTAGCCCAGCATACGTAATCCCTCCTTAAACAGTGCCTGCACCCCTCACACACAGCACACCCAGCCTCCTCTTCCAACCTAGCCAAGATATGCATAATTTAGCAGCCTTTAATATCTCCTCATGAATCAATCTCTCTGTCCCTTAATCATTTGTTGGCACCCTCCTCTGAACTCCTGCCAGTTGTTGGTAATGAGGCGACTGAATCGGAATGCGTCTCTCCAGCTGAAAGCCTTAAAAAAAGCTGTTTAGATGCCTTGTCTGCTTCAAAGTGCTGCTCTGCCTCAATAACAAAGGGGATTACAGCTCCCAAATACTAACTGGATTCCTATTTTTTTCACTCTTTAAAGTAAGAGCTGCCTTTAAAGACTCCTTTAAAAGAAAAAACATCATAGAACTTGAAGGTCTGCTGTGCAGATAGATAACACACACCCTCAGTTCCCCTAAAAAGCACCTTTATCATTAACATGCTACATCTCCCTTGGTCTGTAAGGTCAGAGAATTGGGGAGCAGGTTGCCATATAGAGGAGAGCAACAAGGCTGGGGAAGGGACTGGAGGGACCGTCCAGATGAGGAGAGGCTGAGGGAGCTTGGGGTGTTTAGCCTGGAGGAGACTCAGGGGGGACCTTCTCCTCCTCTACAACTGCCTGAAGGGAGGCTGTAGTCAGGTGGGGGTCAGGCTCTTCTCCCAGGCAACCAGCACCAGGATGAGAGGGCAGGGCCTGAAGCTGCCAGGGGAGGGTTAGGCTGGATGTTAGGAAGCCCTTCCTCACGGAAAGGGTAATCAGAGCCTGGACTGGACTGCCCAGGGCAGCGGTGGAGTCCCCATCCCTGGAGGTGTTGAACACCCTGGGCTGGATGATCTTGGAGGTCTTTTCCAGCCTCCATAATGCTGTGATTCTGCAAGGTCCTGCTTGAAGGACCTTACAAATTCTACAAACTCATGGGAAATCCACCATCCATCTTCTCAGCCTTGGATCTCCTTTCTCTAGTTGTGTAACTAGAGAGTCAGTGTTGACTCTGCAGAGGAACCATCTCCCTGTCATGCTCCTCCCAGAGTCCGAACCAGCCCCTCTGGACAGGGAGTGCATTAAGACCTATCCCTGCTCCGGGGGGAAAAGCACAGAAACAAGAAAGGCCAGTCCTCCTAGAAGCAGATAGTGACAGATCAGTGTAAAGATCATCCCTCTTGTTAGCTTTGAAAGCTGCTGTCTGTTGTCCTCCTCCTGACCTTTAAATGTCATTAAAAGGAAAAAACTCAGCGTGCTCCAACACAAGAACGAGCAAGTGTTTGCTGCAAGTTTCCGCCTGCAGACCTCACGCTTTTACCAGCTCCTGCTGGATGGAGCACAACCTCTCCTTACTGCTGCAGTACATCCCTGCCAGACGTACGGACACAAAGGGGTCTGCGCAGCCACATGCAGCGGGTTCAGCCCAAGTCAGGTCATACTTCAGATGGCCTCTCTGCTGCAACTTCCCTGCAAGCTACTGAACAGCAGCTCCAGCTACTTCACTGACCTGGAGACCTTCCTTTTTCTTCCAAGAACCTGGGTCACTAAACGGCCCAACACTTCCTTTTATGCTGTTTGAGAACATGGATCAACAGAGGAGCCTAAATTGACAGACCTGTAACTTGTCTTCTTCAGCGACTGGAAACAGGTAAATGAAAGTTTAAATATTCAAAGTCATATTTAACACTTGCCCAGTTTGAAGCTGTCTGAAACAGAGCAGTCCACACTTACTGCAGTTCTCCTCATCGCTGCCGTCAGGACAGTCCTCGAAGCCATTGCACCGGAATCGGCCGATGATGCAGTGGATCCCACTGGCACAGGGAAAGAACGTGGCACCGCACTTGGATTTGGCTTTGGCTGGAAGAAGAAACAGACAGAAGAGGTTGAAGATGAGCGAAACCATTTCCAAAGGTTGTATTTTTGTAGCCGTACGGATTGAGGTCCTCTTGGCAGTGCCAAGAGAAGGAGACTCCACAAGCTCCCTGGGCAGCCCCTTCCAGTGCTCCATCACCCTTACAGTAAAGAAGTTTTGCCTCATATTGTGGTGGAACTTCCTGTGCTACAACTTACACCCATTGCCCCTTGTCCTATCCCAGGGTGCAAGTGAAGAGATTGTCTCTTTCTTCTTGACACCCAGCCCTCATGGATTTATAGACAGTGATTAAATCCCCTTGTAACCTTCTCCTCTCCAAGTTCAAAAGTCCCAGGTGTCTCAGTCTCTCCTCATACGGTCAGTGCTCCAGTCCCCTAATCATCCTCGTGGCTCTCTGCTGAACTCTCTCAATCAGATCTCGGTCCCTCCTGAACTGAGGAGCAAAGAACTGGACACAACACTCCAGATGTGGCCTCACTAGGGCAGAGAAGAGAGGGGGAAGAACCTCCCTTGATTTGCTGGACACGGATAGGAGAACAGCATGAGAGAAGCCAGATGCATAACTTACAGCCCTTTTGAGGAAACATTTCCTACTCCTACACTAAGCCTAAAAGATGAGTTTACAACACCCAGGTACTGACAGATCCAGAGATCACACAGCCAGCAGGTCATTTTATGTAGCCATATGGCACACTGACACGTCAACCCGAGCAGTTTTGTAAGGGCAGGACAAGACCAGGGACAACCCCTTCAACAAACACAGGGTTGGAATGGACCTCCAAAGGTCATCCAGTCCAACCCCCCTGCAACAAGCATCACTCACCAGATCAGGTTGCCCAGAGCCCCATCCAGCCTGACCTTGAATGGTTCCAGGGATGGGGCCTCCAGCCCCTCTCTGGGCAGCCTATTCCACGGACCCTCCACCCTCAGACTCAACAACTTTTTCCTGATGCCTGACCTACATCTCCCCTTCACCAGCTTCAAGCCATGACCCCTCGTCCTATCATTCCCTGCCCTTGTGAAAAGTCTTCCCCAGTGTTCTGACAGCCCCTTTCAGGGATTGGAAAGTCACTCTGGATGATGTCCAGAGGTCCTTTCCAACCCCCACCATTCCATGATTGTCTGAATCTCTGATTATCCTCTCTCCCAGGGCTGAAACCCTCCTTCCATCACTCAGCAGAGCACACATAAACTGTTTTAAACCACAGCTCCACCGGCTCCTGCTTATGTAGCGTCCTCCACAAGCGAATTCCCGCAGATCCCCCGTACATGTTTTCCTACATTACAGCAGCGGTTTCCTGTTGGAATGATGAGGTGTAAAACAGGACACATCACCAAATTCCACATCGGCAACTACTGCTTCTTCTGAAGAGAATCCAAGGTCCACTTGGGGAGGAAAAAAAACCCCAAAGTGAAGCTTTTGTAGAGAAACAAGTGATAAATTAACCTGAAGTAGCTGCTGTGTTTAACACCAGTGGCAAAGCAAAACCCATGGCCAAGACATCTGAGCCCCAGCAATTCTTCCAGAGCTTCAAAGAGCAGCTTCTGTGTAAAGACCTTGCAGTAGGACAGGTCTCAGCTAAACAAACTGAGATTTGAGGCAGTACCTTATCCCTGGTCCTTAAACAAAAGCACCAAACCAGCAACAGGTTCCAGGCCATGCCCTTTGCCATCTCAAAGCCTGACAAATCAAGGTGTCCTCAAAATGATCTGCTTCTGAAATTTCTAGTATGGACCATCTCTTACAGTCTTGCACCTCCAGATTGAGAATGGGCAAAACCTGAGCCTCTGGTCGTCCAAGGAGCAGAAGCCCTGTCCATGCGCACTCCTGGCCAGAGCTGCAAGTAGCAGTGAAGGCTGCAGGAGCTCCACTTCAGGTCCCACAGACACATGACAGCATCCTCAGCCGTCCTGGCCCACAGCAAATCTGGTGCCTTACCTTGAGCTACTGCAGTAAAGCTCTAAGTAATGTTTAATGTTTGACTGCATCTGGAGAAGCGAGGTGCTGGAGTGACCAGGAACAGGCACATTTCTCAAGGGGAAATGCTCTTTTGCTTCTGTCCAAAGCACCCTGATACCCCAGATCAAAGAGAGGGAGACACTATTCAGGACAATCACAGAATCACTGAGGTTGGAAAGACCTTCAAGATCATCCAGTCCAACTACTACCCCAACTGTCCCAACCCACCGCTAAACCCCATCCCTGAGCTCCAGATCTCCATGACTGAAATACGGCCAGGGATGGCGATTCAACCCTCTCCCTGGGCACTCTGTTCCAAGGCCTAGGACCCTTCCCAGGAAGAAGTTTCTCCTCACGGCCAACCTAAACTTCCCCAAAAGACAGAAGAGCATTTCAAACACTGTAGGGAGTCACACAACGGGCTGATGGCCAACACGGCTCTCGTTCCCCACCAGAACTCACTTTTCCAAGTTCCAGTCCCTGACCCAGACCATGTTTCTCACATGCTGTGCAGAAACACAGCAAGAAGGAGAGATCAGTAATAGCTTAGCCCAAGCCACATCCCCTGGGGAGCTCCACTGGGGACTTTCTGCTTTATTCTCCATTTTACATCCTTCTTGCCCTCTGGCAGCTTTCCAGAGGTTTTTAAGCAAGTGGTGTTTGGTCACTGCTCACTAAGCCCTTAAGGAAAGGACAGTCCTTTCTTCCTGATCACCTTCTCACTCTGTAGTGCTCTCTGGAGATACCCTAAACACAAAGAGGTTGTCCATTTACTACAAGCCTTTTGCAGCCCGAGTAGCAGATTCATACACCAGGATCTCTTCGGAGCAGGAGACTCCACAACCTCTCATGGCAGCCTGGGCCACCCTCAAAGTCAAGAAGTTACTTCTCATGGAAGCTCAGGTGGAACTTCCTCAGTTCCAGTTTGTGCCCTTTGCCCCTTGTCCTGTCACTCAGCAGAGTCTGGCCCCATCCACTTGACACCTACTCAGCTCCTTCATTGCCTCCAGCCTCAACAAGCTTTTGAGGACATCGCTGTCTTTGTAATCCACATCCTTTTCAGCTGGAATGGGCTCAGGACAATCAAAAATGACCAAGCTCTCAGGAAACTACAGAAGATAAGCCAAAAAGGACAGAGATTGGTGTGATCACCTGGCCTGATGTAGTGCTGGTGTTAAAATCAGCTAAAGGAAAGGGAATAGAGAAGCTGGGGGTTTCTAAAGTGACTGGTGAGTTCTCCTGAGCCACATCTCCAGAACCTAAGAAACTCAGAAACCATCTGTTGGAGAGGAAGGGGTGAGGATGGATGGACATACTTGAAATACAGCATGAAATCACAAAGCGGCTTAGAGAACACAAAGGCAAACGGCAGACGGAGCCTGGAGATACAGAAGAAGCTCTTTGCTGAGAGAGTGGTTGGGCGCTGGAACAGGCTGCCCAGGGAGGTGGTGGAGTCCCCAATCCCTGGAGGTGTTTAAGTAGCTAGAGCACTTGAGGCCATGGTCTAGGGGTTAGGGAGCTGTTGGGCTGAGGGCTGGACTTGACGACCCCAGAGGTGTTTTCTAGCCATAACAATTCTATGATTCTAAGCCCAAAATCCACCACAAATCTCTTCTCACTCGTGCCCTGTGTCAGGACAAGGGGCAGTGGGAGTACAGGAAGTTCCATCTGAATGTGAGGAAGAACTTCTTTACTGTACGGATTACAGAGCACTGGAACGGGCTGCCCAGGAAGGTTCTGGAGTCTCCTCTGGAGACTTTCAAGACCTCTCTGGATGGATTCCCGTGTGACCTGCCCTAGGTTTTATGATCCTGCTCGAGCAGAGGGGGTTGGCCTCAATGACCTCTGAAGGTCCCTTCCAACCCCTCATGCTCTGTGCATCCGTGTGTGCGTTTCCTCCCCAAGGTTGGTTTGATTAAATCCAAGACAACTCTTTCAGCAGTCACATGTGCCAGCACGTGATGTCGCTCCTTATGCTCCAGTCCTCCCACCCCCTTCTTTTAAGGCTCTAAATAAGATAAAAATAAAACAGTAACTTCCCATCAGGAGGGGCTGCACACACCAGCGAAGGTGTGACAGTTGGCAGGCAGCAGCTCTCCCGCATTAGGAGAAAAATGTTCTGCTATCTTTAGGGGAGCAAGTGTGAAACAGCCCTATTTTTCAAGAAGCGTAATCCCGTTCGGTTACTTCTCGGCAGAGACGAACGACAGCAGGGGAAATAAAAAATAAATCAGCTTTGGCACTGCCGTGGAAAACCTTCTACTGCACAGAGATAGCCCTTGTGCACAGGCAACTCTGACACATTTCACTTGGCTCCCAGGGCTTCAACCCAGCCAGGAGGTTACGACAGGTCTGTGATGGGCAGGTGATTTTTCTTTCTGTGCAGAGCAGCAAAGACATCAAACGTCTCCTAAAATTATCAGCAAGTAAAGAGCACTTGGGGGCTATGAGATTGGAGGAGTAAGAAGAAATTCCTCCCTGTGAGGACGCTGAGGCACTGGAACAGGTTGTGCAGGGAAGCTGTGGCTGCTCCATCCCTGAAGTGTTTATGACCAGGTTGGATGGGGCTTTGGGCAACCTGGTCTGGTGAAAGGTGTCGCTGCCTGTGGCAGGGGATTGGCACTGGGAAAGCTCTAAACTCCCTTCCAACCCAAACCAGTCTGTGATTCTATGACATAAACCCTAAACCAGTTAAATCTAACAGTTACTTTGCATCAGTTAATTGCTGTCTGGACCCTACAGAACTTTCAGTACATTTCAAGTACTGAAAGGCCACACTAAGATCTCCACAGAGCCTCCTCTTCTCCATCAGTGTGCCTGATGCACCAGGATCCCACCCTGCACCTCCAGTTTCCTCTTTTAGGTTGTGCCACTGCGACTGTCAAACCTGCCTGAAGCCAAGCTCTTCCCTCAGGGTGTTTACTGACCCCCATCTAAAGGGGACCATCAAGAGGATTAAATAATTAGCACCACAAACTCTCTTGATCTCCCTGCACAAAAAGCTATCAAACGTTAAGCAGCTCCTGCCTTGCCCTTACTCATGTGTAAACTCATGTAATTGAGCTTCAAACGAAACCTGCAGCTCGGCCACTTCATTACAAATCTTATAATAACTACAGAGTGTTTGGTTGCTTAATCATGAGTGAAATCAAGAGTTAATTCCAGTCTGAGATTCCACGTTTGAGAGCCCTCGGAGCAAAGTGAACAGAAAGCTCAGCAGCTGCCTTCAGCCTCTTCCCAGCTAGTGCAGATCTCTGTTTAATATTCACAGTTCTGATGTTTGTCACCTACCCACCACCTTCAAAGCTCAACTGGTCCAACCCCCCTGCAGTGAGCAGGGACATCTTCAGCTATAGCAGGTAGCTGGGAGAGATCATACTCTCAAAACACCTCAACTCCACTCCTTCACAGAGATTTTAGCAGGAAAGTAGTAGAATTTTAATTCTAAACACTGTAACTACATGAGATGCTTTAACATATTACCTTAATATATATATCTACCTGTATTGCCTTCCCTAATGTGGGATGCAGAACACGTTAAAGCAGGCAGAACTTGAGAGACTCACAGAATCATTACTGCTGGACAGGATCTCCAGGATCACCAAGCCCAGCTCTCATCGCAACATCTCCATAACCCCTACACCACGGCCTTAAGTGCTCTAGCTAAACAACTCCAGGGATGGGGACTCCAACACCTCCCTGGGCAGCCTGTTCCAGTGTCCAAACACTCTCTCGCAAAGAGCTTCCTAAGATCCAATCTAAACCTCCACTGATGCAACTGGAGGCCAGGGTTATCTGTATCACCCACTCAGCTGTCCTTGGTCACATCTATCGGCAGCAGAAGCTCATGACCATCTCCAGAACTGTCCACAGACAGTTACCCAAGTTCACCGCCTGTGGTGAGTTCCAGAGCCATGTCACAGCCATCCCTCACTTCCCACAGCAGTGGATTTAGACTGGATGAACCAGAGCACAAGCTCTGCTCCGACACTTTTAAATGGTGTCAGAATCAAGCAGGTGAAATCATCAAATACAACACAGTGACCCTGGAGCTCCCTTTTTCTGACTTTTGGGTTGTTTTGAGGACTTTTTTTAGTGGCAGATTGCTAAATCACTTACTGGTGATTCTTGCTTATCTTTTCCACAGCTTTGATCATAGAAAGGTGAAGTTGGAAAATCTCACCTCATCTAAGTCCAACCTTCCTGCCAGAGCAGATCCCACAGGAACAGGTCCAGGGGGGTTTGGAATGTCTCTGGAGCAGGAGACTGTGTGCAGCCTGTTATTTTCACCATATATAAGTTTTTCCTTATGTACAACAGACCTCACAGCTCTTTAGCTACTGCCAAATACACTGCTAGGAGGTGCTCCTCTCCTGAGGCTCCCAGGCATATGACAGGGGGTTTTGAAGCTGGTACAACCCCCAGTCAACCCTCCTGGAGTTCGCAGCACTCAAGAGCTTCTCCAGCAACACAGCAACATCCTCACAACTTGGGTTTCAGGGTGGGTTTTTTTTCTATTTGAAGTAATTTCCTCACACAGTTCTCCAAAAGCTACCGCTTTTGTGGAAGCTGGATGTAATTAGGGCAGTCAAAATGCAACAGACTAAAGATGAAAACCTAAACCAACCTGCCTTTGTTCCCTGAGAGTTTCAGTTTCTCAATTGGAAGGTTTTAGAGCACAGGAAAAAGATTCTTTACGCAATCTAGGCAACCCAGGCTGCTAATTGCAGGGTGGGGGGGTTCTTCTAGCATCCTTGGGAAAACACGCTGTAACTCATCCCTACGACTGCGTGTAACTGTGTGGTACAAGAACACCTACCCACAGCCTCTCCTTTCCTGGAGCAGAGAACCTGTTGCAAGTGAACACCAGAGGGAGCAGCTACCATTGGTCTAGTAGGTGGTTTATAAATTGCAGACAGAACAATAAGGTACGGGAAACCTCGGGGAAAACTTACAAATGGTTATCACAGGCTACATTTTCAAACTACAACTTACTGCTAATCCAGCCTAATTCCCCCCCCAGCGTGGGGTCAATGAGGAGTAAGCAGATTCAAAGGCTCTGAATCATGACAACGTAGCTCCCACCCCCTCACTCCACCTCCTGCACCATAAGATTTATGAAGTCTCTGGAGACCATAAAGCATTTCTAAGAGAAGCATTTAGGTATGAGTATCTTCAGAAACTGAAGATACACCTGACGTGGAGAAGTTGGGCACAGAGTAGACTGTGGAAAAACACCCTCAAGGTATCTATATTCTATACAAACACACAGTTCAAACTCTACGGGGAAAAAGCCAAGAATATGGTTGGAAAACACAAAAGAGGAACCCAAGGATTAATGTGCCAGGGTATCAGCAACGAGTGAGTATTTACGGCACCATCTCAGATACCAGCCTACCACATCTAGGAGTCTGTAGGATGTTTGTTTTCAGCACAGGTGCCAAGGGCTTCAGTCCCCTGAATCCACAAACAAAAAGGTTCTTGCCAGATCTGCTGGACACTTGCATTCAACTGATCTCTCAGACTGCCCAGTCACAGCACTCAGGCAACAGAAGTCAGACTGGTGTTGTTGGGCCAGAAAAAGCCAAGCTGCAGCCAGGACTGAAAATATAACAAACCCTTCAGCTCTGACAGCACAGGATTCCCTGCAAGCACACACATCTCAGGCAAGAGATGAAGTCGACCTTTAGCAGACACCTGCTTGGCAGGTGGCTTCAATACCTGCCTGTGAAACGCTAGTTAAAACTGGCCCTTTGCAAGCAGCATTTCATTTACTGAAGACCTTCTCACACACAGAGAGGATTGGCTCATAAAGACTCTGTCTGAAGGACAAATTGAGCAGGGTCTGAAGATGATGGATTGCAGGAGATCACAGAATCACTGATCAACGATTTAGGTTGGAAGGGACCTCAGAACCCACCCAGAACCAAACCCTGCCCATGGGCAGTGACACCTCTCACCAGACCAGGCTGCCCAGAGCCCCATCCAACCTGGCCTTGAACATTTCTGGGGATGGAGCAGCCACAACCTCCCAGGGCAACATGTTCCAGGGCATCAGCACCCTCACAGGAAGGAATTTCTGCCTCTCATCTCAATCTCCCGTTTTAGTTTGAAGCCATCACTCCTTGTCCTATTACTAGAATCCCTTGTAAAATGACCTTGTCCAGCTCTCCTGTAGGTTCTAGATGTTCCAGAAGTGTGCAGGCAGCACATTCTGCCCTGTTGCTCAGACATCTACATGCTCCAATAACACAGCCTTTAGCATTGACTCAAAAACCCGCTTTACCTTCACACGAAGACCCCTCTGCCCAAGACTATCACAGGATCACACAGAGTCACAGAATGCTAGGGATTGGAAGGGACCTCCAAAGATCATCCAAGTCCAATCCCCCTGCCAGAGCAGGGTCACCTAGATCAAGTCACACAGAACCATGTCCAGGTGGGTTTTAAACGTCTCCAGAGGAGACTCCACAACTGCCCTGGGCAGCCCCTTCCAGTGCTCTGTCACCCTCACCATGAAGAGGTTCCTTCTCAGACTGATGTGGAACCTCCTCTGTTCCAGCTCACACCTGTTGCTCTGTATCCAATCATTGGGTGCCCCTGAGCAGAGCCTGGCTCCATCCCCCTGACACCCACCCTTTCCATATTTATCAACATTAAAGGGTTACCCCTCAGTCTCCTTTTTTCCAAGCTAGACAGAAGGTGCATATCCTTGTGTAGGAATGTTTCTAGCCCATCTCCTGGGGCAGACTGCTGTGTTCACTGCATGCCACCGTTTGCTCTGAGTTGAGCACACACCCTTGGCATGTCAGTAACTCCCAGAAGAGCGATGAAGGAACATCTAAGACTTCTGGGTACTGGGTACGTCTCTAATTCTGGCTGCTGTCATGGCAGGCACTTAGCAGAGATGATGTGCCACGCTCTGAATCTGCACCATCTGCTGCTCCTTAGCTGACAAAGGCAGCAACATGCCATCTCTCCGTTGGCTGTTCCTCATTAGCTGACAAAAGCCGTTTTCAGTGCCTGCATTGTTCTTTCTGCAATCATCTAATACAAAGAGCAAAGAAAAGAGGAGAGTAAGATGACAGAGTAAATTAGGAGCTTTAACTAAGAACATTAATGTGCTCTTAGTTCTGGAGGAGAGAATCCTTCCAAGCCAGGATGCAGGGCTTGGCCCCAAAAGGAATGTGACAGCAGGTAGGTGTAAAGTGCAGCAATTAGGGAAGCTCATTTACCTCAGAATGTTTAGACACAGCCCAGCACACAGTTCTAGGCTACACCATTGGCATCTCCCCAGGAAAGTCCTGTTGGTAACGAGCCTGCATTGGTCAAGAGGAGCCTCAGATTTCAGTACAAAATCACCTGCGCAGCTGAAAAGCAGCAGCAGCAGTTAAAAGGTCACCACAATTGAGAAGAAACCTGCGTGGCAGACACTGGACTATACCGGGCGATGAATGATGCAGCGGAGCTGAGCGACACAAAAGGGTTCTCTCCATGTTTTGGGAGATGTGCTGATGATAGCAGATGACTCAAACTCTAGAGAGCTGGAAATACTCACAAAACATTTACACTGCTATGGTCAATTAATTCTTTTTCAAGCTCGATTAGTGGCTTGGAGAAAAAGCCCAGGAGATAGTGTGCCTCGAGGAGCAGCAGCTCTTATTTACAACAATGAGAAGTCACTGTGTCAGCTCCTTCCCTCCCTCTTCTGCCTTTTTTCAAGCCTCCTCTCCAGATAAAACCGGGGAGAGCGTTTCTGTCATTGCCTCACCGTGACAGAAGGCAGGAGTCTGAGAAACGGTCTGAGCACCACAGAGCATCCAGACAGCTGGCACTGCAAGCGTTAAACTCATCACGGGTCAGGGCACTGAGGAAGTGAAGAGGATGACAGATGGTAGGGATTCTGGCAAGAGTGGGAGACCAAGAAAACACCCACAAGCAAAGTGGTTAGGAGAGATGGAGACAGAATAGGGATGAAAGGCAGAGGGAGGAGGTAAGACACAAATGGACAAGGTGCAGGTAATTCTCCTTTGCACCCTACTTTCTCCAGCACTCTTCAGAAAATGAGAGCTGGATCATGAGCTTCTGTTCAAAGAGGATCAGGCAGGATGAAATACTACAGCAACAAGATTGATAAAATATCTCTGGACAGCCATGTTCAACCACAAAGCTTTTACACACACACATACGTGTGTGAAACTCCTCTTCACACACAAACACTTCAAATCAGCAAGGTTCAAGCCTCTCAATGTGAGTTATTTGGTTGAGGAATCACAGATAAAGCAGCTTCAAGCAGGGCTCACAGTAGTAACACACTGGGAACTCAGCCATCTCGTGCTGCTGATGCAACTCCTACAGCTTTGTCTTCACTACCAACAGCACAGCAACATCACAGCAGAAAACAACTGGCTCCAGTTTTGCTGTAAAGTAAGTTGCAGCCCTATGTTGAGAGAGGAAATAAACCTCAAAGTAATTTAAAAACTACACACACACACTCCTGCTCCAGCGCTTACAAGGACACTTGAGTGTGGGTGTCCTTGCTGGAGCTGCCTGACACAAGGAAGCCACCACACGCTGGTACAACGACACAACCAGGTGAGACAGACACACACACAGAATCACAGAACATTAGGGATTGGAAGGGACCTCGAAAGATCTTCCAGTCCAATCCCCCTGCCAGAGCAGGATCATCTAGACCAAGTCATATGTGATGAACATCAACTGATTTTATTTTTCAGCTGCTGTTTCTGCAGCTGAGAAGAGCAATTCCTGGCCTCCTGCATTCCTCCTCAACTAAGGATCTAGATCAATCATCCTATGCATCTTTATGAACTGTTTGGTTCAGCTTCTCTCTCATCACCAATAGCTGCAAAAAGAATTTTCCCTATAGGCAAATTTCAACGCTGCAACAGGTGCCCCAGTGGGACTGTGGACTCTCCATCCTTGGAAACATGCAAAAGTTGAGCAACCAGACCCCTGAGCAACCTGACTTGAAGTCAGTCCTGCTCCAAGAGCTCCAGAGTCCTTCCCAGCCTGAAGTAGCCCAGGACACAGACATAAGCTGGAAAGCAAAGAAGGGATTAGGCCAGGATGCCGTTGGCCGCCTTGGCCACCTGGGCACCCTGCTGGCTCGTGTTCAGCCAGCTGTCAACCAACACTCCCAGGTTCTTTTCCACCAGGCAATTGTTTCTTCTGCTCCGTAAGCAAAGCTAATGAT
This sequence comes from Phoeniculus purpureus, assembly GCA_028565055.1. NCBI lineage: Eukaryota > Metazoa > Chordata > Aves > Bucerotiformes > Phoeniculidae > Phoeniculus > Phoeniculus purpureus. The sequence continues at coordinate 13,684,079 of JAOXOE010000441.1, read as the reverse complement.
ATCTGGGAAGTGTCCTAGGAAAGGTAAGGTGCTTCTAATTCAGTTTAAATTCAATGAAAACCTCCGTAAAACATATACAAAGCGACACTCATTTGATAAAAAGTGGTAGTTTCTCAGAAATTTCTCAGTTGCTTTGGAATTACATGAAGTTTGAGGGGTTTTTTGCTTTGAATTTTAAATCATGGTGTCATGCTGCAGCGTAATTTCCCTGTCTGGGTAAAACGCGTAGGCTAGAAAGTTTCGTGCAAACTAATGGCTGAATAACATTAACTAAACCTTAATTAATGCTGAGAAAAAGATGAAATCACAGAGAACCAAATCAGACTCCTTTTTTAGCTCTTTAGAGCTGGGAGCTCTGTAGGAAGGATTCAAACGTGTAAATATCAGCCAATTCATTCAGTCTGTTCTCCACAAAGTCAAGTGGAAAGATCATCTAGTCCAAGCAGGATCACCCAGATCAAGTCACACAAGAACATACCCAGGTAGGTTTTAAATACCTCCAGACAAGGAGACTCCACAATCCCCCTGGGAAGCCCTTTCTATGTTCCAATTTATGCCATTTACCCTTGTTCTGTCACTGGGCACCACCAAGAAGAGCCTAGTCCCATCATCCTGACACTCACCCTTCAGGTTCTTACAAACATTTATGAGCTTTCCCCCCCTCAGATTCCTCCTCTCCAGACTAAACAGCCCCAACTCTCTCAGCCTCTTCCTATGAGCCAGACACTCCAGATCATAGAATCATAAGGGATCGAAAGGGATCTCGAAAGATCATCCAGTCCAATCCCACTGACGATCACCTCTGCCCAGCCAAGCCTTGTGATACCAGCACATTAAGGCCCCACAGTGGTAACTTACGACACTCCTTCTCATCGCTGTCGTCGAAGCAGTCGGGCAGCCCATCACACTGCCAGGCCCCGGGGATACAGCGCCCGTTGCTGCACATGAAGTTGCCAGGAATGTTGCACTCGTTTGTGAAGTTATTCCCAGGCAACAGCTGGCTCTCTGCGGCAACAAAACACAAAAAGGAAGAAAGTTTAGGGGGGATTTTTTAAAAGAGGCAGCGAAAGGCATCAGTGAGCAGGCGTGGTGGTGCTACCCAAGGGCAAGGAACTAGGTAACACAGTGACTAATTCATACGAGGTCCTCAATTAAGTTTTAAACACAGTGCTGCTGATCAAAGTTAAACTGAGCTTCTCGGTGTTAATGTGGTCCCCTGGCACGCGGCTGTCCACAGGCTAGAGAGGCAGCCGGCACGCCAAGAGCTGCCGAGCACAGCAGGTTTAGCGCAGGATCCAGGAGATCAAGAGAACGGTGCGAGAGGGAAACCCAGGGATTTGCCTTTTGAGGTTGAACACAGCTCCAGTCACAGAATCACAGAGTTATTGAGGCTGGAAGAGACCTCCAAGATCATCCAGCCCAGGCCAGGATCTAACATCACCACAATCAGACAGACCAGGGCACCAAGGGCCACAGCCAGGCTGTCCTTCAACACCTCCAGCAATGGGGACTCCACCACTGTCCTGAGCAGTGCATTCCAGGCTCTGATCACCCTTTCCATGAGGAAGGGCTTCCTAACATCAGACCTAACCCTCTCTGGCACCTTCAGGCCCTGCCCTCTTGTCCTGGTGCTAGGTGCTGGGAGAAGAGTCTGACCCCAATCTGACTACAACTTCTCTTCAAGGGTGTTGGAGAGAGGGAGAAGGTCCCCCCCTCAGTCTCTTCTCAGGCTAAACACCCCCAACTCCCTCAGCCTCTCCTCATCAGCCTTTCCTTCCAGTCCCTTCACCAGCCTTGCTGCTCCTCTGGACCCACTCCAGCCCCTCCATCTCTTTCTTGAAATGAAGGGCCCAGCACTGCCCCAGTACTCAAGGGGAGGCCTCCCCAGTGCCCAGTACAGGGGCAGAATGATGTCCCTAGTCCTGCTGGCCACCCTATCCCTGATCCAAGCCAGGATGCCATTTGCCTTCTGGGCCACCTGGTGGCTCCTGTTCAGCCGGTTGTCACCCAGTACTGCCAGGTCCCTCTGCCAGGCTGCTCTGCAGCCACTCATCCCCCAGTCTGTAGCTTCTGGGGGTTACTGTGGCCAAAGTGTAGGGCACTTGGCCCTGTTAAACCTCTTCCCGTTGGCCTCTACCGATCTCTCTGCAGCATTTTCCACTCTGTGCACTGGGTTTGGAGCACAAAACCCAGAATCACAGACTTCAGCAAGGGAAGGCTGCGTTAATAAGCACCAAAACAGCCAAATTCCAACAGCTCCCATCCCAGCTGCTCCACTTCCCTATGGAAGCCACATCTATTCAGAAGGAAAAATCTTATGCCAACTCCTGGGACTACTTCTAGACTTGGGTGAGCTACTAGCAGGGAACCAACAGCAGGTCTCACCACTACCTGCCCAACTCCAAAAGCGTCTTCTCCCCACTAATCATCATGGTGTTCCTGAGAATAAAACTGGATGCACTTCAGGCACTGTAACAGCTAACGTGTGGAACATCCAAAACACAGTTCCTGTAGCATCTACTGCTCTTACTTTGCCTGAAAAGCTCTGACCATGATACACCCCACAAGCAGCTTCTACAAAAAAAAGTTAGATCAAACCACTTAGAAAATTCAAGAAGCAAAAAACAAACCAAGAAACCACCCCTTCCAAAAGCTCTTGAGTCCCTGCTCCCTCCAACTCCTCTCCTGCCCTACTGAAGTGAAGAGCATTCCAGGAAAAGGTACCAAATGTGGGTTCCCAGTGAGTGTGTTATGGGATTTCCTCAGTCATACAATGAATTGATCCTCTATGACCTTCTAGAGCCAAACACAAAACAAAACACACAGCAGATCAAGTCCCCTGTGGACAACCCAACGCAGGCTTTGCTGTGTAATGGGAACGGGGACCCTGACTCAATCCAACAGCTATTTCTCTTAAAACATCTCTTCAAACATGACTTTCACCACCTGCTAGAAAAGAGCTGCAGGTCACAGCAACACAACATGCACTGCTTGACCCCTACAAACTCCATTTGTGGATAAGGAACTGTCAAACCAAGCTGTGCATGGAGAACTGGTTTCTAACACAGCGATCCCTTTCCCTCCTTCACTTCACAAGTCTCCTCTATTGTGAGTGAAAACCCCTGGGAGCAGTCCCCAGCTTCCAGCCCTCAGCAGTGGATGGTCCTGCCTGCTATGGGTAGTCTGCACAGAAGTGAGGAGCAGTAGCATTAGGGATGTGCTAGGACAAGGGGCAATTGGTGTGAGCTGGAACAGAGGACGAGACCACACCAATATGAGAAGGAACTTCTTCCCAGTGAGGGTGACAGAGCACTGGAATGAGCTGCCCAAGGAAGTTGTGGAGTCTCCTTACCTGGAGACATTTAAAACCCACCTGGCCATGTTCCTGTGTGACTGGATCTAGGTGATCCTGCTGTGGCAGGGGGATTG
>JAOXOE010000441.1:13666052-13680550 GCA_028565055.1 Phoeniculus purpureus | reverse complement strand
TGGAGTCTCCTTCTCTGGAGATGTTTAAAACCCACCTGGATGTGTTCCTGTGCAACTTGGTCTATGTGAGCCTGCTGTGTCAGGGGGATTGGACTAGATGATCTTTTGAGGTCCCTTCTAATCGCTAATGATTCTATGTTCAGGCAGGGTTCAAATGTCTCCAGAGAAGGAGACTTCACAACTCCCTTGGGCAGCCCCTACCAGTGCTCTGTTACCCTCACCACAAAGAAGTTCCTTCTCAGATTGATGTGGAATCTCCTGTCTTCCAGCTCACCTTGTTGGTTGGCAAGGATCTGAGATCACCCAGTCCCAACCCCTTGCCATGGGCAGCGACACCTCTCAACAGACCAAGCTGCCCAGAGCCCCATCCAACCTGGCCTTGAACACTTCCAGGGATGGAGCACCCTCAACCCTCCTGGGCAACCTTTTCCAGTGCCTCAGCACCCTCACAGGGAAGGATTTCTTCCTAAGAAGAACACAGAAACAGTCCAGTTTGGAGAGGAAGACCAAAGTGCAGCTGAGATTTGGCTCTTCTTCCAGTTAAGGTAGCTGTTGATAAAGTCAAATACCAAGGGAGTACCTCTGCTACTCTGCAGAGAACAGGAGCTCTGCCTCCGTGTCCCTTCACACGACACAAACTCCATCACCCACTGCACACAAAGCTGTGCAGCACTTACAACTATTCCCCTAATTAAATCACGACGATAATCAACGACCCAGACCTCTATCTCTTCAAATATCATGAGTATCCAGCTGACTTTCTAACTCTGAATGTGAATTGGGAGAGGCTGGAACCGCTCTGAGGTTGTGTTTGCTCTGATACCTGCTCTGCCTCTCTGTAATTGACCGCGATAGACGCAGTGACAGTGTCTCCTAGTGGCTGCATCCTCGAAGGAACAGCCCCAAACTTCCCACCTGACATCTCCCACCTTGCAAAGGTGCCCAAAATCCAAACCCATCTCTAGACTTCTTTAGAGTTTCTATGGCAGCATCGCTAAAACAAGTAAAATACAACCTGTAACTTACATACTCGAGGTGTAAGACCTCAGTTACACCGGATTTAGTATTTAAAACCTGTCTCTAGGTCACACAAATGTGGGGTTTAAAAAAACCCAGCAGCAGTAAAGATGGGGAGGACAGGATGAGAGAGAGCCATAACAAACCCACGTGAAGTGCTCCTAGGTCTGATGGCAAACACGGGCAGCAACTGGATCAGAGTCAATCCCATCTAAGCTTTAGGCCCTCTCAGACCCTGCGAAAGCAAAGATGATGCTCAAACACTCTGCCACAGTGTCTGGAGGTCCAAACTACCACTCGCTGAGCTCTGCAACAGACGCCACGATATAGGAGGAACTAATGTCACAGGATCTTTGAATCACACCATGGAGTTCTTTAGTCTGGAGTAGACTGAGAAGAGACCTTTTTGCTCTCTGTAGCTACCTCAAAAGAGGTTGTAACGAGACTGGTGCTCTTCTCTCAGATTACTGACAGGACAAGGGGAAATGGCCTCAAGCTGCATCAGGGGAGGTTTAGGTTGGATCTTAGGAAGAAGTTCTTTGCTGAGAGAGTGGTTGGGCACTGGACCAGGCTTCCCAGGGAGGTGGTGGAGTCCCCATTCCTGGAGGTGTTTACAAACCAAGTAGCTGGAGCACTTGAGGCCATGGGCTGGGGGTCAGGGAGCTGTTGGGCTGAGGGCTGCACTTGCTGACCCGGGAGGTCCTTTCCAGCCAGGATGACTCTATGATTCTATGACTCAGAAGGGTGTTTTCATCCCACAGCCCAGGGCTGCCAGAGCGTGCTGCCGTTTCAGAGGCTGATGGGCTGCCAGAGGAGGAAGCCCTGAGTCACGCAGGGACAATTAATGGTTGACACTGGCAATTATGGCTGGATTGATCACCTTGCTCTCCCTGGTTCATTCAGAGGTAAGCAGCAGCGACAGAGCACCACGCTCTCCAGCGATGACAGGCCTTGATTTGTTGTCCTTCCTGCAATTAATTGGTGCTCACATCGACACTTGTGGAAGCTAAACGAGCACTGAGATTCACCCTATCTGCAGGGAGCTCCATCGCAGCATTTCTGCTCCACGCAGCTCTAAGGTGGTTCTCTAGGGGTCGTATTTAGGAGAAACTGCTCCTTTTTCAGCTGAGACAGAAAAATACATCCACCTGCTTGGGAGAGCCCAGTAGGTACTGAACACAGTACTCCAGATGTGGTCTCACTAGGGCAGAGTAGAGGAGGAGAACCTCTCTCGATCAACTAACCACCCCCCTTCTGATCCACCCCAGGATGCTGTTGGCCTTCTCGGCCACAAGGGGGCGCATTGCCGGCTCCTGGCCATCCTGCTGTCCACCAGCACCCCCAGGTCCCTTTCCCCTACACTGCTCTCCAACAGCTCAGTGCCCAGGCTATAGTGGTCCCTGGGGTTGTTCTTGCCCAGATGCCAGACTCTACACTTACCCCTGTTATACTTCATTCAATTTCTCTCTCCCCAGCTCTCCAGCCTGTCCAGGTCCCGCCGAATGGCAGCAGAGCCTGCTGGGGTGTGGGTGACACCACCCAGCTTTGTGTCATCAGCAAACTTGCTGGCAGTGAGAAAACAAAATCCCAGTCAGGCAGATGATTAAAAACCATCCCAAACCCATCAAGGGCTACAACCCCACCCAAGAGCCCACGACTGGATCTGGTCCTGGGAACAACCTCCCTAAAAGACTGAGCACCCAGGTCTCCTCCACTCTGCCCATCTCTGGTTTCGTTGACCTTACAGAGGGGCTGTAACCCTCTCCCCTCAACCATATAATTCCGGGTTAACCTAGAAACTGAAATGAGAAGCAGGAGCATGGAGAGTGGTTTCCTCGTAGGTTATGTGCAGAGCAGTGTGACCGCCAGTGTGGGGTCCCTCCAGGACTTGAAAGGGTGGCCAGCGAGCTGGGCTCGGCTCATCCATCACCGTCAGCAGAAAGCCAGGGGCAGGGGCAAGGCAGACAAGGGACTTGCAGAGCTGGAATAATTTCCATGTGTCTAATCATTGCTGCAAAGCCAGGGCAGCTCATCTCACCCCACACGTGTGCTCCAGCTGCAGCCCAGCTCACCCACCTAGCAGAGACAGCAGGAAACTGGGGTTCAGAGTCTGAGCACAGCGCAGCTGAGTTTAACCCCACGGATCCCAGCACTAGGGCAGGAAGATGCCCAGAGGACTGTTCTGGCTGAATCAGGAGCTGGATCGAGCTGACCATGGTTTTTACCTTTAGGCAAAGGAGAAGGAAAATGGTTGGTTCAGGTCCAGCTTGTGATCGTGACATGGTTTTAACTCCAGGCTCCTCACACAGGGTGGCAGCCTCGTGGCTACTGGGGAAGGCAGCTCCTGTGTGGAGACCAAACGTGGAAGCAGCCCACACACCGTGGTGAGGTGACTGCACCTGCGGAAGGACAGGAGGACACTAAGGGAAGGCCACAGGCCTGGCAGCTGGCAGCAAGTCCAGGACACCACAGTCCCAGGCAGTCCATTCCAGGGTCTGATCACCCTTTCCATGAGGAAGGGCTTCCTAACAACCAACCTAACCCTTCCCTGGCAGCTTCAGGACCTGCTCTCTTGTCCTGGTGCTGGTTGCCTGGGAGAAGAGCTTGATCCCCATTGACTACAACCTCCCTTCAAGAAGTTGTGGAGAGGGACAAGGTCCCCCCTGAGTCACCCCCAGCTCCCTCAGCCTCTCCTCATCAGACTTTTCCTCCAGTCCCTTCGCTCCTCTGGACCTGATTCTTGCACTCATCAAACATATCTGAGGTGCTTGAAGGGCCATTCAACACACTGCCCTGACACGGCTACACAGAGCGAATCCTTTCAGGTGATTGGGAGCCAAGAACGTAAAGAGATGAAGCTCACAGCTTCTGGGTGAGCAGGACATAGAATCACTCAGGTTGGAAAAGAGCCTTGAGGTCACCAAGTCCCACCAATAACCCTACTAAGGTCACCACTAGACCAGAGCTCTAAGCATCACGTCTAAATGGTGAGAATACGATGAGAACTGAGGGTCCCACCTGAAAATACTCTCTGCTGTGGCACCTGTAAAGGCAGGAGGGTCTTCAATCCCATGGGAGCACGTGTGTGAAGCTGCCTGTTTGCAGTGCATGGAAGCAAGGTTTTCAGGACTGGGCTCTGATGATCACGGAAGGGGTTAGGTTGGACGGGACCTTAATGATCAGTTAGTTTGAAGCCCCTGCTGTGAGCAGAGACACCTCCCACTAGACCAGGTTGCTCAAATCCACATCCAGACTGGTTTTGAACGCCTGGATCCATGCATCCCTGTCACAGCATCACAGAACCCATCACAGAACATTAGGGATTGGATGGGACCTCGAAAGATCATCCAGTCCAACCCCCTGCCACAGCAGCATCACCTAGACCAAGTCTCAGAGGAAGACATCCAGGTGGGTTTTAAAAGTCTCCAGACAAGGAGACTCCACAACCCCTGTGATGCCCTTTTTAGGCATCAGTTCAATAAGGGGGGAAGCTGGAACTTCCTGAAGCTTTTCAGAGCAAGGAATATAAATGCAATCATGCCCACTGCACCTACTCAGAGCTTTGCAACTAGGGAGAGGTCCCTCTAGCAACCCTGTGCTGTGGGAGACGGCAGGTGGGACTCCTTCCTTCCTTCTGTCCTTCCTTGCATCCTTCCTTGCATCCTTCCTTCCTTCCATGCATCCTTCCTTCCCTCCCTCCACGAACCCACCCATCCCTCCCCAACTCTCTGTACTGACTTACCCCTGAGAAGCAAGGTGTGAATTTCCTTCTGGAGGACTTGTGTCAGGAACAGGAACTCCACCGAGGGATCCTGTGGTCTGGCAGATCTCTGTCCCTCCCCACAGCTGGCTGAGCCGCCCGCGCAGACCTCGAGGGTGACTGTGGCAGGAACAAGCGCCCGGGCTGGGATTTCCAGGCTTTCTGGCTTCCTCTCAGCTGGGTCCCCCCACTTTGCGTAACCCTCACTCCGGCAAAAACCAGCTCAGAGGTCGTAGGACCACGGCGAGTTATGACACGGCCACTGCAGCCGCATCGTTAAGGATATTCTAAATTAGATTCTTAACTACACCCCCCAAACCCTCTTCTTGGAAGCCTGTTCCCACCACATCCCACCTATTAATCTCCTCTGCACTGAGTTATTCAGCTCAAATCCTCAATTACTGCCGTCACTGAAAACACCAGCCCGGCTCTCGCACCCCCGTCTCTGCTCGTTACCGTAACGCATCCCTCATTCTAATTACCGCCACCGGATTGGCACCGTCCGGGGGCCTTATCTTGGCAGGGTGGGTGTCGACCTAAAGAAAGGCTGGCGAGTGAATGAATCATTGGGGGTGACAGGCAGTGAGCTCTTGAGGGAGATGTGCGCGGGGAAGAGACCCCTCATGTTGGCCAGGGGCAGCAAGGCCACGTCAGCTGGAGCTGGGGAGAGGAACATCGGCTGCTTCTCCTGCTGCAGGTCACACGAGATCTGTGCCTCAACATCAATATGAGAAGGAGCAACTTCCCAGTGAGGGTGACAGAGCCCGGGAAGGGGCTGCCCAGGGGGGTTGTGGAGTCTCCTTCTCTGGAGACGTTTAGAACCTGCCTGGCCACGTTCCTGTGTGACTTGGTCTAGGTGGTCCTGCTGTGGCAGGGGGATTTGAGGCCACTTCCTACCCCTAATGTTCTGTGAGTCTGTGATCTAGTGCCAGCTGCAAACGCAGGAGCAACCAACCATCCCTGAGGCTGAGCCCGGATCGAAAATACAACCTCATCCTGTGCTGCTCCCAGTCAAACAGCTCCAGTTTTGATGTCACAGCTGCCTCCTGCAGGTGAGAAGGGATCTAAAACCTTCGCCTCTCTGGGGTTACTGGAGCACTCCAGCCTTTCATGGGTAGGGCTGGGAGATTTATTAACCCACCTTACCCACTGCCTCCTTCATGCAGCATCAGGCAGAGAGACTGAATTTGGATAATTAAGAGCCTAAGCGAGTCTAGAATCACAGAACATCAGGGACTGGAAGGGACCTCAAAAGATCATCCAGACCAATCTCCCTGCCACAGCTGGATCCCCTAGATCCAGTTGCACAGGAACATGGCCAGGTGGGTTTGAAATGTCTCCAGAGAAGGAGACTCCACAACGTCCCTGGGCAGCCCCTTCCAGGGCTCTGTCACCTTCACCGTGAAGAAGTTCCTTCACAGATTGATGGGGAACCTCTTCTGTTCCAGCTCACACCCACTGCCCCTTGTCCTGTCACTAGATGCCCCTGAGCAGAGCCTGGCTGCATCCTCCTGACACCTGCTCTTTCCATATTTATCAACATCCATGGGGTCACCCCTCAGCCTCCTTTTCCCCAGCTCAAGAGCCCCATCTCCCTCAGCCTTTCCTCAGCAGAGAGATGCTCCCCTCCCTCCATCACCTTTGTGGTTCTGTGCTGGTTTCTCTCCAGCAGTTCTGTGTCCTTCTGGAACTGAGTGGCCCAGAAAGGAACACAGGAAATCCAGACACTGCCTGGACACGAGCAAGAACAACAAAGACACAAAGCAGGGCTGAATTTCCAAGGCCCAATCTGAATTGATGAATCAATCCAGAGAGGTCCCTCTCTGCAGTCCCTGATGCTACCCAAGCAGGTTAACTTGAGTTTCATTAATGAAAATGGCTCTTAATGTTTGGACATGAATTAACCATCCCATCTATTTTTAATAGCTGTTATTGCTCTGCAGGAGCAGAGGATCTACAGTATCCTCCAGACCTTGCTTCTGGGGCAACGAAAGTCGCTGGATCCACAGAAACACAGAACATTAGGTCCCTTTCTCCTACACTGCTCTCCAACAGGTCCTTCATCATCCTCGTTACTGTACTCGCTGGATTCTTCACGAGACGTGGTTAGTCAACTCTTATTTTTACTTGATACCCCCTAAATTAATTCCAGATGTTAAAAGAATTACATAGGTTTTTAATTTCTAGAAGGTGAGGGGGGTCTCACCTTCTAAAGCCTCATCTCTCCTCCTGTGCTGCTGGTGCGAGAGCCCTCAGAAGCAGCTCTGCTGCTCAGCACAGTTGGCTTTTGAATGAAACATGAGGTTCTTTAGCACCTCAGGAGGCTGAGCAGCCTTTAGCAGCCCAGCCCCAGCCCCGGCACAAGGGCTGCCCTTTAATTCCACTTAAATAAACGCAGTGTTGTTGGTTTTGCCCCGGCTCAGAAAGGAGCTTAGTGGGAAAGTCAAAGCAGACCTCAGCCAAGGGGGAAAAATAGTCAAGCGAGCCCATAAGTTCAGTCCAGCCGGTGTACCCTAGGAGCAGGGGAGAGCTGGCGCAGACGAGGCGGACCACGCCGTGCACAGAGAGCACATCCCCGCCGCTGGTCCTCCCTCCTGCCGCTCCCGAGGAGCAAAGCTCTGCGTGCGGTGCGGAGGCTGGAAACGGAGGGGCCCTGAGAAGAACCAAAATAATCGAGAAATAAATTCCACTGCTGGGCAGCAGCTGACCCGGGGCAGACACAGTGCCTTTTGTGAAGGGCTCCGCGCAGCAGCCTCACCGAGTCGGAACCGCGTCTGCAGCCTCCGCTGGCGCGAGACCTCAAGCGGGAGGCTTTGGGTGGTTGGTGTCGCTGGTCGCCTCTCCTTTTGCTGCTGAATATCCCGAGTGGCTGGAAAATAGCTGAGTAATCAGCTGGGGCTGAGCCGTGCTCTTCCCAGGATATGAATCAACCTTATTATCGCCGGAGCCAGAGCGACTGTGGCGAGGAGAGGGGTGAGGTGCTTAAGCGCAGCGTGGAGATTATCCCCAGGCGCCAGCAGTAAGCCCCTGCTTGTTCATCAGCTGAAACCATCCCAGGTAGCGTTTCCTAGCTACCGCGGCATTAGCTAAGGATGAGGGGTTTAGGAGGAGTTAACCCTCTTCCAAACACCCCTTCCAGCTCAGGGGGAGCAGGAGGTCTGGCTGATGGTGAGCACCCCACAAAACCCACCGGCAAAGCACCTTCACCCTTGTTTTCTGTGCTCTGGAACTCGGAGAAGTCAACAGGGACTGATCACGCTGCCCTCTGCGCTGTGGGGGTGCTGCGGGGTCACAGCCTGATTTACAGGTACTGCCAGGGCACAAAAAGCTGCGGCAAAGTGGTGGGGATTGGTCTCTTCTCACAAGGAACAAGCAACAGGACAAGAGGAAACAGACTCAAGTTGCATCAGGTTGGCCATGAGGAGAGACATCTACCTGGAAAGGGTCCAGGCTGCCCAGGGAGGGGGTTGAATGGCCGTCCCTGGCCGTGTTTCCCAGTTGTGGAGATCTGGAGCTCAGGGATGGGGTTTAGTGGTGGGATGGGACACTCGGGGTGATGGTTGGACCCAACGATCTTAGAATCTTCCTGGTAGTCAGACTCGAAGATCTTAGAATCTTCCTGATGGCTGGACCCGATGATCTTAGAGTCTTCCTGGTGGTCAGACTTGACGATCTTGGTATCTTCTTGGTGGTTGGACTCGATGATGTTAGAATCTTCTAGGCTGGAAACGACTGCCACAGTTCTAAAGGTTCCGGGAAGTAGGTCACATCCGCGGAAGCCTGCGAGCCGCCTTTTCCCTTTCTTACCAGGGAAGGTTGCTAAGCAGAGCACAAGGTACCTGTAAAGTCTCCCTTGTGGTGAAAACCTCTGTCTCAGCAGGCTCTGTTAGCGGAGGGCACATCGTCGTCATCATCAGCTTGCCTGTCCTCCCGGGAAGGAGAAACAGGAGCTCTGTAAGGACAAACAAAGAGAACGGGGAGAGCAGCGAAAGCAATTCAGCCCCGCAGACGTGGCGGCTCCCCGCGTGGCTGCTGACCTACAAAGGATGCTCAGCGCAGACAAAGGGCTGCTTGTGGAGCAGATGCAGCGACTTGGAGGCAGAATCATAGAAGCACAGGGTTGGAAGGGACCTCCAAAGGGCACCCAGTCCAACCCCCCCACAACAAGCAGGGAAATCTCTAACTAGAACAGACTGCCCAGAGCCCCATCCAGCCTGACCTTGAATGGCTCCAGGGATGGGCTTCCACCACTCTCTGAGCAGCCTGCTCCAGGGATCCCCCACGCTCAGATCAGAGAGCTTTTTCCTGATGTCTAACCCAAATCTCCCCTTTTGCAGATCTCTAAGCACTGGTGACCACCACTCAGACTAGTGGTCTAAGAGTCCTCTAAGACATCTTTAAACACATCCAGGGATGGTGACTCAACCCCCTCCCTGAGCAGCCTGTTCCAAGGCCTGGCTACTCTTTCAGTGAAAACATTTTACTGGCCAGGTGAATGTATTTTCAAGCCACCACCCTGGCAGTGTCATCTTTTGCCATCTCCCTGAGTCCAGCACAGAGCAACGAGGATGATGGAGGGGAGCATCTCCCTGATGAGGACAGGCTGAGGGAGCTGGGGCTCTTGAGCTTGGAGAAAAGGAGACTGAGGAGTGACCTCATTGATGTCTATAAATATGTGAAGGGCTGGTGTCAGGAGGATGGAGCTGGGACCTTCTCAGTGTCATCTAGTGATAGGACAAGGGGCAGTGGGTTCTTGTGCAACTTGGTCTAGGCGATCCTGCTGTGGCAGAGGGATTGGACTGGGTGATCTTTGGAGGTCCCTTCCAATCCCTAATGTTCTGTGTTTCCTAAGAAACGCTTCCTCTCCTGTTCCCTCCTCTGGAGGCTGGAAGGCTGGAGGGACGTTCCTTAACCAAAGTGCTGGAAGCTGTGAAGGCAGAGCAGTCGGAGGAGCAGGCAATGTGAGAGAGGCAAACACGCAGAACCCAAATGCCGCCGAGGCAGCGATTTCCGAAGGAAAACAGTGCTGAGCATCCTAATTCCCCCAGTAGCTGCGAGTCACTCAGCAGCCTTGAATTAAGCTCACACCTTGTGGCCTCATGAGAGAGGAATGAAATCCTTCGTCAGCAGCACCAAAATACCCCCAAAACCCACCCTCCAAACAGCGTGAATATTAGAAAGGTCTTAATTAAAGTCAGGGAGCTGGCAGCTGCCCCGCAATGATTAATGGGTTCATGCATCTCCCTGCGCCCTGGCTCGGCTACGCTGGGCTAATGCTTGAGAATTTCATAGCCTGAGCTGCCTCTTTGCTTTCAAACAGGGAGCCTGGGCTGTCTGGTGATTTTTCCTGGGGATGGGTGAAAGTTGGTTTCATAGATTCATAGAATTCCAGGTTGGAAGGGACCTCAGGGATCACCGAGTCCAACCTATTAGCCACAAATAGAGTTTAAATTAGGTGTCCCAGCAGCCTGGCTGGCTGGGTCTGAAAACTGTCCAGCGTAGGGCAATCAACCCCTTCCCTTGGGAGATGATTCCAGCGGTTAATTGCTCTCACGGTGAAGGATCTTCTTCTAGAGTCCAATGGGAATCTCTCCAGGAGTCACTTAGACCCACCCCACCTTGTCTTTTCCACAGAACTCCTTGTCAAAAGGGAGTCAGTGTCATCTTGGCAGCCACCCTTTAGGTTCTGGTCCTCTTTCTTCTTGAGAACATCCTTCAGACCAGGGAAAGAGAATGCAAAGTGTCAGGCACAAGGTCAGAGCCCCAGCTGAGAGAAGAGAAAGATGGTTCATCCTCTCCTGGGTCCACATGTAAGGTCAGAGCCTCAGCTGAGTGAAGATAAAGATGGTTCATCCTCTCCTGGGTTCACATGTAAGATCAGAGCCTCAGCTGAGTGAAGAGAAAGATGGTTCATCCTCTCCTGGGTTCACACGTTGGTTCCAGGAAAGAAGGCAGCATCACCTTGTTTCAGGAGATGGTTTAGTGGTTCAGGGCTGTAGGGCAGATGGTTGGACTCGATGATCACAGAATCACAGAACATTAGAGATTGGAAGGGACCTCAAAAGATGATCCAGTCCAATCCCCCTGCAGGTTCACCTAGACCAAGTCGCACAGGAACATATCCAGGAGGGTTTTAAACGTCTCCAGAGAAGGACATCTTGAAGACCTTTTCCAACTTTGATGATTCCATGACTCTACAACAGGGACTGTCATCCAGCCCACAGAAAACCCTGATTCCACGCGGGTACCTACGCTCAGAGCAGGATCTGCCTCCCGGCTCCAACCCCGTCGCGCATCTGTCAAACCTGAGCACGGAAAAGGCGCTAATTGCTCTCCACTCCCCCGTTAGCGTCGCTCCTGCCACAGAAGTCCAGTCGAATTCATGTTTAGAAACCAGAGCCGCTTCCAGAACCCTCCTGCATCTTAATTGCCATCTGGAGATTTGTGGGCTCCTCTGTTCCACAACGACGCTGTCGCCTCCCGCTCCGTTAGCAGGGGGATCCTTTGCTGTTGGCCATGCGCCTCTGTTAACAGGGGTGGCAGGGCTGCGGCGAACGGGGCGCTGAGGGGCTTCGCCCGTACGATTCCTGCAGCGATACCCAGGGCCAGGAGTCTGGAGAGGGGTCAGGAAGGCTCAGGGCTTGTCCTGAGCAGTTGTGCTGAGTGGCAGCGGAGCAGCTCGCTGCTCCCTCTGGGAATCGCCGCGAGTCATCTCCACTTTGCTGAAATTTCCCCGGTGAATTTATCTTCCACGGTGTCTGGTTTGCAGCCCATCCATCATCCAGCAGGCAACGAGGGGGCGGGGAGCAGGAAAACAAACACGCAACCCGTGTCTTCTGATGTGTCCTACAAGGGGCTGAGAGCAGGGGATGCGGTGACGGAGCTGCAGGGAGAGATGGGGCTGTGAGGAAAACCAGAGAAGGGAATAGGGACTGACCTGTTGGAGGGCAGCATAGGAGGAAGGGACCTGGGGGTCAGCAGGATGACCATGAGCTAGCAATGGGCCCTTGTGGCCAAGAAGGCCAATGGCATCCTGGGGTGGATCAGAAGTGGGGTTGTTAGTTGATCAAGAGAGGTTCTCCTCCTCCTCTACTCTGCCCTGCTGAGACCACATCCGGAATACTGTGTCCAGTTCTGGGCCCCTCAGAGAGTACGGTCCCTTCCAGTCCCTAATGTTCTGTGGTAATAGGGCAGGGCATGCAGCAGAGGGGAAAGGGGGTCAAGTGTGGTCATCTCGGGAAGAAGCCGTTGCCATATAAACTTGAGGCGGGGAAGACCATCTCTGGGGTCATTACCTCTGAGGCAGCAGGGGTGGAAATTCCCCCTGTCTGCTTAGCAGCAGGACTTATTCCCATCAGGATGGGTGTAAGGATGGGTGAGCCTAAAGCAGAAGGAACCAAAACCCTGGTGCCCCAGTCTCACGTCTCCACAGCTCACGGGGCAGTTTAACCTTGGAGACAAATAAATCAACAGCTTCACGTTAGGTCTCACCCAGGACTAACCTTTTCCCTTCTGTCAGACACGCTGCCCTTTCTCAGATGGACGTGTAGCGCAGTGGGAAGAGCTCAAGCAGGTTCTTCCAGCAGTGCAAAGCTGCTTCTTTCCACCTGGCATCACCCCCGGTCTCCCTCCTTACCCACTCAGGTAAAACCCTTTGACTGGAGACATCAGGGGCAACAGAAACCTGCCCCCACGTGCCCCTCTGATGCAGTTTCTGAGCTTCTGCTCGACCATCACAGCATTCAAACCTACAGAGGAGAAGAACTAACCGGCAAAGAGAGGTGAAGTACTGAAAGAGGGGAATATTTTATTTATCTGTCAGGGAAACCAAGCGGCACCGACGGCCCTGGAGGAAGAAGGAGACCTCTGAGCCCAGCAGTTCTGTGCTCCATGAGATAACCCGGGACGTTTGCAGCGGGATCCTGCTGGAGGCAGCAAAAACACGGACGGGGGAGAGCAGGGCAGGAGCGGTAAAGGTGGGGGGTTCACACCTTGAGGGGCTCCCGAAGCCATCCCACACCTTGCACGCGAGTGGGAGAGTGCTCTCTGCTGCTGGTGGAGCAGGGACGTGAGAGAGACCTAGAGATGCTCCTTGGCTGCTGCAGCTGAGTTTTGCTGGGACAGTGTCTTTTCTCCTGGAGCTGAAAGAGAGCTGTGGACTAGAAATGTGCCCCTTCCAGCAGCTGCTTCAGCACAAAGCTCTGGCAGCAGCATGTCAGCCCCCGCAGCTCGAACAGGCAGTGATTGTTAACTGGGGTCTGGAGTGCAAGCCCCAGTCACTGAACGTCCCCCTTTGGCTCTGTCTGTGGTCACCGGCTATTTGGCAGTGGAAATTATCAGCAGCAGCCTGACTTCTGGAACTTCTGCTCGTTTAGAGGGACAACCTCAAGTGCTGGACAGTCCTGAGCCAGGTTCTAACACTCGCTGGCCTTCAGAGTTCCTAAAAAACCACCAGCGTTAGAATCACAGAACCTTTTAGGTCAGAAGAGACCTTCAAGCTCATCCAGTCCAACCACTAATCCAACTGTCCCAAGGCCACTGCTAAATCTGGTCCCTGAGCACCAGATTCCCACCACTGTGAAACTTGGTCAAGGAGAAGAATCATAGAACTAACTTGGAAAGGACCGTTAAGACCATCAAGCCCAACCATCACCCCAACTGTCCCAAGGCCACCACTAAACCCTGGCCCTGAGCTCCAGATCTCCATGACTGTGAAACACATTCAGGGATGGAGATTCAACCCCCTCCCTGGGCAGCCTGTTCCAAGGGCTGAGGACCCTTCCCAGGAAGAAGTTTCTCCTCATGGCCAACCCCAACTTCTCTTGGTGCAGCTTGAGGCTGTTTCCTCTTGCCCTGTCGCTTGTTCCTTGTGAGAAGAGACCAGCCCCACCTCTCTACAACCTCCTTTATGCTACACGAGTAACTTCCACTGCGCTTTCCCCTCTTTTCATCCAGAACCAGAGTCCAGAGACAGAAGCTTCAGCAGCAGCAGCAGGAGTCAGATACAACAGGAACAACACGTTAAAGTCACCGGGATCAGCAGCCTCAGCGCCGCAGCCTCTTGTTAAGGAAAGCGGAGTAAGGGACACGATGCAGACGTAGCACCTTCTCCACATCAGTGTTTGCTCAGGTGAGACCTTGAGCTGTCAGAGGGAGGCACTCGGAACTTTTGGTTTATAAATGCATCTAATTTGTCCTTTTCCTCCCTGCTCTTCTGCTTCAGGCCTCAAAAAATTACAGGAGCCAGCACAGTTTCCTCTGCCGGTTTCGATTCATTCTCGAGAATGTAGATGAGAAGCAGGAAGCCAGGGAGACCTCAGGATGCTTTTTAATTGCCTGTGGTTTGCTTTGCGAGAGAGGGGAACAGATATGCAAGAACCTTTGTGAAAGACAGAGGGATGACAAAGGTTCGACCTCATTCACAGCATCACAGAACATCAGGGGTTGGAAGGGACCTCCAAAGATCATCCAGTCCAATCCCCCCACCACAGCAGGATCCCCTAGACCCAGTCGCACAGGAACATATCCAAGTGGGTTTTAAACATCTCCAGAGAAGGAGACTCCACAACCCCCCTGAGCAGCCCCTGCCAGGGCTCTGTCACACTCACCATGCAGTTCCTTCTGATATTTATATGTAACCTCCCATGTTCCAGCTCACACCCATTGCCCCTTGTCCTATCACCAGATGACACTGAGCAGAGCCTGGCTCCATCCTCCTGAC
>JAOXOE010000441.1:13636191-13656410 GCA_028565055.1 Phoeniculus purpureus | reverse complement strand
GAAGACGGATTGGACTGGATGATCTTTGGAGGTCCCTTCCAATCCCTAATGTTCTGTGATTCTGTGAAAATCTCAGGCAGATCCCAAACCCAAATCGTAGGAGCACTAGGCTTTTTCTCTCTGTAAAGCTAGAGTAGGGCTGTATTTTAACTCCTCTTTTAATTAGCCCAGCTGCTAAAAAGAATAATAGGTACATCATTTCTAAAGAGAAGCGAGTGCTTTTAGAGACAGCATTATCCCTCTCATCCTCTTAACACATTCATTAGGAAAACAGGCACCATTTGCACAAGAGGTTATCTGAGGTAAAAAGAGGTTAAGAATAAAGACCTGCACTTTCCTTCATTACTAATGGTTTGGGGTACATCGTTTTTTAGAGCCTCAGTAAGTAGAAGTCTCTTAAAGAGAATATTTCTCTTCCCTTATGAGGTCTATTCGTCTTGGCCTCATTGGAACCAAAGGGAGAGTTTTTCTGATCATCACAGTGGAGCCACAGTGTCACCCACCATGTTTTTCACTTCCAGCTGACAAATTCTGGATGCCCTGTGTGCTCAGAGCTCTTCTTGTCGTTAATATGAATGTCCACACACAGTACCTATGGGCACATCCATGTAATGACAGCACCACAGAATCACATGATCTCTTTGACTGGAAGAGACCTTTAAGATCATAAAATCCAACCTTTGACCCAGCACTGCTAGATCACACCTAACACATGTCCCTCAGTATCAAGTCCATACATCCTTTAAATCCGTCCAGGGATGAAGATTCCACCAGTGCCCTGGGCAGCCTGTTCCACAACTGATGACTCAGTTCTTCCTTGCATCCACCCCAAACCTCCTGTGGCACTATGTGCAGCCATTTCAGTAGAGCTGTGTATGGAAGGAGCTGGATGAAAGAGTCATAAAAACAAGACAGACCTAACGAAAAAGACAGCTGCTGCAAGACTTCACCTCTGTTGGAGCTGTTTTCTTCCTTTAAAAGAGAAATCTTCATCTCAGAATTATCTCACAGGCAAACATTCCCTAACAAGAGCCTTAAGAAATCTCTTCTTCAAACTGAAATGCTCATTTCTTCTGCAGAAGGCAGTAATGGGTTTTGAGCATCACGCTGAAAACTACAATGCAATCAAAGAAAAAGGGGCTTGTGCTCATCCATGGAACATGAACTGCCTGAATAATCACTTTGAAAAGGCTGTCTCTAATTTCAGAGATGTATCTGGTCTTCTTTCCAAGGCACTGTTAATTCAAACATCACTTGGAACAACTCTTCTTTGAGCCTATGCAGTGTTTTACCAAGGTGCTGCTGGAGAAATTGAGGGATGGAAGGAGAACTCAGCTTTGCAGGTTAACAACATGGATCTGCAGGACGGGAAGTTCACAGAATCATGGAACATTAGGGATTGGAAGGGTTCTTGAAAGATCATCCAGTCCAATGCCCCTGCCACAGCAGGATCACCTAGACCCAGTCACACAGGAACAACATCCAGAGGGGTTTTAAAGGTCTTCAGAGAAGGAGACTCCACAACCCCCCTGAGCAGCCCCTTCCAGTGCTCTGTCACTCTCACTGGGAAGAAGTTCCTTCTCATATTTATATGGAACCTCCTCTGTTCCAGCTTGCACCCTCTGCCCCTTGTCCTATGATTAGATGACACTGAACAGAGCCTGGCTCCATCCTCCTGACATATTTATAAACATTAATGAGGTCACTGCTCAGCCTCCTTTTTTCCAAGCTGAAGTTCCGTCAGTTCAAGATACGGATGTCCTTATAAAGCACTTTTTTCCATCTTTCAGGAATTCTGATAAATACTGCTGATAAATCCAGCAAGGTCCTGAGGTGCTTTTGCTTTTGGAGGTCTGTAGAGCACATTTAGGTTGTAAACCTTTCTCTTTATCCCTCCCAAGAACGGATGGAGATGGAAAACTAGTTTTCTGGTGGATCAGTGCTCTGATCCCTCCACATAGGAACAAAAATCCCTGTTCTATTCAGAAAGGTATCTATGGCTGACAAATTCAGCTGGGCAAAAGACAAGTGTGCTAGAGCTGCTGTTCTACTGTGCTGAGCTACCTGACCCACCCCTGAAGCAGCAATATGCTTGTGAAGCCATTCTTGAATCACCAAAGGTTTAAGCCTGACCTAGGAAGATAAACCCAAACTGAAGTAGCCTTACTTGAGTATCCCAAGGTGTAAACTGGTTATAGTTCCTAAAACATGGATCACACATCGTGTTTCCACATCCTCAAACAGTTTCCTCATAAACAACCCCAATGAAGATGAAAGCCAGTAACTCATTATATTCTCCCCCACAGTCTCACATTTCATCCTCACCCCCATCCCATCAGAGCCTCTCTTCCTCCTTCCTTATTTCTTTCTTCTTTATGTGTCTGGAGAACCTTTCCCTATTGCTTTCATTTCCTTTGCAAAGTCAAATTGAGCCCAGCTTTTGGCAGTTCCTCTTTTGTCTCTGAGCTCCAAGCCACTGCTTGCTTTAACGAGAAGACTCTTCAATCCCTGATAGGTCTCTGCTTTTCCCTTCAATAAGAGATTTCACTGGGCTCACTGTATATCCCACAGGATTCACCTCTATCCTCTCTAGCAGACCTCATACTGACTAGAACCAGTGCTTTAAGATGGTCTTATCCTTGCAGGTATCTTTAATTACTTAGGTGTCTGCTTTGAACTCACTGGCAATAGACTAACTGACAGATCTCCAGTTTGCAGGGTGCAGGTTTGTAGCACTGGAGGAAATGGCTGCAAACTGCACCAGGAGAGGTTTAGTCTGGGTGTTAGGAAGAATTTCTTCATCGAAAAGGTTGTTGGGCACTGGAACAGGCTGCCCAGGGCAGTGGTGGAATGAGCATCACTGGAGGGATTTAAAAGATGTGTGGACCTTGAGTGAGGGACAGGGGTTAGTGGTGACCTGGCAGTGTCAGACTGAAAGTTGGACTTGATCTTAAAAGCCTTTTCCAACTAAAGAGATTATGTGACTCTGTGAGCATTCGTAGAGCCTTTACTTATCTTTTGAGGAGACTGCTGCTTTTCCAGGATGGAGCAGTAAAAGCTCCCCTTTTGGAAGGCTGCATTGCCATCCAGTTTCAAACAACAGTCCCATCAAACCTCCATCACAACCCTGCCCAAGTACTACTAACAGAATTTCCTCTGTGGTTTTTATCACCTCATTTTCCAATGTCCTGAAGCTTGGAGCAGGAGAGTGAGGTTTAGTGAGGTCAGAGATAGCTGAGTCCTGTGTGTGCCCAGCCCAAGAGAGTGATAGGAAAACCAGACATGCTTGTGTCAGGGAGATGATGACTACATCGCTTGCTGCCCAAGCTCCTCTGCTGCTCTCCAGGCTGCCCAAGCACATCTTGCCCATGGAAGCTGGCATGTTTTCAAAAGCAGTAAAAATAAGAAGTAAAAAAGGGAATCTGGGGGCTGTTCTCTGTCCTCATTCTCTAGTGAGGGATGTGAGAGAGCCTGGCAAGCCAAATCAGAGCTGGATTTGCTGCAACTTTGTAAAGGAAGTGTGTGACAGGAGAAGCTTGATGGTCCAGCAGAACAGTCCACACAATCCTGCTGCATCTTCTCCTTGCTGTAGCTCATCACCCACGTGCAGGGAAAGCTCAGGACCTACCCCTTAGCAGACAGAGCTCCCCAAATCGACAAGCCCTAGGCTCCTCCAAAGCCTTGGCTCAGCATGGCGGAGCAGGGGAGGTGGGAACTTCATTGTGGTGAATAGCTGTTGCTGTAACTCAGCCATTGGACTGATGCTGTTAACAGCGAGGCCACTGACTGGGAACATCCAGCCTCTCCTCCTACTGCCTTACAAAATCCTGACAGACTTTAAGGACTTCTTGTTTGGTTTCCATGCTCTTGAGGTGCTTCACATGTGCTGTTCAGGCTTTTCTTCCATCAATACAATCCCACTGTTTATTTCCCTGCCCAGATATTTGTTTGTTCTTTTCAGCTAAATATTTTGCGTGGGTTGTCAAGCAGCCTCTTCCTGCTTCTGCCCAACCAAGGTCAAGCCACTCTCTGGACTGTGTTTGACATTGGGAGATGCAGCCACTGCCTACAAGCCAGACTGCCAGCTTTGGAGGACTATCAAAGCCAAACCCACAGCGCAGCCCTCAGTTATCTCTGCCACAGCTAGACAAGGCTTCCAGTGTTTACTCAGTCAATTTATGTCTCCCCACTCTCCTCTGCCTCATTCTCTTCTATTTTGGGGTAACAATGACCAAGTGTGGGTGTGGGGGGCCGCGAGTGGTTATTATTCCCTAAACACACAACCAGGAGAAGGGTTATGCCTCTTCCTCCTTGGAGCCCAGGCTGAGCTCAGCAACACAAACATTCCTTAGACATGTTAACAGCTCCATGCATCTCCCTCTTAAATATCTGGAGGAAAGGCTTTGCCTTAAGTTAAGTAACCTGGGGTTACTTAGGCAAAACAAAAGGATCCTGCTGTTACAAAAGAGGTGCATAGGGTCTTCACACAGATTTCATTAAAGAATAGCTTCTATAAAACTTTATTTTCTTCCCTATGAAAGAAATCCTAGAGAGGATCACTTCAAAACAACCTCAGATCCACAAATTGCCTTGTCAAGGCTATATATGTTGCCCAAAGAGCAGAACCTGAGAACCTGAAAGGGAATTAAATTGTCAGCACATCAAAAGAGAGGCTGTTTTCATTGTCTCAGCTGAGATGAGGGCAAGACGTCAGCAAATAGCATTTCTAGGTGGCACCACATTTATTTTTACAATTCTTTATGGGTCAAGGTCTGCTGCTCCCATCTTCACACTAAATAGTATCTTAAACTCAACTTACCACAGAATCACAGAATTATTGAGGCTGGAAAAGACTTCTGAGCTCATCCAGCCCAGCCCAGGATCTAACATCCCCACAAACAGCTAGACCAGGGCACTAAGGGCCACAGGCAGTCTCTCCTTCAACACCTCCAGGGATGGGGAATCCACCATCGCCCTGGGCAGTCCATTCCAAGGTCTGGTCACCCTTTCCATGAGGAAGGGCTTCCTAACACCCAACCTAACCCTTCCCTGGCAGCTTCAGGCCCTACTCTCTCATCCTGTCTGAGAAAAGAGCCCAACCCCCACCTGACTAGAACCTCCCTTCAAGTAGTTGTAGGGAGGAGAAGGTCCCCCCACCGAGTCTCCTCTAGGCTAAACACTACCAGCTCCCTCAACAGACCCAGTGAATCCACTGTGATGAACTGTGGTATGGGGAGATGTATCAAACGAAATGTCACTTCTAATAAGGTAATTAGTGATGAGCAATCAATTTGCTCTGGAATCTGAATCAAATACAATTCATAGATAAATGGCTTCATTAAAAGATAATAATAGCCACAGGTCTAAAAGTCCCAACTTGGCCAAGCTGATCAACTGCTGTTCTGGGAACTAGAAGGCAGGAGTTTAATTCCTGGCTCTGGTATTGCTTTTCTCTGGGACCTTGAGCAAAGTCACTTCACCTCCCTTGCGCTTCAGTTTCCCATCTGGAAAAACAACATTGCAGAGCATAGAATCACAGAATCATTTAGGCTGGAAAAGATCTTCAAGATCATCAGTCCAACTGCTAACCCGACTGTCCCATCCCACTGCTAAACCCTGTCCCTGAGCTCTAGATCTCCACAACTGTGAAACACAGCTAGGAGTGGTGATTCAATCTCCTCCCTGGACAGCCTGTTCCAAGGCCTGAGGACCCTTTCCAGGAAGGTTTCTCCTCATGGCCAACCTAAACTTTCTCTGGGGCAGCCTGAGGCCATTTGCTCTTGTCCTCTCACTTGTTCCTTGTGAAAAGAGACCAACCCCAACCTCTCTACATCCTCCTTTCAGGTAGTTGCAGACAGCAATAAGGTCATGCCCCAATCTACAGGCAAAAGGCTGAACACCTGCTAAACTCTGTAGTTATTTTGATGCTGTAATTTAGTATTAGAATAAAAAGTATGACAGAACCTTATTGAATGAGAGAAGCTCCTTTCCTTTTTCTTTTTCGGAATGCTTACGAGGGCGGGTGGACTGTGACCGGTCAGTACACCAGGCACAAGGGAAGGGCTCAGTTTCGAGGAGCACAAAGGGCTGAATTTCATTTCCCAGCCAATGGAAATAAAAAGAGAAGAAACAGTGTGGTGGTGGTCCCTTTTTTATGGAGCCAGTAAATACCATTAGGGGAAAAGATAAGCTTCCAGGAACCCAGCTTCACGAGGCCATGGAGAATCAAGTGAGACAGAGCAGCAAGGTTCAGCGGCCGGGAGCTTGAGCAGATGCAGTAATTAGGTTACGAGGCACAATGAAGCAAAAAACAGCCGAGTGAGAAGGGAGCCAGGTACAGGCTTTGGAGATGAATGGCTTGTGGCAGTGACAAGCAGCCCTGCTCCTCGGAGTTTAAAACAAAAGGAAGAAGGATGTTACCTAACGACAATGGAAAAAAAAGAAGGAAGAAGGGGAGGGGAGAGGGAAGAAGAAAGAGATTGTCTCATTATGTTCCCTTCATGTCTCATCTTTCTAGTCTGCTCCCTCTCCTTTCACCATCAAACTCCATTAAAGCAGTCATGTCAGGAGACAGGCTGACAGCACCGCGCACTCATTAGATTTAATATCATCGGATGAGGTTATGCTAAATAATACAAAGATATTAATAATGTTACCATCATAGAAACGCCAGGAAAAATGAACCTTTAGAATTAATGAGAAGTCTTGTTGTCTTTGGCAGCGAAGCCGAGGGTAACACTCTGTTTTTGGAGTGAAAATTGGGAGTGAAACTGGCTAAACCCAACCTCAACACTGGCCAAACCCAACCTCAACACTGGCCTTTCCTGGTGGACACTCTTGTCTTCAGAGCAGCAAATTAAAAAACAGAAATATGACCAAGAGGCGCTGGTAAAGTTTAAATAATCTATTGTATACATGAGGCCATAAACCAGTACTGTGATTCAAAGAAGAATTTCTCATGTGACTTTATCCTCCATTTTTTGAAAACTGCTTTACTCACCACAGAAACAGGGAGGTCTTGCAGAAAAACATCTGAAGGCAACATAGAATCTTAGAATCATAGAATGTTCTAGGCTGGAAGGCACCTCCAGAGGTCATCTCAACCTACCTCCTTACACAGGGACAACTCCACCTAGGTCAGGTTGCTCAGAGCCTCATCAAGCCTGACCATAAATGACTCCACGGATGGGGCCCCCATCACCTCCCCAGGCAGCCCATTTCAGCCATCAACCACCTTCACACTGAAGAACCTTTTTCTAATATCCAACTTAAATCTCTTCTTTTCCAGGATGAACCCATTGCTCCTTGTCCTGTATGCACAAACCTTCCTGAAAAGACCTTCCCCTGCCTTTATATAGGTCTCCCTTAAGTACTGGAAGGTCAAAAGATCTTTATCTTTAGCTCTGGTCTGTTTGCCTCCTCTGGCTGGCACTGCCAAACTGTCCAGAGTGGTCTTCAAACACTCAAACCCAGATGATGTTTTAGCTGCATAGACTGGGATTTCCAGACCAAAGATCTTGGCCAGCCTCATGAGCAGCTCGGAGAGGAGAAGGTTATGAGAGGACTTAATCACTGTCTATAAATCCATGAGGGCTGGGTGTCAAGAATAAAGAGACAATCTCTTTTCACTTGCAACCTGTGATAGGACAAGGGGCAATGGGTGTCAGTTGGAACGTCTTGTGCTCCACCTCAATACGAGGAAAAACATCTTAGAAAGGGCTGCCCAGGGAGGTTGTGGAGTCTCCTTCTCTGGAGACTTTTAAGACCCATCTGTATGGGTTCCTGTGTAACCTGTCTTAGGTTTTATGATCCTGCTCGAGCAGGAGGGTTGGACTCAATGACTCCTGGAGATCCCTTCCAACCCCTAATGGTCTGTGTATCTGTGTATCCATGTATCTGTGTATGATGTGACAAATCACTCACAGGTCCTGTCAATCCTGGGCAGATGATGGATTGTTTCCATGTGTCCCCCTCTCTGTTCCCCTCTTGCAGAGTACACAGTGATCAATGAGAACTGCCCGGGTGCCGAGTGGAACATCATGTGTCGGGAGTGCTGCGAGTACGACCAGATTGAGTGCATCTGCCCAGGGAGGAAGGAGCGGGTGGGCTACACCATTCCCTGCTGCAGGAATGAGGAGAATGAGTGTGATTCCTGCTTAATCCACCCAGGTATGTTCAGGGCCACCCTGCCTTGACACCAGATCTTTGGCCAAGGGATCAGCAGATGATGGTAGCTGCTGGGCAGGGAAGTGGTGAGGGTTCACTGGGGCATGGGATTGCCCCACATCTCCTTCTGACCCTTGGCAAGATGGCATTGCTGACAGAAAAAAACCCACAACACTTCTTACCTGCAGTGTCGCACACAGGGTGCCCTGGGCAGGTTTGAGAGCTGCGCTGGCTTCACACCAGGGGTGTTCTGTAGGTGCTCTGGGATGATTTGGGTCCGCAAAGAAGGAAAAGGCAAAGCGAAAGGTGAGAGCAGGAGACAGGATCAGATTAGAAGACATCAGAGCCACTTGAGCTGGGAATGAGTGGAAACAGCATCCACATTTGGATTCCTGAGAGAGGGATTTACAGTCAGAGCAATGAGATTTAGAGGTTTGGGCATGTCTGACTGGGAGTTTGGCTCCAGATCCTGGAGTGTGAGCTGCCCAGAGTTGAGGATGGAGGTTGGTCATAGTTCACAGCGGGGAAGCTGTCAGCACCGTGGCAGTCACTAACGTCACTGGCATTTTTTGTGGAAAAGAGAGAGAAGCTGCTCCTCTCCCCACAGGACAACCCACCTTGGGTTTCCTCTGACGTTACGGCTCTTCTTTCAGGCTGCACCATTTTTGAGAACTGCAAGTCTTGCCGCAACGGCTCCTGGGGAGGGACGCTGGACGACTTCTACATCAAAGGGATCTACTGTGCGGAGTGCAGAGCTGGCTGGTACGGAGGGGACTGCATGAGTAAGTGTTCCACATGGGCAGGGAGCCATGACAGGGACAGGCAGTGGTGGAGTTGAGCCGCAGCCATGCCAGGCCCTTCCAGCTGTTCCTGTACAGTGACTCCTGCAAAGGGCACAGGCAGGAAAGGGCAAACACTATCCCTCAGCAAGCTGATCATCAGTGGGGAAAACTTATCTCCCAGGGCTCATCTGCTAGGGGTTGGTCTGAGCTTCTCGTCACAGGAGGTTACAATCCTACTAAACACCTGGTGTGTTTTGGTGTATTTTAAAACCTTAATTACTGTGACTCTGGAAATCTCCTGCAATCTGCATTTCTTGGGCATACTTCAGCCTAACTGATTCCCCAGAGACCTTCAGCAAACCATAGGCATTTTACAAGGGCAAGAGCTATCTCAAAGAGCTTCTCCTCTGTCCTCCTTCAACCTCTCGGCTGTGAAATCAGTCCCAAGGAAGTCCCAGGGTTCCTTTGCGCAGCTTTGACACACTCCTGGAAAACAGTGTCTGGAAACTATTAACATTGTTGTGATGACCCAAGAGCATTTCAGGCTTTGGTAGAGATATCCAAAGGTTTTGTTCCCAACAGTGCAGAAAAGGTCTGGCTCTTTGGATTTTGCTGAGTGGTTTATCCCAAAGCTATTGTTCAACAACAAATTCATAAGCTAATTGCACACTAATTAAGACTAGTGTTACCTTTACCAGTTTTCCACTGGTGCAGGTGCAGCCTTTCACCAATCCACTTTCAATTGGTCACTCTTAGTCAACGATTTTCAAGTGACTGTAGAACCTGCTGTCCCAACACAGCCCATGACCTTTCAGGAGGTAGAAGCAAATGAAATCACCTCTTCACACCCAGCAGAACAGGGAGAATCAATGTTTCAGCAACATGGTGACGTAACCTTGGTGCTTTCGAAGCTGATAAACTGAGTCCCTTGCAGTTTACACTGTGATTTCTGATAACACTTTAAAGTCTCAGCGTTGGGTCGATGCTAGAGCTCTCCTGGCAGCTTTTATAAGGTAGAGCTGAGGAAGAATCATTAGCTCGTCTAATCCTCCCTCCGTGTGCCTGAGTAGATGGGCTGTCTACAGTATCTTTCCGTCCGCTCTGTCTCCTATGTTTTAAAGCACAAATCCCCTCACTCTGCTGCCTGTTTGGACATTTTGCAATACTGAAATCTTGCAGAGCTTTTCTTGGAGTGGTTTTCCTACTACTTGCTGTTTGAGGAACACACTGTGACACTGAGGATGTAGCTACTTGTCCATAGTCTTCAGAATCAGGGCAGGATTGGCAGACGGCGCTGTTGTCACTTCTGCTCTTAAAGAAGAGTGCAGAGGACAGCTGTGGCTCCAGAACAGACCTGAGCTCTCCTGCCTGTCTTTTTGTGCCCTCCTCCTCTGCTCTGCCCTGGTGAGGCCACATCCATAGTGCTGGGTACAGCTTTGGGTTCTCCAGTTGAGTAGAGAAAGGAGCTACCGGAAAGAGTCCAGGGGAGGCTGTGAAGCTGCTGAGGGAGTGGAGCGTCTCTGTGCTGAGGAAAGGCTGAGAAGAGCCCTGAGGCTGTTCAGCTGGAGAAGAGCAGCTCAGACGGATCTGATCGATGCTGATCGATAGCTAAAAGGCAGACGCAGCAGGATGGAGCCAGACTCTGCCCAGCGGTGCCCAGGGGAAACGGGACCAAACTGGAACGCGGGAAGCTCCACTTGAACGTCCATGAGGAGAAACTTCTTGACTGTGAGGGTGGCCCAGGCTGCCCATAGAGGTTGGGGGGTCTCTGCTCTGGAGATTGAATACCCCCCTGGACAACATTCCGTGCTCTGGGTGACCCTGCTCTGGCAGGGGGTTGTACTGGATGATCCCCAGAGGTCCCTACCAGCCCCACCAGGCTGTGATCGTTCTGTGAGTCACCCCGGCCGCCATCTCCGGCCTTTGTCTCCCT
The DNA here is from genome assembly GCA_028565055.1 of Phoeniculus purpureus. Classification (NCBI taxonomy): domain Eukaryota; kingdom Metazoa; phylum Chordata; class Aves; order Bucerotiformes; family Phoeniculidae; genus Phoeniculus; species Phoeniculus purpureus. The sequence goes on along the minus strand of JAOXOE010000441.1, from coordinate 13,645,529 downwards.
CTCGCGGGGCGCAGGAAGCGCTGCCGTCGCTGTCCGACCCCGGGCTGCGCCTTCCAGGCCTCCCCAAGGGCCTGCGGCGGCTCGGACAGGTCCCCCCGCGCCAACAGTGGTTCCATCCCCTAAACCGGCCCCGCTGGGCCTCCACGGGCGGTGCCGCCCCACAACCGCCCCTCAACCGCTCCCTCAGGGCCCCGCTCGGAAACCGCCGCCGGGTGGGCGCCAGGTGGCGCCAACGGGCCCCGCAGGAGGCGCCAGGGGAGGCCCCAGGCCCAGGGTGAGCGGCTCTGGAAGGCGGGAGGGGGTTTAACGGGGGTTTGCGGTGGTCGGAGAGGAGTGGTGGCTTCAAACTGCGAAAGGGGAGATTTAGATGAGATCTGAGGAAGAACTTCTTCCCTGTGAGGGTGCTGACGCCCTGGCACAGGGTGTCCAGGGAGGTTGTGGCTGCTCCACCCCTGGAGGTGTTGAAGGCCCGGTTGGGTGGGGCTCTGGGCAACCTGGCCTGGTGAGAGGTGTCGCAGGCCGTGGCAGGGGGTTGGGGCTGGGTGATCTCTGAGATCCCTTCCAAAGCAAATCATTGTCTGGAGTTCAGGATTCAGTTTTGGGCACCTCAATACAAGGACATTGAGGGGCTGGAGCAGGTCCGAGGAAGGTTAGGAAAAGGCCTGGAGAACAGACCTTGTGAGGGGCAGCTGAGGGAGCTGGGGCTGGTTAGTCTGGAGAAAAGGAGGCTGAAGGGAGACCTTGTTGCTGTCTGCAGCTGCCTGAAAGGAGGGTGCAGAGGGGTCGGGGTTGGTCTCCTTACAAGGAACAAGTGACAGGACGTGGAAATGGCCTTGAGCTGCACCAGGGGAAGTTTAGGTTGGACAGGAGGAGAAACTTCTGGAAAGGGTCCTCACGCCTCAGAACAGGCTGCCCAGGTAAGGGGGTTGAATCGCCATCCCTGGGAGTGCTTCACAGTCGTGGAGATCTGGAGCTCAGGGACAGCGTGTAGTGGCGGGACAGCTGGGGCAGTGCTTGGAGTCGATTTTAAAATCTTTTCCTGTCTAAATGATTCTGTGCTTTCTGGAGACTGCCAGAAAAAATGGTGGTATGTCTGGAAGGCCATGGCAAGTGTGATACAGGATGGGCTAGCCCGTGGAACTGTGTGGTTTGTGTTGTCTGCTGCATAGCTGGACAGGGGGACATGGCTGAGGAACTGCCAAAGGACCTCAGATCATTTGCAAAAAGAGAAATGGCATAAGGTAGCCCGAAGGAATTAAGGAACAAACACACTGAATAGGGTTAACTGGGACATTCCTAATGGGATTGTTTATTGGATTGGATTATCTTGCCCTAAAAGGCAGAACAGAATCTAAAACCAGAAGAAAAAGGACCCTGTAGGACATTCTATACCCTCCTCTCCAACAGCCTTTACCAGCTTCTGAGTGTCATGTCGCTTGAGAACACAAACTCCAGCAAACCAGGGGAGAAAGTGTATTCAAGCAGCTCTCCTCAGCCTTGCCGATGAGCAACAGTTCTGGTTGTTTTAAAGACTTTATGAACATTAGTGTTTCGCATAATTTTGGTGGCCATGAAGCACCGGGTAGCAACAAGGTGTGAGGAGTGACAGCTGCCTTCCCATAGCAGCCTGTTTCTGAATACCGTTAACATATCTCTTCTCATTCTCCCCTGCTCAGCCCTCCTAACCTTTGAAGGTGCTACACGCTGATGCCATTGCACTCAAACAGCAGATAATGAGTTCTTGCCGGAGGTCTCCTCAGGCCCTCTCCCTCCATCAACCCATGGGTCTCCGTGGGCTACAGCTCAGAGGTCTCCTGAATTGTTTTCTTTTCTGCTAGTAACAAGCTTTAAAGGAAATCTCACCATGGCCCTGAAAGCTGCCTTTTTTTCAGGAACAGGAACGGAACAAGGATGTTGACGCTCCGCCAAAGTGGATTATTTTTCTGTAAATGAGGCAGAATTTGCCAGAGTTTGTGTTTAGGATGTAAATTATTTTTGAGAGCTTTCCAGGTCCCCTGCAGATTCAGAGTGGGAAGAGAAAAGGCTCCTTTTGATCAACAGATGATTGAACTGTTGTTCTGATGAGTCAGCCCGACTTCTGCTAGAAGGGCTGGAGATAGCCGAGCGCAGATCTGATGTGATCGCAAAGGTGCTTCATGCGGAGAGGGGCGGTAGCAAACTGAGAACGTTCCTTTGGAAGCAGCCATTGAATGGCTCTTCTTTAGCCTCTGGACCACCTGCTTTGCTGGCCAAACCTACTTCCTTGGCTGCAGTGTTCAGAGAGTTCACGCTGTACCACTGCAAACAGAGAAGAGCATTTAGTATGCCGAGCAGATGAGTATCTCTTTGCACCAGTTCTGTGGCTTTCCTTTGTCAAGGGCATTGGAAACTCAAAAGCCCTTCGGGACGAAAGGAAAACTTTATTTGAGATGGTCCAAGCCCCCTGTCAAACCATCTGAAGATTTCTAGAAGCTTTGTCTCAGGTTGTTTTTGAATCAGGAGCCAACGGCAGCACAAGGTCTTGTTTCTTGCTGTGGGAAGGAGCATTATCATGTGCCACCACAGCAGATCCTGCTCTACTCGCTGAATCCTAATGTGGTTGCTGGGCACAGTCATTAATCCTTGCCTTTTACAGAGGGAACTAAGCAAGCCGCAGAGGAGGATGAAACACTTTTGAGGAACTCTTCTGAGCGGGATTTCTGTTTCCTTGGGTCCTGCTTAATTAGTAAGGGTAACTGAGGGTAAACGAACAAAGGGTATTTCATTAGAGCAACACTTTCTTAAGAAGAAAGGGGAGTAATTGACCCGCAGTTTTCACATTTCCCCATAGACCAGACGCAGCAGGACTGATTTCCAGACACTGAGATCAATGGGAACCGCAGAGGCTTGGTGCTTCACCGAAGCAGGTCACTGTCCTCTTCTTGTCCCAAAGGAAGGAAGGGCCCTGAGGCGAGCGTTAAGTCCCACTGTTTCAGTAGGAAAGGTCCATCCTGTGTTGCTGGTTAAAAGTTTAGAGGTGCTCTTTGGAAACAGATGGAAGGCACAGGGGTTTCTGTTGGACTGAAGAGGTAAAAAGGAACCAGAGTTTCTGTGGAGGTTTTCCAGATCATTTGTCTTTTTCCTTCTCCACGTTATTTGTGGGGCGCAGCCTGTGAGACACCCCCCCCCGCCCAATGACGCTGTTAGGCTCAACTGCGCTTTCAGGCTTATGGATATGGCAAAGCAAAGCAGCAGGGAAGACTCAGCAGGGAATGCAGCCCTGTACAAGGCTCCATTGGGAAAGATGTACTCAGAGAAGTGGAAACTGGGAAGTTAGCTCGTGTTCGGGGTGTAAGGATTGAACTGTGCATTTTGTGTTTACAGGTGACAGAAAGCTCTACAAAAATCCCTAATCAACTTTCCCCCTTCTGCAGAGGAAAGTACCATTAGCCATATTTTATAGCTGAGGGAACAAGAGAGGTTACTGAAGGTGAGAGAACTCTCTGGGCTGAAAATGTTCAGCATCCAAGATGAGGAATTAGGACAACTATCGCTGGACAGCTGCCTAGCGACAGCTGCAGGACAGCCATAAAAAGATATCGCTTCCTCTGTGCGTGGCCTTGTCTGCTGCTTCTTCAGGTCGTTGTCATCTGGTGCTTTACTCAGACTGGGCACACAGGACCAGAGAACTTCTTCTAATTCTGTTGATGCTGGGTGTTTCATGGCCAGGTGAAAAGCTGAGGGTGGGATGGGAGGAGAGGAAGGATAGGGATCAACCTGAGAGAAAGCATGAGGGCTCTGTGTTGTTTATCACATTGAGACATTTTGGCCACAGTAACCCCCTGCAGCTATAGACTAGGGGATGAGTGGCTAGAGAATGGTCTGTCATGGAGGGACCTGGCAGTACTGGTTGACAGCCAGCTGAACAGGAGCCAGCAGGGTGCCAGGTGGCACAAAAGGCTGGTGGCATCTTGGCTTGTATCAGGGAAAGTGTGGCCAGCAGGACTAGGGATGTAATTCTCCTCCAGTACCGGGCACTGGGGAGGCCTCCCCTCAAGTGCTGGGGGCAGTGCTGGGCCACTCATTTCACAAAAGAGATGGAGGGGCTGGAGTGGGTCGAGAGGAGCAACAATGCTGGGGAAGGGACTAGAGGGAAAGTCTGATGAGGAGAGGCTGAGGGAGCTGGGGATGTTTAGCCTAGAGAAGAGGAGACTCAGGGCAGACCTTCACCCTCTCTCCAGCTCCCAGAAGGGAGCTTGTCATCAGGCAGCCAGTGACAAGACAAGAGGGCAGGGCCTTAAGCTGCCAGGGGAGGGTTAGGTTGTATGTTAGGAAGCCCTTCCTCATGGTAAGGGTGATCAGACACTGGAATGAGCTGCCCAGGGAGATGGTGGAGTTTCCATCCCTGGAGATGTTTAAGGACAGACTGGATGTTGCTCTTAGTACCATGGGGTAGCTGAGTATGGTGATGTTAGGTCTTGGGCAATGCTGGATGATCTGAGAGGTCTTTTCCAGCTTCAATAATTCTGTGATTTCTGGAGGAGCTGCGATGGGTAGGTGCCTCCACTCTCCACTGGCATGGTGGCATTAACATGTGTGGGTGACATGATGAATCCAAGGACAAACACAGGACAAACACCATCAGCTGGTTGTCCTCAGAGAGGCTGAAACCATGATGTTGAGTGCAACAGCTCTTGCTCTCATTGTTTCATTCACCTGAGCTAATTCAAGTTCTCACTGTACTTTCAGCACTTCCCCATCATCTTCCTCAGCTTCAGTGGTAACACAGGTCAACATGGGAGCCATCAAAACTGCTCTGGGGTGTCATCTGGCTGGGTGGGCAGAGCAAAAGCAATAAGAAGTGGTTTCATGGGGCTGTGCTGTAAACTAGGGAGAATCAATCAGCCCAAACTTCTCTAGGGGTGCCCTTTACACACTTAACAGTGTAATAACTCCTTATAGTCACTGTGATTTTTCTCCTTCTTTTGATCCTCAGGGTGTGGGCAGGTTCTTCGCACTTCTAGAGGTCAGATTTTGCTGGAGGGTTACCCGCTGAACGCACGTTGTGAATGGACTATTCATGTTCAGGCTGGATTTAACATTGAGTTAAGGTAGGTCCTACTGACTTGTACGCAGCACTGGTTTCAGGTGGACACAAGGGCTTGTGGATAACCAAAGGCTGATGAGGGCCAAGAGCTGCGAGTTGAAGGTACTACCTCTGCTTTGCATTTAGTCTCTCACGTCTTTCCCCTAGTCTAGCTTGTAATGGGCAGTGACTGCATAAATCACCTAGAAACTGTGCTGGATAGACCACCAGAGATACACAAAGACAGACTTTAGTAAGAGGAGGAGAGCTTGGGGCATCCCTGCACTAATGCCTTTGTCTCAGGCTTGCATGTGTGAGCCTGTTCTGTAGCTATGAGCAGCTGCAGTTCTCACCTGGACAGTGCTGGAGTGGAAAGGGATCCTGTGGAGACACATCACTTGTGAGTGAACCTGTCTCTGGGGAAAGAGTTGACAGGCAGGTGGCACCAGGCCACAAGGTACAAGAAAGAGAAGAAAGGCTCTTGGAACAAAGGAGCTTCTGTGGCTGCACAGACCTGAGTTTATTTACCTTTGTTCTTACCAGAAGATGCAAAACTATCGTGAGGGACATCCCGCAGAAAGTGCTCTTCTCTTTTTCCCAGTGCATGTCCTTCCTACAGTCAAAAAAACCACACTCCAAGGCATCTTGGTGTGACAAAGTGTTACATCTCCAAATGGGAAACCTGAGCTACTAACCTTCTCTTGTGAGCAGCCACATATGTCTGAGCTGGGTTGTTGGAGAAGCCTAAAGCCCTAAGCCCACCCTGAGCTAAGATTGATGCCTGGGTGCCTAAAAAGCCTAGCTGAGCAGGCACTTCTTGGGGAGTGCCCACACACTCTCCACACTTAATCCTGACACCCTGCCAGTCTGGAGGCTTAGGAGGAAGTCTCCAGGACAAACACATGAGGATGTGAGGACCTATACCTACCTTACATAAGGTAGCCCTGGAGTGTGTCTCAATCAGCTGATGTTTTCAAGGTGGAGCACCTCAAAAGCATTGAGGTGCTTCACCATTTAGGTACTGTAGAAAACCAGTGTATTTTGCCTAAAGCTTCCCCTTCATGCTATCCCCACAGACTAGGGCAGGTACAGCTAAGCAGGTCACCAGAGTTTTCCTCCCGGGTCTGCCATCCATGCTGCCTCATGTCCTTCACTGCTTTTTCCTATAAATGTGCTGTTCCCCTCTGTGGTGCTAACTCTGCTTAGAGCTGTACTGCTGAATCAGCAGAACTGCTAACAAAAGAATCCTTTCTTCATTCTCCCTGTGCACAAACGCTGTTTGCTGCCACACTGATGGCTTGCGAAGGCAGAGATGGAGACAGTGTGCTGCAGAAGGGGAACAGACTTCCCCTGTGTGCCACAGAGCCCTTTGGGGGTTGGCTGAGCAGAGCTGCTTCGATAAATGATATCCAGATTGTGGTGTTTTGTTTTCTCTGCTTGTTTCCCTTTTTCCAGCCTTGTTTTCCTTTGGTTGTAATATATAGGCTCCCTCAGCCCAAGCCATGTCGGGATGTCATAGCACAGCCCACAGCCTTCAATCATTGTCTTCAGTGCCTCAGCAAAGACACAGTTTTCCTTTGGCCAGAAGCTTTCCTCGGCTGGTGAACGCATTCGTGCTGCAGACACTGATGAAACAAGGCAATGCTTTGCATTCCATTTTGTATCTGATGACCTGTAGCGCTAAATCCCCAAACTTAGATTCCTAATATGGTTCTGTGATACAGTTCCAGTTTCTCAGGTGAGGGCTCTGAGCTTGCATTACAGTTCCCTCCTGTTTTTCATCATTTCTATTTTACAGCAGAGAAAACCACTAATCCCAGTGTTCTGCCCATGGCTCTTTCATTCTGTGCTCTCACTCCCAGTGAAGAATATCCCCTGATATTCTTTGTTCAGGAGCACACTGCTAGACAGAGTTTACCTTTACATCCACGTGTTGGGAATCTCAGACACTTCCCTTATGGACTTAAAAACATAATTTCAATCAGAAATACACCAGTTCAGAGAACCAGTAAATATTTTGAGGCCTGAGTCAGTATAACCTGCAGCCTCCCAAGTGTGACAAGGACGAATGGTTTAATCTGATTTGCTCTGTGACTTCCATAAGGGCAGGTCCCTGGGGTGTGATCCGCCAGTGAAAGAGTGTTTCGGAGATGTTGTGTAGAACCTGATGTCTGTGAGCATGTTGCTGGCAAACCTGACAGAGCTAGAATTCAGCTCATGCATTTTATGCAAAGCTGAGTTGAATTAATGTCTCTCTAATGCATATTTAAAGCAGATGTAATTTTTTTTTCTTATTCTACATTCCATCGGATGGTTGAAAAAATGAGAAGCTCTGCTCCGCTGGTGTAGCTCCCTACAGCTGCTCAGTCATTCTTCTGAGCACAGTGCACTCCTGCTGCTCTCAAACCAACCGTATGACCTGAGCAAAGGTGACTGGGGCTTGGTGCAGTTGGGTTAATGGTTTGACTCTATGATCTTGAAGGTCTTTTCCAACCTAAACAATTTCATAATTCCATGACTGAGAAAAGTGGCCTCTTAAATCAGCTCATGAGTTGTCAAAGGTCATTTCACTGCCTCAAAGATGATATAGGAAGTGGAACATCTCCCTAGAGGGATTGAAAAGCCATGGAGATGTGGTGCTGAGGTACATGGGTTAATGATGATGAAGGGAGTGGAACATCTCCCTGATAAGGAAAGATTGAGGGAGCTGGGTCTCTTGAGTTTGTTAAAAAGGAGACTGAGGGGTGACCCCATGAATGTTGATAAATGTGGAAAGGGCAGGTGTCGGGAGGATGGAGCCAGGCATTTAATGATAGGACAAGGAGCAATGGGTGTGAGCTGAAACACAGGAGGTTCCTCGTCAATATGAGAAGGAACTTCTTCATGGTGAGGGTGACAGAGCACTGGAACAGGCTGCCCAGGGGCATTGTGGAGTCTCCTTCTCTGGAGACTTTTAAAACTCATCTGGACTTTAAAACTCAAATTCCTGTGCGACTTGATCTAGGGGATTGTGCTGTGGCAGGAGGATTAGACTGGATGATCTTTTGAAGTCCCTTTAAATCCCTAATGTTCTGTGATTCTGTGATCACAGAAGGACCTCCTGAACACACTGAGTCCCAAGAAGAGAAGAGCAGGAAATACATTCCAGTACTCTCCTGCCTCTTCAGACTGTGAGATCCAGTAGCAGAACCAAAATTTGTCTCCCCTCTTTGGTGAGAAAATGAAGCCTTTGCAAATCACTAGGCCCACACTGGAACAGGCAGTGTGGGAGGTTTAGCCTCATCCTCCTAAAGACACCCATCTGCAGCAGTTGGACTTCTCAGGAAGTCTCATTTATAAAATATTCTGCTGAACAGCCCTGGCCTCTCCTGGGCCCAGATCTTCTTATTATTACCTGCTGATCCAAGGCTGGGCCCAGCACCCCAGGCCATTGCTCCTTCTCCAGAGGGACTTGGTGTTTGTGTCTCTCTTTCTCATTCACATTCTGGTGGCATGCTTTGGCTTGGTGCCCCACTGAACTTCAGCAGCAGCACATAATGAACAAGAGCCTTGCTCAGAGGCTGGATCAAAGCCCCTTCTGGATAGAGGCTTTAAATATTTCTCTTCTGCGCTAACTCCTGCCCCTTAGTTCTGCCATCAAAGTAAGAGCCAGTGCCAGACATCAGGGATTTGCCACTGTTTTGCTTTCTCATGCAAAATGTGCTGCAGTGCTTTGGATTCCCTCTCTCTGCCTCCTTCTGCTTCTGTTCCATCCCCAAGCTTTCCTCCTACCCCTAATTGCTGACTTTGGAACATCACAGTGTCAGTAGCTTTTGAGCCTTGGTCTTTGATGCTGTTACTTTCAGTACTGAGAACTTTCTTTAGGGAAAACAACAATTTTTAGCAAACAGCCATGATAGAAAACTGCTCCCTACAGTGCCTGAGCTGAGATGGAGGCTCTAACATTGTAATGTGATTGGGACCTGTTGCATCTGAACAGGCTCTATGACTTCAATTTGGACCCCACTCTTCTGCCACTTAAATGTTGTCATGGAGCAACTGCCTAGAGTTGAGCTGATTTCCAAAGATCGTAGAATCACAGAATGAATATGGTTGGAAGAAACTTTTAAGGTCAAACTAAACCACTGACCCAAGTCTGCCTCATCACAGACTCACAGAACATTAGGGATTGGAAGGGACCTTGAAAAATCATCCAGTCCAGTCCCCCTGACACAGCAGGATCCCCTAGATCACGTTGCACAGGAACATGTCCAGGTGGGTTTTAAATGTCTCC
>JAOXOE010000441.1:13600534-13636159 GCA_028565055.1 Phoeniculus purpureus | reverse complement strand
TCCTCTGTTCCAGCTCACACCCATTGCCCCTTGTCCTATCATTAGATGTCACTGAGCAGAGCCTGGCTCCATCCTCCCGACACCCACCCTTTCCATATTTATCAACATTTCATGGGGTCACCTCTCAGTCTCCTTTTTTCCAAGCTCAAGAAACCCAGCTCCCTCAGCCTTTCCTCATCAGGGAGATGCTCCACTCCTTTCACCACCACTAATCCATATCCCTCAGCACCACATCTCCATGGCTTTTCAATCCCTTCAGGGAGGGTGACTCTAGCTGCTCTGAGCAGCCTGGACCAGGCCTGGGCAGCCCTATTGGGGAAGAAAAATGGGCAAAATTTGTGATGAAGTGAGGACAACTTAATATAATCAGAGATTTGTGGATTCAAGGTACTAACACAACTAAACATCCCAATAAATTGTGGTTGGGGTGCACAGTGAGTGTCCTGTCTGACCCTGTGTCTTTGTTCTCCCAGGTTTTCCATGCTGAGCCTGGAGTTCGACTACATGTGCCAGTATGACTATGTGGAGGTCCGTGATGGGGACAATTTGGACAGCCGAATAATTAAGAAGTTCTGTGGAAATGAGAGGCCAGCCCCCATCCGCAGCACTGGATCGTCACTCCACGTCCTCTTCCAGTCTGATGGCTCCAAAAACTTTGATGGATTTCATGCTGTCTTTGAAGAAATTACAGGTAAAACTAATCCCAAAGTGGAACATGCCCCTCACTCTCATTAATTCAATTTCACTAATCTCTCTCTCCCTGTTTTGCTTCATTAAAAACTTCCACGCTGTGTTGCCAACAGCAGCTTCCACAAAGTCAGGGCAGGGAAGATCCAAAAGCCGTCAGATGACACAGTAATGTCATCTTTTCCACCAACGGCTGGATTCCTTCTACCTGTATGAGCAATGAGCACATCAGCCAGCACAGGAAAGCTGCTGGTTTGTGCGACTTTTTCTGTTTGAATCACAGAATCATCCTTGCTGGAAAGGACCTCTAGGATCAGCAAGTCCAGCCCTCTGCCCAGCATCTCCTTAACCCCTAGACCATGGCCTCAAGAGCTCTAGCTACTTGCTTTTTAAACATCTCCAGGGATGGGGACTCCACCACCTCCCTGGGCAGCCTGTTTCAGCACCCAATTGCTCCCTCAGGAAAGAAGTTCTTCCCAAGATCAAATCTAAACCTCCCCTGATGCAATTTCCCTTCATCCTATCATTAGTAATTTGAGAGAAGAGACCAGCGCCAGCCTCGCTACAACCTTGTTTGAGGTAGTTGTAGAGAGTAAGAAGGTCTCCTCTCAGCCTCCCCTTCTCTAGACTAAATAACCCCAGCTCCTCACAGGGGCTGTTTGCCAGCCCTCTCCCCAGCTTCGTTGCCCTTCTCTGGCCCTGTTCCAGCCCCTCAATGTCCTTCTGATCCTGTGGTGCCGAAAACTCAAGGTGCAGACCCACAAGTGCAGAATAGACTAAGGAGCGCAGAAGGAAATAGAGGATGGCTCGTGTGTCTCTGCAATCACTGAATTGCCCAATGCTGTGAACGGGAGTGGAGTCACCATCTCAATTAGCAAAAAACCCTGATGCAAAGCCTCATGAAATGAGCTCAGTGTAAGTGCCCTGACATGACTCTTGTCTTGGCTCATCTATCCTACCACTAAGGCTTTAAAAAAAAGTGTGTACAAAGGACAGATTCGTTTCTTTAAGGAAAAAAAAAAATAGAAACATTTCCCATTCTGCAGTGAGCTCAGTGTTATGAGTGACAGAAGCAGGGCTCCAGAAGCCCTGTGTTCTTGGTGTCTCCCACACCCCTGGCAGGAAAAGAACTTTGCAAGTGGAGCTGGCTCCTCATTTTGCCCCTGCATGTGGAGCACTCTTCCTGGATCTTCCTTGCTTGGCTACATAGGGACTTCTGGTCAAACCTATCCACAGCCCTCCTGGCTCTGTGCTGCTTTGCCATAGACGAACCCCGCAGGATCCATGAGTCTCTGCAAGTTGCCTTCTGCCTGGTGACCCACATTTCACAAGGTCATCCAGGGTGTATCTGGCTTGGCAATTTCAGTTAGTTTATATAATCCTTATGAAAATACACAGCCCTGCCATGGATCAGCTGTTAGCGATGGGGGGGAGTGTGACCAGCAATCCGAAGCGTGCATCCTGCTGGATGCAGAGCCTGGGCTGTGTCTCAGCCTGCCCCGTTCTTCAAGAGTCATATTTATCATAGATTCACAGAATGGTTTGTGTTGGAAGGGAGCTCAGAGATCATCCAACCCCCTGCCATGGGCAGCAACACCTCTCAACAGATCAGGTTGCCCAGAGTCCCATTCAACCTGGCCTTGAACACTTCCAGTGATGGAGCAGCCACAACCTCCCTTGGCAATGTGTTCCAGGACCTCAACACCCACACAGGGAGGAATTTCTTCTTAAGGTCCAGTCTAGATCTCCCCTCTTTTAGCTTGAAATCATTCCCCTTATTCTGTCGCTAGAGTCCTTCATAAAAAGTTCCTCTCCAGCTTTCTTGTAGCCACCTTCAGGTACTGGAAGGTGCTATCAGATCACCTCAGAGCCTTCCAGGCTGAACAGCCACAATTTCCCCAGCCTATCCCCATAGCAAATGGGCTCCAGCATCCTCATGGCCTCCTCTGGACTTGTTCCAACAGTTCCATGTACTTCTTGTTCTGGAGACTCCAGAACTGGGTGCAAGACTCAAGGTGAGGTCTCAGAGAAGCAGAGCAGAAGGGGAGAATCCCTTCCCTTGACCTTTCCTTTGATCCAGCCTGGGACATACTTGACATTCTGGGCTGTCCTCACACACTGAGCTCATGCAGAGCTTCTCCTCTACCCACATCCCCAAGTCCCACTCCTCAGAACTGTTCTCAATCCATTCACCACCCAGCACTTACTTGTGCTTGGAATTGCCCCATCCCAGATGCAGGACCTTGTACTTGGACTTGTTGAAGCTCAAACATTTGTGTCTTTGCGTGTGCGCCTGGGCTTAGAGCAGGAGAGGTGGGAGAACAGGGTGGGCTCTGTTGCGTAAGGGCAGCCTACGCTCAGGGATCTAACAGCTTCCATATGGTGCAGCCTGAATTGATTCTGCTTTCTGTGCCCAGCAGGGAACACTTGGAATTTGAATCCTGTCGAGCACTTTATTTCCTCCCTGTTTTCAGTTGGTGATTATTGCCAGCATGGTAGATCCACACCGAGCATGTTGTAGGGGCTTCTTAGGACTGGCGAGGAGGTTTACGTGTGCACTTTCATTGTGAGGCTCTTCTGGCCTGATGTGGTGCTGTGCTGAAAAGGCTTTTAAAACCCTCGCAGTGCCTTTCCATGTGAAGCATTAACCTGGCCAGCGGGACAGTGTGGGGGAAGAACATAGCATGCACGCAGTAGCCTGGGGTTGGAAGTGGGGACAGCGCAGGATCAAAAGCTTAGGCAGTATGTCCCACGCTGTAGCGTTTCTCCTGCCATTTCCCCCTGTGCACAGCACTGTGAAGAGCTGATGTCCCCAAAACAGGTTGCACAGGTCTCACTAGAGCAGGTAACAGCAGCAGCACTTGTGCTTATGTGGTATGGACCAGGCCATGGAGGTGATCTGATGTCCCAAACACCTCAAAGGTGCAGTGCAGAGGACTGAGGAAGTGTTTTGTGCTGTCAGAACTGAAATCCTTCCCTTCCTCTGAGCTCAGTTCCCTGCACTCAGCACGAGTGAGGCCACACTTTGACTACTAGGTTCAGTTTTGTGCCACCTCAGCACAAGAAAGACGTTTTGGTGCTGGAGAGTGTCCAGAGAAGGGCAACAATGAGGTTGGGGAAGGGTCTTGAGAAGAAACCTTGTGAGGAGCAGCTGAGGGAGCTGGGGCTGGTTAGTCTGGAAAGGAACAGGCTAAGGGGAGACCTTTGTGCTGTCTACAGCTACCTGGAAGGAGAGTGTAGAGAGGTGGAGGTTGGTCTCTTTTCACAAGGGACAAGTGACAGGACAAGAGGAAATGGCCTCAGGTTGCACCAGGGGAAGTTTAGTTTGGCCATGAGGAAAAACCTCTTCCTGGAAAGGATGCTCAGGCCTTGGAACAGGCTGCCCAGGGAAGGGGTTGAATTATCATCCTTGAATGTGTTTCACACTGGTGGACATCTGGAGTTTAGGGACAGGGCTTAGCGGTGGGATGGGACAGTTGAGTTAATGGTTGGACTTGATGATCTTGATGGTCTTTTCCAGCCTGGATGATTCTATGTTTCTATGATTCTGTGACTTACAAATAAATCACAGCCCTGCTGAAGCAGTGGCACTGACTGCACAGGGGTCACTGGTTCAGCTGTCGTAAAGGTCTTGATTGATCCCAAATTAAACTGCAGAGACTGTATCTGCTTTAGGAAGGGTCACTGTACCTGCAGTTATTAAAGGACAAAACCCCACAACCTCCTGCACTGCCTGGTCTGGAAGCAGGTGAAGTTCCCTTCCCATACCAAAATATTTGGCATGAATGACTAGAAGTCACTCAACAGCCTTCAGAAGGGAGGATGAGGGGCCAGATGGGGAGGCATCAGTGTCTCTTAGGGATTAGACATATGCTGCAACTAGTTAGCTGAAAGCCTGTTATTGAATTTCAATAATGCTTTTTACTCCCTGTACCCACAAGCTGGTGATCCTTGATGCAATATAGGGACTTTACCCTTTTGTAGTGCTGTCCCTTGTTGTTTGGCTGATGAGGAAATCAAGAGTTCTTCAGAAAGGAAAATATTTAATGCTCTTTTTCAAGGACAGTGTCTGGACACGTACTCTCCTTCACTTGATATGCTTCTTTCTAGAGAATCTTGAGACAAAGGTGGGGTGAGGATGAAGCTCTCATGCTACTCCTGCCCTTCCTCAGGGATCTTTTACATGAGCTACCATATATTTTGTTCTTTTAACAAATGAATTTCTGTCTGTAGTCAGACTGTAGTCTTCAACATGACCTGGAACACTTTCAATGCTGTTACATCACCATGGGAAACCTCCAGAGAAATCCATATGTAGCACCTATATATTTCTTCTGTCTTGTCAGATCCTGAAGGCCTCAGGTGTTGCAGACACTTGAGTCTTAAACAGGATCTAAATCTGGGGATTTTGGCTCTATTTTCTGTCTGCTAAAGCCCACACTCAGTTTGGAAAATGATCTGAGAGGAAATGGTTTGTCTTTTTGAGAGTATTTTACGTTCTAGTCACTCAACTTCCCTTAAAGGAGGCACAGAAAAAAGTATGTTAGTGCACAGCAGAACGTGATGGTATGAACATAGAATCATCAGGTCTGGAAGGGACCTCCAGGATCAGCAAGTCCAGCCCTCAGCCCAACAGCTCCCTAACCCCTAGACCATGGCCTCAAGTGCTCTAGCTGGTTGCTTTTTAAACACCTCCAGGGATGAGGACTCCACCACCTCCCTGGGCAGCCTGTTCCAGCACCCAGTCACTCCCTCGGGAAAGAAGTTCTTCCCAAGATCCAATCTAAACTTCCCCTGATGCAACTTGAGACCATTTCCCCTCACCCTGTCATTAGTAATTTTGGAGAAGAGACGAGCCCCAGCCTCACTACAACCTCGTTTGAGGTAGTTGTAGAGAGCAAGAAGGTCTCCTCTCAGCCTTCTCTAGACTAAATAACCCCAGTTCCCTCAGCCACTCCTCACAGGACCTGTTCTCCAGACCTCTCCCCAGTCTTCTCCAGCCCCGCTCCAGCCCCTCCATGCCCTTCTGTTACTGTGGCACTCAAAACTGGACCCAGGACTGAAGATGCATTCTCACAAGTGCAGAGTACGGGGGCACCATCACCTCCCTACTCCTGCTGGTTACCTGGTTCTTAATCCAGGCCAGGATGCTGTTGGCTTTCTTGGCCCCCTGGGCACCCTGCGGGCTCAATGGCACAGTTACTCATTGTGGTATCAATTGATGCTAATCTGTACAGGTTGATCACTGCTAGATCTGTGGTGTGCAAGAGCTTCTGTGTCAGGCTTAGGGTCATCATTACTATGGAGAGTTTTCCCACCAGTCTCCAGTAAGAAGAGCAGAAGGCCTTTTGACAGGCATTACACACCCATGACACCATGGGGAGGAAAAATAGATGGAGACCGCTTCCTGTGAGAGACCATGAATGTTTCTTGCTCTTTTTTTACAGCTTGTTCTTCGTCTCCCTGTCTCCATGATGGAACATGCATTCTGGACAAGAGCGGTACCTACAGATGTGCCTGCCTGGCTGGCTACACGGGGACTCGCTGTGAAAACTGTGAGTACAGGCTCTGTGTGTGTGAGCAGCGCCACCATGGATTGTCAGGAATGTCACTAGTGTGTTGACTGGGGCAGTCACAGTGCCAGGGAACGCATTGAGCTCCTCGTGGCATCTTGCAAGACACAGCGCTTACAGCTGGTGAGGATTTTCACTACATAGTTCCAGAGTTAGAAAGGTAAAACAGATCTGGAGCTGGGAAGCAGCACATAAAATCTGGCAGTAGGCTAGGATTATCAGAGATTCACCCGCCTGCTGTTTTCCACTGCTCTGTCCCCAAAGCACATATCCCAGCCAAGCCCTGAGCTTGGTGCTGTTGACTGAGTCAGTCCTGGGAAGTTTGTCCTCCCTCAGCCATCTGAAGGGTGGAGTTCTGGCTGTGAACGACAGAGACTCAGGATCAAATCAAAGGAAAAAGGGAAGAACCTGTCCATCTCTGGTCGTGGTCCTCACTCTGTGTGTAGTCAGACACTTGGTTTTGTCCTGCCAAGTGAACTGCAAAATAACTGGGTTCAAAAGAGTTTGAATCAATAATCTGTCCTAGAGATTTAACTCTTCATGCTTAAGCAAATATCTTCATCTAACAGAGCCTGAAAGAGCAAGAGGGAGTAGAATTGTGCAATATGTGCTGTGCTCGAGGCTATATCATCTCCACCAGCTGAGCAGGGCATTGTGCAATATTTAAAGACACTGAGCCTGAGCTCCAGCTGTGCCTGGAGGGTTTCAGTGATGCCAGTGAAACCCCTTTGGGATGACAGACAGCATGGCTTGCTGTGCCCTACTCTGGCCATAAGGCACACAGAGTTTTGCTTCCACAAGCTTCAACTTTGTGTCAGAGGAGCCAGTAAACACCAAACCTCACTGCTTCAAATCCCTTTTTTCCCCACGTGCCATCATTAGGAGAGGATTTTACTCCTGGAATTGCTTTTACTGCATCCGGGGGTTAAATCATGGTGACGTGGTGCCTCCCTGCATGGATCATTTTGAGATAAAAGACCCTTTGGTTTCTGCAGACCCTGAAGTAGCTCCTAAGACTTGACTTTTCCCCCAGCAGACCGGAGGAGAGCATGTTTTACATTTCCTATAAGCCTGAACAAGTTTTGGTTCTGAACAGCAATGCTGGACCGCACAGATTCCCTGAATGTTTTCTATAGGAAGGGTTGCTGAAACCCAAGGGCTCCTGACCTCAGGGCTAATGCAGCTCTTCTGCTCTCAGCCTCTGTCCTGTGAGGACTTGTTTTAGCAGGTCATTTAGGGACTGGAAACTCTGGAAACTCCCGAGCTCTTTGCAGCCGCTCAGCTCGATTAGTTCCGTTCCCGTCTTGAGGAGAGAGTTAAAAAAAGAGAAGGCGATTTCTGCCTGGTTCAGAACCAACCTACATTTCAAATTAACTAAATTTCCAGCAAACCTCTTCATAGTTTTGGCAGGCTCTACCCTACAGTCAAGGCAAGAAGCGGAGCTCACATTCTTTTTACTAGTTCTCTTTAGTAATTCCAGTGTAGGGGCTTCACCCGTGCGACACACAGGCAGGAAAGAAGCGAGGAGGGGGTTGAGAAACAGTGGGATGAGACTTCTGTCTTCAGCGAAGGGTGTAGGGGGTAGCATAATAAAAGGGACAAGACACAAATACATCCAGTGAGATTTTTAACTTGACAGGAATCCTGTGGCTTGATTTATGAGAGATAATACAATATTATTTATGAGCTCTGCAGCTTTTTTTGGCTCTTACTTATAGTGGGAAATATGTTTTCCAGCTCCTATATTGCTGCCTTCCATCACACAGATAAAGGTTTATCATTTTGTTTCTTGTATGTGAGTAGCAAACCTCACAGTGGGGACACGTCACGGCAAGTCTCTGTTCTCTCTGGTTCCTTCAGATATTTCCTTTGCTTTTGCCAAAACATATCCAAAGTATTTTCCAACATATGGGGTGGGAGTGAGAGGCAGAAAATTAAAGTTTGATTTAAGAGCGAAAGGAAGAGCTTGGAAAGGAAAAGAAAAGAAATATCTGCAGCTGTAATTCCTTAAAAATTAGTCATGTGGTTTCCTGAACAGCACTGATGTTTAAATGTTGAAGGGAGATGGTGCCGTGCCCTAGAATCGTTCTGTCTATTAGGAACTGAGTGCCCCCTCAGTCAGTTTGCTGACCCAACTGTGTGGTGAAGTCAACACCCTGGAGGGAAGGGAGGCCATCCAGAGGGACCTTGCCAGGCTTCAGAAGTGGGCTGTGCAAACTGCATGGAGTTCAAAAAGGGCAAGTGCACCTGGATTGAGGCTGTCCCATGCACAAATACAGGTTGGGAGGAGAAAGGATGGAGGACAGCCCTGAGGAGAAGGACTTGGGGGTGACTGTGGAGCTGAACAGGAGCCATCAGTGTGCACTGGTAGCCCAGAGAGCCAACTGTGTCCTGGGCTGCAGCAAAAGGAGCAGCAACAATCAGTCGAGGAAGGGGATTCTCCCCCTCTACTCCACACTGGTGAGATCCCACCTGGAGTCCTGGGTCCAGTTCTGGAGTCTCCAACACCAGAAGGACAGAGAGCTCCTGGAAGGTGTCCAGAAGAGAGCAACTCAAATGGTCAGAGGGCTGGAGCACCTCCCCTGTGAGGACAGGCTGAGCAAGGAGGGGTTGTTCAGCCTGGAGAAGAGGAGGCTGCCAGGTGACCTTAGAGCAGCCTTCCAATCTCTGAAGGGGGCTACAAGAAAGCTGGGGGAGGGCTTTTGACAGGGGTGGTAGTGAGAGGACAAGGTGAACGGGTTCCAGACTTGAAGAGGGGAGACTGAGGTTGGACATGAGGAACAAATTGTTTGCTGTGAGGGTGCTGAGGTGCTGGAACAGGTTGCCCAAGGCAGTTGTGGCTGTCCCATCCCTGGCAGTGCTGAAGGCCAGGTTGTCTGGGGCCCTGAGTAACCTGCCCCAGTGAAGGTGTCCCTGCCTGTGCAGGGGGGTTGAAGCTAGATGATCTTTAAGGTTCTTTCCAACCCTGGCCCTTCTGTGATCCTATGATTTTTGCAGCACTGTCTTGTGAGGTGGAGCAAAGGGAAACGACTTTATTTCTGCAGAAAACCATTGTAAAGCACTACCCAAAGGAATATCAAATGTCTCTTTGTGCTCTGTGAGGCTGATCCTTTCAGTCTGGTTTTCTTGGAGCAAGTCAGGTGCAACCCCGCTAAGGTCAAGGAATCTGTGTGGATGGAAAATAGGTATTAGAAAGAAGAAAATTAAAACCCTGTAATGCTAACTGCATGTAGAAGATCTGAGGTGCCCAGAGAGAGAGAAAGGATTTCATGCAATCCAAGGGACGGGCTTCAGAGGAAGGGAGACTGTAGGATTATCTAACAGAAGAATAATTTAAGGCTCAATGAAACAAATTCAGCCATGACCATTTCATGACAGAACGAGAAATCTAAGTCTTGTCTTTTTGTCTGTTAAAACGTTTGAAGATGTGGGAATCACCTTCATGAGGTAAACCGTAAGGAACCTATTTATTTTCCACTGTTAAACTAAAATCCACCTATTAAACAGAATAATCTCCACTGGTCAAGCTGCCTTTCCTGGGGTGATAGTCAACCCTAATTGCTCTGCCAGCTACAGTTTGTAATATTAATAAAATAATTAAAGGAACAGGTTGCTTTTCACCAGCAGTTTATTCTTTTCTGCTCTGGCAGCCAGGAAATTGTATTTTGGCCACAGTTCGAGAGGCTAAAGCAGTGATTGAAAGACTTTGATGGCATGAAAAGCAGGTTAATATTTCAATCAGCCCTGTTTCAGGCCAGGAAATATTTTGGTCAATTCTGTCTGTTTTCACTCAGAGACTGAAAAAAAAAAAATCTGTATGATGTTGTAAAACAGATGCTGATAGAGTAGATCTTTCCTTCTTTCTTCTGCCCTGGAAACACAGTAAAGTCCTAGAGAGCAGCAACAATACCTTCTTACACACCAGCCTGCTTTGTTATGGGGACAAATAAACTCATTCCTATTTTAATTCCCACTTTCTTGATTCTTCTGAATTCCCATTTTCTCCTCGGGTTTCTTTCTGATCTTCAACTGGATTTGCCACCTAGCTGCATCCCCCTCCCAGTGACCCCTTAGCCATGCTGACACGATCGAGGTCAGACTCAGGCTTTTCTGTCTGACCTCTCTGTACTTTTATGCAAATAGTCCTGCAGTTAGAGGCGCTGAAAACCCCCAAATCCAGATCATCTTGTACTTTCAACACCCTGAAACAGAGCAGGAAGGTCCCCAAAAGACGCACGTTAGGGGAAAAGCAACAAACAGAGCCATGGCCTTGTCCTGCTGTTCTGAATGTTAAAAAACACCTGCTGGATTATTGGGCTGTCACTGCTCTCGTACAGCACCACAACATGTTCAGCTCACACTCAGGTCCTGCCCAAAGTCTCAGTGCTGAGTTGAAGATGTCCAGAGCTGGTACCCCATGGCAAATGTTCTCCCTCTCTGCTTGTCCTCCTCCTCCTCCTCCTCCTCCTAGGACAGGGTGTTCTGACACAGGAGTCCTCCCAGGGCTCACTGGCCCCAAAGCAAGAGACCTTAACCTCCTCCTGCCCTGAAATTTCCTGCTACCTTTCTTTCAAACAAAGCTGGGAGAGCTGGAGTTCCTACGCAAACAAGAGGAACTTGTGCTGAATGGGGAATTCAGGGCTCAGATCCGATTTCCATTTTTATGCTGTTTCTCGCTCCCAGCTGCCAAGGAGAAGAGGTTTGTTCTGCATCCTAATGAGGGGTCTAATCCATCTGACTAAGCTGAACAAACGAACTCTTCGCTGGAGCCTTTGATGTCGCTGGGGCTGCCCTTGCTCTGTTCCAAAATGCCTCTGAATTCAGCTTTGAGGCCCTTCGCTGCTGCTGCTACAATCCCCTTCCATCCTTCTTGGCCTCTTACAACTGTGACTTGGGCTGGTTCTTAAGGACATCCTCACCCTTAACAGACTGACTGATATTTAGGGTAGGGAGAAAGCATTAACTCCTCATCCCCTGCCTTGTTGTGCTAAGGAAGAAGTGAGCCCAGCTCTCTGTGCTTGGCATGGGCTGGACAGAGATTTAGTGCCAGCAGAGTCGAAGGAGAGGCTCTGGGAAAAGATTCTGGACATTAAACCTGGTTTTCTGACCTAACCATGGACACTTCCAGGGCTGCAGCAAAAGAAGCAGCAACAATCAGTTGAGGAAGGGGATTCTCCCCCTCTACTCCACACTGGTGACACCCTACCTGGAGTCCTGGATCCAGTTCTGGAGTCCTCAACATCAGAAGGATACAGAGCTCCTGGAATGGGTTCAGAGGAGAGCAAATCAAATGATCAGAGGGCTTGGAGCACCTCTCTTATGAGGACAGGCTGAGCAAGTTGGGGTTGTTCAGCCCGGAGAACAAGAGGCTCCCAGGTGACCTTCGAGCAGCTTTCCAATCTCTGACTGGGGCTGCAAGAAAGCTAGGGGAGGGCTTTTGACATGATGGTATTACGAGGACAAGGGAAAAGGGTTCTAGACTTGATGTGGTTGGACATGAGGAACAAATTGTTTGCTGTGAGGGTGCTGAGATGCTGGAACAGGTTGCCCAAGGCAGATGTGGCTGTCCCATCCCTGGCAGTGCTGAAGACCAGGTTGTCTGGGGCCCTGAGTAACCTGCTCTAGTGAAGGTGTCCCGGCCTGTGCAGGGGTGTTGGAACTGGATGATCTTTAAGTTCCCTTTGAACCCTGGCCATTCTGTGATGTGTTCTTAGACTTGGAGTTATTCTAACTTCTGTCACAAATATTCTCAGGAATAGGTTCAAGAAGTGCCGCAGTCACTGTCTATAATCCCTGGTAAGTGTTGTGCTCTTTGTAGACCACACATGTCAGACCATGCCAGTGCTCCTCAAAGAAATAAGCCTTTTAATTTCTCTACCCCTAGCCCTGCTGTTTGGTGGTATTTTCCAGTTGGAAATAGTTTATTAGAGCTTATTTAAAGGGACAGAGTTCTTGCCCACTTGTGCCAAGGTTGCTTTTGATGGCTGTGCCAAAAAGAGGGGATGAATGCCTTCAGAGTTCACTTCTGCTGCGACAATGTCCTCATATGTTCTCCTGAGCTGATCAGAAGAACATCATGATGCTGGCTAGACCTTTGCTAGAATGTTGTCCTTGCTGCCCCACAGCAAACCACTGTCCATGAGGATCATGTGTATGAGGCAAGATCTGTGTTGGTTAGTGACTATTTCGTGACTTCGAAGGGAGTGAATGGAGGTAGAGAATTCTGCTCCCTGTAGATTATATTTTCTGGAGGCTTCTCCCTTGGTTTAACTCTCTTGGTTGTTGAAGGTTTCTCCCTTAGAAGGTTACTGGAATGTTCACACAGCAGCTGCTAAACAACCCACCAAACATCCTGCCTAGTGCTTCAACATCAATTCAGGGTTGTCTTAATTCACTGAGCAACCAAATAAATTACTTCAGCTCCTGTTACACAAAGAGCGGAGACACCTAAGAGAAAAATGAGGTTGGAAATTACCGTGGACATCTGAAGTGATCACCAGGAGAGTGTAGATCTGGAGCTCGTGGACAGGGTTTAGTGGTGGCTTGGGACAATTGAGTTAATGGTTGGACTTTATGAGCTTGAGTGCCTTTTCCATCCTAAATGGTTCTATGATTCTGAACGATTGTTGCTTGTGAGGCAGCCTGCAGAAAGCTGGTCCCTCAGACTGCTCTTTCCTTCAGCTTCACGCAGTCTCTGGGAGGAAGTTGCTCATATTGTTCAGCAGTGTCTGATCTCGTAATATTTTTATAGTGTTGTGGAACTGCAGTGAGTAAGTGTAGCTGACAGAAAGGCTGAGAAGCAACGGGACATCTGCTTCCTTGACAGCTCCTTTTGTCCCCTTGTTATTTTCTTATTGTCTATTAGCTACAGCCAGGTTTTTTAGGTTTTAGAAAGTGAAACAGGTCATAACCCCGCAAGGTGTCCTGCCCAGGCATCTCTATCATCTAAATAAACCAGAAACTTCCTCTTTCTTAAGGTAATCCAATGACAGGGAGAAGAAATGTACTTCTAAACCAAATCCAGTGGATTCGTGGGGAATCTCCACTTGCCACACCCCAAAACAATCCTGAGCTGTTTCCTCATGCCATCAAGATGAAACCATCCATAGAAGACACTTACTGTGAGGAAAGACCAAGCAGTGTTGCAGGAAGGCAGGCTGGACTGAGCTTCGTTACAGGTATTCATCACAGAATCACAGAACATTAGGGTTTGGAAGGGAGCTTGAAAGATCATCCACTCCAATCCCCCTGCCACAGCAGGATCCCCTAGATCCAGTCGCACAGGAACATGTCCAGGCAGGTTTTAAACGTCTCCAGAGAAGGAGACTCCACAACCTGTATTCTTGCTACACAGGATGAGACAAAGATACTTTGCCTGACTGCAGTAGGTTATAGATTTGGGGTCTTTAACCAGCCCTTGTTCCCTCTGAGGGCTACTGATTCACTGTTTGTAGCTTCTGAGGTGCAGATGTACAGACTCCACATTCTTGAGGTCACCTTAAAACCACATCTGAACATTCCCTGAAATAGCCAGCCTGCCTAAATGCTGATGCTTTCATTCTTTTCCCCTCAAAGTTCATTTGGAGGCTTCGCTGCTCCTCAAGGATCTCACAATGACAAGTCTCTGAGACAAGCTGCTGTAGATGCTCCCTATTGTTGCCCTCCTGGGTGTGATTTCACTGTTTGCAGCTGATACAAAACACTGCCAAGGCAGAAAGGCCCCGGGCAGTTGGAACGATGACACAAACAACCAGGCTGTATCCTTCTTGCTCTTTCTTATGGCTCCCAGATTCCTCTTTGGTTCCTTCAAGAGCTCAGGAGCTGCATTTCACAGCCAACCAAATTGCTCTGCTCCTTCCTTAGTGCTCCCCTGCTTTTTCCTTGCCATCATTTTCTCTTCTCCCTGCACTGTCATCTCAATGCTTGGTAATTCCCATCTCTTTTTCTTCAAAGGGCAATGCCATATCTGCCTTCTGCCTGAAACACAGCGCACATCCCTGCAAAGGGCTGAATAAACGATTCCATCAGCTACGCTGGGGCGGATCCTTATCACTAAATGGTGTTTCCCTGCTCCAGTTAATGCACGTTCACAGACCTGGTTTCAAAGCAACGTGGGTCACTTTAGAATGTCCAGCGTGGCCCCTGCTTAGCTGGAAGGCTGACGTCTCCAACACGAACACCTCAAGAGGGTTTTATTTCCTTTGTAATTTGGTATAACGAGCATATTGGCTTCTCTGCCGCTCTGCCATCTCCTCCTCCTCCTCTGCACGATGCTGTGATGTTTTCCAAGGGACACATCAGGGAACTTCTTCAAATTATTAGTTCTTGCCGCTCGTAGGGAAAGGGAATGATGAGGATCGTTAGGATTGCCCTCACTCCGGTATCCTCTGCACAAACAGGTCCAGTTGTATAATTAAATAGGCCATCCAAGTACCGGAAAGGTTGTACCCAGAGACACAGTTTTCTAAGAGCGAAGAACAATGCTGATAAAGATCAAGTGGCTAATTGTAAGCAACAGCCTCCAAATTGCCTCCGGATGAATAAACCACAGTGGGTGATCCAAGCATATTTTCACATGGATACGGTCTCATTCACAGAAGCAGAGAGCTGGAAAACATCAGGGGTGAGCTCCAATTGGCTGGAAGGGAATGAAAAGATTTGGGTTTCAGTAGGGATTGCATCATAGTTCTGTGTGGAACTGGTGGAACCACGGCAAAAGCAAAGAGGCCCAGTGAGCAGGACTGGAAACCTGCGATCTCTGGTACTGGGGGTTGGCTGATCAGCCGCTTCTCTTATGGTTCCCTTCCGCATGTCCAGGATTAATGTGGGGACTGGCACAATGTGACAATGAGAGGAGATTGGAACTTCCAGGACTCTTTCCTGCAGGACAAATCAAGGCCAAAAGTCTTTGTCATGAGTTGTCTGTCCCAGCGTTTCAGCATGGGAAGCACAAAGGGGGATGGAGAGTGTCCTCGTTTGAAAAAGTTTCCTCTCTTTTGAAACACAAGTGAGGGCACAGATAGTTTGTCCAAAGTCCTCCCTTGCTGGCAACCTCAATGGTAGCTACTGCAATGCAGAGGGATACTGCTGCAGCATAATCCCTGTTACCCCTCCCGGACTTGTGTTTGTTACTGAGGGGCAGTTCCTAAGTGACATTTAGGCACCTTTTAGCAACTGAAGTCACCACAACATGGGCACCTTAGTGGAAGTGGCTGAAGAGCCTGTGATAAGGTGGCAGTTGAAGGTACCTCTGAGACCCTCACCCAGAGCCTCACCTGCTCGTTGCTGAGTCTGTGGTGACAGACATGACTGAGCAGAGCAGTGCTGCTGGCGGAGTCTCCTTCTCTGGACAGATCCAAACCCTGCCTGGATGTGATCCCTAGCAACCTGCTCTGGATGAACCTGCTTTAACAGCAGGTTTGGACTGGATGATCTCCAGGGGTCCCTGCCAGCCCCTACCAGTCTGTGATTCACAGCCAGCTCTTGCCAAGGTCTGGAGGAGAACAGCTGGGCGCTTGTCAGTGTGTGGCTTCCCAGTCAGCAACGCTCTCCAGCGTAGGAGAGGTGGGATGTTCAGGGAGGTTGATGTCCTTATGGTGGATTCTGCAGTGTTTGGCACCATTTATTCTTGAGCTGAGAGCTGCATCAGAAGATGCCAGGCTCTTCTCTGAGTCCAACTACTTTCATTGAGCTCCCTGAAGGAGCAAAGCTTGGGCTCCAGGAGAGTGTCAGTGGTGTCGCAGAGAGGACATTCCCACCACAACTTACAGAGCTGTGTGAGGTGCTGCAGGACCTCATGAACCCAGTGTTGCTATCAGCAGACTTAAGATGTGCCTGTGATCCTTGCAGAGAACCTTGAAGGCAAACAGGGAGCCAGACTAGAGTTCTGGGACTCCTAAAACATAAGCCTGGAGTCAGTGTTATGGTTTCAGGTCATGGTGTGTGTGACCTGATGCCTCAAAGTCTGGCAGCCCTATGCAGAGCCTCAGGATGGCAGCATGACCTGATGCCTCTCACTACTGGCAGCCTCTTTCATCAAATTCATTGCCAGACTCATATCACTGAAAGCTCAAAGCTCAGTGCTCATGGAAAGGACTGAAAAAGCTGCACTCCTAAGCACTCTGAGCTGCAGGCTCCAGAAATCCCTCACCTCATTCCTTCCTTGAGGATGCAGCCATTCCAAAAACCATTTTGACAGCCAACATCCTTATGGTATTGGCTAAAGTTAGTCTCTGTGGGCTTACGTGTTAGGCATGAACAGTCTCTAGGCTGCCGTGGCAAGCTGCAAAGGGATGATGTCTCAGGAGAACCATCTGAGTCCTCCCCCACATCAGCTCTCTTCTGCCAGCAAACCCTGGGAGAACCTGGGGCATCCTCACCTTGCGGGTACACACCGAGGAGAGATGAGTGTAGGAATAAGTGGTGTCAGGCACTTACATGGCCTGACAGAGCTACTGGGCCAAGAGTAGGAAATAATCTCTGCTGTGAATGAAGACCACAAGGTCTCTGAGTCCCCACATGGAACTGTCTTCTCCCAGATGGCTCCATCTCCTTTGCACAAAACACTGCTGCTGAGAGTAACGTGTGGATTACGTAATGGTGCAATTATTTAATGCTGGGTTCTGCACAGAGCTGGGTCAGTTTAAATGTTCTCAGAATACCAGGAGATGACAGGACTGTTCCTGGCTCTGCCACTCACTCACTGTTTCCCTTCAGGTAGATCACTTGGTGTCACTTGCTGTAGCTTCCCCGGCAGCAAAAATGCAGACAGACACTAAGCTGTTTAGAAACATTGGAAATACAGGGATTATGAGCTTTAGGATCTGTTATACAGCGATGCTCAGGTACTCACCTAACCAGACTTGTCCTGGAAACACAGTTCGAACCAAGAAAAAGAATTGGATCAAATCAGAGACTTGTGGGAACAAAGTCAAACCCAGTGGGATTTACCACTGCTGATCCTAACGGGCAGCGACTGGAAATCCCTCAGAGCCTTCTGGAGCTTCCAGGTTCTCTCACTCCAGAGCACTCACCAGCCACTGCTGTGGAGGTGGAAAACCCCAAAGCTCACACTGCTACTGAGGTTCCCCCTGCAATGTTTCTGTGGCTCAGGGGCTGCATTGGCTTTTAGCAGCTTGTTGGGTCATGGCAGTGTTCACTCAGGAAAAGAACGTCATTTAGGCTTTCTTCTGACAAAAAGCCCTCCTTGTGAGGACAGTTATTTACGTATCACAGGATCATAGAACATTAGGGATTGGAAAGCTCCTTGAAAGAGCATCCATTACAATCCCCCTACCACAATAGGATCCCCTAGACAGGAACAAGTCTCACAGGAACAAGTCCAGGCAGGTTTTAAACATCTCCAGAGGAGGAGACTCCACAACCCCCTTGGGCAGCCCCTTCCAGTGCTCTGTCACCCTCACTGGGAAGAAGTTCCTTCTCAGACTGGTGTGGAACCTCCTCTGTTTCAGCTCACACCCATTGCCCCTTGTCCTATCATGACACTGTCCTTGTCCTAGATGCCACTGAGCAGAGCCTGGCTCCATCCTCCTGACACCCACCTTTTCCATATTTATCAACATTAATGGGGTCACCCCTCAGCCTCCTTTTTTCCAAGCTCAAAAGACCCAACTCCCTCAGCCTTTCCTTATCAGGGAGATGCTCCATTCCCTCCCTGATCTTTGTGGCTCTGCACTGGACTCTCTCCAGCAGTTGTGTGTCCTTCTGGGACTGAGGGGACACAAACTGGACACAATATTCCAGATGTGGCCTCACCAGGGCAGAGTAGAGGGAGAGGAGAACCCCTCTTGATCTACTAACCACCCTGCTTCTGATCCACCCCAGGATGCCACGGGCCTTCTTGGCCACAGGAGCCCATTGCTGGCTTCTGGCCATCCTGCTGTCCACCAGGACCCCCAGGTCCCTTTCTCCTCTGCTGCTCTCCAACAGGTCAGTCCCCAACCTACACTGGTACCTGGGGTTGTATCTTTACTTTCAGCCTCTGTGAGGCTATCGCAGACAGTCCCTGGGCTGTTTTGACTGGGATGTGTCCCAAAGCAAGCCCACAGCTCGTTCTTTCTCTGCAGAGGACACACACACCAGGACTCACCCAGCAGCTGCTGCTCTGCTCCCCTGCTCGTTCAGCCTCTGTGGCCGTTTCCAGGGCTTGGCCCCCTCCGAGCAGCCCAGCACACGTTACACGAAAGCAATATTACGAGTTCGTAGAAGAACGTTCCCCGGAGGCACGGCGAGGCAGTCAGCAATGTGCTATGAACATTAACACGGGGCAGCCTGCAAGCCAAGCCCTGGCTTGGGAATAAGCAACGAGATGAATTCCTTTCTCAGTAGCAGCATTAAAAAAACCCTTTAAGCAAACTCAGAGCAAAACCTGACACAACAAGCTCTTGCACCTAATAGTTGGGGGTGGGGGACACATGGGCAACGATGGAAACATAAAATCTTTCATTAGGAGGAGGAATGAGGTTTAATTCGTGTGACGATATGTGATTGGAAGGTTGTGCAGAATTTAGAGGTGATGTACGAGCCAGGTGAGGGGGGATGTTTGATTTCATGAGGAAATGGGTGAGAGGAAGGCGGCGGAAAAGGGAGTTCTTTTAACGAAGGGACCCTGGGACAAAAGCCATCAGAAGAACATCGAAGAGAGAAAAAATGCAGCTTGAGAGATCATCTAATTCATCTCAGTGGTGATAAAAGGAGCATGAAAACTATTTCTAAGTGGCAGCTAATTCAGATCTGAGGGACGTCTCTTCCATCTAATTTAAAAGGGAGAGGAATTTGCACTGTTATTATTAATAATGGAACATTTGGCTTAAAAATGCAGGAACCTGCTGTTCCTCTGGTCTAGATTTTCCCAGATTGCAGAAAGTTGTGAGATGTGGAGCCAGTTGAATGGGACAGAGGTTTGGCAGAGTTTATAAAGAACAGGACACTCCGTGAGGGAAGATCCTGTGTTGCAAGAGAAGAGATGAGCAGTAGATGAGGGCATGGGTAGCAAAAGGGTCGCAGCTATTAATAGCTTGTAGCTGTTTTGGCACTGGACAAGCCCCACGGTGACTCTGCCACACGAGTAGCTATGAGCTAATGCCGGTAACATCCCAGTGAGGAAAGGGGTGCTCTCGTTTGTGATATGAAGCAACTTACCCATGGCCACAGCTGTACAGCTACGGTTAGCTCTCATGACCTTCTGCCTCCATATCCTCTACTCTAGGCCACAGTTCCACGACTAAATGAATCTGTGCTGGATTGAAATCATACACAAACCCGGAGTTGTTCCAGCTGGGTCACACTGGCACAGACAGTCTAAGGAAGAAAAGTCTGGCAAGCAGGGCAAATCAAAAGGACTAGAAAGTAAATAATCACTCGGGACACAGAACAGGCACAAATTCTTGTAGTTTGTGGAAAAGGAAAACGAGAAGTCCAGAGTAGCTTGGTGACAACCACGATGGCTCTAGAACCCAAATCCCCAAAACATTTGCTCTGCAGAGCTGAACTGGACCACAACAAAAAAAAGAAAACCCTACTTCCGCTAAAAAGGAGCCCACTGAGAGGTGTACTGGTGTGTCTGATCATCTCCTTCCCTCATTTGCCAAGCTGAGTGTGACTTTACATCGGAAGAGAGAAATAGAAATCAGCCAAATGAATTGCTGTTTGGAGAAGGATCCGAGGGGAGTGAGTGGGAATACGAAGAGCATGACTGGGGTGCTGAGTTCATAGGATCACAGAATGTTAGGGATTGGGAGGGACCTCAAAAGATCATCCCCCTGCCACAGCAGGATCACTCTAGATCAAGTCACACAGGAACATGTTCAGGCGGGTTTTAAACTCCTCCAGAGAAGGAGACTCCACAAGTCCCCTGGGCAGCCCCTTCCAGTGCTCTGTCACCCTCACTGGGAAGAAGTTCCTTCTCCCATTGATGTGGAACCTCCTCTGTTCCAGCTCACACCCATTGCCCTTTGTAGTCTAAGCATTTAAAACAAACCCTACATTCCCGTTGTTTCCCTTTCATTGCTGCATGTGCTTGTGTATCCATGTGGGCACCCCTATATGCAGGTACATGCACCTGGGCCTGCTCTTCACATGAGAAGCAGCAAGTTATTGTTATTAAATTTCTACCTTTATGATTTCACTGAAGCCTGAACACTTGCCAGGAGGATGGAACCAGGCTCTTCTCCATGTCTATCATCTAATGATAGGACAAGGAGCAGTGGGTGTGAGCTGGAACACAGGAGGTTCCACATCAATGTGAGAAGGTGAGGGTGACAGAGCACTGGAAGGGGCTGCCCAGGGGGGTTGTGGAGTCTCCTTCTCTGCAGACGTTTAAAACACACCTGGACATGTTCCTGTGCGACTTGATCTGGATGATCTTTTGAGGTCCCTTCCAATCCCTAATGTTCTCTGATTCTATGAAATGTTGTGCTCCGCTAACTGGACAGATTTTCATTTGGAGCAGTGAGTTTGGACCCTTCTCTAACACTAAACTTTTAAGCAGTTCTTTCCAAGACTTGTGCTGACTGGTGCACAAACAAAAATTCACATCCTAAGATGATAGCATAGGGCTGATCTCGCCATCTCTTTAGCATTTATCTGTTTGCCTTCAACAGAGGACCGTGGCTCCCAGGTTAAAAACCCAGACCCACATCTACATAGACCCTAAACCCCGCGTTTCCTACCTTGTTGTCATCTCGACATGCAGAGACACACACCCAGGATCTCTACACACAGAAAACTGCTCTTGAAAAGTCACTTGGAGCAGGTGAACGGGGTGTGGACGTTCTCTGTCTCCCCTAACGGAGTAAGTAGAGCGTCAAATGGAATTCTCAGGTGGCTGCAAAGGTGGCTGCGGATTTTTCACACAACACTTGGCCTGTAGAACTCATTGCCACTGGATGTGGAAAGCACCAAGGATGCAGATGAGCTTAGAAATACTGAGATAAATGAATGTTAACAGTACAAATCACCAGGGCATGTTGCATTGAAAATACTGTTGTAGGTCAGGAAGTCCTTCAGCCCCAGAGTGCTGCCAGAACGGGCCAGGCCAGTATTCAGTCTGTTTGCTCTGGTTTTGTATTCCTTCCTTCAAATCTGGAAAGACCTTTGCTCTGATTTAGCCTGGCTGGTTGGATCCTCTCATAGAAAACTTGCTTGCGATGCTTAATCTAATACTTACTGCTTGGAGTAGTTAAATAGACCGTTGTCTGTAAGTATTTTCCCCACAGAGCGAAGCCTGTGGAAAGGGTAAATATCACAGCGTGGTAAATATCAAGGCTCCTTTTTCAAGTCATTATGTTTGATCGACTCCAGTAACGATGCTTTAATATTTCAGAGAGGTTATCTGAGACACTGTATAAAAATAGAAAAAAGAATTTGCAGAAATCTCAATACGAGGCTTTTCAGGGTCCAAATTCTTTCCTGACCAAGCAGGGTCTTCATTCAAAACACCTGTTCAGGTGGAGAGTGCTTCAAGTCCAAGTGTTTTGAATCCATGAGCCCTAATGATTTGCATGAATGATCCCAATGAACTGAGTGGATCCAGATAGGTTTTACAAAGTGAGTGTGTGCAGAAGTGACCCTCCTAGAGATCAGCGCATATCTGTCTTGTGATTTTGACTCCTGTGCCCGTTTTAATTGGTTTTTCAATGTTCTAAGTAAAGAATCATCCTAACACAGTCCTGTTTTGTGTAATAAAGTGGATTTTTTTGAAATATCTGAACTGTCAGTGGTGATGTGTAGGACTCCAGGTGCTCCCGCTCATGGTATTGTGGAAGGAGATGACTTTAAATACGGGGCCCAGGTTTACTTCAAGTGCAACGCAGGTTACAGCTTAAAAGGCAGCCGTGTTGCCTACTGTCAGCTTGATGGGACGTGGTCAACACATCACCCTGAATGTGGTAAGGTTGCTTTAAGTTTTTATTCTTATAAAGTGTTTTGGCCAATGTATTCATGTGAAACTAGAATATATCCAAATCTCGCTTGAAGTTGGGTAGATCCATGGCTTAACATGATGCTCCTTTGTTGTCCTGTCTTTAAGAAGCAGTAGAGATTTTACTCTGCTGGAGCCTGTTAGGTTGATTATAAAAAGATCTGAGTGAGATGTCAAATGACTGAAAAATCATTGCCTCAAAGACTGTAGGCACAGAACCTTCTTACACACAGCCTGAGAGTGTCTGGCACCAAATCCAAGGAGGGACATTGTGCAACGATGAACAGCTCCTTCCATTGCTGTGCATCACTGACACCATCTCTGCAGCAGGCTGGTGTCCTCTGGGGAGCTGATTAGGGACCTTCTGAGTGAAGATTAGACTGATTTCACAGAATCACAAAACATTAGGGTTTGGAAGGGACCTTGAAAGATCATCTAGTCCAATCGCTCCACCACAGCAGGATCACCTAGACCAAGTCACACATTAGTCCCATCCTAGAGATAAATTGCTAAAGGAGAAGCTTCTGGCTGTGCAAGCTGATCTGTCCAGCATTGACACTGATGCAACTGTGAAATTCCAAGCCCCTTATCACAGAATCACAGGCTGGTTTAGGTTGGAAGTGACCTCAGAGATCACAGAATCACAGAATCATTCAGGTTGGAAAAGACCCTTGGGATCATCAAGTCCAACCTACTGTACAAGTTCATCCCTAAACCAGCTCCCCCAACACCACATCTAAGCAACTTTCAAACTCATCCAGGGATGAGGACTCAACTACTGCCCTGGGCAGCCCATCCCAGTGCCTGACCGCTTTCTCTTGGAAGAATTTTTCCCCTGGTTCCAACCCCCCTGCCGTGGGCAGGGCACCTCCCACTAGACCAGGTTGCCCAGGGTCCCATCCAACCTGGTCTTCTCACCCAGCCAGTCTTTTCATGTTTCTTTAGCACAGGGTTTTTTTCCTTGTATTTCAGAATTTCCATCTTCCAGAATAATTTATGTCAATTGAAAAAGTGTTTTTTAAAGTCTACTGTGGTAAATTCAGGGGAGTAAGTGTTGTGAGCCAGCTGTACATAAGCTCAGCTGACAGAGCAAGCAATGGGCAATCTCCTAACTAGAGAGAACATCTCTGGTTGCAGTCAGTGTGCTCAAGTCCCTGCTGCATGATGTCTCCAGCTAAAGATCTCTTGAAAGATCTGCCTCTAGGCTTGGCAGTTTGGGCAAGGTGCTGTAATTTGGGTCTGTCCTTCCCAGATGTTTTCTCTTTGTTTTTAATCCATCAAAAACCACCGTAGCCCTGGGCTTAGGGCAGAAGAGAATCAGTGATCAGGGTAGGATGAAACAAGAGAAGCCCTGATTTATTTGGCCAGGTTTATGCACATTTGGGAACACGAACTCAGCAACTCAGATGGTGCCTCTAGGCTAGAAGTCAGCGCAAAAAGCAGCTTGCAAATGAAGCCTTGTGCTGTGGGTGATGCCCTGTAGGTTTGAGCTGCTCTCAAGTTATCAGTCACTTGTGCTTCACAAGCCTGTGAGGCGTGGAGAAGGAAAATGGAGCCAAATGAAAAGGAGACAGGGCTCTGCTTCTCCCTTTCTCCAGGTTGTGTTGGAGTTCGGGGGTCCTCTTTGTTTACTGACTATGACTCTTGTGGAAAAGTGTTTAAGAACATACATAACCCTCAGCATATGCTAAAATCCCATGTTGTTAAAGGCAGCACTGATGGCTAGGAGTAGCTTGAGCCTCAGTGTCAAGAGCATCAGCTTTTTCTCCTCTACTCTGCCCTGGTGAAACCACATCTGGAATGTTTTGGCCAGTTCTGGGCCCCTCAGTTCCAGAAGGACACAGGACTGCTGGAGAAAGTCCAGCACAGAGCCACAGAGATGATGGAGTAGAACACCTCCCTGATGAGGAAAGGCTGAGGGAGCTGCATCTTTTTAGCTTGGAAAAAAGGAGAGTGAGGGGTGAGCCCATTAATGTTGATAAATATGTGAAAGGTGGGTGTCAGGAGGATGGAGCCAGGTTTTGCTTAGTGGCACCCAATGATAGGACAAAGGGTCTGAGCTGGAACACAGGAGGTTCCACATCAATATGAGAAGGAACAACTTCTCAGTGAGGGTGACAGAGCACTGGAAGGGTCTGCCCAGGGAGGTTGTGGAGTCTCCTTCTCTGGAGATGTTTAAAACCCACCTGGATATGTTCCTGTGTGACTTGGTCTAGGAGATCCTGCTGTGTCAGAGAGATTGGACTGGATGATCTTTTTGAGGGACCTTCCAGTCCCTAATGTTCTGTGATTCTGTGATTCTGCACCACAGCTGTGCTCTTAGGGTTAGCACAGTGCTTACACACTCCCTCCGGTGACACGAGGATAGGGGAGCAGCACAGGGCCATGCCTGAGCACTCTCACCCTGATGGTTCCACAGGGACTTCCAGAAATGTGGACATGTTTTTTCTATGTTGGTGCTGAGCAGGCAGCCAAGTCTGAAGCAACAAGAAGGTCATTTCTGGTCAGTGGATGTGTCTTGGGCTTCTCAGCCATCCATAAGCAGAGCGGCGCCAACACCGACTGGCTAAGCTAGACGTTCACTGGCTATGAGACAGAGGAATTAACCAGAATTGGCTGTTACTGTCAGTCTGACAAGAAAGGAAAAAAATTAAGTACCTTTTCAGCTGCTAAGCAGAAAGAGCAGAGGAGCAGAGGAGTGAAAAATACAGGGGAAAGCATTTATTAGCATCCCACGGGGAGGACTGTCATCCAGATTTAGGCCCAAAATTTCAGTTTATTGCGAAAAACTTCCCACAACAGTCAATAAAAAGAAAGGGAAAATATTGGGAAGGAGGAAGTAAAAGAGGTTTTATAGGCAGAACCTGATGTGAGTAAGTTTTCCATATTAAACTTTTAGTATCAGTAAATACAGATCTACAGTCTCTGTCAATTCCCATATTAGCCCGGATTATTGAGATCTCTCCCTGTGTGCGAAGAAACCACAAGGCAACCAAACATAAAAGCAAAATTAAGTAGCCCAGTTTTATTAACCAAGTCCAGCCAAGTGCTGGAAGTGCAGAGAAGAGAAAACATTGCCAAGGGGGCTGTTTCCTGCGAATAGTTTAAGTGCAGCCTTTGACGCTGTCGGAGCAGCCCCGTTAACGTTGATGGGACATGGGCATCATGTAAAGTCAAGGTTCTTGTTTGGGATTGCCAGCTACGTTTTAAGCTGGTTTTGATGATTTGGGAATCTTTTGGTGATGACTGAAGTGTGTGTTATAAACAGGCGCTTTATTAGCATTTCTTCTTTAACGTTTGATGTTTCGGAAGGCAGAGAGCCCAGAGCATTTTTAATAAAGCATAGATTGTGCAGGAGCGTCTGAATGAAACGCTGAGCAATCTGATGGGTGAAGATGATGCTGTGAAGCTGATAAAATGGTTATTATTTCTTTTTCCCCCCTCCCTATCATTAGTTCTAGATGAAAAAAAATGCTCAGACCCTGGTGGCCCACTCAATGGCTACAGAAGAGTGGTGGAAGACACCGGGCTGTTGAACGGACGCTATGCAAAAATTGGCACAGTCATTGCTTTCTTTTGTAACAACTCGTATGTTCTTAGTGGGAATGAACAGAGGACCTGCCAAGAGGACGGAGAATGGTCAGGGAAGCAGCCAATCTGCATTAAAGGTAGTTTGTGATCTCTTTTTGTTTTCCCACAGCTCACAAACACACTGGAGTGTGTGTGATGTAACTTACACTCTCCCAACTATTGTGTTTGCTAAGAATAAACGGTCTGACTGACACTTGATACCGAGACTGGTGGTTTGGCAGCTCTACTGGCTGCTAAACACGGTGCCAGTGATTCCAGAAGATGTTTCCATCTTTAAATATGGACAGGAACACTCCCTTATTACCCTCACTCTAGGATCTTTAAACATGGACAGGAACACTCCCTTATTACCCTCATTCTGCGTAAGATCAGCGAAGATCAATATGGAATCGCAGGAGGAACAAACAATTGTCTCATCAGACTTGCTGTTGTAGGACCTTTCACAGCCCTTTTCACTCAGTGGATCCAGTCATGAGTGGAGAAGGCAGACTGCAGCCTGCAAGGTTTGCTTCAGAACCCCACTTGAGGATGTGCTTGGACTGTTCATCGAAACAGCCAAGCACACCTTCAAATGCTTTGCTCAAAAGGGGAATTATGCCTTTGACCTGGAGCGACTCTAAGCGTGTCGGAAACCCCGACTGGATGAATGAATTTGGGCTGGGGAACTGCCAAACCCATTTTCCCAAAGCAATTGTTTGACACATATTTCAGTGGATTCCTTTTTGTAATGATAATAGAAGGAAACGCGTCTGTCCCCCTGGGGAATTTGCTTCATTCTGTTATTGTAGATGGAAATACTCTCTCCCCGAAGCGTATAATCATCTGTGGGAAGCATCTCTATTGATGATAATAATTTGTGGGAAGCATCTTTATTGATGTTATCTTTGATAGTGACACGAAGGTTAACACACACAGTAATCACAGCGAGTGAGATACCGTCACGGCCCACAGAACACCAGTGCTCAGGCAGACAGAGAGCACCCCTCCCGCACCGCTCTTGTCTTCTGCTCTGCTCAGCAGAAAGGAGATCCTGGCAGAGCTGATAAACCCAAACAGTTTATCCTGCTCCTACAGGAAATAAACTGAATGTGCCAGATGAGGAATCCTGGATCTCCTGACAGTTCAGGTAACACCAAGGGGTTCCTTTGGACCAGAGTCTCCTTCCAACAGCTTCACAAGCCAACAGACTGTAAGAAGTGTGTAACACCTAACACCCTGGTTTTATGGTTGGCTTTTTTTGGGGTGTCACCAAGGTTTTAGGGCTTATCTTTATTTTAAAGTCACTTACTGCCTTTTTTCTTCAAGCTGTAGCTAGTGGGAGGACAGAGTGGAAATGTGTGTGAACCCTGTGCATGTAGAAAAGTTCTGTCCAACGTTGTGTCTTTTCTAGCCTGCAGAGAGCCAAAGATCTCTGACCTGGTGAGACAGAAGGTGCTGCCAATGCAGGTTCAGTCCAGGTGAGAATGCAACACCTCAACTGCAGCAGAAACAGAATGTGGTTGCTTTTCCCCTCCTCTCCTTTCCACCTTGTGCGGCTGTTCCTACAACTCTGTAGATGACTGAGTGATGGAGCTGCTGGGAGGAGATCTCTGCTTGACCACAGGTTAATCCACATGTGCTGGAATTAGGCTTCCAAGCTGGTGATGGGCTATGAGACCACTCTGAGAAGAGCTCCTTGGGTCTAGTGATAGGAAAACAGGAAAAAAACAGGACTGTGTTGTGTCTCAGTGGGGAGAGCACAGGGAGAGAAGGGGTAGGGCAAAGTAATCTGCTCCCATTAGGTCTCATCACCCAAAAGACATATAGCAGAACTGGTATAAAGGTGGGTTTGGGGTGGGCATGGGGGAGAGGAGGAAGAAAAGTAGAAGAGGAGGAAGGAATGAATGATCAGTCCCCGTCTGAGCTCGCTCTTACGCCGATTTCTTGAAATAAGCCCCATGTGAATTATTGATGCCGCAATGTTCAGGTTCATTTTTGTCTCAGTACTCATTTCTTATTTCAGGGTTTTTTTTGCAGCACAATTCATTTATTTTTAGATGCTGTGCAAGGATTGTCCTTGTCTGGCAACCAAAGGTCCAGCTTGAGCCGTAGCCTATCTCTGGCAGTGATCAATAGCAGGTACCTAGAGAAGACTTTAGGAACAAGGCAGTACCTTCCCAAATACTCTCCCACTCCTCTGCTGTGCCACGTGTGGTTGTAGTGATGGCCTGGGGGAGCCATCAGCAGGTTTTAGCAGCCATTGGGGGATTTTTCTTGCTTAAACTTCTCAGTTCACTGTTGAACAGGGGTTTTTTGGCTGAATGGGTTAGGTATTGATGGCAACTGTAGGACAGCACAGTCACGCTCTCATCTCCACAGCACCATGATGGGGTCTCCTGTTGGTGGATTTTATCGTTTGAATCACAGAACATTAGGGATTGGAAGGGACCTCGAAAGATCATCTAGTCCAATCCCCCTGCCACAGCAGGGTCCCCTAGACCAAGTCACGCAGGAACACGTCCAGGAGGGTTTTAAACTTCTCCAGAGAAGGAGACTCCACAACCCCCCTGGGCAGCGCTTTGGTTGTACATTAGTAGTGGAGCAAAGTGTGGATGATAAATTGCTGCAAGGTCACACGGGAGGAGGCAACGGGACCCTGGCAGTCTGAGCCTAACCACAGCAGCTCCAATCCTTCCTTCTAAAATACAGGAATCTTGCCATTGCTCTTGCTCTTAGTGAGTTCCCCCGAGTGCTGTTATGTATCACCTTATGGATTCTGTGTGACAGAGGCAGGCTGTGTCCCCCTGTGATCAAAAATGGAATGGCCACAAGAGAAAACAAACACTCTTATGGCTTCTCTGGATGCAGGCAGGACCAGAAGTCTAAATGGGAATCAATTTCCTGCTGAATTTTTCAGATGGAATCATTTTTCTTCTCTAGATCTGTGGTTTCAAGCATTAGAAGAGGCATGTTGTAACATGATGACGATGTAAGAGTGGCTGTAGTCAAGCTGCTGGTCCGTGTCTAGGCTGGCTCATATATTTCTTTAATTTTTGGAAACGATGTGCCGTGTTTCATCTAATCAGTCTAATTTCTAAATGGAAGCGCAGTGATTATTGCGATTATGAAACCTCAGCGGTGAGGCAATTATCTCCGTTAATTGCTAAATCAAGCAACTTTATCAACATGATTTAATCTCAATCTGTTCCTAATACAGCCTGTTCAAATACTCACTGGAGAAAAGAGGAGCTTAACTCGCCTCTAGTGAGAATCCATTATGGAAGCGCCAACATCCCCGTGGAATTTATTTATTTAAAAACATGGTAGCTCGGCCGTTTGGAGAATGGCCACGTCCTGGCTGCAGTCCAGAACCTGCATCACAGAATGTCAAAATCATTCAGGTTGGAAAAGACCCTTGGGATCATCGAGTCCAACCATCAACCCTACTCCACAAGTTCTCCCCTAAACCACATCCCCCAACACTACATCTAAGCGGCTTTTAAACTCATCTAAGGATGGGGAGTCAACCACCACCCTGGGCAGCCCATTCCAGGGCCTGACTGCTCTCTCCATGAAGAATTTCTTCCTGATGTCCAGCTTGGAGAAGAGGAGACTGAGGGGTGACCACGTTAATATCTATAAATATGTGAAGGATGGGTGTCAGGAGGATGAAGCCAGGCTCTGCTCAGTGTCTTCTAGTGATAGAATGAGGGGCAGTGGGTGTGAGCTGGAACATAGGAGGTTCATATAAATATCAGCAGGAATTTCTTCACAATGAGGGTGACAGAGCACTGGAAGGGGCTGCCCAGGGGGATTGTGGAGTCTCCTTCACTGGAGACGTTTAAAACCTGCCTGGATGTGTTCCTGTGCGACTTGGTCTAGGAGATCCTGCTGTGGCAGGAGGATTGGACTGGATGATCTTTTGAGGTCCCTTCCAATCGCTAATGATTCAGTGATTCTATGAGTCTAACCCTCCCTTGTTGGAGCTTGAAGCCCTTCCCTCTGGTTCTGTCCCCTGAGTGCATTTCACTCTGTTCCACCACCACCACTCTTTTTAACTGATTTATATTAATTAATAACCAATAATAATCATTTATTATCATGTTTTGTTCTTTGCTCCTTGAAACAGGGAAACACCTTTGCATCAGCTTTACTCCTCTGCATTCAGCAAGCAGAAGCTTGAAATCTACCCAACCAAGAAGCCGGCGCTGCCGTTTGGGGAGCTGCCGGCAGGGTACCAGCACCTGCACACCCAGCTGCAGTACGAGTGCATCTCCCCCTTCTATCGCCGCCTGGGAAGCAGCCGCAGGACCTGTCTGAAGACAGGGAAATGGAGTGGGAGAGCCCCTGTGTGTATCCCAAGTGAGTCTCCTAAGGGGGGTAATTCCCTGGGTGGATGGAGGACCAGGATGTGTGTTCATCTTGGGTAATTAGGGAGTCCCAGTGGTGTAGGCTGCTGGTGCTTCCACTGGGAAACAGGGGCGACAAAGCTTGGAGGATATGCAGCTCTTTTCATCCACCGCTAGAGCTTGTGTGCAGGTTCCTGGTAAGGGGCTCAACTTTCCTACTCTTTTGTTGAGCAAAAGGTGCAGTGAGTTTCTTTCCTGGTTTGAAAATGTTTTCCTGCCTTCACTTGACCTTGTCCCGTGTTATTCACCACAAATGTGGCTTTTCTTTCATCTCTCTGCTTTGCCATGTGGCTGGCAAAACCATCGAAGCATTTCAAAGAGCTTCTTCCTTTCAGTACCCTCATAAGGCAAGGGTTGTGTTGCAAACCCTAAGTCTGGATAAAGTGTGATCTGGAGCTAGTGCTCAGAGTAAGTCAGGTAGGAACACCTCAAGACTTGGTGTGACCCACCTCTGACATCAGGCAGGCTTTAAAGAGTAGATCCTAACGTCAAGCAAGTTTTTAGGGTTCTTGTTTGTGGTTTTGTGTATTCCCTCAGTCTGTGGAAAAGCAGAGAACGTCACCCTACAGAAATCAGTGACCTCTATCAGGTGGCCCTGGCAAGCAGCGATCTATCGGACGGCCAGCGGCGTGAAGGAGAACAGTCTCCGGAAAGGGTCCTGGATCCTTATGTGCAGCGGGGCCCTGGTGAACGAACGCACCGTGGTGGTGGCGGCTCACTGCGTCACCGACCTGGGCAAGACCATTGTGATCAAGACAGCAGAGCTCAAGGTGGTTCTGGGGAAATTCTACAGAGATGATGACAGGGACGAAAAGACCATCCAGAACCTGCGGGTGAGTAAGTCTGCTGGGAGAGGAAAATGATGAGCACTGGCAGGTGCTGATCACATCTGCCTTGAATGGGGAGAAGTTTATCCTTTGAGCAATGTACTGTTTTCCTCATTGTTCTCTGAAACGTGCATCTGGAGACTCAGCTGACACAAGGAGGACACAAGCTGTAGTTCACTAAATTCCCCTGACACTGCCCAACTGCTGTGTTCACCCCCTAACACAGATCACTAACGGAGTAGCTCAGCTTCCATGGGCTATCATGTCTTGAGTGATATTGCCAGAAAAAAACCCTAGAGGAGATGCCAGCTACTGTCAAAAGCTATTAACATAATTTACAAGGGGAACACTTGTGCTCTAGGTCCTGCTTTGATGCCTCATCTCAGCCCCAAGGCTGCACAGCCCTAAACTCACATGGAGTTTATGTCTAACTCCAGCCCTAAAGCCAGCACCTCAGGCTCACAGGAGTTGTTTGGGATATTTTTGTTTTCAAGCAGAACTAGAAATGTCGATGTCAGAATGAGGAGAACTCCAGCCAATTCGGCTCTGTGTGTGTGTCTGTATTTCTGGAGTGGAGGGGTATGTGAGTTAATGAATGGATTTTGTTCAAGAAGTCACAGTTCACTTGATTCTTTTCCTCCTATTTTTAGTTGCTTTCTCTAATTCCAGCTCTTCAGATTTTTCCTGTAAGGAAATATACTATTTTTCATCATATTTCCTTATAGGAATCCTGCCTGTTCATGTAGTGTTTCCTCTAGTTCTACAGGGTGTTGACAATAGAGCAGGTACAATCTATCCTGAAAACAGAGGACAAACGTGAACTGCACAGTAACTGCCTGTTTTGCTGAAGATACCCTTGACTGCTGTTCATTAGGGAGACTTCATGCAACAAAAACTGCCCTGAAGGCCAAGCCAAAGAAAAACCCAACCCCAAACCAAAGCCAGAAGATTCCTGATCCCTTTGCATGTTTCTCATTTCACTGTGGTGAAATAACCATTTCTGGGGGGAGTGGAGGGCAGGGAAGAACACAAAACAGTCCAACGTGTGGTCACAGAATCACAGAACATCAGGGATTGGAAGGGACCTTGAAAGATGCAGCAGTAAATAGTGTGTCCAGAAACTGTACCAGAAACTGTGTGTCCAGGAGCAGCAGGGGAGTGATTGTCCCCCTCTACTTTGCACTGGTGAGGCCGCATCTTGAGTACTGGGTCCAGTTTTGGGCACCTCAGTACAAAGGGAGATAACAAGGTGCTGGAGTGAGTGCAGAGGAGAGCAATGGAGCTGGGGAAGGGCCTGGAGAATAAATCTGATGAGGAGACATTGAGAGTTGGGGCTATTTAATTTGAGGAAGAGGAGGCTGAGGGGAGACCTCATCGCTCTCTACGACTATCTGAAAGGGCACTGTAGGGATGTTGGTGCTGGTCTCTTCTTACAGGTAACTAGCAACAGAACCAGAGGGAAGGGCTTCCAGCTTCAACAAGAGAGAGTTAGACTGGACATCAGGAAGAAATTCTTCCTAGAGAGAGTGATCAAGCCCTAGAATGGGCTGCCCAGGGTGGTGGTTGAGTCCTCATCCCTGGATGAGTTTAAAAGTCGCTTAGGTATAGTGTTGGGGGATCTGGTTTAGGGGGTGAACTTGTGGAGTAGGTTTGATAGTTGGACTCGATGATCCCAAAGGTCTTTTCCAACCTGAATGATTCATGATTCTATGACAGCAGGGAAAGCGCCCTGCCGACTCACTTTTGCTCTTAACCCCACAGTTCTTCCTCCTCTGTTTCCTCCCCAGATCTCTGCCATCATAGTGCATCCCAATTACGACCCTATACTGCTTGATTCGGACATAGCCATCATAAAACTCTTGGACAAAGCCCGAATCAGCAGCCGAGTTCAGCCCATTTGCTTATCATCTTCTCATGACTTGACTTCACCCATGGAGGATTTAAAAATCATGGTCACTGGCTGGAAAGTATTGGCCGACGTGAAAGACCCCGGATACAAGAATGACACGATCCGCATGGGAGTTGTCCGCATGGTGGATTCGCTGCTGTGTGAGCAGCAGTATGAGGATAACGGGATACAAGTCAGCATCACAGACAGCATGTTCTGTGCCAAACCAGACCACACGGCCTTTTCCAACATCTGCCCTGCTGAGACTGGGGGGATCGCAGCCATAGCTTTGCCAGGAAAAGCATCTCCTGAGCTAAGGTGGCACCTGATGGGATTAGTGAGCTGGGGCTATGATAAAACTTGCAGCCTAGAACTCTATAGTGGCTACACCAAAGCTCTTCCCTTCAAAGACTGGATTGAGAAGAACCTGAAATGAAAAGGTGCATCTGGACATGGCATTTTGTAACTCTCTTAATATCTCTCTCAGTCTCTGCTGCTTTAGGCTTTTCATCCCAGTGGCGAGCCACGTTCTGGGATAAGGTTAAGGCAGCCTGGGAATTTGTCCTTGGATCAGATGTCCCATCAGGCTACTTTTACTTAACCCATGACAGAGGGTCTTAGTGCATGAGAAGTTTTGCCATTCCTCGCCCGTCTCCCCCGGTGGGAGGATGATGCTCTGCTCCTGAGTCTGACACAGCGAAACAGGGCGGCAAGTTCCGACTGAACCTCATCTGCAGCATGCAGTCCCCCAGAGAAGCCGATAGCAAGCCTCTCCCAGGGATCCATGTGACTGAGCGGGCTCCGAGGCTGGAAAGGCTAGCCTGAGAATTCACTGCGATGGGTGAGCTTGTTGCAGTAAGTGCTGCCTGTATCGCCGCCGTAGCACAGTGTAATCTTTTCCCCTCCCAAGTATTACACATTTAAATAAACCATGGTTTGTTTTTTTAACCTATATACGCTCAGATCCTCGTAGCTTTATCCATGTTACGCTCTAGGGGCTCTCTGCTGCCCTTGTCTGTTTGCATGTGACTCTCTACTCAGGACTGTTCAGGCACACCGAGAGACAGAATTAGCACAAAATTCAATTGCTCCGTAAACAACAAGATTTTTTTTATTGTTTCTGAATGCATCCGACACTGATACTGCTGTGCAGGATCCAGTGCAGCGAAGCGTAGAGAATCACAGAATTATTGAGGCTGGAAAAGACCTCTCAGATCATCCAGCCCAGCCCAGGACCTAATATCACCACAATCAACCAGACCAGGGCACTGAGGGCCACAGCCAGCCTGTCTTTAAACACCTCCAGGCATGGGGTCTCCACCACTGTCCTGGGCAGTCCATTCCAGGCTCTGATGACCCTTTCCATGAGGAAGGGCTGCCTAACATCCAACCTAACACTCTCCTGGCAGCTTCAAGCCTTGCCCTCTTGTCTGGTTGCCTGAGAGAAGAGCCTGACCCCCACCTGACTGCAACCTCCCTTCAGGTAGCTGGAGAGAGGGAAAAGATTCCTGCCTGAGTCTCCTCCAGGCTAAACACGTCCCGCTCCCTCAGTCTCTTCTCATCCAACTTTCCCCCCAATCCCTTCTCCATCTTCATTGCTCCTCTGGACCCACTCCAGCCCCCTCCATCTCTTTCTTGAACGGAGGGGCCCAGACAGCTCTGAACAGATAAAAACCTGAAACATGCCTGTAAAAACATTTTTTCCATCAGGATTATTTCAAAGACCTATGAAAACCTCAGGAAAGATCCTGCTCTGGCAAGGGGATTGGACTAGATGGTCTTTCGAGGTCCCTTCCAATCTCTAATGTTCTGTGATTCTGTGTCTCCATCAGTTCACACACTTCTGTGGCAGAAAAGCTCCTCTGTAGCTCTTTGGGGTGAAGAGTAATGCCCAGGTCTCACACTTAGCAGAGGTTTTTCTTGACTTTTACATCAAATCTCAAGACTGATGGTTGGACGGTTGGGTTGATGGTTGAACTTGATGATCTCGTAGGTCTCTTCCAACCTTAATGATTCTATGAGGATTGTCCCATCAAAGCAAGATTCTCCCATGGGACACCCTATTCAGTGGAGAGACTTTGGTCTCGTCACAACCCTAATTGCTGCTCTTTCATGACACAGTTAGTGCTGGAGGTCATCCTATGTGATTTATTTCTTCAGCTCTGGAAGAGCAGG
Organism: Phoeniculus purpureus; assembly: GCA_028565055.1. Lineage (NCBI taxonomy): Eukaryota > Metazoa > Chordata > Aves > Bucerotiformes > Phoeniculidae > Phoeniculus > Phoeniculus purpureus. Next base: position 13,601,090 of record JAOXOE010000441.1, on the reverse strand, counting down.
AAGATTTAACACGTTATGCTTTTACTCCTTTCTTATTTCCACCAGCAACAGGACCAGGTGATGCCGCTTGAATCAATTTAAAGGGCTACAAGCGAAGCCTTCTTGCTTCTCCTTCTCTTGTTTATTTCTCCACCTGGCAGCAGATCCCGCCTGGCTGACAAGCTGCATGGCAACAACAGCCGCAGAATTCTGAGTTGAATGTGAAAAATAGGTTGTGTGTCGTTCCTCTGCTGGGAGGGACGCATGCCAGGGAGCGTGTGGGACTCCCCCGCTGACAGAAGGGGTTAGAAGAAATCAGGTGATGGTTTTGGAGAAGGGCGAACTTGCAGCGAGTCAGTGTGTGCTTCTTCGTAATGCTATCCATGATTCCCACAAACCTTATGTGGAGCAGCTGAGGGATCTGAAGGGCTTTAGCCTAGAGAAAAGGAGGTTTTGGGAGACCTTCTTGCTCTCAACAACTCCTTGAAATGAGATTGGGCAAGGTAGGGTTTGGTCTCTTCTCTCCAAGAACAAGCAATAGGACAAAAGGAAATGGTCTCAAGTTGCACTGGGGCGG
>JAOXOE010000441.1:13564344-13590648 GCA_028565055.1 Phoeniculus purpureus | reverse complement strand
GTGACCTCATTAATGTCTATAAATATTTGAAGGGTGGGTGTCAGGAGGATGGAGCCAGGCTCTGCTCAGTGTCATCTGGTGGGTTCTGCAGACTGTAAAATGTGAACCTTTGGGTTGGATGTTTCCTCAGTAGCCGTGGGATTCCCCATGGAGACCCTTTGTAGCGCCAGAGGACTGCTAGAAGTCGTGTGAGGGGCACTAAAAGAATCCTTGTGTTTATCTTTTGGTGAGCAGCAAAGTGGACTGAGAATAGCCCAGCCTAGCTCTAGTCTTCTCGTGTCACATTGTCCTATCTAGGGTTAGGCTGAGTGTCTGGAAGGACAAAGGAAAAACCCATTACAAGATCCCGAAGGCTGACTGTTAACGAAGCTTTCAGACCGATTTGGTGGGGTGACTAAGGAAAACAATGGCAAAGCCATGAGTGCTGCAGCTAAAGATAATTTACAACGGAAAACTTGATGAAGAGCCCAGGTCTAACATTTCAACTCGCTAAAATGGAAACCACAAGCGAAGGCTGCCAAGTTTGCCGCCTTCCTGCAGTTTGCACCCACCCACCTTTCTTTTATTAACCCCTCTGAACGCTGAAGAAACTCCTCAAAGGGCCGTCTCATTCGATGTTTCTTGCCCGGTGGTTCTGGTCCCACTCTTTGCTTCCTGCCCCAGCCACTGCAGTAGCAAAGCCAAGGTCTGCAGAAGGTTCAGGGCTGCTTCTAACAAAGGCTGGACCTGCAGGATGGGTGTTTGCTGCTGAGACTGGAAACAGTCATTGCAGAAATGCCACTTACTAAGCTGATTTGAGACCAGGGAGATTCAAGTCAGGGAAGAGCTGTTGTCCAAGAGGTTTGTCAGGCTTGAACCCAAGTTACTCCGCTCCTCCTCCTCCCTCGAGGGGACTGACCCATCAGCTTGTCCCGATCTCACCATTTCAAGGCTGGTGTAACCAGCTTTGTGACTCCCGCTTAGCAGGCAGGCAGCGACTTCGGGCTGTCTGGGAGCCAGCAGCTCAGCTCTGTATGCAGCCGAATGGTTCTGCTACAGCAGTACGAGGAGTGTCTCTTGAGGTGGCAAACAAGGCAAACAAAAGGTTATTGTGCCCAGTTCTGGGCCCTCTGTTCCAGAAGGACAGGGAACTGCTTGAAAGAGCCCAGCACAGAGCCACAGGGATGATGAAGGGAGTGGAGCATCTCCCTAGTGAGGAAAGGCTGAGGGAGCTGGGGCTCTCAGGGAAGAGGACACTGAGGAGCGACCCCATTGATGTTGATCAATATGTGAAGGGTGAGTGTCAGGAGGATGGAGCCAGGCTCTGCTCAGGGGTGTCTGGTGATAGGACAGGGGGCAGTGGGTACAAGCTACAGCAGAGGAGGTTCCACATAAACATAAGGAAAAGCTTTTTCCCAGTGAGGGGGACAGAGCCCTGGCACAGGCTGCCCAGAGAGGTTGTGGAGTCTCCTGCTCTTGAGCCATTCATAACCCACCTGGACACAACCCTGTGTGACCTGATCTAGGGGATCCTGCTGTGGCAGGAGGGTTGGACTGGATGATTTTTCAAGGTCCCTTCCAACCCCTCACATTCTGTGATTCTGTTACTCACTTCTGTCTGTAAACCCAGTTTGTGATGCTGAGGATGTTCAAATGACCCAGCCACAAGCTCACAAAGACTTCAGCAGCCCTTGACCAGCCCTGGTTACTTCATAAAGGCCATGCAGATCCTCTGACTTTTCTGTCCTGGGGAGAGGGAGCTCTTGGGAATGGAGCTGAGCTGTGTTTAGACCTCAGCAGAGCTTAGCTTCATTCCCCTCCAGGCCTGGAGGAGCTGCTGTGGAAAGACCGGCAAGAGGATCTTTCTCACAGAGCTTGGGCACCAGTCCCTTACCAGTTCAGGCTGGAAGTCCCCGAGGAGCTGGCAGCACACACAGAGCCTGATGGCAGAGTGGAACATCCCAGCTGGACCCAGCCAGGAGTTTCAGAGGCCACCTTGCTCTCTAACCCGGGCACCTGCCAAACACCCTGTCACCTGGGGTGTCTGGCTCAGACCCAGCCAGCTGCCAGCCCTCCATCAGGGGCACATCCTCACAGGTTTGCTGTGCAGTTGACGGCCAAGGGTGTCCCCCACCGAGACCTTTTCCCCCCACATTCTATCACAAGCACTTTCAGTAGGGTGGGTGCACCCACAGGACTACAACCAGGTTCCTCATCTCTGTGCTTACAGAGAGCGAGCGTTCACTTCCTTTTTCCCTTCCCTCCCTCTCCTTCTCTTCCCAGTTTTTCTCCCCTTGGCTGCTTCTCCTACAAATCTAGTTTCCATTCTTCACAGGATCATAGAATCATTAGGGACTGGAAGGGACCTCAAAAGATCATCCAGTCCAATCCCAGTGGGGAGATGTTAGATCCTGGGCTGGGTGAGCTCAGAGGTCTTCTCCAGCCTCACTGGTTCTGTGACTCTGCAGTATCAGCCTTACCTCATGACCCCAGGAGGATGCAGTGAACGTGCCTGTTCCTTTTCCTGCTACCTGCCGTTGCTTCTTGGTTTTGCAGCCTGACTGCCACCCTCGCAAGTGTCGGAGCGGCCAGTATTCCCAGCGCGGGACTCGTCACGATGCTGCTGATCCTCACTGCAGTGGGTCTCCCTACCCAGGACATCAGTTTGCTCGTCGCTGTTGACTGGCTGTTGTAAGTTTTGCTTCTCGGCTTGTGCAGATCGTTACAGAGGAATTCAAGGATCTCCTTGTAAGACCCTTGGGCTCTTGCTCGTGTGTTTTCTTCTTCTGAATGATGCCTGTCCATGGCAGCCGTAGCTCAAGTGTGTTTTTCTAACCTTTGCTTTCATATTTCTGTTTGTTGCTTCTGGTCTGAAATTCAGGTTGGTGCTGAAAATGCAGCTTCCATCAGGATGCTGTCAGCAAGTTCCTGGGTGATTTGGGCATTTGTGGTGACCGGTGTTTTGTGCTCAAAGTGGGAAGGGTCCATTTGGTTTCGTATGTGAGAAGGAAGGGAGAGTTTCTTTGAGGAAGAAGCTCTTCTAGAGCAGGTTATGAGCCAAAGACCACCAAGGAATCGAGCTAAGAGAGAGAAGGTCATCCCCTACTTTGATTTTTACTGGCAGATCCCTCAAACTGGAAAGACAGACTTTCATGTCAAGGACTTGACGTCCAAGTTCTTCAGTGCCAGGCCCTCCAACAAGCAGCAGCTAACCCACAGATGGTTTCTCAAGGCTGTGTTTCTTCAGCACGTGACCCCAGAAGCTGTAAATAGAGACGCAGCAGAGACCAAGCCACATCCTTCTCAGCCAGTCACTTGGCAGCAGGAATGACCTGCTGCTGCCTGCACAGAGCTGATGGGGACTCAGGAGTCTTCTGGATCCCCCTAGGTGATCCTGCTGTGGCAGGGGGATTGGACTGGATGATCTTTCGAGGTCCCTTCCAATCCCTGATGATTCTATGATCCTCATATTGTCCCGTCTGGCTGCAGCACAGGATGTTCTGATCAGCAGCCATCTCTCCTCTAACATTCCTTTACACCAGAAAGAACTTTACCCCTGCTGTGCCAGCTGTGGTGCCCAGAAGTGGGGGTGTAAAGTAGCTCTCTGGACTCCTACCCTAGCAGCCTCAGCTAGTAGTAGCTGTCAGTCCCAGAATCACTACTAAAATGATGCAACAAGCAGCAGTAGAGTTGAGAGTGTGAAGATGAAGTAATTAATTTTCTGTCATGATGGTTTGGGTTACTGAGAGCAATCCAGGAACCGGGTCAACCCACAGATTTTGGGTCTCCTGCTGTACCCTATTGCCTGTCTTATCCCTAAAGGTCGTGAAGAACAGCCCAGGGTTCTAATTTCTGCTTTGAGGGGGAGTGAGGGAGGAATTTGGAGCTTGGGAAGGTGAAGGTGAAGAGCGCCTATTTCAAATACAACCAAGTGCCGTGGTGTGCTCGCTCGGAACGGTGAAGCGGGGCAGGGTTCTGCAGTCAGAGAACAGCTGGCACAGGGAAGGATGTGACACACTGTGGGTTTATAACGTTTCTGGGGTCATGGCTGGGGAGAGGCGAGCGGGCTAGGGATCTGCAGCTGGGAGGAGGAGAGCGAAGAGGAGGTGTGGGCTCATTTTAAACACAGGGCTCTGCTGGCTGCCCAACTCGGGCAAACAGGTGGGTTTCTGCAGCTGGTGGCAGGATGTGCAGAAGGAGCCTGCGGTTTGTTTGGGTTTTTTTAGGGAAATGTCATTTAAAAATATTCCTGTGGACTGAGGAGCTCTGCCCACAGCAGCAAACCTCAGAGCTGTGAGTTTAGAAGCAGTTGTGATGCTCCGGTAGGTGTTGCCTTAGCGCTGGCTCACCCAGCTCTGCCTGGGAAACAGAAACATCTGTCCTGCAGAACCTGGCAAAGGAGCTTGAGCCCAAGTGTTGGGGTTGGGTCCTTCTGGCCCAGCTGCAGTGGGATTGAAGGATAGAGGGGAAAGGGGTGAAAGGAGGAGATAAGAAGCTCTGTGTCATGTCAGCATCTCTTGGTGGAAGTGACTTGAGCCCAAGTGTTGGGTTTGGATCCTTCTGGCCCAGCTGCAGTGGGATTGAAGGATAGAGGGGAAAGGGGTGAAAGGAGGAGATGAGAAGCTCTGTGTCGTGTCAGACAAAGTCTGTTGGTGGATGTGCTGTGCTAATCAGTGTGGACTGAGCAGCTAATGGCTTGATTTTCCATCTTGCTGTGGTTGTGTTGAGGTAGCCACGATGATCTAATGAGATCTGCAGCACAGTGCTGCTGCTCTTGCTGATGCTGAGCCAGCCTTTGAGCAAGCTCAGGGCAAGACCTAAAGTATATCTGAAATGAAAGGTCGTAGAGGATCTTATCCTTGATTAAAAAGCTTGTCCTCTTCCATTTCCTGAGGTCTTCAGATGGTGTTACAGCAGCATTCCTAGCAGGGTGTAGAAATGGAAGTTAATAAAACACTTAAGACCCAGTTCCAACCACCTTTCTGGAGCCAGCGTGTAAATGCAACCAGCCCGTGTAGAGCCATCTGGAGCTGCTCTTTTACAGCATTTCCATTCCAGCTCCTGAGAGCTTTCTCAAAAAGTCCCACTCTGAGTTTTTCGATATTTCTGATGGAAGAAAACACTGGAACATCAGTTGATTTTTGCAGCACTGCTGCCATCTGAAACTGGGCTCTTACCAGAAGCAGCTGAACGCGAACTGCTCATGGTGAGACTCGGAGCTGGCTTTGGCTTGTCCTCAGACTTGGCCCAGGCTCTCTCTCCTTCAAATCAGAGCCAGAAAAGGTTTCTGTATTGATTCCTTCTCAAGCCTCTCCAATACCTAGAGATGAGGTTGCTCAACTCTTCCCCCTCCCGCGTGCCCATGCGCGCAGTGGGCTCCTGCAGCCGGCAGCTCTCCCGGGGTTTCACAACTCGGCGTAAAAACCGGGCACGGCGCAGCGGTGGCATTTAATAGGAGAGGGATTGTGTGCCAGCAGCTGGAGTAAAACCGGCTTCTTTGGCTCCAGCCAGGAGCTGGCTGCTTTCCAGATGTGAGCCTGAGCAGCTTAGCAAATATCATAGCACGGCCTCGAGCGCGGTGGCATTTTGCAGCGAAGAGCAGGGAATTAGAGAAAATGGGCTTGGACGGCTTATGGGGCATTTAAACCTTCATTCCGTAGCCCAGTACAGAGATTGCTTGAGTTCTGACTCCGTGCCTTGGCTCAGCTCTGCATTCAGACTGCTCAGCCCCAGCTGATGTCTGGATGTCGTGACGGGGGCTTGGTGTCAATCGCATTACACTGCCGAAAGCGGGAGCAACCTCCCGTCGGGACAAAGACGTGGGGCAAGTTGGACGTGTCACCTGGCCTTTGACTTAGCAGCAGGTTTTAATCTCCTTTCTAAAATCAAGCAAAGCTGTTACGCCGGGTTTTCAAGCTTTCAGGGAACAGGAGTAACTGTTTTGCGCGCCAGCGGGCTCCGTAGCTCCTGTGACATTAATAACAAACAGGGTCTCTTGTCATGAAGCCCATGAGCCTCTGCTGGCACCGTTGTTCCAGAAGTGCTGCCCTGGGCTCATCATTTTGTAGGCCATGACCTATATTTGGTTGGCTTTTGTGCCCACCACTGGCATACAGCAGTGCGAGCGGGCATGCTGCCGCCTAACAGATGACTGTCTCCAAAGATGGTGCCAGGAGAGGAGCTTCGATGGCCTGAGCCTAGAGAGATATTTCAGGCTTTTTTTTGTTCCCCCATAATTTGCTTGTTAATTGGTTCCAGAACCAAGAAATGCTTCATCAGATCCCAGACCCTCTCCTCTGGCTGCACTAAGTTCATTGCTCTGATAAATTCAGACTAAACAAAGGGCAGTGATGTGAGCCTGGCACCCTGACACCGAAACCTTCAGCTCCAGAAGCAGGCACTGGGGAGATCTTCATGGAGTACAACAGCTCCCTGATGAGGAAAGGCTGAGGGAGCTGGGTCTCTGGAGCCTGGAAAGGAGGAGACTGAGGGGTGACCTCATGAATGCCTATAAATATGTGAAGGGTGGGTATCCGGAGGATGGAGCCAGGCTCTGCTCAGTGGCATCTAGTGATAGGACAAGGGTCAGTGGGTGTGAGCTGGAACACGGGAGGTTCCACATCAATCTGAGAAGGAACTTCATGATGAGAGTGACAGAGGACTGCAAGGGGCTGCCCAGGGACATTGTGGAGTCTCCTTCTCTGGAGATGTTTAAAACCTTCCTGGCCATGTTCCTGCATGACTAGGGGATCCTGCTGTGACAGGGGGACTGGACTGGATGATCTTTCGAGGTCCCTTCCAGTCCCTAATGTTCTGTGACTCTGTGAGGCAGAGCTCTGCAGTTTGGCTCTGGCTGCCGCGCAGGGTCTCAGCCAGAACCCACGAGGCAGAGCAGCTGGGACATGGGAGTTTACACATCCTCCCTGTCTGAACAAGTCCCCGTGGAAAAACGAGAAAAAGCCTTTTTGAATTTCACTTGAAAGCTGCCCTCGCTGTGTTCTAAAGATGCCTCAGACTCAGTGAAATCAATGCAGGGACTGTACCATTAGCGCGGCCGCCGTGCCCTACTTTCTCTTCCTCTCATGCCATTCAGCCTCTGCCTCTTGCTTCTTTTGTAGGGACCGGATGAGAACGTCGGTCAACGTCGTGGGAGACTCCTTTGGCGCCGGCATTGTCTACCACCTCTCCAAGGCAGAACTCGACAGCATCGATTCCCATCATAAAGGGCACGAAGACATTGAAATGACCAAGACTCAGTCGATCTATGACGACATGAAAAACCATAGGGAAAACAACTCAAACCAGTGTGTTTTTGCAGCTCACAACTCAGTCCTAGTAGATGAGTGCAAGGTACCTTTCACCTTTATGGATATCGAGACGTGTATCTAGCGCTGCATGCTCGGTGTTACCTCCTTTTCTTCTGCTGTTGTTTCTTTTCGTTAACCCGCATGTATTTTTCAAACCGTTCCGCAAATAACCAATGCGACGGCAAGGTCCGTGAACCCCAGACATCTCGGATGAGCTTGAGCAGTTCAAAAGATGGTGGTTTTTCCTTTGCACTCTTCCGACAAGTTGTCATTGGAGGGGGAAAAAAATCAAGCCACGTGCGATTGTTTACATGGCAAAGGGCGAGACGCAGCGTGTGGCGGGATACGCCGAGACGCAGAGGACGTGGCATCACCTTCTGTGGACGCTGTACTTAATTGAGAGGAGCTAATTGCCAACCCCGCTGAAGGATAGCCGCAGTTGAGCCACGGGCGGTGTCGTTTGCTGCCTGCCTGCTGTGATTGTGCTGTTCAGAGGTGGCCACGTCGAATGCACTTTAGCGTCAGAACGCTCCCGCGCTCACCCGTGCTTGTGCTTGGCTTCCCTCACCGCTCCTCAGTGTCGCCCGTCGTGTTCGCGCTCTAACCCCTGCTGTAACTAACGTGGACTCTCGGTGGTGGTAGCGACATCTTGATCGGAGCAAAGTGAGCTTGAGAAACCCCACCAGGTGGTTAAAGTGGTTACGAGGGTAGGCTGAGAGTTGGGGTTGTGCAGCCTGCAGAGGAGAAGGCTTTGGGTGGGCCTTACGGTGACCTTCCAACCCCTGAAAGGGGCTGTCAGGAGGCTGGGGAAGGCTGTTCACAGGGCACAGAATGCCAGGATGAGGGGTCGTGGTTTGAAGCTAGAAAAGGGCAGATTGAGGCTGGTGGACAGGAGGAAGAAGTTCTTGAATCTGAGTTTGGGGTTCCCTGGAACAGGCTGCCCAGAGAGCTGGTGGAGGCCCCATCCCTGGAGCCATTCAGGGTCAGGCTGGATGGGGCTCTGGGCAACCTGGTCTGGTGAGTGATGGCCATGCTTGTTGCAGGGGGGTTGAATTAGATGACCTTTGGAGGTCCCTTCTAACAAACATGGCCTGTGACTCACTGAACTGTTTCCTAAGCACGAAGACAGGGCAGTTTGAAGTCAAGAGAGATGTGATAGTTGGACTTGATCTTAAAGGTCCCTTCCAACCAAAGAGGTTCTGTGAGTTTGTGATTCTGTGAAAAGGAGGAGAAAGAGAGTGAAACAAGCTGGAGTTTCAAATTTCATAGTCTGCTTTGATTTAGTTGTTCCTAGTCGGAGCCGATCCCACACACAGGCTTTGACACCATGGATTTTCCAAGTATCCAAATCTTGCACTTCCAGTTGCCACAACTGAGCCAGAACTGAACTGTGAACACCTGCACTCCAGCCACTAGCACACCACCACATCTATCACAAGTACAAAGCCTCTTTCTTCACGTCCGCTTCTTCCCAGCCTGGCAGGAAACAGTCTTTAGAAGATCTTTTTTTTCCTAATTCTTCCTTCTAGATCATGTCTGCTTAAACTTGAATTTTCCAGGGGAAAAAGTAGTGCTGAAGTCAGGGAGGACAGAACCTTGATCCTGTCCTCATGGCTTATTTTCCCTGAATCTCCCAACTATCTTTTTTTAATAAAATGACGTTTAGAATGAAAACAAACCTTTTCTTTATTTTAATTTATTTTCATCTCTCCCCTCTGTCTTCCAACCCACTCTCTATCCATGAGAAAAACTTGAAGATTTGAACTGGAAGGAGAACACGGACTCACACAGAGTCAAGTCATCCTTCACTTCTGTTTTTTTTCCAAAAAAATACATCATTTTTTATAAATAGTTGCTTCCAGCCTTCAAAAGGGACAAAAATTTGAAGGAAATGAAGAAACACCTGGGGAAAAAACCCAAAAATTCTCTAATTTGATAAATTATTTTGATAGATTTGATGAAGGATTTGATAGAAGATTTGATAAAGGACTTGATGAAGGTTTTGATAAAAGATTCCATGAAGAATTTGATTAAAATATTTGATGAAGGCTTTGATATAAGGTTTGATAAAATACTTCAGGCAGGATTCAGTAAAAGATCTGTCAGAAGATCTAATAAAAGATTTGATGAAGGATTTGATAGCAGCGCCCACTCCCACACTTCTCGATTAACTTCTTTTGGACCTAAAGCTTCAGACGATAGTAGCTGCCATCTGTCGGCCTGAATCACCTTTGTGGAAGTGAATACTGGGAATTTCGCCTCCTTCCAGTCTCCCAGGTTTGCCCAGAGATCCTGGTCCCCCTCAAGAGCAGTTGCCCACCGACGCAGTATTTGCTGCACTTTCTTTTCTCCATCCATCTCCCGTAGCGTTTCCCTTCGTTGAGGCACTAGCCACGGTGCTGTGTGGCATCCTGAGCACACCCGTTACTTACGATTTGGGACCAGTGATTTATGAGCCTCAAAGGTTTGTCCTTTCCCAGCAGAGGTTTGCTCTGCTCGCGGTATCGTTTTGCACTTTCAAACTCACGAGAAGAGCTGGGGCTGGCCGGGTCGGGCACACGGCTGACTCTGAGCAGCTCACTCGTCCCCGTGTCTGTTTGCACGCTGCCAAAAGGCTGTGAGGGTACCGTCTGCTGTACAAGCTGTGAACGTACAGTGACGTTTGCAGAGGGTTGGGATCATGGCAAAGTGCTCCCAAGTGTTGGAGTAGCAAAAGCAGCCGAGTGTAGGAGTTTGGGCTTTAAACCAACCTATGATGAAGAGGCACCTCTTCATCCTCTCAGATCACAGAATCACTCTGGTTGGAAAAGACCCCTGGGATCGTTGAGTCCAACCATCTACCCTAGCTTACAAGTTCACCCCTAAACCACATTCCCCCAACACCTCATCCAAACAATAGGTTCTTCTCAATGTTATCTAGTGATAGGAGAAGGGGCAACGGGTGTGAGCTGGAACAGAGGAGGTTCCACATCAATGTGAGAAGGAACTTCTTCCCAGTGAGGATGAGAGAGCACTGGGAGGGGCTGCCCAGGGGGGTTGTGGAGTTTTCTTCTCTGGAGATGTTTAAAACCCACCTGGATGTGTTCCTGTGCGATTGGATCTAGGTGATCCTGCTGTGTCAGGAGGATTGGACTAGCTGATCTTCTGAGGTCCCTTCCAATCCCTAATGTTCCCTGATTCTGTGATCTTCAAACACATCCAGGGATGGCAGCTCAACCACCTCCCTGGGAAGCCTATTCTAGTTCTTTCTGTGGGTCGAAAAGCTCACTGCAGCTCTGGTCTCGAGGTGGAAAAGCTAATCCACTAGCCCGTCGCGTTCCCTTCCTGCATGCGTAACGGCAGTAGCGTGATCCCTTTGCATGGGCAAGGTCCATTTCTAACGAGTAGCTGACCCTCCTGTGGGGGTAGAGCGGCCGTCACTGCACGATGTTTTTGTACTGGTTTTTTTACTGTCGCGTTTCGCACGACTCTGTGGTTCTCATTTCTGACTGAGCTGTTGGTCGCTGTATTTGCATGTTTCCCCTTCCCCCACCCCTTTTTTGGGTGAAAAAGCTTGACTTTCTTGGAAACAATCGGCGCATTTTGTCATGTCTCCATGTCCCACTGCTCCCACGCATCCAGCCCATCCAGCACGGGGAGTTTCAGCCCTGTCTCTAGGTTTTCATTTGGAGCTGAGGATGTGAACTCCCAAGGTAAGTTAGGACAGAGCGAGCCGTGCGTTTTGAACGAACTGGGAGGTTCTCTCGCAGCTGCAAAGATCTGGGTGACTTTTGTGAAGTTCAGTTGACCTTTTTTTAGAGAATGGAGTCGTTTGGCTGGACCTGCCTTCCTTGATGCAGGGCTTTATTACAGCAACGTACTGTGCTGGCCAGAGTTCGCTGGGAGCTGGTAGATCACCATGGGTCTTCTGCCACGCTTGGGAAAATTGTAGCACATAACTTTAGAGGCAAAACTGCTGCCTTGCTCTAATTTTGGAGACAAACACGGCCTTCCTGGGAAGATTTGATCCAGCTCTAGGCAGTCTTGCACTACATTGCTAGAGATAGGGGTCTGATGAGCAAAACCTCCACAACTTATCTTCTCCCCTTTTTTTAGAAGGAGGTGTCATGTAGGTGAGTTTTGTAAATACACATCTGTGGTAACTCAGGCCTGGCGTGTTTTTCACACCCCTTACCTTGGTGGTGATGTCAGGTCCTAGGCTGGGCTGGACGGTCTTAGAGATCTTTTCCAGCCGAACTTCCCAGTGAGGGTGACAGAGCACTGGAAGGGGCTGCCCAGGGGGGTTTTGGAGTGTCCTTCACTTGAGATGTTTAAAACCCACCTGGACGTGTTCCTGTGCGACTTGATCTAGGTGATCCTGCTCTGGGAAGGGGATTGGACTGGATGATCTTTGGAGGTCCCTTCCAATCCCTTATGATTCTATGACCCATCAGCTGTCCCAATTTACTAAGGAGTTTTTATCACTACTGTCTCCATGAGAGAAATCAACCTGGTTTGAGATAATCCAGTGAAACCTGTAGGAGCTAGAAAGGAGTAGAGTCTCGAGTATTTATTAAACAAAACTAACCTACAGCAAAGACTGAGGGAACAGGGAACTATTTCTCCTACCACTAATGTTTTCTAGTCAGCGTGGTAACTGATCAGGGGTCTCTCTACTTGGGAGTGTCATGGATTTTGAATAAACACCTTTTGCATGTGTGAGACGCACCGGTGTATGTAATTCCTGTCCATGCCATCGTCTTCCATGTAACACTCATGCCCTGCCTTGTCAAAGTGCCTTGGCCTTTAAGTCGTTGATGGTAATTGCTTGCAGGTAACACTGGCAACCAATGGCAAATCCGCAGACTTCAGTGTTGTTGAAGAAGAGCCTTGGAAACGTGAAAACTAAGGGAAGAGGTTCCTAGCTCCGTCTTTAATAAGCCCCGAAGCTCTCTTCTGGCAAAAGCTCTCACGACTCAAGAAGATCTCTCTTTTTTTTGTTTGTTTTTCTATTTAACATCTACAGTTCCTGCTTCCTTAATTCCTTACCGGAAACTTAGCAAAGAGCTCATCAAGTCATTGTAGTGTCTTTGCCAAGCAATGATCCGTAACCATCTGTCTCCCTTGTGTTTGGATGATGCAGCTGGAGACTCCTCCATGCGGTGCAGTGCGCTCGCGCCCGCCTCCCCTTCCATTCAAGACACAGAGAATGTAAATGCTGCAAAATGGGAAGATCCAAGTGCCAGTACGGTTCACTCCAGGGACTCAGGGGTCACAAACGACCAGAGCAACACAACGCTGCGCCGACCTTCCAGCGTTCTGGTGACTCTCGTGGCGTTCCTTATCTACTTAGCGCTGTATGGCCAACGTTCCTTCGGGAAATGCCCATGAAGATTTCTATCTGTTTTCTTAAGGACAAGCGCTGTATTCTCGTGCCTAGCTGTTCTTCAAAGTGAACTTAGACCCAGGGGCAACGTTCGCTGTGTAGACGCCAATAAATGATCCCCGGCGCTCTGTCAGATCAGTGCAACTAATCCTTAGCGTCAAGACGAGGCTTAGGTCTGTAGGTGCACGTGGATGTGTTTGTACTGGCTGTCCCAGGGCAGCTGCAGCCTCGTATTTGGTGCCGAGGCTGCGCCGATCTGTGACCACAAAGCATCGTGGAATAGAAGGCGGTGTGACCGCAGGGGTGGTTGGTCCATCGTTAAATCTGTGCCCGATGGCTCCGTTAGGCCGTCCTGGAAGTCAGTAGCTCACCCCACTGCTGCTGGTGTCAGAAGGGTTCCTTGTGCAGATGAGACTACTCAAGGAAAGTACCGCTTGAGACTGATTGTGGATATGGGGGTACTTGATAGAGAGCTATAAATTCTGAGTCCAGTACTCTAAGAAACGAAGAGCTCTGAGCGTGCTCATCAAAAGCAATTGGACAAAGCAAGAGCCAACTCATGGTGTATTTCAGAGAGCGGCTAAATCCTGACTCCACTGCTAAGCCCAACCCATGCAAGGTGAAGAGAGGTTGGCCTTGAATGAAGAATAAACCCAAATGTCAGGATTTGGCCCAGCAAGTTAAATGTAAATGTCTCTCTGTCTCTTTTGCAGAGTTAACTACTCACACAACTAATATCAGAGAAATGTTTCTTAGAGCCCGTGGCATCAGAATTAATGGTGTCTAGTCGCCGTAGCAGAGCTGACTCCTCCTGCCAGGAGCAGTCACGTTCCAGTAACCTCCCTGTGAAGTGTTTCTAAAGGTGCTTGTTCATACCCAGCAATTCTAAGACACTGGTGAATGCCGTTACACCATTAGCAATGTTCTCTAGCGAAGCTGAGCCACGTGGCCTTGGGTGGGGCGGGGGGCCTCGACCTACAGATCAGTTGCTTTGTGCAGTTCTGGGGGGAGCTCTCGGAGGCTCCCAGAATGAATCAGAGTGTGAGCAGGCGGCCAACAGACAAATGGCAGAAAGCAGAGCGGAAACCGCACAGAAACCGGCCACTCAGTGTCTGAGCTCGGACCTGTCCTGGGTTTAAACAACGCGACGAGCGGTGTTTCGCACGGTACAAGCTGTTAAATATAAACACAACCTGCTTTTGCTCCTCTGCATTCACAGAAGCGTCCCCCAAAATACAGTCGAACCTGAGCCAGCCAAGGCTACTCGCGTGATCGATGAGGCACGAGTCCATCACCGGAGTGTCCCACACCTAACGCGCCGGTGGTCGTGGCATCTTTTCCTTGCCATTGCGTTTGGTCCTCTCTTGCCTGCCCTGGCTGCCATCCTAAGCTAAGTGCTCGCTGTAGAACCGAACAAATCTTGAAGCACTGTGAATTCTGCAGACCTCTAAGATGTCTTAGAGGGGGAGACCTTTTCCAGGGGCCTCCTCATGGATTTTGTACTTCTTGTGTGGGAGGGAAGGAACCGTGAGACACTCAGAGAGGTGGTAGGTAGGTTGTCTTCTCTTCAGTCATTGCTACTAGCATCTCCACAGCTAACTGCAGCCAGCTGCTGCTTCTCCCTGTTGGCATTCAAAGACGTCTTTAGCCCTGGTAATGCGCCTGGGACAGTGCGCAGGTACTCTGAGGAGTTCCCTACTCTGAAGGTGCTGGCTCACACCGAGTGAAGGTTGCTGAGACGCGGCTGGCAGTCAGACCAAGAACAACACACAGTTTATATCCAGCGTTCTCAAGCCGTTAACTCTCCATCTGCCTCGCTGGGGCGGGTTCTTAAGAGCAGCCGCGCTGGTAGCCTTGAAAGCAGCTGTAGAGGACTGGTCCACAGGCTTTGCACCGGTCGTTTGAGCCTGTTCAGCTGTTGGAACGCACAGGGATGTCAGCAACACGCGACTGGGCAGCTCGACAGGATTATATATTGAGAAACTCAGACTGCGGGCGCCTGGGACGTGCTGGCCTTTGAAGAGTGTCTTTGGATGGAGACAAGGGCAGGAAGGAATGAGATGCTGGAGAAACCCCACCCGCACCAAGGGAGCCTGACTCTGGGTCTTTCAAGAGGACTGGAACAGCAGACTGTGGTTTTAAAATAGCAATTCTGTAGATACAGTAACTCAGGGACGTTTCGGAAGATAATGATGAAGGTATTTCCGTTTAACTGTGGGAGGAGGCGCGGGGCTGGGTTGGGTGTTCCAGGTCTTTAACAGAGCACAGCTCCAGCGTGAGCGCTGGGTTTAGCCATCAAACAGCCTTCCCGTCCCTCGGGGAAAACGTCACTCACTCTTGGCTTCATTTCTCGCTTCGCTCATTCCACGCGAGGCCGGGGTTGCTGCTTAACTAAACAAACAGAGAACAGCCCAGCGACCGGCCACTTCAGCTAACAGGAGGTTCCCGTTGCAGCAGGCAGGGCTGGTTGCTGGCCAGGCTCCTTCCCGGTTCCATGAGGAGCATCGAAGCTCTCGCTCCCATCTGGCAGATCTGTTGTGATTGCTCGTGGGGCTGGGCGGCAAAGCTGAGAAGCTCCATGGAAAGTCTTCTGCTTCCTCTGGAGATCCTCAAGAAATTAACGGTCTTCTCTACGTTCATCTCGTCGGATCCCCCCAACTGTTATCTGGTGCCACCAAGACACCCCCTTGGCCCTTTGGGTGGCTGTTGGCACCCAGGCACGTGGAAGAGCCCAGACCAGGCAAAGACTCGGCTAATTGCTTGTTTAATTAACGATGCCCATGCGTGTGCTTTGAGCAGTTACTGCTCATGCCGGCTCGCTGTCCTCTTGTGTGCGTTGAAACTGAAGCACAGTGGTACCTTCAACCTGCAGCAGCGCCAGGGAACGTGGCTTCTGGCTGCTTCTTCATGGCTTCTGGCTGCTTCTTCGTGGCTCCCCGTAGGTGACAAAAGGCTTCCGTGGGTCCTATGCAAAGGTGCTTCACGCAGGTGGGGGATAAACCATCTGAAACGTGTTGTGGGATGAGCTTCTTCCGTTTGAATCAGTCGGAAACTCGGGGTGTCCATGTGTGTGCTGCAGTGAAACCTGTGCCCGCAGTGCTCCGACTACGTGACGGCTCCGCTGAAGGCTGTTGGAGTCACGGGCTTCCAGGAAAGGTCAAGTCCCTGCCCTGGCTGGGCTATGAGACGTTTCACAATCCCGTCCTCGGGATCAGCCTCCGTCTGCTGTTCACAGTGACACAGGTTGGCACGCCCGAGGGATTTCTGCCAAGATGCTTCTTTCTTGCCTGGGAGGTTTTTTTTAACCCCCTTTCCTTGCTGCAAGTCCAGCAGTGAGTTCAAACCTCCGCACAAAAACTAGGGGCATCCTCATCACGGGGCTTCTTCTCCCATTTCTTCCCTGAGATGGACTAGATGAGCTTTCGAGGTCCCTTCCAATCCCTAATGATTCTACGATCTCCATCTCTTTCTCGAAGCCCACGAGCTTCCAAACTTCGTGCCACTTGAACCCGCAGCAGGAAGCTTCTGATTTGTTTTCCAGCGCTCCCAGGGTCGTTGCTTTTCCAGCAGCAGGAGAGCAGACGGCTCAGCTGAGAGGCTGCAGGAGCATCACTGGAACCAATTTCTTCTGGCTGCTGCCTGGATTTCTTTGCTTCCCTTGCCTTCCCCCCGTGTTGTTGCAGCCTTGTTGTAGCAACGCGGCAGTGATCGCACAAATCCCCCAAACCACAGGCAGCGAGAACCCTCCCCTCTGGCAGCCCCTTCCGTGATCGTCTTGCAAGAAGGCTCTGAGCTGAGGAATCGTGTGGGGATTCAAAGGTGCTGCTGCCGCTCGCTCCATCAAGTCCCTTCTGGCCTTTGCTGCGCTGGAATTAATTAGCAGAAGGACAAATTAGGGCACTTTACGATAAGGTACCGTAATGCTGTTATGAGCCACAAGACTCTCCTTCATTTCATTCCTGAGACTTCTGAGGCCACAATTAAGGTTCTTCTCATGTTCACGATGATCCTTTGGGACTCTGATGCACCGTGCAGTGAGCCATGGAGAAGCTCCTGCTCCCAGCAGAAAGCTCCCTTGGGAAGGTGAATTATTTTCTCCTCTCTAATTACATTGATGAATTGGAAGGAAAAGATGTTTACCCTGTCTCAGCAGTGATATAAAGGGATACACAAGGGTGAGTGAGGTGAGGATCAAACTGTATAAAGATAGAAGGATAGAAGAGTGAGATGATGTCCAGATAAAATGATGCGACAAGAGTGTGGCTTTGGGTGCTGCAAGCAACTGCCCCAAAATGGAACTGGAAGAGTGAAGTGTCAACCCAGCTGTGAGCAAATGGCTCAGCTTCCCCGTGGTGTTGATTCAGCTGGCCCCCAATTTACCTGACACGAGGTACCAGGTGCGTGTTTTGCTGCATGGTCCTTCCCAAGTCACGGATGCTCCTGCTGCACAGACACCAAGGCTGTGTCTCACCGTGGTCCTCAGGAAAGCACAGGCTGCAGCTCTGCACAGCCAGGGCCGGACCCCTGCTGGAGTCCCCATGGCTGGGTGCAGACTGCTCCATCCTCCTTTCTCCTCCCTGACTCTGCTGTTAAATTGGAGGCTGCTGGCACAAAGGAGTCAAAAGGCCGCTGGTTATTCTTCTTCTTGTATGAGGGGCTCCCTGCCACGAGGCTCTGAGGAACAGCCCTCCCAGAAACATCTTCCCCAGCTCAGGGGTAACCTGGGGACCTCCCACTACCAGGTTTAGAGAGATCCTAATGGATAAGTCTTGTGGAAACTCCAGTCTCCAAACACTGAAACAGCCTGGAGCACACGGCTGAGGAGATCTCTACCAGCCCACGATGGAAATAAGCCCCAGGCTAGTGCAGGGTTCGGGGAGTCGAGAAGACGACTTGTGAGATTCCTCACTTCTCCCAACCATGGATCTGCGTTTCACACTCTGAATTCAGCGTGAATTTACCCCCCCCCCGCCCCATTCTGCTGCAGAGCTGCTGGAGTGCCCAGTCCCCATCTGCTGTTTCCAAGCCCAGGGCTCTGCTGCTATTTTTAACGCCGACAGCGAGAGAGAGGGAAACCCTCGTGGGCAGCGTCGCGCGGCCGGGGGGACGCCTGGTACCTGCCGATGGCTTCGTGCGGAACCAGTGGGGTTCGCAGGGATTTTTAAAACCTTCTTTTCTATTTGTACTTGTGATTTTCTACACTTTCTGCAGAGTCTCGGTGCCAGCCCTGTTTACAAATGGATTTCGCCGTCAGCACCAGTCGATTGTTGTGTCTCGTGTGGGCTCCTGAGTCTGTGCGGGTTGTCCTTCCCTCTTCGAGACGTTTGCATCCACATCCATCGGGTGATACCGTGTCCCCCTCCTTCCTTAAACAGAGCCCCGTCTCCTATGATCTGGTGTGACTAGTCTCCTTCTCTGGAGGCGTTTAAAACCCACCTGGCCATGCTCCTGTGCGACTTGGTCTGGGTGATCCTGCTCTGGCAGGGGGATTGGACTGGATGATCTCTCGAGGTCCCTTCCAGTCCCTGATGTTCTGTGATTCTGTGTGATTCTGTGACCTCTAGCTTGTAGAATGCATGAGAAAAAGCTGCCTGCCTATTTATATTGTTGAGTACGATAAGCTCGATGCTGATTTAGTTATTAAAACAGGTTTTAGGGGTTTGTACTTGTTCTCTGGAAACTACAGTGTAGCCTGAGCTCAGTTTCCTAGTACCTGTGATTTACAGACGCACTAATATTTTCTTATACTCTTTTCTACACAAAAACACCCCCCTCGCCACCCCTCGTGGGTTTAAATCCTTTAAATCCATGGGATTCGATCCTTTAAAGGTACCTTAGGACAAACCCAACTTTCTTACGACGTTTAGGATCGATGACGTGTTCTGCTGCGTGGTGTTTTAGAGGTGGGTTATTCGACGAAGCACAACATGCGAGAAGCAAACAGGAATCTCAAGGTGTCCTTAAATGCTGCAGTTTGTTATGGAGCGATGGTCCTGGGCGACTTGGTCTAGGTGGTCCTGCTCTGGCAGGGAGGATTGGGCTGGATGGTCTTTTGAGGTCCCCTCCAATCCCTAATGTTCCTGTGATTCTAATAACCTGAACAATCTTCTCAACTGAGTGTCTCGGGCCATCGCGTCCCCCATTTGTGTTGTTTCTCCCGTGCCAAATCCTGCAGTTCTCTCTTAGGATCTGCTCGCGTTCCGCCAACGGGCTCGCAACCGAGCGCAGAGAAAACCGAAGGTCTGGGTAGGCAAAAGAATCTGTTTCGAAGCCCCACGTCCACCGCGGGGACTGAACTGGCGGAAGAGCTCGGGGTTTGGCCACTTGCCTTTGCCTTCTTGAAAAGGGACCAACAGAAGCACCGCGGGACCAGCGTAATTGGGTGACAAATACCTCCTGCTCTCCTACTGGGACACGTTCCTGCGCAACTGGATCTAGATGATTCTGCTGCAGCGGGGTGGGGGGGGTTGGACCAGACGATCTTTGAAGGTCCCTTCCAATGCCTAATGTTCTGTTTGAATCTGTGTGTTTTAAAGAGAACAACCACTCTGTTCCTGTGCGACTTGGTCTGGGTGATCCTGCTCCGGTGGGGGGATTGGACTGGATGATGTTTCGAGGTCCCTTCCAATCCCTAATGTTCTGTGGTGACCAGGACAAAGGGAGAGTCACTTCTTTCTTGCGGCCGGCCGTTGCCATTAGGCAATCGCCTGTTGACGTTAGCAATTAACAAAGAACTGTCCTTAGAGGAACAGAAGCAAATCAAGACGAGTTTTTCCAAGTACTCCTTACTTACCACAAAGTTACTGTAAGTCTTCCTAACTCATCACAAAGGGAGAATCAATCCTCAGCGGCCCACGTGCTCTTAGACTGCCCAGTCTAGGGCCGTGGTGTTCCGCTGAGGGTTTGGAGGCTCAGTTTCTAGTAGCTAGACGTTGTAGGGGATGTGTTGCGATGCCCTTGTACTTGTGTTTTGAATCCAACATACCGGGTGTTACCCTTCCTAGGAACCGCAGGTAGAGTAGTGCTGAGTTACTAGTAGCTGTAAAAAAGTCTTCCTGGTGCCAGTGGTGACGTCCAGTGGACGCGAGATGTCCGGTGCCTCCCTGCACGCGGTGTAGGCGACATAGCTCTCGACCCATCAGTGGAACGGCGTTACCCAGTAACCATCACCCTGCTCTCGGCTCACTCTGTTCCTTTCTCTGTCCTGAGCCGTAGTAGAGGAAAACACAACTGTCTGTTAGAATTCTGCCCTACTCCAGATCTGGTTCCTCTTGGCCACTCAACTGACCCAGCTCCACCACTTAGTAGCCGCTTGATGTGTCCGTTATGTCCCGATAACGTTCAGGGCCAGTCTGCAGCCAGCTTTTGCTGTAAATATGGTCTGTTGAGTTTGCAGCTGTCTAACCAGAGGGGTCTGTGGCAGCACCTGCGTAGGGGTGGCTCCCCAGAGCCTTGTGGACGTCGGCGTTACGACAATGAGATGCTGGCCTAGAACGATGGGTTTCCATCTGGTTTTCTTCTTGCTTGGTTGACATGGTGGGACTCTGTCACCAGGAGGTCAGGGAGCTTTGATTGAAATGGTTTGATTGACCTGCTCTGGCAGGGGGGTTGGACTGGATGGTCTTTTGAGGTCCCTTCCAATCCCTAATGTTCTGTGATTGAACTGGTGGGACTCCATCACCAGGAGGTTAGTGAGATGCTGTTTGCTTTGGCACAGTGGATGAGGGGAAATCCATCTACCCACTCTCCCGGCCGCTGTTGGCCCTCGATCAGCACTTAGTCACGTCACAGCATCGCAGGATCCCTCTGAGTCACTGCCAGTTCCTCCTTGACCGCAGATACCAGCAAAGCAAGAGCAGTCACACGGCTGTGACTGGGCAGGGCTGCCTGTGGGCTCCACGGTGCCTGAGAAGTCCAAGCAGGAAGCTCCTCTCCATCCCCTTGCAGGAGCAGTCTCTGAGAAGGATCATTTGGATTAGCTGTTGAGGGATCTGCTTTAGGGGTGAACTTGTAAGGTTGGGTAGATGGTTGGACTCGATGAGCCCAGGGGTCTTTTCCAACCAGAGTGGTTCTGTGATACACCCGTGGGCAGAGGCACGCTGGTTCTTCCGTTGGTAAAAAGGGGATGTTTGAGGGTTACTGGGAACTACATGCAGAGCAGAATCCTTCTTGGGACACTCTGGT
Source organism: Phoeniculus purpureus (assembly GCA_028565055.1). Lineage (NCBI taxonomy): Eukaryota > Metazoa > Chordata > Aves > Bucerotiformes > Phoeniculidae > Phoeniculus > Phoeniculus purpureus. Next base: position 13,569,813 of record JAOXOE010000441.1, on the reverse strand, counting down.
TGTTGTACAGGTCTGTTACCTCCAAAAAGGGTGTCCAACCACAAACCACACCTGTGACCTACCCAGTTAGTGGTAAAAACCTTCTGAAATCAGGGCTGCAGCTGAGGTCTGTGAGAAAACGGTCAAGGTCAGGCTGGATGGGGCTCTGGGCAATCTGGTCTGGTGAGTGATAGCCCTGCTTGTTGCCCCTTGGATGTCCTTTTCAACCCTGTGATTCTATGAAAATCAGACCTTTGTGGGGTAAAACCTGAGGGTGATGCTGAGAGGGCTCAGGACAGCAAGAAGATGCCGGCTAGTTCTTAGGAACTCTGGACATGGATCTCATAGACGTAATAATCACCCCCCTAAGGCAGGAGGCAACTTGTTGGGGGATCTGGTTTAGGGGTGAACTTATAGAGTAGAGTTGGTTGTTGGACTCGATGATCCCAAGGGTCTTCTGCAACCTGAATGATTCTATGATGCTGCTTTAGGGGTGAACTTGTAGAGTAGGGTTGATGGTTGGACTCGATGATCCCAAGGGTCTTCTCCAAACTGAATGATTCTGTGATTGTATGAGATCAGAAAGAGGCCTGAAATGCAGAAGCATCTGTCTGGTGAGTCCCATGATGACACTTCAGCGTGACTGGCACAACCCCCGTGCCCTGTGCTGCCGATTCATCATCCCTCGTCCCCCTGTTAACAGCAGACAGACACCAGCTGGAACGTTTTGAGGTGGTTCCTGTTGGAAAGGTGAAGAGGGATGCGGTTGGTCTTTTCCTTAGGCTCAGAAGGTTCCCCAGATGTTGAGGTGACATCTGTACAGTATCTATAGCACAGTTTGTTGTTTAAAAACTAATCAATGCAGACAACAATAGAACCCTCCTCCCTCCCCAGACTCTGGGCTCCCTCCTTGTATATTGTAGCTGGAATCCCTCGTAGACTTGACTCTATTTTTGTAGGTGGGTCCTTTCCTCCTTCCAGCGGTGGGTAGTGGTTTGCTCTTCCTGCTTTCGTACGGCGTGAACTGACTTCTTGTAACTCTCCCTGTATAGAACAGACCTAGAAGTCCTCTCGATACTGGAAGTAGTCGTGAAGATGATAATGTGTCACTAAGCGTTGCTGTACCTCCTCTGTACATACCATCAATAAACGTCGGTTCATCATTTTCACGGCTTCTGGCTGGGAGCTTTGGTGTCAGCCCGGGGTCGCTGTGGGGATGTTTCGGGCGGGAGTTTGGATCAGGCAGATCGGGGCTGCCTGTTCTCACAACCGCAGGAAGGGTAGAAGATGCTCCTGACTCCACCAGGGTGTTTGGGGTCTTGCTGTGTCCTCCAAGAATTCCAGGGTGCTGGCTGCAGCGGAGCTCACTTGGCGCAAGGATGAACAAGCGACCGTCCTTGGTAATGAGGAGTGGGAAGGGGTGTTTGAGGGTGCACTGCACGTAGGTGTAGTGTTGGGGGGTCCGGTTTAGGGGTGAACTTGTGGAGTTGATGGTTGGACTCGATGATGCCAAGGGCCTTTTCCAACCTGAATGAGATCTTTAGAGGTCCCTTCCAATCCCTAATGTTCTGTGAGATCAGTCTAATCTTCACTCAGGAAGTCCCTAATCAGCACCTAGAAGGCACCCTAAGGGTCTTCCAGTCCAACCCATTAAATTAAGGAAATCCAGTTTAACCGAGCAGTAACATCGCCAGTGGTGTTGGCTTTTAATTTCTAAAACCTTGGCTGTCATCGCTTCCTAAGCCAAGGGAAGCTGAGGGATGTGAAGTCTCTGGGGGACAGGACTTAGTGGGCAAGGTGTAGCTGGGGTGATGGTTGGACTGGGTCATCTTGGAAGTCTCTTCCAACCCTAATGATCCTGTGATGGTCTCTGCAGGACAGCACCTGCTCTGGGGTGCTATAAAGGACCGAGAGCCACAAGTCGCTGACCCCCACGGAGAGACTACCGTAGGTGCTCTCGGGCACGAAAGACAAACCACGAGAACACTCTGAGGCTGCTAAAACCAAAACCGCCTCTCCCTTCATACCAGGCAGCTCGTGTAAACAGGATGGGCGGGTGCGAAAGAACCAGGTGGCCCCAACGTACGGTGCTCTAGGAGCAGAACAACACTGAGCTCCAAGACTGCAACGGGGACACAGGCTAGCAGTGGGCTTGGTGAAGCTGGGGTAATGGTTGGAATTGATGATCAAAGAATCAATTGTGGCTGGAAAGGACCTGCAGGATCATCCCAACAGCTCCCTAACCCCCAGACCATGGCCTCAAGTGCTCGAGTTACTTGGTTTTTAAACACCTCCAGGGATGGGGACACCACCACCTACCTGTGCAGCCTGTTCCAGTGCCCAGCCACTCTCTCAGCACAGAACTTCTTCCTAAGGGCCAATCTAAACCTCCTCGACAAAACTTGAGGCCATTTCCTCTCATCCTATCATTAGTTGTTTAGGAGAAGAGACCAGAGCCCTTCTCCAACCTGAACAGTTCTGTGGCTCTAAGGTACAAAGACCCCAGCAGGGCTCTGTGCAGCTCCCTGGGCTTTGCAGAGAGAGCCCCACGCAGGAGCACGAAGACTCAGCAGCTGGCACACGGGTAGGATAAGAGAGAAAAGTGCCCGTTGGTGCCGAGCAGCCAGGGGAAGGAAGTGAGATCGCCTGTGAGATCAGGCCTTGTGGTCATGGCAGCCTTGGCAAGGCAGGCGGGTTCTGCAGCGATAAGGACAACATCTCTGCAGAGATCAGTCGCAGAGCTGGCTGCTAACCCCGAGATGTTCAGGGATGGGGTCTGGAGGAGCTTCTGTTGCACAAGGACCTGTATTTAGAAAAGCAACCCAAGTCCCCTCTTCCACCGTGCTGCAGCTCGTTCTCACTTGAGTTTTAACCAAAACCACCCCGCAGCCACTTGCACAACTGCTCTACCCCCATGGGACTCCTCTCTTCTCTTCCTGGGGTGCCCAAGGGTGCTCCATGGATCACTGTCTCCTGGCCCATGGAACCACTTGAGAGATGCTGCTGCGGGGATGTGCAAGTGAGAAAAGACCTTCTCTCGGTGACTGAAGGAACCCTGAGTACAACATGAACCACAGCATCCCAACACCAGGCAAACCATCACCCAGTTCTTACTGGTTGTTCTGGGGGGAATGACTGCGTGGAGTCTTGAGGAACATTGTAGAATCACAGAGTTGGAAGGGACCTCCAAAGGGCATCCAGCCCAGCCCCCCTACCCCTAGCTGTGCCATCACTCACCAGACCAGATTGCCCAGAGCAGGGCTGTGGTGTTGGTCTGCAGCAACAGGAAGATGAGCAAGAAATGGTCTCGACGCAGGGCTGTCGCTCCCCTTCCCCCAAATGGGTGAGACAGACCTGAGCAGAAGGCACCGTTGGCTCTCGCTGCCACAGCTGGGCTCTGCCTCTCCCTGCCCATCCTCACCGCTGCTTGAGTAGCGCTGGTGGACACCACGTGCAGCCAGGCTCAGTGATACCGAGAAAGAAGCTGCTGGGGTGGGGGGAAACTGACCCAAAACCACTTTGCAAATGAGGAGATGACTGTGGAGGACTTGGAAGGGCAGGGGGGGGTGTCACAGGAAAAGGTCAATTCTTTTTTTAATCTTCTCAGAGCTGTGAAACCAAAGTCCTGGGGGTGTTGGAGGGACTTTCCAGGAGCAGCACAGACATTTCAAGCTGCCTTTACTTCCTCTCCCAGAGACGGTGTCCTCCCTCCTTCCTTAATCCCCTGGAGCTCCCAGGACACCTTTACACGAAGAACAGGAGCTTTGTCACCCTGGAGCTGCACCCCAAGGATCAGCCCAGCCCTACAGAGTGTTTCCTGCCCCCTATTTTTTGTCCTATTCCCCTGCACAGAGGGAAAACGAGCTGGTACCTGAAGGGTCTGTACTGACCACTCCAACCTCTTGCAGGGGAGAAGTCAAATCCTTGACTTGTTTAATAGGGCTAAGAAGCCATTACTGGATAATCATAGACTGTGTTGGACAGGACCTCCAAAGGTCATCTAGTCCGACCCCACTACAACAAGCAGGGACAACTCCAGCCTGATCACATTGCCCAGAGCCCCCTCCAGCCCAACCCTGAATGGCTCCAGGGATGGGGCCTCCAGCACCCCTCTGGGCAGCCTGTTCCAGGGATCCCCCACCCTCAGATTCAAGAACATTCTCCTCCTGTCCGGCCTCAGTCCAGCTCATGTCCAGCTGTTTGTCCTCCAACACCCCCAAGTCCCTCTCTGCAGGGCTGCTCTCCAGCACTTCATCCCCCAGTCTGACCAATGACCAGACTGCCCGTTAGCTGCTGCCTTGCAAAACGCCCTGGCAGCTGCGTGTGCCGGGGCAGAGCCCCCTTGTCAGAGGTTCTCACTTCTTTCCTTCCTCTGCTGACCGCACCACTGTAGGAGCAGCTGAAGGGCTGGGTGCTCCCACTGCTGTCCCTGCCCAGCACTGCTAAGGAGACGCATGGAGTTGGCTCCTGATCCCACTGCAGGCAACACACTTCCCATCACTTAGCTCAGAGGCTGCAGACAGTGACAGACGAGACACCAGAGACATCTCTATCACATGAAGAGCCTTGTGCAGACACATCATTTCCTGTGGTGCAGAGGAGGTTTGCAACACCCGCACGGGGAGACAGGACAGACACGGGGCCTTTCAGTGCTTCAGTGAACTTCTCTTGGGAGATCTGGAGCACAGGCGAAACAGCCCCCCGGCCCCTCGACTGCTTGGTGAAATGATCACTTTCTCCTACAACACACAACCCCTCCCTGGAACTGCCGTGAGGGAGCTGGACTGGGTTGCTGAAAGATGCTCAAGACAACATCACCTGATTGTGGGGTCTCATCTAGGTCCAGGCTGGTGTCTTCAGCATTTCATGGAGTCCTAGAAACATTGAATCACAGGGTTGGAAGGGACCAAGTCTACTACAACAAGCGGGGACATCACTCACTGGATCAGAACCCCATCCAGCCTGTCCCTGAATGGTTCCGGGGATGGGGGATGTCCTCATTGTTCCCAGGCACCAAGAGTAGAACAAGACCCAACGTGTCTTGCCAGCACCCTGAAGGAAAGGGTGGATCTTGCTGGGTGCTGCATTCTCCTATAGTGAGCCAGTAACAGTGGTCAAGACCTTACTGGGATGGTCTTAACCCAGACCAAATTGTCCACTTGTTGTGGGGGACTTTAAGTCCATTTTGGAGCCCAGGGGTGGCTGCAGGGCAGACAAGGTCAACCAGCATTTGGCCAACCCCATCTTAGTGTCTGCAATCAGAATCACAGAACATTAGGGATTGGAAGAGACCTCAAAAGATCATCCACTCCAATCCCCTGACACAGCAGGATCCCCTAGATCAAGTCACACAGAAACATGTCCAGGTGGGTTTTAAACATCTCCAGAGACAGAGACTCCACAACCCCCCTGAGCAGCCCCTTCCAGTGCTCTGTCACTCTCACTGGGAAGAAGTTCCTTCTCATATTGATGTGGAACCTCCTCTGTTCC
>JAOXOE010000441.1:13528964-13545649 GCA_028565055.1 Phoeniculus purpureus | reverse complement strand
AGGGGCTGCCCAGGGGGGTTGTGGAGTCTCCTTCTCTGGAGACGTTTAAAACCCACCTGGACATGTTCCTGTGCAGCCTTTCCTCATAGGGGAGGTGCTCCAGCCCTCTGAGCATTGGAGTTGCTCTCCTCTGCACACCTTCTAGGAGCTCTCTGATGTGTCCTGATGTTGGGGACTCCAGAACTGGGCCCAGGACTTTAAGTGGGGTCTTACCAGTGCAGAGTCGAGGGGCAGAACCATCTTATAACTTATGCTTAACACCACAAATCTAGAGCCAGACAACTCCTCATGTTCTGGAGTTTCTAATAAGAACTTGTGGCTGGTATCACAGAGTTGTCACTTCACAAGAAAAAGCTAAGTTTATCTGTGTTTAATGAACCTGAAAATGGTAAAATAAATGAACGCAAGAGCGCAGAGTTCTGTTGCCACAGAGTTCTCTACAGAGGCACTGTTCTCCTGTCCTTGTTTGCTGTCACGAGTTAGGCAACCTGTTACCTCAGCGGAGCAACCACCACCCACTGACTTGGCTATTCAGTAGGTTTTGGTTGGGGTTTCTTTATTTGCTTAAAGATGGCATTTCCTACGGCATCAGTGCCTGTCTCGTCAACTCTGAAGTTAAAAGTTGATTGGTAACTACTACCCATAACTAGCTCTTTTGATACAGATGGCATCCACACAGGCCACTGAGTGCTTATCCCCAAAACACTCACCACATTAAACAACTTTAAAAATGAATAGGAACTGGTTTTAGAAGAGCGTAGGGGAAATAATAGCTGAGTCTATGCTGAGATCAGTCCTAACACCATGTAGCTTCTAGAACATCCCCTTTCTGGACGCACAGATTCATCAAGAATCATCAAGAACCTTAAGAACACCACTACAGTTGTAGGCTTTGCTCAGCCTTGACAGCCTCTTCCTTTTCTACCAAAACCAAACCTGTCCAAGAGCACCGGACATGTTCTTCTCACACAAGAGAACTCTTTCCACCACTGCCAACCCCTAACATGATTCTGTGTGATTCATCCTGCAAAGACAGGTGGGGAGGTAACATACAAGGGCAAGCTGCCTTCTCACACGGACGTTGCTTCACAGACTCTTCGGGGTGTCTCTCTTAGCCAAGAGTCCTTGCTTCCAGCTATCATTTCAGCTGCCTCATCATCACCCGAGTTTGAGCAACAGATGCAGTGTTGCAATTACTTTTACCAAACGCAATCAGGGCAGGTTTCTCCGAGGCCTCCCCTGGCGCTAGACCTACACACACCAACACACGTGTGTGAAAGCAGAAGCGCTGGAGCCTCAGCAGAAGGCAGAAGCCTGTTGGTTTGTTCCTCCCACAGCCTGGATCTGATCGTAGTCACACACACTCTAAAAGGAGGTCCAAGAAGTAAAGTTCCCTTTCTTAAACGCATTAAGGACTGTTTTGAGCTGTTATCTCCTACAGGGTTTGCCTAAGGCAATCGCTATACAAAGACCATCATCACATACTTTATGGCTTAAAAACACCCCAAGTAGTCACTGATAGTCAATAAATGCGATATAAAGCTGCATAAAGGCAGATGTGCAGGTCAAACCCTACATGCTTTGGACTTTGTACCACCTTTTCTACAATTTCTTCCAAAGTAACGTAGTCTTCCTGCAGTTGCCAAAACGTAGTCCTTGGCCAAAACACTTTACAGAATCATTCTGGTTTGAGAAGACCCCTGGGATCATCGAGTCCAACAAGCTACCCTACAAGTTCACCCCTAAACCACATTCCTCAACACCTCATCCAAACGATCTTTAAACACATCCAGGGATGGTGACTCAACCACCTCCCTGGGCAGCCCATTCCAGTGCTTGACCACCCTTTCTGTGAAAAGATTTTTCCTAATATCAAGTCTAAACCTACCCTGTTGTAAGTTGAGCCCATTCCCTCTTGTTCTATCACTAATTGCTAGTGAGAAGAGGCCAGCACCAACCTCTCCACAATACCTTTTCAGGTAGCTGTAGACAGTGATGAGGTGTCCTCTCAGCCTCCTATTCTTCTTCAAACTAAAGAGCCTCAGCTCTTTCAATCTCTCCTCATAAGCTTTATTCTCCAGTCCCTTCACCAGCTTAGGTGCCCTCCTCTGCACACACTCCAGCACCTCCACATCTCTCTTGTACTGAGGTGCCCAAAACTGGACACAGCACTCAAGATGTGACCTCACCAGTGCCAAATACAGGGGGACAATAGCCTCCCTGCTCCTGCTGGCCGCACTATTTCTAATACAAGCCACCTGGGCATACTGCTGGCTCGTATTCTTCTTCCTGTCACTTAGAAGCTCAGACCTTACTTACTAATCAAACTCCATGAATACTAGTGAAGACACTCCTCAGTTTAGTTTCACTTGCAGCTTGTAGCGGCACTGATGCTGCTAACAAAAGGGCAATGGCTAATCTGTAGGTAAACAGAGAGCACTGACCTTCTTAAGCATCCTGGTCCATCCAAATACAGCCAAGTGAGTCCCAGCCTGAGGGCTGAGTCACCATGTCAACCCACAACAGGGAAAAGCCACCTTGCTTGAAAACAGAAGGGTGAACACAGCAGCAGCACCATTGTGGTAGAGCTGCAAGTCTTTCCATGGACCTCTGGTCAGTGAAACCAGCTTCACTGTGGCCACTGGAATGGGACCAGTAACAAAAACCTTGTGGAGAGGAGCCAAAAATCACATTTCTCCTCCATAGCAAGAGGTGATAGACCCTCTGTTTGTGGCCCCTGCTCCGCAGCTGCTTATAAGTAGACAGGAAAAGCAGCCAAGGAGGTGCCTCAGAGCATTTGTTTAGGATAGTTCAGCACATCCCTTCTGCTCCAGGCTGGGAGTCGCTCAGGATCACTAGCCCTTGTTGTGCAAGACATCGCCTGCTTTGAAGGCTGTGATTGCCAGATTGGGCTCTAAACAGGAACGGACGAAGGAAGGACAACCCTTTACCCACCTGGAAAAGCCATGACTCTCCTAAATTTGTCAAAGCAAAACACAAGACATTCTAACAGCTGGTAGATTTCCATAGACACAACCTATTCATCTGGGAATTGACTCCAAAATAATTCTGTACATAGTAGCCTGTCTCTCTAGAATCATTCAGGTTGGAAGACACGTCCAACATCACCAAGTCCAACCATCAAACCAACACTACCAGCCCCACTAAACCATGTTTCAGACTAAATACTTGTAGGGGAAACACAGTTCCTAACTGCATGCAAGGACGAGGAAACCCTGTGATGCTGGCTGCTGAAACCTGGAGACACTCAGCAGATGCTGCTGATGGAGACTGGGGCATGACACAGCAAGTGTGAGCATCTGCGCAAGCAGCCTCCATGGGTATTTAAGCTTCTAATTTCGTTGGCAGGGAAGTAATTAGAAGTGCAAAATGAAGCATAATTACACATATTTTCTCTAGACAGGCGGCTGAAAGAGGAATGGGTTGATGACTAGGTCAACAGAGAGTGTCCTACAATTGCTTGGAGCCCTGTAGGAGAGAGATCAGTTCTAGAAGGACACAGAACTGCTTGAGAGTCCAGTGCAGAGCCACAAAGATGAAGGGAGTGGAACATGTCCCTGACGAGGAAAGGCAGAGGGAGCTGGGTCTCTTGAGCTTGGAAAAAGGAGACTGAGGGGTGACTCCATTAATGAAGGGTAGGTGTCAGGAGGATGGAGCCAGGCTCTGCTCAGTGGCATCCAATGCTAGGACAAGGGGCAATGGGTCTGAGCTGGAACAGAGGAGGTTCCACATCAACCTGAGAAGGAACTTCTTTATGGCAAGGGTGACAGAGCACTGGCAGGGGTTGCCCAGGGGGTTGTGGAGTCTCCTTCTCTGGAGACATTTAAAACACACCTGGCCATGTTCCTGTGCGACTTGATCTAGGAGATCCTGCTGTGGCAGGGGGATTGGACTGGATGATCTTTCGAGGTCCCTTCCAATCCCTGATGTTCTGTGATTCTGTGGTATCTGCTGCTCTAAGAACTCAGCACATCCTTCACACAACAGTGAGTAGAAACACAACTGTTCAGAGCTGCCCGTCCTTCCTTCCTATCTAGGTCCAGGCCACATAAGAGGAACTTCTAAGGTACAAAAGAAAAAAAATACAGCTCCAAGATTCTTCTCTTGATCTCTAATCTTTAAGGAGATAAACAGTGCTACTCATTAACGGAGCATGAATCATTTTCCTTACAACAGGTAACGAACAAACAGAAAAGTCTGTCATTTCCCGGCGCGTCATTGCTCACGACACCAATGTTTAACTTGCCAGGTAGGACGATGATTGTGGGGAGAGGGAAGAACAATATGGTTATTGTATCAGAATAGTTATCCACCACGATAGCTACAAGTCAAAGCAAAACAAACGTCAAAGGGAAGGTGCGAACTGAACTGGAGCAGCCAGTGATGGTTTTTCACTGGTACAGCTTAGGCAGGTTCTGTAAAGCAGCCAGTCAAGCTTCCAGTGAATTATTTGCATCCCAGTACAACCAACACTTGGGTCTTCACCCAAATCCTAAGTTTCTGTGTTTCTTGGAGCATTCACTGGTTAGCATGCTTCTACAAATCTCCAGCAGGCCACCACAGACATCCTCCTGCTTTACTCCAGCATGACAACAGGCAGCCCAGGGAGGTGGTGGAGACATTTAAAACTCACCTGGTTCCTGCGTGACTTGATCTAGGTGATCCTGCTGTGGCAGGGGGATTGGACTGGATGATCTGTCGAGGTTCCTTCCAATCCCTAATGTTCTGTGATGCTCAGTCATGGTTAAAGACAGAAACCACAGGAGGTTCTAAGTTTAAAATTCATGTTTCAGTCAGAACATGCTGAAAGGTGCTTTGACCTGATCCTTTCTTTTAATCTGTTTAATCTGATAGGGTGCCCTGGTTTGACGCTCTTCATCAGAGGTTATAATTTTAGGGAGTCCTGTGACGAGCAGGACTTTATGATCCTAATGGGTCCTTCCCAACTGGAGATGCTGTAATTCTATGATCCAGTTCTGCAGGAAATGCCTGATCTGATCCCAATTCCAGCAGATCACAGCAAGGTAGGGTTTACTGTTCCTTCTTTAGTCATACGAGGTGTTTTCTGAAACGCATCAAAATCACACCAAACCACCAAGCTATAGTTTAAACCCAAAGGTACCTACACACTAGAATAGCTCAGTGACTATATCTACCCTTACAGAGATGCAGATTCAGAAAACCAGGCAGCTCTGCCTGCCCTCTGCTGGCTTTGCTCTAGTTCACTTTTCCCTTTAAAAAGAGCTTTGATCAACCAAAATGACTGAAAACAGATGCACCATCACAGCTTAAAACTACCTGGACAAGTCCCTGTGTGACTTGATCCAGGGGATTCTGTTCTGGCAAGGGATTGGACTGGATAATCTCTCAAGGTCTCTTCCAATCCTCCCTGGACAGCCCCTTCCAGGGCTCTGTCACCCTCACTGGGAAGAGGTTCCTTCTCAGATTGATGTGGAACGTCCTCTGACACCAGCTGACATCCATTGCCCCTTGCCCTATCATTGGGTACCACTGAGCAGAGCCTGGCTCCATCCTCCTGACACCCACCCTTCACATATTTATAAACATTAATGCGGTCACCTCTCAGTCTCCTTTTTTCCGAGCTCAAGAGACCCAGCTCCCTCAGCATCTCCTCTCCCTTCATCATCTTTGTGGCTCTGCGCTGCACTGTCTCCAGCAGTTCTCTGTCCTTCTTGAACTGAGATGAGAATTTAAGTTACTTAGTTATCCAATATTAACGTGATTTTATAGGACTGTCACTAAAAGTCATCAGCTTTAAGGAACATGAAAAACCACCATCATAAGCATGAAACCATAAACCTACACTGACAAATTGTGTTTCCCCACCTTTCTTACTTACAAGGCAGTGTTTTCCACATGAAATTCAAGAGTTCTTTAAACAAAAACCCCAAAGGAAATGCAAACAACTCACAAACTGGTGCTGGGGAACAGGGACTTGTCAGTACCAGGACACTTCTTAAATGATACTGCTTGTTTATTAGCAACCTGCAAGGTAAAGGCAGTGTTAGCCATTTATTTCTAATCCACGAAGACGTTGTAAGACTCCAGGAGAATCTCTCCTGATCTGGAAAACTCCAACAAACATTAAGAGTGGGTGGCTGGCTCGTTGCAGGTTCTTAGGGGGCAATGCATTTCAAAGTCTTTGGGAAAAAACCCACTAATTCTCTGATTTCAGGAACAGACCCAGCCTGAATTTAAGGCAGTTAAGGCAAATCAGCCATGAACAAGAGGCTGGAAAACTGCCCTTGCACAACACGAAAGTGGAGCAGAACATAAGTCAAAATATTACCTACATGGGGAGCAGCAGAAGGTCCTCTCATCACTGGAGTAATTGGTACAATCATTGAATCAATTATTTACTAACCTTGCAGCAATACAAACAAGCACGAGCACAGCTTAAACTGAACAAACAGCTCCAGATTAGTCTTCCTAGAATCATGGAATGTTTGGGGTTGGAAGGGACCTTCAGAGGTTACCTAGTTCAACCCCCTGCAGCGAGCAGGGACATCTTCAAGTACAGCAGGTTGCTTAGAGTCTCGACATTCAGCCTGACCTGGGATCGTTCCAGGGATGGGGTTTGTACCACTTCTCTAGGTTACAGCGAGGGGCAACTCGGCTGAGCACCAGAAGATACCCCATCCCTCGTGACAACCCATCTTCTACATTCTTTTCCAGCTTAAGCAGCTGCATGGGGTCTGGAAACAGATCAAAGAGGATTCTGAACACAGACATTCCGTTCCTTGATAAGCAAATCAGCTGTGTGCATCCTTGCAGATTCTTAAGACAATACTTCTACATTCTAGGAAAGGAGGATTAAAAACACCAGCCCCCAGCACCAGACACCAAGGCAAAAACACTGAAACAGCTGAATTAAAACAACAACTCATAGTATAAGCTCCCAGGTCGGCAACCTCTAACATCCTGTAGAGTCACAGAACCTCCTTGCTTATGGAAAAGTGCCTCCTTGGCCAGAGGACTCCTGGTAACAAGGCTTCTTTCTGCCAAAAGACAGGAACAGTGGGTTAACTTTGCAGCTCTTCAGTCACCAAAGACTTAAAATTTGCTGTCACATTTGCCACATCTCCCATGCACCTTCCCCGACACAAGGGTTTTTATTCTGTGCCACAGCTTCTCATAGTCTTCAAGCAGAGGGGTTGTGAGTGATACTGGACTGGCCACCTGTGAGAGCAAAGGTCTTCTCCATAAGTGTCCACAGCACAAATTCCAGGAGGGGCTGCTCCTGGTCTTGACCATCTTTGGTTAACGCACAGAATCACAGAATTACTGAGGCTGGAAAAGATCTCCAAGATCATTCAGCCCAGCCCAGGAGCTAACACCACCACAATCAGCCAGACCAGGGCACTGAGGGCCACAGGCAGGCTGGCTGGGCTGGATGATCCAAGAGGACTTTTCCAGCCTCAGTAACTCTGATTCTGTGATTTTCTAGGCCATTTTCTCCACAAATTCCTTGGGAAGACATTCAGTGGCTCATTCTAATCTGTATGGGCAACTCTTTATCACCTCACTTCTGCTGAAGAGAGACACTGCCAAACCTGATGAAGAAGTTGTGTTGCCTCCACCAGTTTGTGTTGAGTAGGGAAACCATCGCTTGTTCATTATTAAGGACAACATATAAATTGTGGGGTTCTTCCCCCTTCAAAGTTACATGGGATTGGCAACCTTGGAAAAATTCATGGCTAACCATTTAAAATCACCACTTGAGACACCCAGTCTTGAATATAACTCAGCAGCGAGAAACTCCATGACCATCATCACACAGTTAACCAGATTCTGTAATTGAGATTTCACCCACTAGGGAGGAGGAGTTGATGGAACTGATGGTATCAGAACAAGCCCAACTCATTTAGCAAAACACTCAACATTTTAATGATGGCAGCAGCTTAAGCAGCAGCTCCTCTATAAAAAGGTACTTGCATTAATTAGAATAAAACCTCCCCACATTCTATTGATTATTTATATTTTCTCATCAGCTCCTTCATTATCAACACAATCCCTGGTTCCATATTTATAAGAAAATTAAATGAACTGAAGTAGATTTCAAGCTTCAGGCCACTGTGCTTCAGTCCCCCTCCGAGTTACAACTCGACGTACACCGATGAAGCAACACTTTCTACTGACGTCTTTATTCTCTCCATGCAAAGAACAGCGTCGATCAGCAAACACTCAGTGTGCACGACTTGGCTTTTCATACCGGAACCCCCCTGGAGATTAAGAGCAGCTAGACTTTGATCACAACACTACTGGCACGATGAATCTGGGTGTGAAGTTAACCACAACACAGCAAAGAGCACCTGGAGAAAGCAAGCTCTTTGCATTCTGTGGTTCTGAAGCAGATACCAGAGGTGGGGCAGCTGTAAGTTGACTCTTTTAAATGTAATTGTCACCAAACTGAGCCAGAGAAAATTAATTAATATGTTTGGGTTGGTGGCTGTTTTTTTTGCTACTCAGAGCATACAAGACAGACAGGGACAGACCTTTTAACAGGACAAGGGTTTGTGGTTTACAACTAAAAAGATTTAGAGGGGATATAATGAAGAAATTTTACAATGAGGATGGTAAGACACTGGCCAAAGTTGCCCAAAGAGGTGGGTGAAGATCCATCTCTGGAAACATCCCAGCTCTGCTTAGACCTTGAGACTCTGAGCAACCTGCTCTGCTTGGAAATGTCCCTGCTCACTGCAGGGGGTTGGGCTTAGGTGACACATGAAGGTCTCTTTCTACCCAAACAATTCTGTGATCCTACGATTCCTTTTCCAGTTGTCTTGAGTTTTCCTTTACAGAGGAGGCTGACTCTTCTACACAGACTTTACGAGCCGTTAGCACTGCCTGAAGAAACGCAGTATGGTTAGGAGTCTTTCAGCTTTACAGTATAAAACCTGGTCACTGCAAAAGACTAAAAGCATGGAAGTTAGGAGGATCTGTACTTTAATTCAATAAATAAATACGGCCATCTCACAGTAACTATTTCCTCCTCTACCCAGAACCCCAGTGCCAGGTAACAATTACCAGTGCAGTCAGAACAAGAGAAGAGAGTTTAACACAAGGCAAGTCGTATTGGATTCTCTAGGTTGGCTTTCAACGTCTCCAGAAATTTTGAAGCCAGTTCATCATCTACCACCCGACCGTCACTTGAAAGAGTCACTGTCATGAGCTGATGCTGCTCAAGTTTCTCATTCCCTTCTTCGTCTTCCACAAGCTTGAGCTCGAGTCTTGCTCGCCCCACGGCCAGGATACAGGCCTGCGGAGGGTTTATGACTGCAGTGAAATCCGTGATGCCAAACATGCCCAGATTGGAGATACTGAACGGAAGAGAAGAGAGTTATCAGGACCGCCAGAGATCACATATCCTCTAGAAGAAATAATCCTTATCATACGACTTCCATGACCCAACTGTCTCCCAGGGCCAAACCCACTCACTTCAAAATAGATCTGAACTGGATTTTACTTGGGCACGTCTGGACTCTCAAGACCCAAGACTCTTCTGCCACTGGGAAAACTGAGGTGCAAGAACAGGAGTCAGATCAGTCTCAGTAGGAAAAGCATGAACTCACACCAGGCTCAGATGAAATCAACTCCTGCCAAGATACAGGGCACTTTGTCCAGGTTTGGCCCTCAGAATCATGTTTCATCCTCAACGGAGTAAGATTTCAAGATTTCAATGCAGTAACACAGTGGAGCGGTAGAGGATAAACCTGTTCTAAACCCACACTGCAAGTATGAAATGCTGCTAGAGAGTTTTACCTGAAAGATCCTCCCTGGTACTCTTCTGGTAACAGCTTTCCATCTCTTGCTTTCTTTGCTAGAGCCTAAGGAAAATAAAAGACAAAGAAAAGGAGAGGAAAGAAATGGAAGTGTTGTAATAGACCGAATCCTTTTTCCATGCGGCCATAAAAACAGTCACCTGCTTTTGGACTTGGGGAAGCACCGCAGATGCAGCTGCAGTGACTTGGCAAAGACACAAGGACACCCAAGTTCATTTTCCCAATGCTGGCTGTTCAATACAAGCTGTTCTCTCACCTTACAAAGCCTGCTCCAAGTCTTCTCAAAGGAACAGCTATTCTCCCTGGTGGTTTTAGACTGTAAAAAGGGAATCTAGCAAACTACTAATGAGAAATTCAAGTTATACTGAACATATTTAAAGAAAAACTCCAGGTACCACTTCGGAACTTTCTAGCAGATGGAGAGAACCTATTTCTTCCACCTAATGGTTCAACTAGCTTAAGAGCGGCCTCCGTGTGACCCTCATGCTGTTTGAGAGACTTTTCTAAACATAACAAGAAACTGGTCACAAAACGTTTTGTTCAAAACACAGCCCAAGAAGTTGTAAGACAAGGGAAAAGAACCTTATCCCCAGCTAAAGTTTCTAGCTCAGAGGTCTCCTCAGACAGCAGGACTGATGACTAACCCCTATAGCAGTTGTCACCTAAGGAAGACAGGACTGGAAGAATGGGTGGGTCAAGAGCCAGTTATTCAGTCACCAACCTGTTCCTAAGGTCCTGCGAGGACTCAGGAAAAAAGGTGGTGACTGGAAATGTGGTGGAAGACTTCTCCATTAGACCTCTTCAACTGAGAGCAGAGCCTGAAGCGGGAACATACGTGGGGTGGAGCATCTACCCTATCCACACAGAATACTTTTAGCAGTTTGGGTTTGCGTCCTACTTATTCCACAGGTGGAATATTTTCCCACATGGAAAACGTCACGGTGTGACAGTTGCAGCCTTATGACATTTTCAGACCAAAAAAACCCCCTAACTGTTTCCAAAAAAGTACAGTCAGGGAAATAAGACTCAGATCTGCTTCTGGGAAGAATGACAAAGACGCCACAGCCTGTTTGTATTTTACCAGAAGGAGGAAAATGCAAAGAAAACTAAAGCAAGTTTCCTATAATTTACTTATGTGAGGGAAATGTCAGTGGGAGTAAATAACTTCTGCTTTCTCACAACAAGGAGACAGCAAAATGTGTTTGGGAAACTACCCTGGAGAAGATTATTCCATGAATAATCTTTAGGAATTTTTTGTTCCTCTTTTAGGGATTCTACCACTGTTCTCCAGGATTCTCTCTTCATTCTAGCTGGGAACAGAACCATTTTGTTTTCCAATTCGATTTACCAAGAGGTAATTTCTATGAAGAGGTGATTTCTATAAACTCTCACCCCTACCCTTCAGGGACCAGAGAAAACAAGTGGAAAATATGATTGAATCAAATTCTTCTGCATGTGGGTGGAGGTAGTCACTGCAAGATAAACTTCTGTGCAGATAAGGAGTTGGTTCTAGTTGTCACATGGACTAATCCCCTTTAGTGTTGTTATATAAACTCTGCTGGTTGGGGCAGACAACTGTCTTCTCCACAATACATTTCTAAACATCTTTCAGGCAGGAGTTTTTCAGGCCACGGTAGTTTAATGTCTGCAATCACTTCAGCTTAGAATTAAACACCAAGGAGTAAGGTTAAGAGACTCTCACACTAATGAATCACCTGCTACATAAAACTTGGTGTAAGCTTGAGTCACAAAACTTTGACACCCTTATTGTAAATTTAACAGTTCAAAAGGTGCACAGGATTTGGTTTTAGGCTTTTGTCTCTGGATAATTAATGACCCAGAAGCCCACAGCCATGGGAATAGTGTTCACACAACAGGGTCGACGTGAGCGCAGCGCAGATGTGCAATTGCATTACACTGGAATGATGAAAACGTGGTGCTAGGACACACATGACCTGGAAAGGAGTTAAAATTAACAGCAGAACGGGGCACACAAGCAACCTACACAACAAAAGGGAGACCGGTAAAGCAGCAGCTGCATTCCCATTTGTGCCTCCTGCTTGGGCATGCCCAGCACACTCTTTAGTTCAATAATCCAGTGAAGAAGTTGAAAAGCTAATGAGTCCACTCTGACTTCATTTAAACAACAACAAAAAGGGCTCTGCATTGGGGCATTTCACTCATTGTGTTTTTGCTTGCCATTAAACACTCCTTATGTGGCTGGCAACAACTGCCACAGGTTCAAGTCACCAACTGGCACCTTGTCTATGCTAAGGGCTGCTTAATTATTAGTCTGAGGAGTTTAATTTTACCTTTTGGGTGACATTCTCAACCCAAGTGCATGTTGAAAGAATGCAGATAGAATTAAGAGCCATAACCACACAGACTGTAACACAAGGGGGGAGTGAAGGGGGACCTCCCAACCAACCACATTCAAGTACCTAAAGAGCAGAAACACTTGGAAATAAACTAACATTATCTAGCTTTCTCATGAGGATTAAAGAAATGCCACTGCATTAAATTGCAGAGGTCTGAACAGCATTATTTGTCAAACAGTCAAGCCAGTGTTCAACTAAATAACACGAGAGCTAAGCTACTGTTAATTAAAAACACACAGAGAAGCAAAATTGATAATAAAGTTGAAGTCTTAGGGCGCTGAAATGGCTTCAGACCCATTTGGAACCTGCCTTTGTTATTACGGATGTGTATCTGGGTCACGCTACGTTTTCTGCTACAGAAAACCTCTATAGCTGCTCTATTTCTCAGCCTCCCGTGCACGTTGAGCCCTACCTTTGCAGAGGCAGCAATTTCCTGTATTCCCTTGGCAGCCACATCTTTTATGATTGGCGTAATGAGACCGCGGTCTGTTGCCACAGCAATAGAAATGTCAATGGACTGCAGCTGCCTGCAGACTTCTCCGTCCCAGGTTGCGTTCACATCTGGCATTTGCTAGAAAAGGAGAAAGAATTGAAAAACAGAAGAGAGACAGCTGTTCAAAGGACAGCGGTGCAGTCAATTACGAAGGAGAAGGAAAATCCTTTAAGACGCACAGATCTGTGTAGGCATTCATCAAATTAATTAGTGCATCGCAGACCGCTGTCTGGAAATGAAGGCAAGAGAACAGGTCACATCTGGCATAAGCAGTGCCACGAGCAAGATTTAAAAAACCCAACCCCACGCTTAGACCCCCTAAGAATAGATGCAGGTGATTAACTTGCATTCAATTCATTCAAATGTACGGTGTCAAAAAGCATGAACACATGTTCCAGGAGCTGAAAGTGGCAGGGCAGCCAGGAGGGGGTTTGTGGTGCTGCTGGAAAAGATTGTGACACAAGCCTACAAATTCCTTCAGGAGTCACTGGCAGTGATGTCCAGCACACAAAACTACAGAGCAGTGTCATTCCCCTCCAAATACAGGATATTACCTTAAAAACAGGCTATTACCTTAAAAAGCCCGGAAACAGACATCCTACTAAACCCACACATTGATGTTCCACGTCTCAGGAATGACCCTCAACAAAAGCAGCTACAAACAGAAGATGCTCTGGGTCCACTCACTGTCACTCAGATGAGGGGTCTTCTAAAACACATCAGGTAGTTCTTTTCCCTGTGTAGACTCAATGAAAACTTCTCTGCCCAGAAGGGTGGTGGAGACCCCATCCCTGCAGATCTCTAAGGACAGACTGGATGTGGCTCTTAGTGCCCTGGCCTGCCTGATTGTGGTGATGTTAGGTCATGGGCTGGGCTGGACGACGTGAGAGGTCTCTTCCAGCCTCAATAATTCTGTGACTCTGATAATTTCAGCAAGTTTACCATACAGAGCTGAAACAGGTCAGAGAAAATAAATACCCCAACATAAAGGTGAAGTCCCGTGCAATCAGTCACAGACCCTGTGAGTTGATTTATTGGAAATAAACCACAGATGAGTATTTACAGATCTTAATGAAATTAGAAACGAGGAAGTTGATGTCATCGTGAAGAAGCCTTCCAGAAACAGGTGTGGGAGGTACACAGCATTTTAAGTAAAACGATTCCTCTACCTACCTATCTAAACTGACTCCACTCCTACAAGAAGCAGTGTAGCAGAACCCTCAGTTCCTATTCCTCAACACCAGAGGAACTAAAGTCATGCGCTGAATTTAATGTTAAATATTTTTCTTAATATTTAAAACTCACTCAAAAACTAGGATGACATCGCACTGTCTTTAACTAGTCTCCTCCTTCATAGAAGAGACAAAGCACAACCCAGTTATTTCATTCCTCTGTCTTCTTCTCTGTCTCCTCGTCCCTGCTGGAGCAGGGATTTGTTTACCCCACACTCACAGCAGGCAGTTCACAGTAATTTTTGGATGTCACCACCTCCTTGCATATGGTCTTGTCAGGCCACATAAAGAAGCTTCTTACTATGTTCACATCTAACAGACGCACAGTGAGCACTTGGCTCCTCCTTCTGTTTCTGGTATAGAATAACTTGGGCAGTTTTCTCCTGTCTATAACCAGCACCCAGAATTTCTCTCAGGCACTTCCTTATGAAACTGCCCAGAATCCAGGCTGTTTTCTCTCTCTTGCTATTACACATCTGTATTTAGATTGTGTTTGGCTTGAAAACTCTCAAGTCCCTTCCAGTGCAGCGTTCTCAATCCCATATATCCATGGGAATAGTTGCCTAACTTACAAGTATTTTCCTCCTTCAGCTTTTGAATAGTTAAAATAATCCTGGCAAATGAAGAGTGGGTGTCAGGAGGATGGAGCCAGGCTCTTAATGTCATCTAGTGATAGGACAAGGGGCAATGGGTAAAACGAGAGGAAAAAAATACTGTCACTCCTTTTCACAGAACCACAGAACATTAGGGATGGGAAGGGACCTCAAAAGATCATCTAGTCCAATGCCCCCTCTAGAGCAGGATCACCTAGATTGGAAGGGACCTCGAAAGATCATCCAACCCAATCCCCCTGCCACAGCAGGATCACCTAGGTCAAGTCACACAGGAACACATCCAGGCAGGTTTTAAATGTCTCTAAGGAATGAGATTCTACAACCCCCCTGGGCAGCCCCTTCTAGTCCTCCATCACCCTCACAGGAAGAAGTTCCTTCTCATACTGATGTGGAACCTCCTCTGTTCCAGCTTACACCCACTGCCCCTTTTCTGACGGTTTCATGTTGTTCAGCGCTAATGCAGCTAGCCCAGACCTGAATCCTAGTCTGCAGACAAAGCATCTACTGCTGTCTGCAGATGGAAACTGCAGTAGGTTGATTTTTACTATAAGGTTCTCATTTTTACAGTCCACAGCACAGACAGTGGAGAGAATTATACCTAGAAAGCTTAAATAAAGCCCTTACGGTAAGTGATAAAGAATCACAAGCTCTGCTGTGATCCCATTTGCAGCTCCACACAGGCTTAGGAAATATTTCTCTTGTCACCTCAGCAATTTATGACAAAACACCTTTTTTTTTTAAAAAAGTCAATTATTCACTTACCTTCAGAGTAACTGCAGTTGCCTTGATAATAAAATCATTTACAGATACTTTAATGTCATCTGAAAAAGAAAGAAGACAAACAGTGAACAGTCACTGCTGGGGGGATTTGTTTATCAGCAGCTGTGTGATGACAAGCTTCCAGCGACTCAGCAGATCAGCTGCTTTTGAAATGCTGCAGAAAGCAACTCATCTTCAAACTACCACCATAAAAGCAAGAAAACTTCTCTTCCCCGTGGCACAAAAGGAGCATTCATCACAAGAGTCTCCTGAGCAGAGACGTTCAAGCTGGATGTTACTAGAAGGTCAAGCAAGCTGCAAACTTCAGTAACGCTTCTCGTCCTTGTCAGGAGCAGCCCATAGGTGTTCTGTGCTTTACATACTGACTCTGTAGAGATCTACTGTGGGGTCTCCATGTACAGAGACAATCCTGGATTCTACTGTTCTTTACACAATGTGGTGCCTCAGCTGGAATAATTGCAGGGATCAGCTTTTAGTCAACTATAAATCACAAGTGCATTATTCTCCAGTGACCTTTGGGGTTTCCTAATGTCAGAATTAGCAAGGTGAAGGCATCTGTCAATCCTTAAAGTGGATTACCAACACGTTCCAGAGCAGGCTGCAAAAGGATCCACGTGTCAAAAGCTCCAGGGAAAGGAGGGATGGAAACAATGGCTACGTTTGCTCTGAACTAGCTTTTTTCCAGGGCTGACAGCAGAGCCAGATTAATTGACTTCAATTACCAGGAAAGCTTCAAATGAAAAACAAGATTCCCTTCACAAATCACAGTGATCACCTGAGTCATTCTGATTAAACACCGTGCTTCCAGCTACATATAAAAGAATAAACCTAACATGAGAAAGAAACATTAAGCTTTAAATACACAACCCGCATCTCTTACTCCAGGCTGTCACTTCAGGTTTCTCTAAGACGAGGCTTAGCTACTGCAAGTTGAAAGAACCACTCCTCAAGGGGAGCACCCTCTAGAACAGACCTCAAAATCTGATTGTGGGGCAGAACAAATTCACTCTCTGAAGTCAAGAGCTCCTTGCACTGAGAGGCCTCTGACAGCTCTTCCTCCCTTAGTCTTGTTCCCAAGAAATGCAGCCTTCGCAAATTTTTGCCTTGTAAAAGGTTCTGTGTCCTCCCTGGTCACTCCTTTAAGCGCTTCTCCTTATCAGCTCAGATTAGGTTCTTCATCCTTTCAGAAGTTTTGGTAAACACAGCCCTACTGACTACCTAGAACACTTTTAGCTTAAGAAGGTCCTCTTACCCTTTGGTGACTTTTCAGTGTCATTACTTTGACAGTAGAATCATAGAATGTTCTAGGCTGGAAGGGACCTCTAGAGGTCATCTAGTCCAACCTCCCTACACAGGGACAACTC
>JAOXOE010000441.1:13488649-13508834 GCA_028565055.1 Phoeniculus purpureus | reverse complement strand
CCCCCCACCCCAGCACCCCCTTCACCCTCCTGCCTCCTGCACAGCATTGGTGCTCCGTACAAAAGCTCCCCCCACCCCCATGACCTTTCCAGAAATGCCAATAAATGCTAGAAAAATGCCAGCCTGGCACATCCACATACAAGTCAAGTTTACTAAATTTAATGGATGCCATCCTCAAAGAATAGGGAAGAAAAAGGTGAAGAAGAGAAGCAATAAGTAAGAGGTGAGATCACCAGTCTGGACTGCTGTGATGCCTGGTGGGCTCTGGCCTTCCCCTTGCTCCTCGGCTTTGCAAATTCTTGGTGTCTCCAGCTGTTTCTCAGAATAGTCAGCTCCTTGGATGGGAGTGGTGTTAGGGAGACGGTGATGTGTCTCTCTTCATTTCCTCAGCTTCGCAGCTTTTTGATGTCTCTGGCAGTCCTTTTGTCAGGTTCTTGGCATGGTTTCAGGCTTGGGGGCAGGTTGCGGCTATAGGGTCACAGCGCTGATGACCACTTGGTGCTGTTTGAATCCTTCTTTTTACTGTCTACTGATAGGGGTGTTTCCCCCATTGGGACCACTGGATCTGATCATGCACCAGTAAACCCTGTGTCATAGATTACGTCTGGGCCAGCTACAAGACTGAGTGTGCATACTCTCTACTAACAATTAACGTCTCTCCCTTCCCAAAAGGAAAGAGAAAGGGCACGAGGGAGAGAGATACTTATGGGTTGTAACACTACAACAGCTTTGGTAAAATTAATGATATATGCATATATTAAATATATGCAAAACCAATACTGAACCTCCTGATAGCAATTATGTCATCCTCAGCACTGGGGAAGTCCCAGACTGGACTCAGCTGCAGACAAGAGGAGCACATAGGAACTCTATTTCAGAGTTGCACAGATTAAGATTGAAGGCAGATCAGAGTCCTCATGGAATACCATTGATTGAAGAGGAGGGGCAAAGAGGGAAGAGTGCTGAACTATGTGGTCTCTCAGCTTTATACCAAATATGACTTTCTTTGGATGGAAATCCATGTTGGTTAATTTAGGGCGACTTATCTTGTTACTCCTCCCTACAGGTACAGCTTCTCACTTACAGCACACCCAGTGTGGTACACAAGATCTAGAAATGAACTTGGCCTCCATAGGAATAAATATAAGCAAGAGCCTCTCTTCACTCCAGCCCAACAGTAGACATGAATCATAGAATCATAGGATCATTAGGGATCGGAAGGGACCTTGAAAGATCATCTAGTCCAACATATCCAGGTGGGTTTTAAACGTCTCCAAAGAAGGATACTCCATAACCCCCCCTGCAAAAAGTGTTATTATTTGTAGAAGCAGACAGGTCTGCACAAATATGCTGTTCATTTCAGCAAGTGTTATTATTTAGAAGAGATTGAGCTGAAAAGTGAAATAACTTAACAGAAATATTTCTGTTCAATCTCAAACTAGGCCAATTACACAATTCTGCCGTATTTCTTCTTTCAAAGCTGCTTTTAGCCATACGTTAATGAATTTGTTTTATTTTCAGTGGTGATTGTTTTGCTCAGTGTTTGTTTTGGCTCCTTCACCTTTTTGTAATTTAAATTTTTTCAACATTTTTACATGATGCACTAATATTAGTAAAACAAGACAATTGTCAACAAGTATGTGCATTCCTTTTAATGTTGACATCTTAACAATATTCTAGATATTGTAAACTTGATGCTTAAGCTATATAGTTACAATTGAACATGTATCTGTTTAGGATACAACATTGCTTGGTATCTGCAATATCTTGACATTTGTAATCTAATTTGAAGCAATTTGCAAACTTCAACCTGTGAGTTCTAAATGCTCCTGCAAGTCACCTGATTTAATATCATGATATTTTCTAAAAGATTCACATGTAATGAGGTATAAAAACTTCATTATTTCTCTTGGTTTGGTAATATTTTTATACGTTTTAATAAAGACCCAACTTTGATATGCCAGAAGAAAATAATTTATGATATGGATGTTTACAATAATTTTAGTTTCAGTACCAAAAGTCAAACAAGAATAAAACAGAAGTACATTGCAGCATGGTATTTTTTTTTTACAAGTACTAGAAAATAGTTATTAAAAAGAATTAATATTATATGGACACTTTCTATCTTTAATAATGAGATAAACTTTGGATTGGAGCTTGTGAATTATTCATGAAGTTAAATTTGACTGGATTAAATTTTCTTACCACCACACTGTCATACCAATATAATAATGAGAAGAAATTTTACCTTTACTAAATTGCTAATTCAACAAAAGGATGTATAAGTTAGAAAAACAATATCTGTGCTGCAGAGAGACTGAAGGCTGCTCACAGATTAACTCTGCTTTATTGGAAAGGACCCACAATTTCACAGAAAAAAAATGGTGGGAAAGTAAAACCATGTTGAAATCTCAGTCTTAAGGGAACTGAGTAGAAACTAGACAATATTCACACTGGTTTTAAGGCACATATAATACAAAGCAGATATTTAAAATGGTCTTAGATTGCAGACAGGTTGACTGGCAGGCAACATGTTATTAAATGCAATGTAATATGTGTTTAATACTAAATGTAATTTAAAATAGTTTTTTGAATAGAACCCTTTAATGGAATACAACTCCGAGATTTTTTTACAGAAAACTGCCTCCTAGCATTCTTCTCTCCACAATATTTTCTTTTTAAAAAAGGCAATCCATCCTTTAGAACAACTTAAATAGACCTTTTTGTCACAGTTTTGTGATACAAAGAGCCTTTCTGGGGATGAAGACGAGTGTTAAATAGAAGGCTGCTTGAAATTTCTGGGAAACTGGAATGCTTTTTAGTATATCTTCGCAATTTGAAGCATAACTAAACTTTTTAATGCAGTATTTGGTAGTGCTTAAGGCTAGAATTAAGTGACAATATCAGTATTAGCAGAAGCTAAGCAATCCTAGACAAAATCTTTTTAGTCACTGAAGATTTTCTGAAATCCTTAGCACCACATTAATTTAAGCATGTTAATGACAAGGCAGATTCCTAAGAATAAGTAAAAGATCCAGGAAAGAATTGTTCTTTCCTAGTTACGTTTCAAAAAACGGGTACTATTTGCAAAAGACGAGCAATGAAATAACAATGCAGAAGGAAGCCAACACACAACGCATTAAAGTTATTAACTTTGTCCATGATTTCCCTTCCAAAGTGAGGCCTGTAAATGTGAAATACATTTAAAACATTATGTGACAAAAGATACCGTCTTTTGAAGATCTTGTTTTACTCATTACAAGAGAAACTTTAGAGTAGCCTTTGTCCGATAAAAAAGGGTCAAAAAACAAACCTTCTTTATAAAATTATCCTATTAAAACTAATACTAGGGACACTTAAAGTGATGAAATGTAGCTTTAAAGGCAGAAGAAAATTCCTCTCTGTATAGCACAACCAGAGTATGTGATTATATTGGTGCAAAAGGAGCTCCTGGCATATCGTGACTGCTCCGGAGTAGGGACAAAGGATATGGCCAGTGTAATCCCTCTCCCTGAGATCCACAGCTGCCAACATAGGAAGTGAATGTGTTAAAAGGAGCAGTCTGAAAGCTGGAAAGGCAAATCAACATGGAGGAATACCATGCATGTGAGTAAACTCAATGTTTATAATCTGAACAGTATGTTGAGGGTGTTGAAGTCTGGTTCTGGATTGATGACTGGATTCCCTCAATGCTCTTTCCATACATTTGCTTCTAGCAAACTTCAAAAGAAAGCAGCAGGCAGCTGCTTTGCAGGATATAGAGTGTAACTCTATGCCACAGAACACACTTTCCTAGGTGTTCTAAAATATTGTAAAAAAACAATGTAAGAGCTCTGTTGGAGCTCGTAGACTTCAAGAAAATCACTTTACAAAGTATATTGTACAGAGTTATACAACAATCTCAAAAGTAAAGTCCTTTACAAGTCTAAATTTGCAGACCAATTACTTTTCATGGAGTCATTAGGGATTGGAAGGGACCTCAAAATATTTGATCACCGAGCACGATCACCGAGACCAAGTTGCACAGGCACACATCCAGGCAGGTTTTAAACATCTCCAGAGAAGGAGACTCCACAACTCCCCTGGGCAGCCCTTTCCAGTGCTCTGATACCCTCACTGGGAAGAAGTTCCTTCTCATATTTATGTGGAACCTCCTCTGTTCCAGCTTACACGCATTGTCCCTTGTCCTATCACTAGATGACATTGAGAAGAGCCTGGCTCCATCCTCCTGACACCCACCCTTTAAATATTTATAGACATTAATGAGGTTACCCCAATTTGCTCAGCCTGTCCTCGCAGGGGAGTTGCTCCAGCCCTCTGAGCATTTGAGTTGCTCTCTTCAGTCTTTTTTTTGGTGGATATCACTAGCACAGGGACCTGTTTCTCCTAAGTTTGATTGCTGGTCCTCAGTGTTCTGAGGGCATCAGCACAACCATATTTTGGAGGTGAAACCTCTAGTGGAACCACAACCCTTGGCAAATTATTTTTTAGGGCTTTAATCTGTTGAAAACAAAACCAATTCCATGTAGTAAATACGTAATATTCTGAATACATATTTAAATTGTTCTACATGTCTTCAGACTAAAACTAGGATCTGATGGATTTTTGTTGAAGCAGATAGATTCAGGTTGGATGTTAGGAAGCCCTTTGTCATGGGAAGGGTGATCAGAGCCTGGACTGGACTGCCCAGGGCAGTGGTGGAGTCCCCGTCCCTGGAGGTGTTGAAGGCCAGCCTGGCTGTGGCCCTGAGTGCCCTGGTCTGGCTGACTGTGGTGATGTCAGGTCCTGAGCTGGGCTGGATGATCTGAGAGGTCTTTTCCAGCCTCAGTAATTCTGTGAAACAAAAATTACGAGCAGCTCGTGCTCAACTCCCAAAAAACAACCTCAGCCTGTGTGACCGGGTGGGATTTGATGGGGAAGCACGGAAATGCAGATTGCCTGAAGAGCGTTTGCAAACTCCTACTCTCTCTCTACTTAGTCTGCACGTTGGGGCTCTTTTTTCCTCTCTAGGGCACCGCGCTCTCCTACCAGCAAGTTTCTCCCATCCACGACATATAAAATTACAGAGCTTCATCTGCAGAAACCAGACCGACGAGAACGCATTTAAATCGTTAAAGCATAAATTCTCGCTCCTTAATGAGCCCTAGATTAGCTCCCATTTCTCTGATGGTAATTTCTGGTAATTACAAACAGAATACACTGGATGCAGAAGAAAGAGCGGGGCTTACGTTTCAAGCAAAGGGCTGGAAGTCGAGATTCTGTGGCTGATTCCAGTGTTACCTTAAGGTCATGCCTTGAACAGTTTGCTTTGATGGCGGTTTCAAAAGAGCTCGGGTGAATCAGATGCTCCCCTAAATCCCACTGGGTAGTTGGGTGCTTGATGTCATTAGGCTCCCCCGTAACTCTGAGGATTTAGCTGTCTGGGTTTACAGTCATTAGGGGGGTTACGAGTGAAAAGGGGTGGAGGGCACCTCGAGTAGTAACTTCTACCTTATCTCTCATGTAGCCCGGGTTGACATCGAATGCACCACCAGTGGGGTTTCTTTCCTAAAGAGAAGGGTGACCTCATATCCTAGAAATTCATGGTGTAAGGAAAACGTTACCTCAGAGAATTTCACCCAGCAGAGATCTACACAACACAAGAAACCAAGAACCGAGTGCTCCTGCTTGCTCAGAGATGTTCACTGATACCACCACGAGTAGCACCGCACAACTTCTGTGGCTTCGGTTCCACCCCTCCCGAGGGGTACCAGCTGGGTGTCTTTCCAGATCTGATTCCCATTCTCAAGTTCCTGCTCTTCAGAAAGAGCAGGACATCCTCCCAGTGCCCGTTTTGGTTTGGTTCCTCACAGCGGCACTGCTGCAATAGGTCAAGGTGCAGCTATGCGCAAGAATGAGGATGGCAGAATGATGAGGGCTCAGTAGGCTGCGTGATAATGTTGATAACTATGTGAAGGGTGGGTGCTAGGAGGATGGAGCCAGGCTCAGCTCAGGGGCATCTAATGACAGGGAACTGGGTGTCAGGTGGAACAGAGGAGGTTCTACATTGATGTGAGAAAGAACTTCTTCGTGGTAAGGGTGACAGAGCACCGGAAGGAGCTGCCCAGGGAGGTTGTGGAGTCTCCTTCTCTGGAGACATTTAAAACCCACCTGGACATGTTCCTATGCGACTTCATCTAGGGGATCCTGCTGTGGCGGGGGGATTGGACTGGCTGATCTTTTGATCATCCCTTCCAATCCCTAATGTTCTGGGATTCTGGGATTTAACACTAAGGACATTGTTTTTGTCTCTGTGCTTTATCCCATTTTGATCTTCTATCCACTTTCACAGAAAGGGTGGTCAGGCACTGGAATGGGCTTCCAGGGGGGTGGTTGAGTCGCCATCCCTGGATGTGTTTAAAGATCATTTGGACAAGGTGTTGAGGGACGTGGTTTAGGAGTGAACTTGTAAAACAGGGTAGATGGTTGGACTCGATGGGGTCTTTTCCAGCCAGAGTGATTCTGTGATTCTACCCCTGCTTTGCTGTAGGATTTTTCTCCCTCCCCTGTTTTCCTTACGATCTTTGCAACCAAACGTAAACTTAGGAGCATTTGCATCCCGGTTGAACTTTCCAACCCAGGAATACTTTTGTGTTAGGAAACTCTATCTCCTTCCTGATTCATCTGCTGCATCCCCAACACATCCGAGCACGTCCTGCTATTTGCATGTTTGCAAAACGCTGAGCCCTGAAAGGGTTAACGTGCCTTTTGTACCTCAGACACACTAGGATTTTGCAAGCAAAGGTCTGTTGGTTGCAAGAGCACATGGGCAGGTACGAGGCTCATTTCCTGTTCAGGAGTCGCTACATTAAAAGGAGATTTGCATAATCATAGACGAAGATAATGTAGGGAAAACCCCAGCCCAGCTTCTGATGCCAGGATTAAGCCAAGCCCAGCATGTAATTTATTTGAATGCATGAAAGCTGCTCCTTATCGTTCCCTTCTATCTCAGGTCCCCGAGCACTTTAGTTGGCAGCAGCAGGCTCCAACTCCTCCTGGCTGATTCATTACCCTCAACAACTTTTAAAAGGGTTATTTTAAGTTTAACTTAACAGTCCCCGCGACTTCATTCATACAATAAGAAAAGGTGATGCCTGTGATGACCCGGGCCACACGCGCCCGCATCTTCTTGGGTCATCGCTGCATCGAACACCCTCCTCGCCTTGGGGACAGGACAGCTGCTGAAATACCCACCCGCACCGCGAAAACAAGGGCTCGGGACTACACCTATGGAACCCACAGCCAAAACCAACGAGATTTCATAACGCGGGTAGTTAAGGGGGTTGTTTTTGACTTGTGTATAAATAAAGGAGTGTCCGCAGAGGAGTGGAGCAGGAGGGCCTCAAGAGAAAGAACGCGAGCAGCTACCAAAAGAACGAAGGCGCTTGGGTGGTTCTGAGCAGATTAATAACTGGAGGTCCTCAATTTCCATTTTAAAGCCAGGTCTGCGGGTTCCGTTTTGATGGGGAGAATCCCCTTGCCAAAGCAAAGGAGCTGTCACCCCTGTCACCCAGCCCTTGCTCCACGTAAACACCCTTAGAGGCTTACAGCTGCCGCAGAGGTGTCCCAAAGCCCGTTTATTTCTTAAACTCAACTGGGATGAGTAAGGCGTTGGAACATGAAAGTCCAGTTGCCGGAGGAAATAAAATAAATGGAGGAAAAAAAGCCCACAAGAAATAAAGAAAAACCAAAACAAACTTAAAAAAACCCCAAATAAATAAATAGGAAAAAAATTGAAACCACCCTAAATTCATAAATAGATCGATAGATAAATATTAGATAGATTAGACAGACAGATAGATAGACATAAAGCAAAGAAAACCCTAACCCCAAAACTCCTGCCGTGCTTGTTTGCTGTGGCTAAACCACACGGGGAGCCGTGGGACGTGTAAGAGCACCAAGAGGGCAGCGGAAGGAGGGGAATTCTTTCCTGAGAGAGTGGTTGGGCACTGGAACAGGCTGCCCAGGGAGGTGGTGGAGTCCCCATCCCTGAAGGTGTTTAAGAACTGAGTAGCTCGAGCACCTGAGGCCATGGTCTAGGGGTTAGGGAGCTGCTGGGCTGAGGGCTGGACTTGCTGATCCTGGAGGTCCTTTCCAGCCAGGATGACTCTATGAGAACTCATTCAGTAGCGCTTCAGGGACAGCTCAGTCTATGAAGCCTCAAGCCATAGCATCAGAGGGGAATAATGTTTCAAGCGAGGGAAGGGCAGATATTATGGTAGCAAATTATTTAATTATAGTAAAGGCAAGAAGAGAGAAGGCAATTAAGGTCTCAGACACCTAAACAAGGAATCATTTAGGAGCACAGGTGGGAGCATCAGGAGATAAGCACACTTAAAATTAACAGCATGATGACCACTGCCTACTGCACCTGGAGCTCTAATGAACCACTTCCACTGTAAGAGGAAACAGCCATGTGCTTTACCGCACTGTAACGGTGAGTAGAGCAGCACAGCCTGCATAGACCTCCAATGTTATTAATAATTAAGTCTTATTCTAACCTATGTTCAGATGTCATCTCCTCCTTGAAATTCCTAGTTCTCAATAAGGACTAGAAAGTGTATCTACAGGCATCTTCACCCTGCCCTGGACACGATCCTGGGTCACCTGCTCTGGGGGGGAACCTGCTGTAAAAGGGAGGTTGGACTGAATGATCTCCAGAGGTTCCTTCCTAATCCACCAGTCTGTGACTCTGAGGTTCCAAGGCTCTGGGGTTCCAGGGACTCTGAGACAAGGAACCCTATTTGATTTGAAAGACAAGGTCTAGATGTTTTCATGGAATCGCAGAGAGTTAGGGGTTGGAAGGGACCTCAAAAGATCCTCCAGTCCTAATGTTTTAAATAGTCTAGAGAGATTCCATCTAATTTTTTGAAATATTATAACTAAAGCTATCACATACTGGACACGAGGAACTAATCCTAAATAGACTAGAAGAGAACAACGGCCAAGCAGGTGGATGATACCGAGTAACTTAGCGAAACCCAAGGACTCACATTGCACAAAATTAATCACCAAATCAAAAGAGACGCCAATACATCAGCTCCGGTTGCCATGGGGAGACAACGGGTGGGAGAGTCATCCCATTAAGTTTAATGCCTGTCTACAATATATAGTCTAACTCATAACACACAGCCAGACTCAGCCTGATAAAGGTTCCCAGGCTGCAACGATGAGACCAAACGTGTGGCATGAAGCCATGTAAGAGCGTTGCGCAAGCCATGAGCTTGTCCTGTGTGTGTGGAAATCTGTGCAGAAATCTATGTGAGGAAACTTATCAGAAGGCTTAAGGTCTGGGAAAAAAGTCATAAATGGATAAATTCCCGAAACGACTGCTTATTTCCTTCATGATCATTGATAGGCCACCCGCAGCTTCGCTTCCAGAAATCCTCCCGAGCTCTGTAAATCACCGCCGTGTTCCTGTCTGCCTTACCCAGCGTTGCAGCCTCTGATTGCTATTTGAACTCGTATCATCGGGGGCTGTGCAAGCTGCATGGAGTTCAGCAGGGGCAAGGGCAAGGGTCTGCAGCTGGGTCGAGGCAACCCCATGCACCGATACAGATTGGGAGGAGGAAGGATTGAGGGCAGCCCTGAGGAGAAGGACTTGGGACTAGGGATGGAGAAGTGTGCACTGGCAGCCCAGAGAGCCAACCGTGTCCTGGGCTGTATCAAAAGAAGCAGTGACAGTTGGTCTAAAGAGGGGATTCTCCCCCTCTACTCTGCGCTTGTGAGACCCCACCTGGAGTCCTGGGTCCAGTTCTCGAGTCCCCAACATCAGAAGGACAGAGAGCTCTTGGAAGGTGTCCAGAGGAGAGCGACACCAATGATCAGAGAGCTGGAGCAGCTCCCCTGTGAGGACAGGCTGAGCAAGTTGGGGCTGTTCAGCCTGGAGAAGAGGAGGTCCCAAGTGACTTTCTAGCAGCTTTCCAATCTCTGAAGGGGGCTACAAGAAAGCTGGCGGAGGGCTTTTGACAGAGATGGTAGTGAGAGGACAAGGGGGAAGAGGTTCCAGACTTGAAGAGAGGAGATTGAGGCTGAATGTGAGGAACAAATTCTTTGCTGTGAGGGTGCTGAGATGCTGGAACAGGCTGCCCAAGGCAGATGTGGCTGCCCCATCCCTGGCAGTGTTGAAGGCCAGGTTGGCTGGAGCCCTGAGTGACCTGCTGTAGTGAAGGTGTCCCTGCCTGTGCAGGGGGATTGGAACTAGATGATCTTCAAGGTCCCTGCCAACCCTGGCTATTCTATGATTCAGCAGGTTTCCATCAGAAGCACAAGGAATGGGCACCCGATTCATGAGCAGGGGGATATGATGCAGGTAAATAAGAAGCTAAAACCCCAGAAATTCAAAGCAAAACCTGAGAGAACAGAATATCAAAATAATCTTGCATGATAGAAAGAAAAAGGAGAGCTCACTTTGGGAGAAAACAGTGGTGAAGAGCTCAGAAGGAGTGTCCTGAAGGCGACAAATTGCTCAGTGGCCAGACCTAGCCTGGTGCTACAGAAGTCAGCCAGGTCAAAAGGAGATTTCCATTGCAGGATTAAGTTGGTCACACGGGAAGCTGTAAGACGTAGATGAAAATTTAAGGTGCTCAGAAGCTAGCAGAGAGATTAAGATCTTTATGGTCCATCCCATGAACGTCAGCTTCGTGACTGTTGTAAATATTCTCTCCTTTGAAAAAAACAGACTAATAATGGATCCAGGATAATTCCCAATTGAGATTGGGGAGATCCTGTGGGTGCTTCTGAATTAGAGTTGGTTGAGACAGATTCCATTTCAGTTATCATGGAATCATTAGGGATTGGAAGGGACCTCGAAAGATCATCCAGTCCAATCCCCCTAACACAGCAGGATCCCCTAGATCCAGTTGCACAGGAACATGTCCAGGTGGGTTTTAAACATCTCCAGAGAAGGAGACTCCACAACGCCCCCGGATCTAAGTGTACCTTCACGCTTCATTGGCTGTGCACTGAAAGGGCACTTTGCTGTCTTGCTAACGTGTACGGAGGTTGTTCTCACTGTCTTCTGTGCTCTTCACACGGGGTAAAAGGATGTGAGTGTGGTAAAGGCTAGATGAGGCCAGAGAGAATCCACCAGGATAGAGAACCATGTAGTAATTCATAAGCAACTGAAGCCTTCCTTGCACAACTCTTTTGTGCTCCTCATAAACCGGTAATTTCAGGAGCAGAAGACACAACCCTTCCTCAGGACGTGTAGATGTCCTTGGGGATTAGCTTCTGTACACAAAACAGTCTCCTGGATCTGTCTAAAATATCCTAGTTTGTCATTTTGGCTTCAGCTGAGCACAACAGCAGTATAAACTCACAACATCCTCCTCCAAACTAAGGTTTCCAAGCCTGAGTCTTTAGAGGATTAAGGTGGGACTTTCCAGGAGAAAAGTCAGTTCCTGTTCAGAGAAGTAACATCAGGTCTTTGACTCATCTCTGATCCACCTAAGCTCTGTAAAGGATTTGTGCTTCCTTATGGATCTTCCAAGCACAGGTAAGAGGTATCCATTAGAAAGATGGTTTCTGATACTGACAGTGGACTTCCTTGTAAAAACTTCTGTACCCAAAGGTATAAGGAGATTGATATTTTTAAAATACGAACCTTATGTGAAGTAGACTAAGCAACCAGCACCAAAACCCACAGTGGTAGGTCTGTAATATTAAGCCATGCCTGGGTCACAGACTGAACAGAGCAGAGAGCAGTCTCGTCCTGTTTCATACAGTCACAGAACATTAGGGATTGGAAGGGACCTCGAAAGATCACCTAGTCCAATCCCCCTGCCACAGCAGGATCCCCTAGACCAGGTCACACAGGAACAGTCCAGGTGGGTTTGAAACATCTCCAGAGAAGGAGACTCCACAATCTCCCTGGGCAGCCCCTTCCAGTGCTCCGTCACCCTCACTGAGAACATCATCCTTCTCTTATTGATATGAAACCTCCTCTGTTCCAGCTCACACCCACTGGCCCTTGTCCTATCATTGGATGACCCTGAGCAGAGCCTGGCTCCATCCTTCTGACACCCACCCTTCACGTATTTATAAACAGTAATGGGGTCACCCCTCAGTCTCTGTTTCTCCAAGCTAAAGAGCCCCAGCTCCCTCAGCCTTTCCTCAGCAGGGAGATGCTCCACTTCCTTCATCCTTGTGGCTCTGCACTGGACTCTCTCCAGCAGCTCTGTGTCCTTCTGGAATTGAAGGGCCCAGAACTGGACATAAGATTCCAGATGTGGTCTCAGCAGGGCAGAGTAGGGGGGGAGGAGAACCACAGAAGAGAACTTGGAGAGACCTTCAAGATCATAAAGTCCAACCATTAACCCAACAGTGCCAAATCAACTCTAATGCATGACCCTCTGCACCACAGGACCTCAGCTGAGATTTGAGCCAACAGAAGGTGGTTACAGCGCTGTCACTCAAAGCTTTTGTCATGGGAACCAGACATGAAGACCCCAACAGAAGAAGGAGTGAGAGCATTTGGGGAATTTTGGAACTAGCGTCATTTACAGAACAAGGGACAGGAAAAACTTCCTTTCTACAGCATTGAGTTGTGAGTAATGTTCTCTTCAGATCCCTACCCAGATGTGCTCATCCCCTCCAAAGATATTTCAAGAGTCTGGTTCCTGCAAGGGCTTAGGGTTGATGGAGGTGATGGGTTACTTGAGGCTTTTTGTGACCGTACACAAATCCAGGAGAAATTTAGAGGGGAAGAAATTATATGAGGTGTAATTTCTTTTCTAATTTATGTGAGGTATTAATGTCTATAAACACGTGAAGGGTGGGTGCCAGGAGGATGGAGCCAGGCTCTTCTCAATGTCATCTAGTGATAGGATGCGGGGCAGTGGGTGCGAGCTGGAGCATACAAGGTTCCATATAAATATGACAAGGAACTTTTTCGCAGTGAGGGTGACAGAGCACTGGAATCTAAAGGAATGAGCAAACACAGCTTCCAGGCTTTGAACAAAACCTCTGTTTTGCTTTACATGTGCCTTGTAATGTCTTTCGGTCCCAAAAGGGATGACAGATGCCTTTGCTGATCATTCATCTGGGCAAATTTTTCATGTTTCCAATTAATCATGTGCTTTAATAAAACACACCCCTGGAATTTGCATCGATAATCCTTTTCCCTAGAAGAGTGGGTGTTGCTGCAGGAACATGTCCAAAGGTTGCTCTCCAACCAGTTACTACTGAAAAAAGCACAGTGCCAGTAGCTCTGATGACTCAACACTAGATTGAAATCTCTCATTGTGTGTTAATATGGGACATCAGCTCCCTTAGCATTTCCATTAACAATGAAGCACCTTATCAGAACGCAGACGTGACAACAGCTGCCGTGAACTTCTAGTAGGCACCTTTCCTGCAAGGACTCTGCATTATGTAGGTACACAGATCATTAGGGGTTCGAAGGGACCTCCAGAGATCATCTAATCCAACCCTCTTGCTCAAGCAGGGCCATAGAACCTAGGGCAGGTCACAGAGGAACCCAGACAGGTCTTAAAAGCCACCGGAGAAGGAGACTCCACAACCTCCCTGGGCAGCCCCTTCCAGGGCTCTGTCACTCTCACAGTAAAGAAGTTCTTCCTCATCTTGAGGTGGAACTTCCAGTGCTCCAACTGACACCCACTGCCCCTTGTCCTATCACAGGGCGCCAGTGACAAGAGATTGTCTCTTTCTTCTCGACACCCAGCCCTCATGGATTTATAGACAGTGATTAAGTCCCCTCAAAACCTTTTCTTCTCCAAGCTGAAAAGTCACATTGGCACTCAAGACACTGCACCCCCGTCTTCCAGACACCCAGAAAAATGATAACAGGTCTGATTCAAATGCTGACGTGTTTGCAGATGGGATTTCAAGACAATACAGTAACACCAACGCATGATTTGGGAAATGCTACGTGGTTCTGACTGGAAATGGGCTACACTCACCAGATAGAAGCTGAAATAAGGTGTCATATCAGAGGAAGGGTTTGCTGCACCCATGCAGCAACATCATTGGTGGAGCCTTCTAGCCTAAAGAAATGACTTAACACCGATAAGCTTTTGTCTTGGAAAAGGAGTATCCACCTGAGCACTTGAATAAACCTCTTATTCATGCCCTGCTTGCTTGTGATGCTCATCTTCAGGTGGAGTGACCGTGGCTCACTCTGTCCACACGAAAGAAAGCTGCTAAAATCTATTGAGGAAAAAAGCCCCTTTATACCCACCTGGATGTGTTCCTTTGTGACTTGCTCTGGGTGATCCTGCTGTGCCAGGGGGATTGGACTGGAGAGTCAGAGTCGGTGACAGGACAGCAGTCCTTTTGCTCTGTAAATGCGACGGAGCACAGAACCACTGAACATCAGGGATTAGAAGGAACCTTGAAAGATCCTCCAGCCCAATCCCCCTAACACAGCAGGATCCCCTAGGTCCAGTCGCACAGGAACATATCGAGGTGGGTTTTAAATGTCTCCAGAGAAGGAGACTCCACAACCCCCCCACGTAACTCAAAGAACCTTCCTTCACCCGAATCCTTTACCACAGAGGACAATGTGACCCAAAGGACTACCTGATCTTCATTTATGAATGAATGATAAGTGTTGCCAGTAAAGCCTGTGGAGATGCCAGAAGTCACCTCCTCTTCCTCTGTCAACTTGAGGTTTTATGCTCAGTCATCTCTCCGACAGGGTTTGTTTGCACATCAGTTAGTGTCGTGGTTGCTGGGAAGTCACAAGCCCTGGAAGTGTTATCTTCAGTTAAACAATGGAATTACTGCTATTGCTGGTAGTCACCGAACAGCTATCACCAAAGAATGAATCCTTTCTTTTACTTTTCCAGTCACTGTGCAATTAACTTGGGTGCAGGATGTTCTTTAAAGATGGTTCCACTGTTCAACCTAGTTGAGCCATGCAGCACCAGTGCTCTGTGATTGATGAAACAGCCTGTACCCTCCAGAGGAGCAATGAGGCTGGGGAGGGGACTGGAGAGAAAGGCTGATGGGAAAAGGCTGAGGGAGCTGGGGGTGTCTAGCCTGGAGAAGAGGAGACTCAGGGGAGACCTTCTCCCTCTTGTAGTCAGCCAACTAGTGCTGGGATGAGAGAGCAGGACCTGAAGCTGCCAGGGGAGGGTTAGGCTGGATGTTAGGATGCCCTTC
This sequence comes from Phoeniculus purpureus, assembly GCA_028565055.1. Classification (NCBI taxonomy): domain Eukaryota; kingdom Metazoa; phylum Chordata; class Aves; order Bucerotiformes; family Phoeniculidae; genus Phoeniculus; species Phoeniculus purpureus. The sequence goes on along the minus strand of JAOXOE010000441.1, from coordinate 13,493,669 downwards.
CTCTTGGAAAGGGTGCTCAGACTCTGGAATGGACTACCCAGGGCAGTGGTGGAGTCCCCATCCCTGGAGGTGTTGAAGGACAGCCTGGCTGTGGCTCTGAGTGCCCTGGTCTGCCTGATTGTGGTGAAGTTAGGTGTGGGCTGGGCTGGATGAGCTCAGACGTCTTTTCCTACAGAACCAGCTGGTCAAGAGAAGGTAAAGAGAAGGTCACACCAATGTATTTAGCATTGGTGTGACCTCACCTTGAGCCCTTCATGTAGTTCTATGCCCCACAATTTAAGAAGGTTGCTAAAGTCCTCTGATGCATCCATAGGAGACAAACAAAGCACGTGAAAGAAACTGGAGAGAAAGTCCTATGAGAAGCAGCTAAAGTCTTGGACTTTTTCTACTTTGGAGAAAAGGAGGCTGAGGGACAACCTAAGAACAGGCTCATTAGAGAGCCCTGAGCCTGTCACTGTTCAAGAGGCATTTGGGCAATGCCCTTGAGTAGTATGGCTTTCACTTTTGGTCAGCCCCAAAGTGGTCAAGCAATTGGCCCCTTCCAACTGAAAAATTCTATTCCTATTCCCCTTCCCATCCTATTCCAGTTCCAGTTCTATTTCTGTTCTCTTCTCGTTCTATTCCCATTCCCATTCATGATCTTAAACCTGGTCTCCTTACCTGGGTTAGCCACTGAGTGGCCAGAGCCACATTTTCCTTATCTGTGAGAGGGGGATAACATTCCTTTCTGCTATGGTTTGTAGCTTGTGACCGGCATAACAGGACCTCACGCTCAACTGCAGCTGCTTAAGTGCAGTTAATAAATAAATAGAACCCTGGGTAAGGGGAAGAACACGCAGAAGAGGGTAAAGGGAAGAGTGGAAATGAAAGAGGAAAGAACAAGCCTATAGGAAGAGTCAAACATGGCAAAGCATTAGGGAACAAAACGGGACAAAGGACTTGGAACAAGAATATCTGAAGGGCAGAACAACAACAGAGCTTAGAAAAACATTTACTCTCTAAATAAGGCTGATAACAGCTGAAGGAGAGGCTGTGCCGTGAAACAATGAGCACGCTGTGGCAGAACATCCATTTTCCCTGTGCTGGAAGAACAGGGTTCTTTCCTCTGTGGTTGCCAAACATCCTGGACCCTTCTGAGCGAATTGAGGGCTTCACAGCGCAGCGATCCCAAATGCCCAAAGAGCAGAGTAGGTGCAGAGAAGGGCTCCTAATAAAGAAACTTGCCTTGAAGGCTAGTAGGTTTAGCACCAATTAAAGTGGCTGATTAGCAGCTTTGAACAGTGTGGTTCCAGTCTCCCACAGGATGGTCAGAGACTACCTCTACAGCTTGTTTCTGTGCGTGTGGTGCAGCTAGAGCATCGCTGCTGATCCCCTGGGGCAAAGCTAATTGCTGTTCTTCCTTTTCCCCTATCTGTGGCAAGTCCTTCATCACCAGTTCAATGGAGCTTAGGCTTTTGGTGGTTGTCTCTTACGTCCAGCTCAGAAAAATTGGCGAGAGGTGGAGGAAGAGAGAACAAACAAACAGCAGAACCAGCTTTGAGCAGAAGGGCAGCAGCCGTGAGGAACAGCCTGCTGGAAGGAGTTTTCATGCCTGGCTGGGAATGAGCTGCACTTTTGACGTTGAATTCTCTCAATCTCAACAGTGACCTGTTGTTTGCGAGAGAAACCTGATGGCAAGCCAAGGACATCAGGCTCAGCAGAAACTTGTAGAGTTGTTGGGGGCTGTCAGGGTGGATTTTTGTTTCTTATTTTTGAGGTGGGGGAATTAAACTAGAAGAATCATCTTGTTTTGTAGAATAAGCAAAACCCCTGCCCCCTTTCTCAGGGTACTGCATTTCTAAAAATTATGAGTGTTTATAGATTTGCTGTATTTTAAAAGTGATATCTATTTGTACTTATGTAAAATTATATATATATATATATTTCTATTCTACATTGAGGGTCTACGCTACATCAAGACCCTACCCAACAGCTGGAAAGGAACTGATTATGAGTGACAGGACAAGGGGGATGGGTTCAAGCTAAAAGAGGAGAGATTTAGATGAGATCTTAAGAAGAAATCCCTCCCTGCGAGGGTGCTGAGGCACTGGAACAGGTTGCGGCTGCTTCATCCCTGGAAGTGTTCAAGCCACATTGGATGGGGCTCTGGGCAACCTGGGCTGGTGAAAGCTGTCACTGCCCATGGCAGGGTGGGTCAGAACTAGATGATCTCTGAGATCCCTTCCAATCTAACCCACTCTGTGATTCTATGATTTATAAACAACTACACTGATGTTTTACAAAGTGACTTCCAGTTTTACCAGCCCACATCTCGTTCCACATCATGCCCTGTGTCTCTGTCAATTGTCTCTGGGTGCAGCAACCTGTCCATAACTGACTCCTTGAAGGCAGGTGACCAGTTTGAGCCCTTTGAGCCAAAAAAAAGGTTCAGGAGAAATGATTTGCTTCATTCCCGGATAATCAGGGGTCTGGAAGCAAAGTCGGGCCCCAACTTTTTAACAATTCCTAAATTAACAATTTAACAAAGATGGATTAATCAGAACAGGTAATTTAAAAATAGTTGTGGGTGAGGTGAGAAAGGTTGAAGATCTAGGTTGGGCCTGGAAGGGTTTATGTTGTGTTTGGTGTTGGGTTGAAGGTTGGACTTGATGCCCTAAGAGGTCCTTTCCATCCTTAATGGGTTTGGTGTTGGGTTGAATGTTGGACTTGATGCTTTTAGAGGTCCTTTCCTTCCTTAATGATTCTGTGAAAGTGCTGCTGCACGGTGCAAACCCATCTGGATCCTGCTCCCTGATAGAGAGGGGAAAAGCTACACCCCCCCACAGGCACTAAGAAGGCAAAAGTCCTCAATTTTGGACTCTGATCACAGAACATTAGAGATTGGAAGGGACCTCAAAAGATCATCCAGTCCAATCCCCCTACCACAGCAGGATCACCTAGACCAAGTCCCACAGGAGGTTCTTTTCCAGCCCGAATGATTCTATGATTCTAGTTTGTGCAGACACACAGAAACAGCCCTGCAAACTGGGATATTCACATCCCACTCACGTGTGGATCTTTCCTACAAAGCAAAGGTACAAACAAGTGATCCCTTGGCCCGGGGAACCCCACCCTCTCCACACACAATTCCATCTTTTATGTTCTGCATGAAAGAAAACGCTGCAAATGCATCTGAGGACAAAGTTTAAATAAGGAATTAGCGAGTAATAATTAACCTGGCCTGTCATTTATTCCGATTAGACGCTGAGCTGAGGGCAGTTTCTTTTTAATGCCTCTCAAAGAATGTACTGGGTTTGGAACAGGTATGACCAGTTACGCAGAGGCCTCTAAAGACACCGTCTTCTCCTCCTGGCTCGGTGATGCACTGCAGACTCATTTTTATTGCTGGTTTTGACCCAATTACCAGTAGAGCAGCCAAGGTGTCACCGAAAGCCAAGTCATGCTGAGGTTATGACCCAGGACTTTCACCTGGGAGATTTAACTAAGATTCTTTGCACTCCTATGAGGAGACACTTTTCACCCCAGGACAAGGTACGTTGCTGCGGTTCAAACAGGAGCACTCCCAGGTTACCTTTGGTTCCTCAGCTCCATTAACATGGGAAGGTAGTTTAATGCTCAGGTGCTCAGGCAGAGGGTAGCAACCACCAATAAAGACCTAAACATGGAGAAATTCAGTTGCCATGTACTAAAATACATCTCAAAACTGGAAACACTTTTTGTTCCAACCAGTCTGGATCGTGTGTTGAGACCAAGCTGTGCACACCTACGTGGGGCCAGTTCCCCCAGTCCATCAGTGCTCCTCTATAGAGTAATATATGGGGGATCCTGGGCAGGATTTGCCCAGTCATGAGATTCTATTGTGGTACCTCAGTGCCTCCTCTGCTGTTCGGACGCTCCCAGTGCACTGCAGCTTACCCAGTCCAGATGTTTGGGTTCGAGATAACGTTCCTCTTGCAAAGTTATTGTTTACTGTTTATGTTACGGTTGCACCTAGAAACCCCCAGTGAAAGCCCTGGATTTAATGAGGTGGTTTGCAAACAACAACGCTAAGAAGAAGAGTTCCTGCCTGAGTGATCTAACAGAGTTCTTATCGGCTGGGATGAAAGCGGCGGATGGAAGAGATAAACCACGGGATGGGAGCGGGTTGGAAACACTGAATAGCTGCAAAGCAAACAGACTTTGCTGCAGCTCGCTACTTGCCTGGGATGGGAGTGGTTCGTGAGCAGCGCAGCACGAAAAGGGGTTGAGGAGGGATTTAGACAGGATAAGGCTGATGGATTTTGGCAGGGACTGGTGTCCGCTGCTGGGGGCTGCAAGGATTTAAGGCTTCTTGCCGCCCACAGCTCCTTAAGAACTTGCACTGGGTGACCACCCTCCCCTTTCACAAATTAATTGCTACAACCTCTGGTGAAAGGTGATTTTGCTAATTGACTCGAGCTCATTTAAGATCTATAAACTGGAAAACAGGTTTAATTTTCATCTCCTGGGAGTACACGCGTAATTATACCCTCCCTTTGTTGTTGATCCCCAAGCTGATCGTGCTCCAGGAGGGCTGCAGCCCAGAAAGCATCACAGGGTGTTGAAATGCAAATTGCACAATCAGCAGCATCACAGAGGCTTAAAGGGAAAATCGTGAGGTTTGTTGTAGCCTCGTGTGGCTTTGCTGGGTATTTTAAACCAGCAAACTCACAAAACCCGACTGTTTGAAACACAAAAGGTGACTGCACGTGAAAAGACTTCAGGTCTTCTCCACTGTGGGTTGAACAAGGTTGTTTCTTCCATACTTCTGTGATTTCAGTGGAGACCACTGCGGTCCGGGTTATACAATGTGGGAGCTGATAGTATTGATATGGTTTTTATCTGATTTATGTTGCATTGAAACAGACACATTTACATCAAGTTAAACTCACAGATACAACGATGAGGCTTTCCTAGACCTGATGGGACAAGGGGCAATGGGTGTGAGCTGGAACAGAGGAGGTTCCATATAAATATCAGAAGGAACTTCTTCCCAGTGAGG
>JAOXOE010000441.1:13476772-13488549 GCA_028565055.1 Phoeniculus purpureus | reverse complement strand
GGAGACGTTTAAAACCCGCCTGGCCATGTTCCTGTGTGACTGGATCTAGGGGATCCTGCTGTGGCAGGGGGACTGGATTGGATGATCTTTCGAGGTCCCTTCCAATCCCTAATGATTCTATGATATGCATCTCTGTTGCCAACTGAAGGGGTTTTCTCCCTCAGCATGTCCCACTCCCACTGACTCTCAGGGGATCTCTGGATATTATTCCAGGTTTGACTGCTCACCCATTAGTCCCATGGCCCTGGCAGGAGCCTCCTTCTCCCCCACTAGGCAGGAACTTTCACTCACCTAGTTGCCTTTAAGCAGTATTTAAGTGAAGACCAGAAGATGTGTTGCTCACATTCCCTCTACTGCTGCAGCAGAGCAGGCAAAGAAGCGTGATGCTGGTCAAGCTTTCAAGCAGCTGAGCCAAAACCTTTGTATGCAGATCTCTTCTTCCCCCCACTCCCTTTTATTTATTTCTCATCTCTCCCTTTCATGTTTTGCCCCGAGTTACCTACTGCTTGGCTTCTGCCGTCAGCCTGCACCACATTTTTCCATTGATTGATGATTTATCCATACAACACTCCTTTGTGCCACCTTCCACTCCTGTCTGCACCCTGTGCTCACCACCTAAGTATTTGAAGGCTGTATTCAGTCATTTTCTGGCTTTTATGTCTTTATTAATAGACAAATACAGACCCTTTGATGGACTATAAATAGCTGCTAAATCACCGGCTAAATCACCGCCTCTCTAGCTACCCAGTCAACCTCTCAAGCGCCCCATTACTTTAGTTGCACAGTTCCAATAATTAAGGCTCTTATTTTTCTCTCGGCCTCAATTGCATTGTTTTCACTGACACCTATAAAGTCTTATTTCAGGAAACAGGAAAATTAACCACAGTCTTTATTTATTTACATCCACCTAAAATAAAACCGAGCTGGAGTTGTTAAAGCACCTGGCACGGGTTTAGAAATGTAATTACAATATCATGGAATCAGTCAAAACACCAGCTGCTCTTTCTCTCCTGTATCTCTTCCATCTCAGCTACATATCATTCACCATTTAGTGAGAAGATGCAGGAAAGATTAAAACTCAGCCTAAACCATATCTATGGTGCAATCGTATCGTTGCCTTGCCACTACAGCTAAGCATCTCTTGTACAATCTTTGGAAGGAGGCTGTGGGGAATAAGTAAACCAATAACTTCTAAAAAGCAGCATTAACGTTGTCTTTTACGATGAAGCCAGACTGCTGCACCCAGGGTACGGCTCTGCCACCTCTGTTGCTCAGAAACTACTTTCATGCCATCGTGAGAAGTGCACTGAGTGAGCCTGCCCTTCCCACCAAGTTGAAAAACACAAGGAATTCATCATCTAAATAAGATCTCAAATAATTCTGACTCTGTACAGCTGTCCGATAGGCAGCAGAAGTATTTTTAAAGGTCAGTAGAGATGTGGAATGCAGAATTAAACACTGATTAATCAGGATAGGGCTGGTAGTTGATGTGAGAGCGAGTTAACCACCTAGTGCTGTAAATAATTACTGCTCTTCAAAATTTAACATCCATGGGCGCAGCGAGAGAGGGACATGTTGAAAAAAAGAGAGTTGTTTCTGTATACCTGGGTGACAAAAAACCACTGAATCACAAAGAATCACAGAACATTAGGGATTGGAAGGGACCTCGAAAGATCATCTAGTCCATATAATCCCCCACCACTCTTCCAGTTGGTTTGTTGGGTATTGGCTACCTCCTCGGTAGGAGGCTGGAAATGGAAATTAGCTAGTAGCACTAGTTAACAGGAATAGGAATGATGTATCTTGTCAAATGCATTGCTGAAGGACACGAACACAATCCAGAGCCCTTCATAAAAGGGTGCTGCCCTAAGCTTGGGTTAACGTAGGTATTCCCTGGGTATTTAAAAATCAGCTCTTTGTGAAATAGTGGATGCACGTGAGTGCACGTACTGCTAGTATTTCTTTGGTTCATCAAAACTTGCAGTGGGATTCGTTAAGGTGCTCACTTGTAATGTCCTACCCATACTGGCTAACCATTCACAGAATCATCAAGGATTGGAAGGGACCTCAAAAGATCTTCTAGTGGAATCCCCCCGCATCACCATGAAATGGAAAAGTACGTGCAAACTATTTTTGGTAACATCAGTAAAACCATGAAGCCTTGAGGTACACAAGGTCTGGAGTGCAAGACAGACTCTCCAGGCCTGCGCTTGGACTGTTTGTGCCGTGTCCTCTCAAGGGATAGCGAACCTTGGATGATTGAATCATAAAATCATTCCGGTTGGAAAAGACCCTTGGGATCATCAAGTCCAACCATCAACCCTACTCTACAAGTTCACGCCTAAGCCAGATCCCCCAACGCTACATGTAAGCAACTTTAACACACATCCAGGGGTGGGGACTCAACTACCACCCCTGGGTAATTCTTCTCTCCATGAAGAATTTCTTCCTGATGTCCACTCTAAACCTCCCCTGTTGAAGCTTGAAGCCCTTCCCTCTAGTTCTCTTGCTAATATTACCTGTGAGAAGAGACCAGCACCAACATCTCTACAGTGTCCTTTCAGATAGTTGTAGAGAGCGATGAGGTCTCTTCTTAGCCTCTTCTTCATCAAAATAAACAGCCCCAACTATCTCAATCTCTACTCATTAAATTTATTCTTCAGGCCCTGGCTGGCTGTTTGACTTTCCCTCTAAATGTGAAGTTTAGCTGCATCTCTACAAAATCCAAGCTCTCCCTCCTACCTCCTTTTCTTCTTATTTTTTTTAAAGCTAGACAAAAGCTGATAAACATCTGTCAACAAGCAGTTCATCAAATAGCAATGGGAGGCTTTGGTATATCAAAGGGCAGGAGATCATAGAACAGGCAGTCGTCTAAAATGTAGCCAGATTTTGCAAAGAGCTCAAGGATAATTTTTTCAAGTGCTCAGCACCCACCTCTATAGGCAAATTTTCAGAAGCGCTCAAAGCCATGCGGGCTCAAAGTCTCAAAGAATGCTGCTAGTTGTTTTGGTTCTTCAGAAGCAGCCAAGCTTTTTGAAAAGCCTGTCCCCTTTGAAATATTCCAGCTAGAAGGATATTACAGTATCCCTCAGTCATTATTTTGGGTTCCATAGGTATCTGAAGATCTCTTTACTAAATCATCTTCTTGTAAACTTGATTTTTTTTTCTTAAATGAAACCCAAATGCTTTGGAATGCTGGCCTTTCCTTTTGTTGTTTTTGAAATGGTTTCCTAGGCAGCCTTGGCGTGAAATGCTTTGTCTTGGGCTCTGGAAATGTTGTCGTAGAATCATTCAGTTTGGGAAAGACCCTTGGGATCGTCGAGTCCAACCATCAACCCTACTCTACAAGTTCACCCCAAAACCAGATCTCCCAACACTACATCTAAGCGAATTTTCAACACATCCAGAGAAGGTGACTCAACCACCACCCTGGGCAGCCCATTCCAGTGCCTGACTACTCTCTCTGTGAAGTTCTTCCTGATGTCCAGTCTAAACCTCCCCTGTTGAAGCTTCAAGTTCTTCCCTCTGGTTCCATCGCTAATGACCTGTGAGAAGACACCAGCACCAACATCTCTACAGTGTCTCCTCAGATGGTTGTAGAGAGAGTGAGGTCTCCCCTCAGCGTCCTTCCTCCTCAAACTAAACAGCCCCAACTCTTTCAATCTCTCCTTATCAGATTTTTTCTCCAGGCCCTTCACCATCACATAATGCCAAGTCATTTTTCCATGATGTCTGTACTTGGTTTTTAAACACCTCCAGGGATGGGGACTCCACCACCTCCCTGGGCAGCCTGTTCCACTCTCTCAGCAAAGAACTTCTTCCTGAGATCCAGTCTAAACCTCCCCTGATGCAACTTGAGGCCCTTATCCTGTGGTTGGACTCTTGTGATCTTGAAGGTAATTTCCAATCTAAGCAATTCAGCTTAGATTCTACCGCAGCTAGGTTTTACTAAACCCTGCCTTCTGAACCAGACACAGAGAAGACCCGCAGAAAGCAGGGCTGATTGCAGAGCTATTGATAGGAAAATTCAAAGAACTGGAAGGAAAGCAGAAGATTTAATAATGGCACCAAGGGAAAGATTCTACACTGACACAAACACATTTGGTCATACAAAAAACCAAAATGAAGAATGACTGAGCAGAGTTTTGGGTATGTGGAGGCAGGGAATCCATCTGAGCACAGACTGCACTTGAGCAGACATTTTGCTGCCAACCACAAAACCAGTGGGAGAAGTTAACATCACCCTTGGGTGTGTGTGAATCAGAGCACAGCGTGACGCACACATGAAAGACCTGTTCTCAGCGTTAGAGAGCCCTTAGCCTAGGAGTGGGAACCCCACCACCACAAATATGGCATCTGGAAGCGACACAGAGGACAGCAAGAAGAGGCAGGGTTGGGTTTTCAAAAGGCTGTGAGACCCAAAGCTTGTTAGTTAATTGTAACAACAACACCACAGATGTTTAACATGAACATCCACTGCACTTGCTGTTGCAGAGAGAAGAGGGTTTATCTCTTTATCAGCGACACCTCCATCTGGGAGGAGTGCAGTTCCATGGCGATAACTACGTCTGCACAACTGAGAGACATATTGGTATGGTTTAGGGCGGGGAACCAGTAGGTAACTGAATTATCCAAAGCCAACAGAGATGGAAACGAGGAGGTTTGTGCTAGGGAGCTGGAGGTGAGGAAGACTCGGTGCCTGTTCAGCCATGGGAGCACAGAGCAGGAATGAAGAATAGAGTCAAGCTAATAGAGTTGTATCACCAGGGTCTGAAAGTGAACCCCCTTAGGAGATGTCACTGAGGTGATTGGTTCAGCCTGGAGAAAAGACGGCTCTGGAAAGACCTGATAGCAACCTTTCAGTCCCTGAAAAGGTCTACAAGAAGGCTGGAGAGGGACTGTTCACGAAGACCTGTAGTGATAGGACGAGGGGCACTGGTTTCAAATTAGAGAAGAGGAGATTGAAACTGGATGTTTGGAAGAAGTTATTTAGCAGGAGTGGGACTGAACACTGGAAAAGGTTGCCCAGGGAGGGAGTTGAGGCCCCATCCCTGGAGATACTCAAGGTGAGACTGGACAAGGCTCTGAGCAACCTGATCTAGTTGAGGCTGTCCTTGCTCACTGCAGGGGGTCTGGACTAGATGACCTTTGGAGGTCTCTCTCAATGCAACACACACTATGATTCTGTGATCATGACCAGGAAGAAGGGTGTTTACTGTGGAAAATTCCATTGCTCATATGAATGGTGCAGAAGGACTCCACAGTGTGACTACCTCTGCTCAAGTAACATCAGGTATCCCAGCAAGCAGCAGAAGCTTCAACAGTCCTTGAATTTGGTCTCATAGCTAAACCCTCGAGTGTTCTAACACAAGTCTGTTTCAACTGTGCCTTCTCAAGATGTTATTCCAAAAGGACTTTAATTTGTTTAATAATTTAACCAAATTAAAAGTAGACAGGAAAGCAAAACCCAGACAGGGAAGGTAACTTGATAACCCTCAACTGACCCCAAACTGGAGAAGTCTGTGCTGCCTTCTAGATGATGTTTAAGGTCTTTTCCAACCTTAGCAGTTCTATGATTCATGCTGCCACCTTTAACACAGATTACACAGTTCATTAAGGGTTGGAAGGGACCTCAGGAGGTCATCAAGTCCAATCTCCCTGCTCAACCCCCTGCTTGATGCTATGAAGCATCAAACATAAAATGAATCCCAGATGACTACCAAGTATAAGATTAGTTTCTGAGAAGGAATAAAGGAAAAAACTATTTGCATGAGAAAATGGAGTGTTTGAACAGGTCTCTCCAAGGAAAGTTAGGGAGTGAGTGACCTTCAGAGCTTTCGAAACCTGACCAAGCAAAGCACTACACGACATGGTCAACATTCATATGTACCCTACTCTGGGATGGGAGTTAGAATAGAGACCTCCTGGGGTCCCTCCCCTCCTTTATGGCTCTGTGCTGGTCCTTTCCCAAAAGGAAAAGTCTTAGAGGTGACTTTTCTTCGTATTTGAGAAGAAATCTGTTTGCAAGAGAAGGCTTCACTGGTCAGTGGGTACTGAGGGGACAGTACCTGGGGAAGCATTTCACGAGCGTTTCCGTGCACAGACAAAGATGTGGACCCAAGGCAGCGAGCAGAGGCTGCACTCAAGCCTGGAGGCTCTCCAAGGCTCAAACGTCCATCATTTAGACAGCCTTCGATGAAAGATTAAGAGAAATAGCTGTGTATTGCTTGGCTCAGAACACCCAGGAAGGAGAGGAGCTATTCTGAATTGCCCAGGGGAGTTTACAACTGGGAGCAATGGGGTAAAGTCAGGTAAAGGAAAACAGTTTGAACATCACTAAAATTTCCTAACTGTGAGTGTTATTAGACTGGAATAATCTTCCCTAAGGGGAGCAATAAAAACGACATCATTTGCATCTTTGCAAACTAGACCAGACAACGCACTGGGAAACATACTGTGGGGAATAATCCTGTAAAAATGATTGCACTAATTTTTCCCATCTATTCTTTCTTCACAGGGTTGCTTCACACAGGGAATACGCCACATTCTTTTTCCTGTTACTCTATTCCCTTTCCTGTGGGCTGAGTTATACAATAAAAAACACCCAACCCCAAAACCCTAAAGGGAACTATTCTAACTGAAAAGCTCCATATTAAGACAATTTGCATCCTTATTTTTAAAAAAGACATATTTTTCTCTTTAAAATATAACCAGATAGAGCGTATTCTCTAGGATAATGACACACTTCAGTACACCAGGCAATTAGGTTTGCCTTAAATTAATTATTGCTTGGCACGCCGCTCGTACGAATAGCTCTGTGTAACAGGAGGAAGTCAGCTTGACCTTAATTATTGCCTGTAAATAATCCCTGAGTTGTAACTAAGTAGTGCCTTTTAAAATGTAATTATTATAATACCAGAGTTACAGAGCTCATTGATTTATAATTACTTAATTGTTTATACCCATTAAACCACAGCTGCGATAGGTTCATCGTGCCGACCTGCACCAGCCTGGAAACTGGTGAGGTATGGCCAAGAACTTGGACGCACGCTATCTCCCACCGCTAAATGAGTAACTAATCGCTGCACAGGCTGCTCAAGGGTGGTAGTAGTCATCAGATGGTGGAGAGACTGTGGGAAATGGGGTGGCCGTGGCAGAACAACAAGGAAGGGAGGATCACAGAACATTAGGAGGCTATACTAAAACAGAGGCACCTCCTCCAGGGTCCTGAGCTCTCACCAGCTAATTCAGGAGCAAACTTCTTTTGTGAGTCTGATTTCATACTTATCACAGAATTACTGAACATTAGGAATTGGAAGACACCTCGAAAGATCATCAAATCCAATCCCCCCCCGCCACAGCATGATCACCTAGATCCAGTTGCATAGGAACATGTCCAGATGGGTTTTAAGCGTCTCCAGAGAAGGAGACTCCACAACCCCCCTGGGCTCATCATGTGTTATTGGAGGTGCTGGTTACTGCTACTGGGAAACAGAATAAATTTGTAGTAACTACATCTTCTCCTGTAATAGTTTGCCCACTGGCATGTACAGAGATGTGATCTTTTCACTTGTTGCAGCCTGCACCCTAACATGGTAACAGCATCTTACAGAGAGACTTCAAGCCACTCTGTCACATCTGAACCCCACCCAGCCAATCGGTCACTCACTCCTGCCTCAGTGAGAAGGGAATCAGAAGGGCAGAAGGAGGAAATCTCATGGCTTGAGGTAACAAGTGTAACGACATTGCATGGTCTGGACTGCCCCTTTGGTCCATTTGGGTCAGCTGGCCTGGTTATGTCCACTCACAGATACTTGTGCACCTCCAGTCTGCTCACTAGTGGGTTGGGTGAGGAGCGGAAAAGGTCTCCATTCTGTGCAAGTGCTGCTCAGCAACAACTTAAACATCTCCAAGTTATCACCCTGTTCCCAGCACAGACCCCAAACACAGCTCCTTACAAACAACCGTGAAGAAAATTCACTCTGCCCCAGCCACCACCAGCACACACACAGTCACCCTCGGCTTTGTGCCACAGGCATCACCACCCAGACCACTCGGTTTTATTACATGAGTGGGGGAAAAGAAGTCTGTACAAATAATAAAACCTTTTCAAGCAGTCAGCACCTCCCCTTAAATTGTAAATCCCACCTCTTTGAGGTGGAAAAGCCAACACACGTCTCAGATCTTCATTCTGAGAGACCAAAACCCTGCACTTTGTTGTAAAGATCCTACTGTATTTTGCTCAAAAGAAAGAGATACTTAGCAATAATCTTTGTGGATTTCACAGCATTAAAAGCTTAAGTTGGTTCACATCTTCTGCTGGCTTGGAGTTTAGCAAGCAGAATCACAGAACATTAGCAATTGGGAGGGACCTCAAAAGATCATCTAGTCCAATCCCTTTGCCAGAGCAGGACCCCCTAGATCCAGTTGCACAGGAACATGGCCAGATGGGTTTTAAGCATCTCCAGAGAAGGAGACTCCACAACCCCCCTGGGCAGCCCCTTCCAGGGCTCTGGCACCCTCACTGGGAAGAAGTTCCTTCTGCTATTTATATGGAACCTCCTCTGTTCCAGCTCACACAGGTTTGGACTAGATGATCTTTCGAGGTCCCTTCCAATCCCTGATGATTCTATGACTGAGCAGATCCTGGCTCCATCCTCCCGACCTTTCACATAGGGACCTCACCACGTGCTAGAGGTGCTGAGTCAAGCCAGGTCGTCCTTGAGAGCTGTACAAGCCAGAAGTGACTCATGCCCAGGGCGACCTCTCTAGCTTTGGGTAGCTTTGAGACCGGGCACGACATCGGGGCTAGCAGACCCACCCAAGCTTCAGGGCAAAACACACTCACGGAAGACCCTTCGCTGGCCCCGAGACAGCCAGTCCCGACACACAAACCCTTTATCGAGCGCATTTAACTTGCAAAACCGAGTCCCTGTGTTTGCTCACAGCCCTTCCTGCGGGGAACCCTCGATACCCGCGAGCAACCGGGGTCAGGTCTTCCGCAACCCCGCTTTAACGATCTTCCGACAGCCCCGGCGCTCGCCCGGAGCCCCCCGGCAGGTTCCGTTTCCATTTCAGGAGGAGAATTGTTAGCGCTTGGGTCCCGTTTGCCATTTCCTCTGACCGTTTGTCCTAGCCGGCCCCGGGCTGATAAGGGAAAGGGCATGAAAACCAGAGCCGCCTTCCGCAGTAGCCATGGGGCGAGTAAACACAGCGAGACGCTGCTGCCCGTGTTCCCGACCGGCGGCGAAGTCACTTATTCAGCAGTAGCAGCGAGCAGGTCCCCGCAGGACCTTGGTACGAAGACAGAAAGAGAAGGAAACACAGGAGAGCTTATCGAGGAGGTCAGGAATGAACCACCTCGGCAGGACCGCGGGGCTAGTGGCTATCGCAGGGCAGACGGGCGCTCCCTGCCTTGGGAAAACATTCACCTGGATGCAGAGCCTAGAGGAGGTGCAGCCTTAGGATTTGCGGTTGCGGGAAAGAGGGGGCAAGCTGGGCACGGGGTAAAGCCCCCTGGGGTTCCAGCTGGTCCGTTGGAGGTCAGATGGGCTGGGTGCAGCTGGATCGACACCCTAACCGGGGTGCCAGCTAGGGAGGGGTGCTGCAGGTCCAACACCACACTCACAAACAGCCCATGTGCAGTGTAGGACAAAGAGATCTGGGGGTCCTGGTGGCCAGCAAGGATGACCAGGAGCCAGCACTGGGCCCTTGTGGCCAAGAAGGCCAACAGCATCCTGGGGTGGATCAGAAGGAGGGTGGTTAGTAGATGGACAGAGGTTCTCCTCCCCCTCTACTCTACCCTGGGGAGACCACATCTGGAATCTTGTGTCCAGTTCTGGGCCCCTCAGTTCCACAAGGACACAGAGCTGCTGGGAGAGAGTCCAGCGCAGAGCCACAGAGATGATGGAGGGAGTGGAGCATCTCCCTGCTGAGGAAAGGCTGAGGGAGCTGGGGCTCTTGAGCTTGGAAAAAAGGAGTGACCTCATTAATGTTTATAAATATATAAAGGGTGGGTGTCAGGAGGATGGAGCCCTCTTAACTAGGTAATGAAGCTGCACTTATCACACACTAAATTAAGCTGCACTAGTCTATGATGTTTTCTTTCATATGTTTCCCAATTATTTTCAATATTTCCAAATTATATTTATATACTGTGCTTGGATTTGTGTTCGTGTTTCTTTATATTTGTATAGCTATATATATGCAGCTTTTTGTAAGGGAAATAGCTGTCCCCAACCATGTGAAGTGTGGCTGATGCGTGATAAATGTATAGTCATAGAATAGAGTCACAGGATTGTAGGAGTTGGAAGGAACCTCTAGAGATCATCTAGTCCAAGCCACCTGCTAGAGCAGTGTCCCCTGAAGGAGACTGCAAAGGAACACATCCAGGTGGGTTTTGTACCAAACCACTTCACACAGGACTTCAAACTTGAAAGAAGTTTTTGGAACAAACGTTTCATAACTAACAACAGGAAAGATGTTACACCACAAGGCATAGTGACTCCCTATTGAAATGTGGACACAGGAAGATCCCTCTTTCCTGAGAACATGGTATTTTTCCAGGCAATATGGAAACACAACAATGTGGTGACTATTAAGCTGGAAAACTTAGTTTTGCAGGAGTCAAATGCTTTGAATTGAGGAGAGACGTCTTAGTAATAACAATGAATTAAAAGCCTCGCTAAGAATGCACCGCATTCGATTTTGTCTCTTTTTCTCTACTGTGCTATATTGTGAGAGGGAGACACTGACTTAAAGAGATTTCAACTAAACATCTTTGTTGTAAGCGTAATGGCTTCACTTACATCTCTGCATTGTGTGAGATGAAAAGAAAACCAATTAAGAGGCTGGTCTGATGCACAAAGGAAACCAAGCAGAATAAGGACACTATAGATGCGAAATATGGAATCATACTTGTCCTTCTTACTAGAGACACTCATGTTTTGAGGCCATTTCTAGCACATTGTCACTGAGAAAAGTATCTGTGTGTCATAACCTTTGTTAAGAACTCTTAACAATCTACACACTTTGTGCCCATTTGTGTACGTGGAAAAATAACATCACTGGCAAATCACAACCAACTGTGCGATAAAACTTGTTTGTATTCAGAGCCAAGTGGAACACAAAATGTAACAAACTACGTGAATTCGAAGTTTGCTAATTAGAGGAAATAAATGGAAGGAACCCTCATATCTGTAAACTAGAATCAGAGCCAGAATTATCTGTGCTACGCTATCACAGAATCACAGATCATCAGGCATTTGAAGGCACCTCGAAAGATCATCTAGTCTAAAATCTTTCCTCTGTGTCCACTTCGATATCTAATACCAGGTTTAATAAGATGTAAGTTTTACTACTATGAAATTTTGGAGTTTTGATTGGGTTCTTTGGAATTTTTTTTAGTGTTCAGGTTTCTTTAAAGCTACAGAATATTTGCTTATTGTTGTTACGATAATGTTTGGGTTTCTTTAAAGCTAATGAATATTTGTTTATTACTATTATTTTTAGACAAATCATAGGCCTTTTGCTTCCCACTAAGAAAATATAAGGTATTGAAGTGGCATGAAGTTCTATGTTGGTGTCACGTTTCAACTGATCAGAGAAAGAAAAAGAAGTGACTCAGGTTCATGGATTTGGTTAGGTAAAATTAAGACAACTTAGTCTCCTTAAGTAGACACTTTTCTTTTTGGGAGCCTTGACAGAATATTCACAGAATCACAGAATCATTCTGGTTGGAAAAGACCCCTGGGATCATTGAGTCCAACCACCAACCC
>JAOXOE010000441.1:13455960-13470228 GCA_028565055.1 Phoeniculus purpureus | reverse complement strand
TGGGTGATCCTGCTGTGGCAGGGGGATTGGACTGGATGATCTTTCGAGGTCCCTTCCAATCCCTTATGATTCTATGAGTGAGCTCCTGAAAAGCTGAGAACATAGAGAAGGGGTGAGTGGATCAAAGCTTCTTCAAATGAAAACATGGTGACTGTCCACCTTTTGCAGCCTCGGTTCCTGCGCTCCCCACACTGACTCACCCTCTCCATTCAGAAAACTCTGCCTGCAAGACTAACAGTATTGTTGTTAAAATTCTCATCCAAATTCCACCTGACTCAGATAGAGGAAAAAAAAAAATACATAGTGAAACCATCCCAAAGAGTTGATTTATCTAATGAGTGAGTGAGGGGAATAAATCCAGTTGCTCTGTCTTTGAGCCAGTGTTGCAGTGATTGCCATGGCAAGGAAAGAGTCACAGCGTGACCAAGCAGGTTCGTATGAGGACACAGCCCCTGCGTTATGAAAAGGTCTTTCCTGGTTTAAACAGGACCAGTACAGCTGTGCCATCTCTTTTTTAAATGCAAATCCTACTCTAGTAAAGCAGAATTCTTTTTAAACCAGAACAAGCCCGAGAGGTAAACTGTGCCTAGCCCAGTATTTCACAGAGTCCTTGTTATCGTGGAACGATTTCACTGGCAATAAACAGTAATTGCCTTCAGTCAGACAGAACAAAATAAAGACCGAAGACCTAAAGTCTTCATCATCAGAGGTTTTTCCTCAGGTCAAAACCACTCTTAGTTGCACCGTCCTATTTGCTCTGTGGGGAGTCACTAGAGGGCATCATCACCTACTCGATGGTGCCTGCAGATCTGGTCAGGATGCTCATCCCCACCCGTGCAGAAGCTCAGCTGGGAGCAGGACGAGCGCGCATCAGCTGCTGCCTGGAGGATTGCCCTCAGCGCAGCTCGGGAAACTCAGCTTTCCAGTTGTTCCCACAGCCCGAGCAGAGGGGGACCTGCAGGGCACCGTGACACAGCCTACTTGGGATGACAGCGGAGAGGGCAAGTCAGGAGCACTTGGCTCTCAGCACCCTTTCTCACCCGGCGCACACACCGCAGCAGCCCGCAGCGCTCAGCCCTTGGTTAAGGTCATTATCCGCTGCGCAACCGCTGCTGCACAGCAGCTCCTGCTCAGCTGTCCTTGGCAAATGGCTCCAGTAAACAGATGTCCATCAACTGCCTAATAGTCTCCCTTCATTGCAGGGCTATCTGTGAAAGTGCTCACACAGTGACTTCTCTAGATTGCCCTGGCAGCTTGGCAAGTCGAAGTGCTGCATAGACCATGAGAGGAGGATCAGCTCTGTTAGACCAAGGGCAGGAATCATCTCCCACACGCTCATGACGAATGTCTCTTCTGTGCAGCAGCACCCGTACAACATCCCAGGTCCCGTTTTTACAGCAGTGAGGGAAGCAGTGGAAGGCTTGGGGTGTTGCATGAACTACAAACACAGGGTACAAGGTCCAGCCACTGACCTGAGTGTTTGCACACAACTGTTGTACTCCCTTTCTTTATCTATCCTTTTCTATCTCGCTGCTTCTTGCTTCCAAGTCCTGGGTAGATCTTCTCCATGGCTTGGTATTCGTCACCACGAGCAGAACCTCCCAGTGTTCCAGAATTCCTTAATAACATAGAATCACATAATCATTTAGGTGGAAATAGACCTTTAAGATCATCAAATCCATTTGTTACCCCGACTAAACCCTGTCTCTGACCTCCAGAGCTCCACAACTGTGAAATGTGTCCAGGGATGGGAATTCAACCCCCTCCCTGGGCAGCCTGTTCCAAGGGATGAGAACCCTTTCCAGGAAGAAGTTTTTCCCTCATATCCAACCTAAACTTCCCCTGGTGCCACTCAAGGTTTTGTTCTCTTGTACCATCACTTGTTCCTTGTGAAAAGACCAACACTCACCTCTTTAACCCAATTAAAGGGTGATCTATTCAGATTGGGGCACAAACAACAAAAACACTGGAACTAGACCAAATTAAAGGGGTAGAATATTCAGATTGAGGCACTGGAACAGGCTGCCCAGGGGGTTGTGGAATCTCCTTTTCTGGAGAGGTTTAAAACCCACCTGGCCATGTTCCTGTGCAACCTGGTCTAGGTGATCCTGCTCTAGCAGGGGGATTGGACTAGATGATCTTTCGAGGTCCCTTCCAATCCCTAATGATTCTATGAAAACACTGGAACTAGACCAAATTGAAGGGGTAAAATATTCAGATTGGGGCACGAACAATGAAAACACTGGAACTAGACTAAACTAAAGGGGTGAAAATATTTAGATTTGGGCACAAATGATGAAAACTCTGGCACTAGTCCAAATTAAAGGGGTAAAATACTCAGATTGGGGCACAAGCGATCTTTTTATCTGCATTGGCTGAGGCTTGGAAAAGATGACACCACTGTATTAGAAAAATCCCAGAAGTGGACTCAGGTGGGGCCATCAGTCTTTACTTTGGGCATCAGAAACTCCAAGAACACCTCTGTGAATATTTCAGAGAGCAATCTGTGATGAAAAGGATAGACGGAACACCGAGTCAAAGTCACTTTAGAGGAAAAAGGTTGCTTTTCCCTCTCTATACTGAGTGATGAAGGTTTTCTTGGCCCCTGCCTTTCTGCTCATACGCAGTGGGAGGACTTGGTGATTAGCATTCACTGAAGCTCCTGCAGCTAGGCAAAGACACCGAATCTGAGTCACTCTACCAGAAACCCACCCATCCCCAAGCTGGCAGCGCTTACTCACCAGCCAGCATTTAGATATGCAAATAACAACATACTGTTATCAGCAGCTTGTCCAATAACATTCCCTTTGTTTCATCAAAAAAAGGCGTTTCAGCGCTGTACAGTTGGCAGTGAACATGCAAAGAGGAATTTGCAAAAGCAAGACCAGCCAGAAGAGCAGCCCCTGCCAGTCTGATTGCAGCCATCACTGCTGTCAGATGATGCATCAGGAGCTTAGGGTGCTAATGACTTGTTGATGTGCTCGACCTTGTGCTGCTACCCCTCCACAGCTATCTCCAGGTATTGTCCTCGGAGATGCTGCTCTGTTACTCACCAGCTGGAATTTTCAAGGGAAAATGTTGAAAATGGGATGAAAGCTGGTTGGGATGGAGAGGTGGGAGAGAAAGTAGGTGTGAAATACAAACAGAGAAGCGTGCAACACCTTGGCCTTGGTCAGCAGCCTGTTACAGGATCAGAAATATAGGTCACGAGACTCCATCTAATCTAAAGACCTTGGTCCCAGCTCTGTTTGTTTATATTCATGGATATAAATATATACGTGTGTGTGTGTGGATAGAGGCATAAACCTGCTCGAGCAGGTCCAGAGGCCACAAAGATCATCAGAGGGATGAGGTACCTCTACTGTGAGGAGAGGTTGAGAGAGTTGGGGTTGCTCAGCCTGGGCAAAGCTCCAGGGAGAACTTAATGTGGCCTCCTACTCTTACAGAAGGATGGGGAGAGGCTTTGTATCAGGAAGGGTAGTAATAGGACAAGAGGGAACTGCTTCAAACTGAAAGATGCAAGATTTAGATGAGGTCTTACTAAGAAATTCCTCCCTGTGAGGCTGTGGCTGCTCCATCCCTGGAAGTGTTCAAAGCCAGGTTGGGTGGAACTCTGGGCAGCCTGGTTTGGTGAGAAGTGTTGCTGCCCATGGCTGGGTGGGTCAGAACTAGATGATCAATGAGGTCCCATCCAACCTAAACCATTCTATGAAAACAGATATACATATAATCAGCTGTAGTCATCAAACAGGAGTTAAAATATATTTTAAAAAAAGAGAGAGAGAGATAATTTGAACAGATCTAACTACATTGTCATCCTGCAACAATCTGGCTTGTTTTTCTTCTTTGTTTTTCTGCCTGTCTGTCCTTCGCAGATTTGCAAGACAATTTCTAGAGCCTAATTAACTTTTTTGCACGAAGATGCTCTCCTTTCATTTTGGAGAATTAATCACATTTAATCTGCAGACACTCACCACTCCAGCAAATCTGTCTGTCCACTGTGACAGAGAGATTACGAGAAAATAAATGGAAAGTGACATCCACATTAGCCTAAGAGTGTTTTTTGGCAGCCATCGACTGACTTTTCTAGTTACTATGAGTTGAACCCATCATCACTTTTTCATTACAACTACCTGATAGGGTAGGTCAGGTTGCCAAGTGGCTTCTTCCAGGCATTATGACAGCAATGTTGATGTTTGAAGTTATCAAACCCCTTGTGAGCAAATTGCTTTCTTAAATATCTAGTATCGTGCTGTCGGCTCAAGATTGGCTGTGTAGGGATGTTTTGGAGTCAAAGCTCTTTGGGCATTGAGGACCCCAGATCCAATTTCAAACAAGGAGGAAGAATTCGTTTGGAGCTGCATATCCCAGGAGGTGTGTTCCACTAGTGAAGATATTAGAAAAATAGACCTACCCTTACAAAGAACTTTGCGTAAAACTCAAACCATGGAATCATTAAGGTTGGAAAAGACCTTCAAGATCAAGTCCAGCCATCAACCCAACCCCTCCGTGCCCACTAAACCCTGTTCCCTGGGGCCATAGCACTGGAATGGGCTGCCCAGGGGGGTTGTGGAGTCTCCTCCGGAGATGTTTAAAACCTGTCTGTACATGTTCTTGTGCAACTTGATCTAGGGGATCCTGCTGTGGCAGGGGATTGGAGTAGATGATCTTTTGGGGTCCCTCCCAATCCCTAATGTTCTGTGATTCTATGAAGCCCTCCAAGAGCAGTGACTCCACCACCTCCCTGGACAGCCCGTCCCAGTCCCTGACCAAATGTAAGCACCTCTAGGAGAAGGCAACTGAGCTTCAGCAATGCAGGGAAATACATCTAAGAGGTGGGGGAAAGAACAAGTTCTCTGGAGATAAAAGCATTACAAAATATGGGAAAAAATTTCCATAACCAGACTCAAGAGACGGAGCTGTTGTGTTTTGCACTTGGTGCAACCAGGGCACTGCAGAACACAAGCAGAAGTAGGGCTGCTTAGGGAGAACATGTGTTCCAGGCTGATTTATATCAGCTAAATAAAGGTAATTACAGATATAAAGGACTGAAGCAGCAAAAACAGGACTGAGCTATTTAACCAAGTGTGACAGCTTTGCATGACTGATTATTCATGAGCTACTCCTAGGTAGTTAAGAAACATAAAATGTGATTCATAACCTCTAGAAAGAAAACAAGCTGTTTATTAAGAAACCTGACTTTGCGATGCTCATAGAGCAGAAGTGTTTGAATCTCTTTCTGAAAGCTTTCTTAAAAACATGAACAAGCTCACCCGTTGATATAATGCACACGCACACACATAGATTTGTTACCTGGCAGGTAGAGAGTAGGCACTGAGGTAGCAACACAAATGCATATTCCAAAAGCATTATGCAATGAAGTACCATTTGCATTATCATGGAGCTGTTTAGTTTGAGGAAGAGGAGGCTAAGAGGAGACCTCATTGCTCTCTACAACTATCTAAAAGGACACTGTAGAGATGTTGGTGCTGGTCTCTTCTCACAGGTAGTTAGCAACAGAAGCAGATGGAATCATAGAATCACAGAATCATTAGGGATTGGAAGGGACCTTGAAAGATCATCTAGTCCAATCCCCCTGTGGCAGAGGGTTGGATCTTTTGTGGTCCCTTCCAATCCCTAATGTTCTGTGAATTCTTGTTTATTCATCTGGGCATCATGGCAGATGTTTGAGATACAGGCGTTCAATTCCTATGTGAGTTGGGGGCTTTGCTGCCAAAAAAAAAGGGGGTTCTTCTATTTTTAATTCCTCCTACCTGTTCTGTTGCTAAGCGTGACTGTTTCTCTCGGTGTGTTGATGAGGTACCATGTGTCAATACACACACTTGTAAAACCTCATGTGACTGTGAGCGTGTTTTATCACGAGCCTGCTTTAAAGTAAATATAAAACAAATACCAAGGAATTGCTATTGAAGGTAAATTGCCATAACATAATGTTGTTTGGCTGTTGAACGCTGTAACTGGAGATTGCTCCAGTTGCCAGTGTATTTGTAGTTGAGCTGTTCAGGTATTACGTGGAAGTAATTTTCCTGGAATGTCCCGCTGAAACAAACACTAGATTTCACAGACCAGCTTAAACACGCATATTCCAGATATCCTTTCAGGGTAAATTCATGGCACATTTTCTGCAGGACCCATTTTGGAATTGTCGTGTCACAGAATCGCAGAACATTAGGGATTGGAAGGGACCTCAAAAGGACATCTAGTCCAATCCCCTTGCCACAGCAGGATCACCTAGACCAAGTCACAGTATCACAGTCACTTTTTCCTTCGTCCTACATCGCTCACATTTTTTCACTGAAGGAGTAGTCAGGCACTGGAACAGGCTGCCCAGGGTGGGGATTGAGTCACCATCCCTGGAGGTGTTTGAACAGCATTTAGATGTGGTGCTTAGAGACCTGGTCCAGTCGTGAACTTGGTAGAGTAGGGTTATTTTTTGGACTTGATCTCAAGGCTCTTTGTCAACCTGAAGGATTCTATGATTACATAGAACAATTTATGTTGGAGAAGATCATGAAGTCCAACCATCAACCCAAATCTTCTACACAAAACAAACCCAAAACCAAACACAAGAGTATTTATAGAGTCATATAATGGTCAGAGTTGGAAGGGACCTTAAAGATCATCTAGTTCCAACTGCCCTACAGAGGCAGGGACACCTTCACTAGAGCAGGTTACTTAAAAGCCTCAGCCAACCTGGCCTTCTACACTTTCAG
Organism: Phoeniculus purpureus; assembly: GCA_028565055.1. Lineage (NCBI taxonomy): Eukaryota > Metazoa > Chordata > Aves > Bucerotiformes > Phoeniculidae > Phoeniculus > Phoeniculus purpureus. Next base: position 13,463,494 of record JAOXOE010000441.1, on the reverse strand, counting down.
GCACGGGATAGCCACAACTGCCTTGGGCAACCTGTTCCAGCATCTCAGCACCCTGACAGCAAAGAATTTGCTCCTCATGTCCAACCTCAATCTCCCCTCTTCATGCTCCCCTTGACTTGAAAAGATTTCTACTGGACTTTGCAGGGATTCCTCCATATTCTCAGCACAACTTATCCACAGGTTTGAATCCGTGTCCCTCAAGAGACTAACAGCTGCATGACAGCACCAGGGAGATAAAGGCAGACCCACTCCCAGAAAAACACGCGTGGGGATGCAAACTAGAAATTAATGACATGCTCATAGCACTAGATAGGGCAGATACTCCTGGAGGTTGTCTCAGCTGCCTGTTTACGAAGGATTGAATCATCTAGAGATCAACATAACCAACCTCAGAGCTGCCACCCTCGTGTGGCACCTGTCACTCGGACAACAGAACTTCCCGTGTCCCGAGCACCTGCTCTGAATTATCCTCCCAACCTTCTTTGTTTCAAGAGGCCTTTGTAATAGCAGAACAATTAGCCTCAGTGTTTTCATACTGCAGCATTGTCAGACAGGAGAGGAAGATACACAATGCAAATGATGACCCGAGGACTCAGCAATTTAATAAGCAAAAACACCACATGCAAACTCCAGTGGGTAGAGATTCCTCTAATATGCATGAAGGTTGATTTTAGAGCGAGATGGAGTGATCGCACTGGAATAGATGGTTGCCTGATGTTGGAACATCCTTCTTTGACCCACTGGATTCAGACAGGCCAGCTCTGGGCTGGAGTGCAATGCTCTGACCCTGAAGCTATTCTGTAGGTTGTTGGAAATACTCTGGGAAAAAGCCAATGGTCCAGTTTTTAGCTGGAGTCAAGCTAAAAATTGAGCTTAATTTAGGCTGTATGATGTAAGCATTGGCACTACATGATAAAAAGGTGTTTGTGGCACCTAATAAACTCTTTGTCTGGTTCACGCAGGGACTCACTGCTATAATTACTGTTGTGGTTAATAGCAGTAGTGCTAATAATACCAGAGCAGCTACTCCTGGTCTCACTAGGGATGGGGCTTTGTGGAAAAAGACTTAAAAACTAAAAGAAAATAATTAAAAGCCAGAATCAGCCTCAAAGAATTTAAGCTGGAACTCAGATTTCAGGTTTTATTTAGCTGTGGTTGAAGGGCTGTGAATCACCCCTGCCACGTTACAAACTAAAAGCAAAAGAGCCGTTCATGTGCATTTATCAGCTCAGGAGCTGATGCTCTGCCTTGCCGCCGTCCCTGTTGCAGGGCAATAACCCCAGCAGACAGGTGTGGCAGCCCATCCTGCTGCTAATCTCTTTGATCAGCCCAGCACAAAAGGGTAGAGCTCATGAATCAGAGTCCAAAGGGTGGATATGCCAGTGTTATCTCACTAGAGAAACAGAGGCAGTGTGAGCAGGACAATTTCAGCTGTGCTGGTCCTTGTGGGAGCCTCCTCAGCTAGAAAATACGAGTTGTAGAATAAATTGGCCACTGCTAGGGCAGGAATTTTGCTGTGTGCTTTGCAAGGGGAATGAAACTCATGTTCTTCATAGAATCATAGACTGGTGTAGGTTGGAAGGGACCTCAGAGATCACCCAGTCCCAACCCCCAGCCATGGGCAGCGAGACCTCTCACCACAGCAGGTTTCCCAGAGCTCCATCCAACCTGGCCTTGAATGCTTCCAGGGATGGAGCAGCCACAACTTCCTTGGGCTCCAGTGTCTCAGCACCCTCACAGGGAGGAGTTTCTTCCCAAGATCCAATCTAAATCTGCCCTCTTTCAGCTTGAACCCATCCCACTTGTCCTACCACTGGGGTCCCTTGTATGAAGTCCCTCCCCAGCTTTCCTGTAGGCTCCTTCAGATGCTGGGAGGCTGGAAGATATTTGTCTTTCTGGCCATAGATGTCAAACACCCAGTGCTGCATGACACAGGGTTCCACTAAAGGCAGCCTCCAGCCTGGGGTGCCCAAGTCCCAGCCAGTTCTGTTAGCTCTCCTTCCCCACCACTGCCAAGCTACTCAGCTCCTGCCACTATGGAAACCAAACAGGCAACCCAAACCCTGCAGTCACCAGGGCTGTTGGACTCCCTCACCCCATGCACACTGCCAGTCAAAAACTATGCTGGGAACTGCTTGGGAAAATGGCAAAACATTGTGAGAGTGCAATGGCATCCACCACCAAACAACTGCAGCTCAGATGTAGCTCAGAGGCCACCCACATTTAGGTCCCATCAGAGCTGTCTGGAGTGACCATGCCTGAGTGCATAATGGACCCAACCCACCTCTGCTGTCACCCCATTCACTTCACTAGATTTATAGGAACTTTGGACAGGTGAGAGAAACACAGACTCACAGAACATTAGGGATTGGAAGGGACCTCAAAAGATCATCCAGTCCAACCCCCCCCAGCAGGATCCCCTATATCCAGTCACACGTCCAGGTGGGTTTTCAACATCTCCAGAGAAGGAGACTCCACAACTCCCCTGGGCAGCCCATTCCAGTGCTCCCTCATCCTCACTGAGAAGTTCCATGTTGGTTTGGACTTTCTGATACTATACTGACAAAATTACATTAAACCTTACAGTAAATTCTTGAGAATTTACTGAAGAGCCCAGCTACTGTGAAATTTCTTGTCATCCTTTTCTCTATCTCTCTTTAAATGATCTTTCTGAAGGGCTTCCAGACAGCAAAGTCTGCATTTTTATCACTCCTTCGTTGCTTCAACTTGAAATGAAAACTTGGAAGTGAAAAATAAATCAAATTAAAGGTTTGTTTCTAGAAATGGATGAACACACAGTGCTTGAACACGCAAAGAAAGAGGGGCTTTCCCCCAACAATCGACTCACCATTTCACAGTGGAATTGTTCTTCCCCTAGTCCTGCCTTCCCTTCTTTCATTAAATTCATGCTGAAATAACACTCTTAATCCCCGAGCAGCATCAATATTTTTGCTGCAGTGTGTTGCCCAACCTGTGGTATGGACCGATGCCATGCATTAGCCATGAGGCAAGGTTTGACGTAGCTCGAGAACATCAAGTACAATACCACATTTTATCAAAACCAAACAGCAGAACAATGCACATAAGGCTCTCGCAAATACTCCAGACCCATCAGATTTCAAGCTGATAAAGTCAACACACAGAAGAAATATAGGGTGCAGTCTGCCTTCATTAGCACAGAAATAGTCCCAGCAGTTCCACTCTCCCAACAGCCTTGGGGAGCAGCATTTTGGGCTGAATGTTGGCGCTTGGGAGTTTAAAGGTCTGTGGCTTTTTTTTTTGCACCAGAGCACGTGGCTCTCAGAGTGCCATGGAAGGAACCTGCCCAACTTCTTGTCTAGGTAGAAGGACTACGTGGTGCCGTGGTTGCTTTGGGAGTGTCTCTGTGGAGACCTTGAGCTGGCACCTGTCCCCTGCTCTGGGAGGTACCCAAACAGATAACTCACAGTTAGCCAGCAGAGGCTTAATGTGCCCCTTAGGGAGGTTATCATCCCCCTGTATCCGGCACCGGTGAGGCCACATCTTGAGTATTTTGTCCAGTTTTGAATGCCTCAACACCAGAGAGATGTGGAAGTGCTGGAGCACATGCAGAGGAAAGACTGGAAGATCTTTAGTTTGAAGAAGAGGAGGCTGAGACGAGACCTCATCACTCTCTACCTCACATCTCTACCCCATCACCTGAAAGGGTGTTGTGGAGAGGTTAGTGCTGGTCTCTTCTCACAAGCAATTAGTGATAGAACAAGAGGGAATGGGTTCAAGTTACAACTGGGTAGATTTAGACTTGATATAAGGAAAAATTTTTCATAGAAAGGGCGATCAAGCACTGGAATGGGCTTCCCAGGGAGATGGTTGAGTTGCCATCCCTGGATGTGTTTAAAGATCATTTGGATGTGGTGTTGGGCGATCTGGTTTAAGAGGGAACTTGTAAGGTAGGGTAGATGGTTGGACTCTATGATGCCAGAGGTCTTTTCCAACCAGAGTGATTCTGTGATTCTAGTGAGGGGGAAATAAGGAATGAGGGCACACCACAGGGAAAAGTTGGAGAACAGCTATAGGGGGTTGGGCTGAGCGTAGCCATTGGTGTTTAAGTGAGGTGGCTCACCAGATCCTCAGAAACCTCTCATCTTCCTGCTGGTGGTTTCAGCACCAGGGCTCATCGCAAGGCAGAATAGTGAAGATGGACCCCACCTGCTTTCACCTGGAGCTTGTGAGTCTAGCTGGGTTTGCATGGAGCTAATGGGGTTTAGCCGGACTCCCAGGCAGGTTTAGCCACATACTTCAGGTCCAAATGCCACCAGTATCTGAGCAGGATAAATGAAAGCTACCTCAGGTCCACCTGCATGCCCAGAGACATTTTCTGTTATGATATGGGTTGTCTGCATTGTCCCGTTCAGGGAATAACACCCTTTCATCACAACATGCCTTTCACTGTCCCATTATAAGGACAAAAGATCAGACCAGATGGATCCGTTTGTCTGTCAGAGTAAGGGCAGCACCACACAAATGCAGTGCCACACCAGAAGTGCCATCACTCTTAGAGAAGTGAGTGATCCACATCGTGATGTAAGGGATGATCCCTGCTAATTAAGGAGCTACAACAACCCTGGGCAGCAAGTGTAAAACCACTTGGGATGCATTTGTGGGATGGAAGGAAAAGAACTGACTCCCAAGGCCAGATCCCAAGTGGACAAAACTTACTATCAACACATTTAGTCAAGGTTAAATCCTGAACTGGTACATTGAGCACATGGTGACTGGAAAAGCTGAGCAGAGAGGAAAGCACTGACTGAACACAAACGAGAAAGCACACACTGCTGGAACTGCTAACACTGCTTTACAGCACAAAGTTTTGCTTCATTCAGTAAATATCCTAAGTTAGACATCAACCCAGACCTCCTTTAATGAAACCTTTCCACAGGATCCTACCCAGTGCTCCCGCCTTTGGAGTGTTCAGAAATTGTACTGCAGGAGGGATTTTCCCCACCAAGTTTTCTGTTTCTGAAGGTGATCATGATGATGAAGCAACAGGTGAGAGCATATATTTTTAAAAGTAAAAGCTTCTAAACCCTTATTGTGTTTGTTTTGGTCAAAGACCTAGTCTCCCTGAACCAGGTTTGGGGTTTTGGTTTGTTGTTTTGTTTTTTGTTTGTTTTTTTTTTTACCGAAAATGGGTTTTTACTCAGTTCTTGTTGTAAAGGGCAGGTAATTGACATTTCATTAAGTCATTAGAGAAATGCATGAAGACCAAAGGTTGGTCTCATTTAAGGCTGAGCTCTATGTTGTCTGTTATGCTTGGATTTACGTTAAATCCATGTGACTTTGAGCAAATCAAACAGAGACCATAAGTGGAAAATATTTAGAAGACCATTAGAACTGAATAAATGGGCCGAAAACACTGTTCTGGCTGCCTCTCCCACACAAGTAGCTGAAGATGGTGGGTTCATCTGAGGTTGAATCTGATCTGTTGCTGCTGTACGTGTTGCCAGGCTACAGCAAATATTACAAGTCACATATAATTACTTTTTTAAAGAAGAGTGGAGGGGAAAAAATACAACCCAATAAACTGACTCATCTTGCAGCTTCATCATTTCCTCAGCGAGTTCACTCAACCATCTCCTCGGTGGGTTTACTCAACCATACCTTGTTGAGTGTGCTCAACAAGGAGATATGAGGGGGCAATGCAACATAGGAGGTTCCATACAAATATCAGAAGGAACTACTTCCCAGTGAGGGTGACGGAGCACTGGAACAGGCTGTCCAGAGGGGTTGTGGAGTCTCCTTCTCTGGAGACAGTTAAACCCCACCTGGATGTGTTCCTGTGTGACTTGGTCTAGGTGATCCTGCTGTGGCAGGGGATTGGAGTGGATGATCTTTCAAGGTCCCTTCCAATCCCTAATGATTCTATGATTCTGTGTAGACATGTAATATAAGAAAGAAGTAGTTTCACACATAACACAAAGAAACAAGAAAAATGACAGAAAACTGCCTTTTTACACACAGAAACCAGAGGGGGTAGTCTCTAGGGGACAAAGGTTTGCTTCCCAGGAGCTTGGTTTTGCACCCACATCTCAAGGGAGCCACTCAGTCAGGCTACCAGCCACCAACAGAAACACAAGGGACCAAGAAGACAAAGCCTCCAGCTACACCTTCTGCAAAACCACAAACTGGGAACCGAGAGAAGCAAAGTCACCTCAGGAAAAAACTCCAACCATTGTTGGCTACCAGATTCAAGTGGTTGTACTGTGGCCAAACATGAACTAGTGGTGGAGGGACGCGAGCTCACGTGACCTACATGGACGTACCTGCAAGATCCTGGCCTCCACGAGGCGCTGACTCGCTCCTGGGATGCTGTTCAGAGCCATCGAAAAGGCCACAGCGAGACACATGTCAGCCCTGGGCAGCAATCCAGTGACCTGCGCTCGATCTGCCAAATCTTTCCTGCTGGCATATGAAAAACAGAGGTGTGTTGGTATTTTCTTGTGAGAGCCTCTCAGCTCCTCCGTCACCTGTGCTTATTTATAAGATTCTTCCACTGCTAGTCTGAATCACCTCGTTTTCATCACACTTAAAGAAGAAATGTTTTATGCTGAGGCTGGTAAGACCCTGGACCAGGTTGCCCAGAAAGGTGGGAGAAGCCCCATCCCTGGAATCAGCCCAGGTTAGGGTGGAGCCTGGGGCTCTAAGCAACCTGCTCTGCTTGGGGATGTCCCTGTTCACTGCAAGGGAGTAGATGACCTTTAAAGGTCACTTCCAACCCAAACCGGTCCGTGATAAACATGACCCCTGTGCCAGGTTTTTCGTTTAGACTGTATTCTTCCACACCATGAACAGAAGCGTAGCAGATTAACAGAAGCAAGCCGCAGGAATGTCCTCACCCTGGCACTGCCTACATGGCCCAGCACAGCCACTGCCCTCCCCTATGCAAACATGCCCTCAGTAAAATGCATTGCTCTCCAGTGGGCTGAGCAAATTGGATGCTGTGATGATGGCTGCAAGGTGCTCAGATCCCATTTGTAAAACTCAAGTATCAAAGTGCGTCTGCCTGGCATTTCTGTGCTCCCCATCCATTTCTGGGAAAGATGTAAGGTTTCTTAGTCACTTAGGATGACCGGTTCTCCATGTGCCTCTACAATTTCATTTTACAACAGCAAAGTAAATCTGTTGTCTACTCATAACCCACCTGGATGTGTGATCTTCTCTACACGATCCTGCATCCAGGCAGGAACCACCCCAGGGACCAGTATAGGTTGGGGACTGACCTGTTGGAGAAAGGGACTTGGGGGGTCAAATGTGGCCAAGAGGGCCAACAGCACCCTGGGGTGGATCAGAAGGGAGATGGTTAGCAGAACGAGAGAAGTTCTTCTCTCACTCTACTCTGCCCTAGTGAGACCACATCTGGAGTATTGTGTCCAGTTCTGGGCCCTTCATTTCAAGAAGGACACAGAGCTGCTGGAGGGAGTCCAGCACAGAGCCACAGAGATGATGAAGGGAGGGGAGCATCTCCCTGATGAGGAAAGGCTGAGGGAGCTGGGGC
>JAOXOE010000441.1:13417960-13449411 GCA_028565055.1 Phoeniculus purpureus | reverse complement strand
CCCATTGCCCCTTGTCCTGTCATTAGATGCCACTGAGCAGAGCCTGGCTCCATCCTCCTGACACCCACCCTTCACATGATTGGGGTCACCCCTCAGTCTCCGTTTCTCCAAGCTCCAGAGCCCCAGCTCCCTCAGCCTTTCCTCATCAGGGAGATGCTCGCCTCCCTTCATCATCTTTGCAGACGTAATCCCTACAATTATTACCACTGAAAGAATCTTTATCTTCTTTTGCTTTGTATCAGTTACCTTCAGAGTTTGAATTTCACCCTATTTCAGGTTTTGGCCATGTTTGTCACATATTCTTATGAAATTCCAGGGTTTGGGGTTTGTTTCTTTTCCAGATAAGCCAGGATGTGAGATCAGAACGGGAAATAATCCCAACTTCTATTTAAAAATGTATTTGGAACTTCCATTGATCGTAGAAAAATGCCCATAATGTTGAAGAAAGGAGGAAAGAAAATCCTCACATGGAAATTATACACCTACTGTAAGATAAGGGGAGAGGAGTAGGTCTGGTTTCTGGAAATAAGAAGGTCTCTGGGCCATGACATGCCCCAGTCTTCCACAGCAACACCTGAGCTCACCTCATTGCCCGGCTGAGCTTCTCGTAAGTCATGCTGCTGTTGTTTTTCTTCTTCCCCCAGAGCTGAGCCACAGCTTCGGATTTTAAAAATCTGAAGACACCTTCTGACCGGTCTTCCCACTTGATTAATCCTGGGTTTTTCTCAGGATTGAGAAGGATATCTCGAATAAACTCCCAAAGGTGAGTTCCTCGAGGGTCTGAAAGAGGAAAGGAGGCAGGAGAAAGGAATGTCTAAAGCTCTTTGGGCTGCACTTGCTATGTTCTTACAGCACGTCGTCTACAGGTGGCACAGGCCATTGTTTCTGGAGCACAGGACCCACATCTTGGAGGTATAATCAAAAAACTCTGACAGCCTTCACAGAGAGGCTGGAGGTGAGCGCCAGCCCTCGGCAGTCTGAGCCCCATGGCAGGCAGGTGGGAGCCCCAGCAACAAGGGGAAGAGGAGGCCAAACCACCCACTGCTTCCTTCTGCCTCTGGCACTGTTTCTGCCTTGAAGATATCATGTTGAAGTCTTCCCCTCATCTCATTTGCCCACTTTTCCTGATATTCTTCTAACAGCATGGCAAGTAACTGATGCTATCGTGCAGTACGTGAACAGTCAAGGTAACTGTGAAGCAAGCACCGATCCTCCACGCGCTTAGAAGACAGAGAGAAGACAAAGGAGGTGAGACCGTTCCGTAGCGACGTGTCCCAGGCGTCTTAGGTAGAGTTAAAGATGTAAGAAGGCTTAGAGTGGTTAGAGAGACAGCAGCTGGCCAAAACTGCACGTGAAGGAGGTATAAAAAAGTTTGACCACGATATCAGGAAAGGCAAAACCACATCTCTAGGCAATTCGTTCTTGCAATCTCAGGGCATCTCAAGTTGGAAAGGACCATCAAGCCCAACTCCCTGTTGCTCATATAACTACACAAAAAGAAATCATATGAACTCAGAGCTTCCTCCAGGATTCAGCTTAAACTCTGACAGGTTAGGTGTTCTGCCTGCTTCCCTGGGGAGCCTGTTCCAGTGACCCTTTCAGTAAAGAACCTTTTCCTAACACGGAATCATAGAACATTAGGGATTGGAAGGGACCTCGAGAGATCATCCAGTCCAATCACCCTGCCACAGCATCCAACCTGAACTTCCCCTGATAGAGCTTCACTGCTTTTCCCCCTTGAAAAAGTTGTAAACTTTGAGGTGAACCCCTCAGAAGAAAGCAAATGACCTCAGTTGTCTTCAGGTCTGTCTTCAGACCAGTCCTAACCTAACCCTTTCATTACCAACCTTGCTAAACACACAAAACCCCAAGAAATAAATTAGCTATGTGCAGATTAAAGGTGCCACAGAATCACAGAACATTAGGGATTGGAAGGGACCTTGAATGATCATCCAGTCCAATCCCCCTCCCAGAGCAGGATCACCTAGATCCAGTGGCACAGGGAAAGTTCAGTACTTCTGGGTGGGCAAAGTCACAGAGCAGGGTGAGGAGTCAGGAAGAGACAGACAATCTGGAATCACAGAATCACTCTGGTTGGAAAAGACCCCTGGGATCATCAAGCCCAACCATCTACCCTACCTTACAAGTTCACCCCTAAACCACATCCCTCAACACCTCATCCAAATGATCTTTAAAGGCTTTAAACTTCAATATGGAGAACATATTGAAGCTAAGATCAAAACAAATACTAAAAAATGCAGTGAAGCCCCAATATTCAACATTTCTATGATAGATAGGGAACGACAGAGGATGCAGAAGGTGGTATTTTCAGCATTAAAATCTCGTTCAACTTGACTGTGAAGACAAGTTACCATAGTTGTGATTTCTGGACATAGTTTGGAGTCCAGAGGGGGGATTGGACTGGGTGATCTTTTGAGGTCACTTCCAATCCCTAATGTTCTGTGATTCTGTCACTGTGTCTCCAGAGTCAGGTTGAATCAAAAGAAGCAGAAAAAGCAGATCAGGGTTGTGGAACGAGTGTCCTATCAGACAAGAAGGCAGCAGGACGGATTTAATCCTGCATCTCCTCCATCATTCATTTACTCCAGTCCACCAGCCCTGCTCAACATAGGGCAGAGGCCACTGATCTCTGGTTCTTCCCCACAAGCCCTCATTGACAAAACCAATTGGAAGAATACGAACAACACTGAGCCAGACTGACAGAAGCAAACAGTACTGGAGGCAGTCAGGTCCCTGGAGGATGCGCTCACAACCACCATCTAGCCAGTTCTGCTTTCAAAATGCTTCCTTTTCCCTCCTGAGGTTAAAGTTTTTATCGTGTTCCTTTTCCTTCAGTCAGCCAACGACGAAGGGGGTGGATGCAGACTTACTGTGCTTCTTGGTGTGGGACTTTGTGGCATGATCTTGCGATTTCTTCACGTCTGAAGAATCTGCAAGGAAGGGAAACGAAGGGCGACTTGTAAATGTGATTAAAGGCTTTCCATTGACTGGCAGGTTGAAAGGAATAAAACCACAAAAAAAGCAGGAATATCTCTTTTAAAGATAATCACTTTTCAGAAGGTAATCTGAGCAAGGAGGAGGAAGGGGGAGAGTTTTGTTTTCTGTACTGTATGTTAATCAGCGCACTTCACAAAGAGCCCATTGATGAATAAAGAACGAAGGCAGAGGTAAACATTTGGCTTTTGAAACCTGAATTTGATTAACAAATACCTCACCTCGTGTTATGTGTGAGAGAGAGAGAGAGAGAAGAAAGGAGACGATCAGGTCTATAAAAGGAATCCTGAACCGTGCCATTATGTCTCAGTCTTTGCAGGAGCACGTATCTTTGGGGGCTTATTTGTTTCTGGAGAGATGATCTAATGGGGAATGTATGTGCCGGTCCCGATGCACAGAACACCTACCTGACTAAAACATAATGAGCTGGCAAAGTGCTGCTGGTTGGAGGGGGGCTGGGTTTTTGGCAGCTGGACGGGCGTATATTGTTCCGTGGCTCCGAGCCACAGAGGCAAGCCATTTCTCATCGATGCTGCTTTATCACCTGCAGCCAGCCAGGGGAGGAACAGGGGTTCTGGCACAAGCATTTCTCCAGAAACGCAGAAAAGGTTCCGCCTGTTCACGACCGGAACCTGCCTCGCGGTCTGCACGTTCAACCCTCCCGCACCTCCAGCCAGCGCAGCCTGGCTCTGCCCTTGTCGTTAACGAGAGGCTTTCATCCGCTCGCCCCGACTCCCGCAAAAGCTGCGGGACGGTCCTGAGACGGGAGGCCCTTCGGTGCCTTTGCTTTCCGGCATTCTTCGTGCCTGAATTCCATCAAGCGAAGCCCAAGGTCCCACGCATGTTTTCCCAGCTCCTCTGAATGCACCATTATCATACTTTTCATGGAAACGGGGCATTTGCATGGGAAAATGACTCACAGGAAACAGCCATTTGCATAGAAACTTGTCGGATTTGCACAAGCGGCTGCACGGAGCGCATGTGAAAAGGGAGATGCAAAGCTATTCGCACACCGGCTTTATTCATACCTAACTGCAAACATAGCCGGAGCAGGTCGGGGAGGATGAGCCCAGCCTCCACTATCCTGAGCCTGACTCAATCGCTGTCCCTGACCCCCGAGCAGCAAACGCGCTCTGAGTCATTTTGCCTTCCCGCTGCCAAAGAGCAGGAACCAGCCCGAACCTCACCCAGCTCGGGGGAGAAAAAGTGAAATGAAGCTTATTCCTCGGGTTACGATTCCACTGATGTTATTAGAAGCCTGTTGGGACCTCCAGGCGAGAGGGCAACAGGACCCTGGAGACGTTTAAAACCCGCCTGGATGTGTTCCTGTGCGACTTGGTCTAGGTGATCCTGCTGTGGCAGGGGGACTGGACTGGATGATCTTCCAAGGTCCCTTCCAATCCCTAATGCTCTGTGACCCGGCCCTTTATTCTCTCTCTTCGACAAACCCCTCAACGTTCGCTCTGCTCCGCTTAGCTCAGGATTTATAGTCTTGGAAGGCTCCGTTGCCTCCTGCTTAGCTGGGTGATTTATTTGGGGTTCCAGCTGTGCAAATACCCTCCCTGCTCTACCTCTGCTCCTCCGTGGAGACCAGTCCCAAACCGGCCCCGTTGGGAGGCCGGGCCCTGACGGGTGAGGAGGGCTGTGGTGCGGTTCCAACAAAGCTGCTCTTGCAAAACTTTTTCTGGGTTGGTGGTTTTTTGGTACAAAAGGCTGTGCGGTATTTGCATATGATTCAGGAATCAGCCCTTCTTTTTCTTCTGTTACGGGACATCCAAATGCAGCTTTTACAGGAGGCTGTGCCCTTGGCGTGCCACCCTACCTCTAGGGTTCGGCAGTCAGCGGGTAAACACGCCGCGCCAGGATCTTGACAGGTCCTCAGTCCTGTCAGAGAGCTCCCAAATCCTGGTAGCCATCTTGTGACAGTGGGTGGGGGCATCGGAGAAATCAAACAAGAGGGTTTGGTTGGGTTTGTTGGGTGGGTTTTTTTTTTATAGGTTGGGCGGATTTCTTCTGCCGGTCAGGGTTTCTTGTTTGGTTTTTTGTGTTCGCTGCTGAGTGCACGTTTAGCTGTCTGTCTGAAGTGTGTGTGCTGGGAGGATTTCAAAGGATCTTCCCAGCAAAATTATTCCATGGTAAAAAATAACAGGGATGGAGGCTGCGGGTTGCCCCTAGTGCAGATATTATAGAGTGCATTGGATTGGAAGGGATTTCCAAAGATCATCTGAACCAACCCTCTGCAACAAGCAGGGCCACCACTTACCAGATCAGGTTGCCCAGAGCCCCATCCAGCCTGACCTTGAACGGCTCCAGGGATGGGGCCTCCACCACCTCTCTGGGCAGCCTGTTCCAGGGATCTCCCACCCTCAGATTCAACAACTTTTTCCTTGAATCACAGAACATCAAGGATTGGAAGGCACCTCGAAAGATCATCCAGTCCAATCCCCCTGCCAGACCAAGTCGCACAGGAGCATATCCAGACCTAATCTAACCCTACCCTTTTCCAGCCTCAAACCAGGACCCCTCGTCCTATCATTCCCTGCCCCTATGAACAGTCTTCCTCAGTCTTCTGACAGCTCCTTTCAGGGATTGGAATGTCACTAATAAGGTCCTCCTAGAGCCTTCTCTTCTTTAGGCTGACCAACCCGAGCTCTCTCAGCCTGTCCTCATAGGAGAGGAGCTTGAGATATGATAATGCCTGTGAGGCTGCAGCTACACCAACACGTTCTCCTTCCTCACCCTCCCATGACTTCTACATCTTTCTGCCTCAGGTCTGTTTGCTTAACATCTTCCTAAGAAGGACCTGCCTTCTCTTCACCCACTCTGTGCCATCTCTGCTCTCATCTTCTCCTGCTCCCTCACTCTCTCTCTTCCACCACCGGGGCCTGGCCCTGGGGACATGCCCCATGGAGCACCCTGACACGTGGAATGCCCAGATGGCTCTTTCATTGGGCGCTGTGCAAATGGGTTTGCTCTTTCTCCTGCCCTTGAGCAGGCAGATTGTATCTCTGCCTGATGGGAGCTCTGTACAGGGGTGAAGAAGAGGCGTGAGGTGCTGCCAAGCTGAGAAGGGCTCCGGTAAGAAGCCCTTCTGGCCCCAAACCTAGGAACATACCCACTAAGGGAGGGACACGGCACTCATTTAGCCATCCCAGGCTACACCACAGAGAAGCGTGGTGGAGCTGGAACATCTTGTCTTGCTGACACTAACATTTCCCCTTTGACTCAGGCTCTTTAGAAGATATGTGGAGACTGGAGATTATTTGATCTTCTTTGTCTTGACAGAGAGAAGAGAGAAGCTTTTCTTTAAAGTAAATGATAGCTAAAAGAGCTGTCGGGATCACTACTGCTTAGCTGGAAATTAGTGGAGAATCAATCATCCAGCAGAAGACCACAGGAGACTATTACGTGTCGGTAGCTCTGGGACAAGCGACAGGCAATTAACAATATAATCACGCGTTCCTTACCGGGAGGGTGGTGACTCGGTGTCGTCATGGAAATCTGAGCACGACAGAACGTTTTACTGTCCAGTAGGTCTGGGAATTAAAAAGAAGATATTTGAAAGAGTTGCCTCAGACCACAATTAAACCATCTCAGAAATGCGTGAAGGATTGTGACGCTAGTTACCTACTGTGCTCCCATAGCCACTGTCATACAGGTAGTTCTCTTCTTTCCAGGACACCATTAACGACGGATCTAAAAGCAAAGGGCCAACAGGAAAATCAGATCGGCAACAGAACATTTTGAGGGAATCCAAGATGTGAAGAAAAAGAAAGAACTGTGGAAGGGAACCGAGAAGTGAAGGGGCGACGCATGAAACGATTTCCTTCCACTCGAACGACGGGTGGGGTTTTGCAGACTCAGCCAAATGTACCTACACAGAGCACTGACTCTTAGAAGTAAAGCCATAAGCTCTTCCTTTCCCTGGCTGAAATACGTCGTCTATGCCTGCCCTTGAAGGACGTTTCCTGTGCCAGATCAACTCTAATTCTACCCAATCAAGTCTGAGGTAATGAAGACAGTGGCTTGGTACCAATACCTAGTAAAACAGGAGGATGCTCCCAATGAACGTGTACTCCTGCAATGGTAGAACTCGAAAGTCCCCTCTGAAGCAGACCTTCGTGTGTAAGCACATAGTGAGAAACATCAAAGCCTAATCGTAGATGAAGAACCACTTCATTCCAGGCACATCAAGTTCCTCTTCTTAGCCTAAAAACCACCTTCTTGATTAGAGAGGGGTAATTTCAGTGACCTCCTGGCCAGATGGATCAATGTAAGCAGAACAGAATAATGTCGCTGTGAGCTGTACATTGACCTCCTGATCTCCTCCTCTCCTCACAGTGCACTTCTGGAGTGAGAAGCCTTGAAAGTACCTTTTTCATTTGGATCCAAGTCAGAACGGATGAGATGTAAAGTTCAAACCTAGGTTTGCCTTAATTCTTTCTCATGTTCATATAAATGAAATCAAAAACACAGAAGTGACTTAGAGCTAAATCATCATGTTTGGCTGAGTTACCACTTATGACATAGGAATTCAGCAGGCGTGCTAAGTAATAGCTGCATGTTTGGGCACCCAGCGCTTGTGTTCCTACAACAGCACACACCCTTTGCTTGCTGGGGCACCTGATCTGCCTAATGCTGCCTCTGAGAACAAGCCTCACGAGCCAGAACGCGGGGAGACGGCTTGTCTTCCCCTTTTGGCTTTTTTTAGGAACCCTGTCTTTGCAGTCATGGTGGGCCACCAGGCTTACAAGGAACCCCCTTCCCCAGCACCCAACTCCACTTTGCCTGCTCCTCCCCATGCAGAAACCAAACTCGCTCCCAGTGCTATGGGGAGCACCACTGGAGCCCCTCACACCACTCCTGATCCAACAGTGCCAGGAGTTAGTCCTCCTAGACTTTGACCTTTCCAGGATGGGTGGCTGAGGCGCACGGCACTGGGCTGCAGGCAGAGGGACTGATCTTATACCAAGACCCCATAAATCAGGGCTTACTGTTGTTTCCTATATGGCATCACCTGCACTACATAGAATAACAGCGTTGGAAGAGACCTCCAAAGGTCATTGAGTCCAATCCCCTACAACAAGAAGAGACTTCTCTAGCCAGACCAGATTGCCCAGAGCCCCATCAAGCCTGACCTTGAATGTCTCTAGGGATGGGACCTCCACCACCTCTCTAGGCAGCCTGTTCCAGTGACATGGACATGGACAAGGAGCAGAAGGCAGACCGCAATGCCTGTCCACCGCAAGGAGAAGGCTGTAGAGGCTCCTCTGGGTTCACCGAATAAACAGACCGTCAGTGGCTGTCACAGGCTTCACACACTATTAATCCACGTTCATTTTGCCAGGAGATGTTAAAACGGGGCTCATGAGCACAACCACACACAGAGTGGCTGGGACTAGCGGGATGGTGAGTGTTTGGGTATGGACTGAGGTGCTCTGGCAAAGGATGGTGAGTGTTTGGGTACGGACTGAGGTGCTCTGGCAAAGCAACCGGGAAAATAATCATGGTGGAAGAGGAGGACTGAACCGAGATGAACTTCTTTTCTCGGTGAAAACAAAGTCCTGGTACAAAAGGGATTTAGCTATGAACACACTGGAAGAGAAAGACTGACAGGGAAAATGCAGACTTGGTCAAACCAAACGACTACCCAAATTTTGGTTCCATTTAAAAATGCAAATAAACGGAAATGCAAAATTTTTCCCCTAAAGTTGAAATTTTTGTCGTTACTTGGGGATTTCCTCGTGTTTCAAACATGAGCAGCACTTCACAACAAAATATTTGGAACAGAGGAGGTTCCACCTCAATATGAGAAGGAACTTCTTCACGGTGAGGGTAGACACTGGCTGATATTTGTGCCACTTCTTTTATTCTGGGTGATAACTTTTCCATCTCATTTAACGCCGTCTCGGCGTCTCCCTCTCAGAATGGGCAGTTTCCCCCCTGTTGTCTCCAGTAAAAGCCAAGTTCCCCAGCTGTTCCTCACCTGTCTGCTCTGTCTTCACAATAACGTTATGAGGTTGGTACATGTCACTCCCACACTGGCCTGCAAGAGAACACAGGGCAGATAGGACGTACAACAGTGATGGACATATGGCAGAAGATTCGATGGTTTTAAGCTCCAAACAGCAACTGCTACAGCTGAGCCAGAGGAGAAATGTGTCCTTCCCCCCCAGTCCTTGAGGCTTCTGCAGTAGAGCAAATCCAGCAAAAGAGATCTGCCAGATGGATCTCTACCCACATCTCTCCTTACCGTTCCATTTGAGGTGCTGAAGGTTGCTGTAGAGCAGCTGCCCCGCTGTCCCGGCTGCCTGGGTGAACTCCTGCAGGCTCATACTGCACAGATGCTCCCCATTGATGTCAAACTCCTGGAAGGGTATGCAGTTGGCATCCAGTTGGTTGGTGTCAAGGAGATGCTGCAGCCACTCCCAGACTTGAAACTTAGTCCAGTACTGTGGGTGTATTTCATGCCACTGGGTTCCATAGAAGCTGCTGGACACTGGAGAAGAAAAGAATTGTAGAATCATCAGGTCTGGCAAAGACCTTCAGGATCACCCAGTCCAACCATCCAACCTACAACCCCTAACCACTAAACCCTCTCCTATTAATCAAACTCTCTCCTAATATCAGCAAGGATGGAGACTGCACAGCCTCTCCAGGCAGCCTGTGTCAGCACTAAAACGAGGTGTTTACTGTCTCTTTTAGCACCGTGAGGTTGTGATAAAGACATGAATAATCTATAGCTAAACCTCATGCCCTGAACGTCTATAGATAAAGTCCACAGATCTGGAGTCTTTCTCACTAAACATAACACTAGATCAGTATCACAGAATCATTAGGGATTGGAAGGGACCTCAAAAGATCATCTAGCCCAATCCCCCTGCCAGAGCAGGGTCACCTAGACCAAGTCCCTAGTGGTTGGATCTGGGCTCTTTTGGGTTTTTTCCCCTCAGTTTTGGAATTATTAAGCTAGACCCCTCCCGGCAGATGGAGTCGATGGGAACTATTAATGCTGGCTAAATCCACCAGGATTCTCCTATGGAAGATACCTTACAGAGGTGCTGTTGGATAGGTACCACGTTGATTCTGATGAGGGGAAACACTTCTAGTGCATCAGAAAAACAAAGGGGAAAGTCTCCAAAATTCTCCTCAGCGTGACACGGAAATTATCTTTGACTAGAGACTTAATAAGGACTCAATATGAATTTGGGGGTTCAACCAAAGAAAGGTAAAAGCCAAGAAACTCTCCCATTGCTCGACAGCAAAAGCCCACCAAGCGTGGCCCGTGGCTACGTGACGGAGCTGGAGAGGTGATGAACACACGTTCTTCCTGCAGTCAGGTAAGGTGACATCTGAATGCAGCTACACAGCTCCTCTTTATTTACTGAAGCTGCCTAACCGTCTTGTTCGGGTGTCTGAATCTTTCCCTGGCGATCTTTTAGATGGCTCTCGGTCGTATGTCACGGCACGGCAGTAATTTATGTGAGCAAATGAAAGAAAGTGTATGTGGGGATAGGATAATTCGAGAAGATAAGAGCAGGGGCAGGACCGCTTTGGTCTGCCCTTGTGGAAAGGCTGGCAGAAGGAGCTCGGTGCAATTTATTCCTTGGGAAAGGAGAACAGCGGGCTGTGCCAGGCAGAGACGGCGCCGTGATAAAACGCTCACAAGTGCACGAAGGGTTTAAGGATGAGGATCTAGGAGGTTGTAGAGGTGGGTGAACTGCAGGAAGACTGCTGTAGCCTGGCTCTACAGCAGAGAATGTGCCAGCTGCCTGCTCTCAGCTTCCCCAAGGAAAGGATTATCTCCTGTACTGACAGCAGCGGGTATGGCTAGAGGACCACAAGGAATGAGTCGGCCCATACTAGGAAACCACCTTCCCTCACGTCTCACTCAGCCCCAGGTCTCCTCAGTTGAGAAAGAGCGCACAAAGCCAGTTTCCAGGCAAGCACCAAAAAAACCCCACAGTTATTTAGGTTTCTTTATCAATATTGGCCAACAAGGTCTGTGCCAGTAACTCAATCTCTGCAGGACTGCTTGAAGGATTTGGGGAATGAATGTGGAAATGATTAGGAGCCTGATCTGTCAGAGGATAAAAGTTTGACAGAAACATCAAGTACTCCCTGAAAAGGAGATGCACACGCATTCCCATCACTTCAGAAAGGCAAAGGCATTTCAGACCCCCCATGTAAATGGACAGCCTTTGGGGAGAGGAATGGGTAGCAACGGAACGGGAAGTGGAGAGTGATGCAGAGGCTGGTCTGAGCTCTCAGCTTCCTGTCCCTCTAAAACATCAGTGCAAACATGAAAACAGACCCAGCTTCTTCCATTCACATCACCCTGTATGAGGTGAAACTCGGGCAGGACTTACTTCCCCCATAAATCTGTCGCAGCCAGGTCAGCACATTTATTCAGTGCGCCCTTACGGTGCAGAAATCACTCAAAAAAGAACAAGAGTGGCAACTGCCGCGGTGAGTTTTGTGGCAGCCCTCTTTGGATTAGAAGAACAAACACAACACGTGGTTTTAGTCTTAAATTTTAAGGTTTACCTGTTGGCTGAGCGATGAAAAGTATTTGAAAACACCGTATGTAGGTTATATGTATATACGAGATCGACAGGCAGGTAGGTAGATGGATGGATGGATGGATAGATTAGATAGATAGATAGACAGACAGACAGACAGACAGACAGACAGACAGACAGATAGATAGATAGATAGACAGACAGACAGACAGACAGACAGATAGATAGATAGACAGACAGACAGACAGACAGACAGACAGACAGATAGATAGATAGATAGATAGATAGACAGGTAGATAGGTAGATATGTAGATGGATAGACAAGTAGGTAGGTAGGTAGGTAGGTAGGTAGGTAGGTAGGTAGGTAGGTAGATGATAGATAGATAGATAGATAGATAGATAGATAGATAGATAGATAGATAGACAAATAAACAAATAGGTACATAGACAGACAGATAGATAGATAGACAGGTGGGTAGATAAACAGATAGATAGACAGACAGACAGACAGATAGACAGGTGGATCGAGACCTCTCTATATAGGTGTTTTTCTTACAGGTATCTACTGGGAGGATATTTGTGACACATCTTGATGTATCCAGCCATGTACTCAGCCATACGTGAAGTAATAAGAAGCTTTCAGCTCACAAGCTCTCTGGTGCTCTAACGCCAGTCTAATTAGGAAGCGATCGAGTAATTTGAGCTGAAAAAGCAAATAGAGTGAAGGATCAAAAAGACTATTGCTCTGGCAAGCCGGAGGGGTGATTAGCGTTGAGGAGTCATGTTGATTCACGGAAGGCGTGCGGGGTGAAGGTAAGAGAAAAAGAATTCTGTACCGAGGAGAAGGAACTTTCGACACCACTCAATTCGTTTTTAAGAAAAAGAACCAGTAAGGGGACGAACCATGAACTGGTCACTACCAGAGACCGAGTGTCATGAGCTCAGTGTTTTATAAATGAAGTAATAAAGGGAAATGTTTTCTTAGCAGAAGTTACTGGGTGAAATCCGTGCTCCTGAAAACCAACAGCTGTGTGAGCTTAAAGGCGTAGAGCCCCGTCCCCTCCCCGCAGTCCCCAGTTTAGAGCTGTTGAATTCCTCCTACCATGGCACGTGGAGTATCCGTCTGTCCAGGAAGGCTGCTGGTGGAGTAGATTGCTGCTGGAATTGATACTCATCCTGCCAGCTCCTTCCAAAATCATGATCTGTAAGTGAACCGAACAGCTTGCTTAGCGAGCGGTGCCTGGTCCGAGAGGTAAACAGCAAACAAAAGAAGACAGAAAACCCCAAACAGAAATCCACTAAAGCGAAGCGAGGAAGCCAGCTCCGTTTGTAGAAGACACAATTGAAATCAAGAACATGTTGCCACAACCCCTTTTGCACTGCCACAAAATCTCCTTATGATAAACATTACCATGATTGATTTGCATATGCAAGGAGCAAGTTTCTACAGCTGCCCATCCATAAATGAATAATCCGTAATCAGAAATGAAGGCGAGCGAAAAGACAAGGCTCCTGACGGAGCGGTACAGGAAAACTGCCAGCCTTCGACAAATGAACCACCAAAGAGTTTTCCCTTCCATTTTTTCCCTTTTCCTGATTTAAAGAGAAATGTGATTTAAACGTGATTGGCTTTTTTCTCTTTCCCTCTTTATTTTTTTAATTTCCCTTTGTTTAACTTTTCCTTTCGCATTTTTCCTCCTTTTTTAATTTTTCCTTCTTTTTTAATTTTTCCTTCTTTTTTAATTTTTGAATTTTTCCTTCTTTTTTAATTTTTGAATTTTTCCTTCTTTTTTAATTTTTTAATTTTTCCTTCTTTTTAATTTTTCCTTCTTTTATTAATTTTTCCTTCTTTTTAATTTTTCCTTCTTTTATTAATTTTTCCTTCTTTTTTAATTTTCCTTTTTTTAAATTTTTCCTTTTTTAAAAATTTTTCCTTCTTTTTTCTTCTTTTTTTTAGGGCAGAGAAAAGTCTCTTCAATAACTGCCAACCAAACTACCGAGTTGCCAACAACCCAGGTTCAGAAACCCCCTTCCACAGAAGGACCCACATGTTCATGCTCCAGGGAGGTAACGTTACAGGGACTATCTTGTCAGCTGACCCAGTTTCTTATCTGATCTGTGTCAGCAGTGCCTATAACGCTTCTCAGTAACAAATATCACGGATCATACACTTCAAGAGAAAAATCAGACAGTCAAAGGTCTCAGTGAAGAGTCAACCACTGGAGCAGAAGCAGCATTTTGGGGTGATCCCCCCACCAGTGACACCGTCTTTCCTTTCTACTTAGCTTTAGCACCATGACCTGTCCATCATTTTATTTATATCTTTAAAAAAAAAACTACTTAGACAAACGTCACGTTTACCTCGTGCTCTTCTAGAATGATTTTCTAGTGAAAGGACAGAAAACTCCTCAGTTACAGCTGTCCTGGGTATTTCACGTTATCTTCCACTGGCTAGAGGGTTTGAAGTTTAAAAAAGAAACTCATGATAACCACAGACACTCTACAAGAATCTTGGAAAGTAACTTATTAAATATTATAAGGGCTTCCTGTGCGACTTGGTCTAGGGATCCTGCTGTGGTGGGGGGATTGGACTAGATGATCTTTTGAGGTCACTTCCAACCCCTAATGTTCTGTGATTCTGTGATTCAGATTGTTACTCTTATGTAAATACACAGGAGAAAACCCCTTGTTGTTGTCCCAAAATATTCTAAATTTAAAGTTAAAAAGTCTGTACAGTGCTAGACATCAGGACGGCGTGAGCACGCCGCTAGACTTCACCTTGGAATCAGAAAGAGGATGAAACACACAACGGACTTGTGAAAGTTACAGTCGCTGGTCTTGCCTGGGAACAGAGACACTCACAGCTTTGGTTTTAGAGAACAGACTCAAAATGACCTCGGCTGGGATTTTCCTGTTGTTTAAAATATGTGATGCAATGTGTAAAAGTTAGAGGTATCGCTCTTCCTCCTCCCTTATATATCTCAGAACCTTAGGGATGGGAAGGGACCTCAAAAGGTCACCCAGTCCAATCCCTTTGCTGCAGCAGCATCACCAGCATATACAAAAAATAAATTATCTATAAAGAAGTCTTTATTTTTAGTTATAGAAATAGATGTAATACATTACAGACATGTATAGCTATATATAATAAATATGCATTTGGAGAGGGGAAGGGAAAGAGAGATAAAACTGAGAATCCCTTCAAAACCCCATCCCTTGGGAAACTTCTCACAGCTTCTTCGTAGCTAGACAGATAGGCAAAAATCAAACCATCGATGCTCCAACAGTTGCTTTGAACTCTTCATCCTACCCAGTCTGTGACCACCAGCAAGCAGAATTTCATTTGTCGTATCGTGTATAAAGTAGTAAGAGCTAAGAGAGATGTGTGTTGTCCCGCGCTGGGACAAATAGAAGAGGACGTTCGTATCAGTCAGCAGATTTATGTAGGTTAGAAGACGTGAGATTTTTTTCAGCCCGACGTTGAAGCCAAGTGACTTAACATCATGAGGGAGAACGAGCAAGGGAACATTTACATCTGTTATGCTGATTACAGAGGTGCTCAGCATATAACACGAATACAACCTCGCAGATTTAATGCACCAGCGATGCTGGTTTGACAGTCAATAGCTCTCTTCTGAGATTACAGAAGCCGATGATACATCGAGTTATTTATTTAACTTGGGGTTTAATCATCCGAGACAATGAGGTTGGAGTGAATGAAGACTGAAGGATAAAGACCTCATTTCAGTACCAAACGGAGGCGAGGCAGAGGAGCAGCTATTCTGGGAAAACTACAAATCTTAGGGATTAGCAAACTTAGGAACTTGGTTGGGTAAATTCACTTATTTTTTTTTAAAAAATCACAGAACGCACTCGAGTCTCAACTTATTGATCTGAAACCACATTTTCTTCCAAAGCCACCTCTGAATTTCACATAGAGGGTCGTGTCTTCTGCAGCTTCCGCAGTTTTGGGAGCTCCACAGCCTTTCCATGCCTGATGCTTGTACAAATGGAAAAGGTAGCTGGGAAGAGGTGCACAAACCAACATCACTTCTGTGTTCAAGCTCCTGAAAACTCAGTTCAGGTAAAACTGCCATTTTCCCCTCTTCGTAACTAAACTAGGAGATCCTGCTGTGGCAGGGGATTGGACTGGATGATCTTTTGAGGTCCCTTCCAGTCCCTAACGTTCTGTGATTCTGTGAAGTTGAATTCCCAAACCAAAAGATCCTACGAAACATTGATTCAGCAACTGAAACTATGGATGAACAAACCAAATCACGCGTCTTGCACAGGTCTTCCACCCCAGCAGTAGCCAAACCCGGTGCACGTCAGAGATCTGAGAGAAACCACGGAAAGCCTTTTGCCTAGATTCAGATTTCAGTTATTTCCCTTTAAAATCACCTTCCCCGATCACGACTGGTCAGACAACCTCTCTCCACAACGACATCAGTAGTATTTTCAGCTAATGTGTGTGGAGATGACTTTGTAAATGGATCCATCCGTACATGGGTTTTTTGGAAGCTGTCTAAATTATCTTAACCAGAACCACCTCACTCACTCCCAGTATCACCTGCAGAAACCACTGTGTGCGAGAGGAAAGATTTGCAATTAAGCACCAGAGGAGCTCTGGCTTTAGCTTTAACCCAAACACCCCCACGGTCCTGTGTATTGTGCTTTGCTCTGGAGTTTTTTTGGTGACTTGAAATTTGTCGGGTCACCCCCCTTTCTCTTCATGCAAGGTTGTTCCTCGTTTGGAAATCGGTCTAGCACTTTGTCCAGGGGGAGAGTAAAGTCCTACACGCGCAATTTGCTCGGAAGGCTGCAGCATCACGTTCGAGACTATTTTCCCTACGAGAGCTAAGCCCTGATTTTTCTCCAGCTCCATCTCATCCTGTATTTCTCTGATACGAGTTCACGGCAGGTTCCTGCCTATAGCAGTGTCTCATCCCGTACTTGGAAAGGTCTGGAGGCAGGATATTGGAAGGGGTGTGCTCTTCATTACTTTAGGGGCAAATCCTCAAATGTCCCTTGTGTACAGACAAACCTGGTGAAAGGGCGTGAAGCCTCAAGGGGAAGGACACATAATACGCTCGGTTTTCTTTTAATCGTATGCCACGTATCAAAGCAAAGAGGGCAACTAATGAAGCCCGGTTTCCTATGAATGTCTATCTTGTGGTTGGATTCTCCAGTGTCTAGTAAGATGTGAGCGCTGATTGAAGTTTTTCCCACGGTTGGGGCATTCATAATATCTCATTGTCTCAAAGGAGCGAGCACAAGCTTCGCTCTTTCTTTCAGATGGAGCATTAATAGATTTTTTTTCTTCTTCTTCCTGTACTTGGCAGCCAGTTTTCATTAATCCGGTAGGAACTTCATATCTTCGAGACTTCCACCCCGTATCAAATTTAATTAAAATTAACGATGGGGCTCAAAGATTGCTACAGACCAAATGCAAAAGCCAACACACTGACGGAAGAACCACAAAAGCCTCATTTCCTCAGGAAGCCACGTTAAAAGGCGATTCTAGCTGAGCTAAGATTCAGAACACAGTGTAAAGATGGTGGAATCATTTAGGTGGGAAAGACCTTTAAGCTTATCAAGTCCAACCACATACTCTACTCTGCTAAGCCCACTATTAGACTTATCAAGTCCAACCATACACTCTACTCTGCTAAGCCCACTATTAGACCCACCACTAAGACATATGAGACCCACCATTAGCCTCCCTAACATCTTGGGATCTGTCTCTCTGCTAAGACGAGTGGAAACACACGTGAAATATCAGCTCTGTTGACACATAGCAGTCTCTATGTTCATATACACACATATCGCTCTGTGGGCATGAGTTGCAGGTATCCAGACACACATTTCCCCTCTTTCCCACTGAAGAGGACCTATCTAAGGAGTATAACCATATAACACGGCCAGGGACATTGCACAGTTAAGAGAGGAATCACAGAACATGAGGGATTGGAAGGGACCTCAAAAGATCATCCAGTCCAATCCCCCAACCACAGCAGGATCACCTAGATCCAGTCACACAGGAACATGGCCAGGTGGGTTTTAAATGTCTCCAGAGAAGGAGACTCCACAACCCCCCTGGGCAGCCCCTTCCAGCACTCTGTCACCCTCACCAAAGCAGATAATGTTCCTCTGCCAAGTTAAATATAGTTGTTCTGCATTGATGTTCAGCAACAGTCTTTTGCAAGAGAGTCCTGTGAGAAGAGATGGATTCATCAAAAACAACCACCACACATATCTATCACCAAGACCAAGCCCTGGAGGCGTCTCCGAATGAAAGCTCTCACTGAAGTCAGGAGGAGCTTTGGCCAAGCTACAACCCAGCAACTTGGCAATATCAAGAGGTCCTTTGCTCTGTTCTTCTTGTCTTGCTTGGCCACCCCGTGTAAACAGCAGTGATGGCAATAGCCAGAAGCCATGGCCCGCTCATGGAGCAAGTCCAGCACTGCAGAAAAACATATTTACAGATCCTTGAACCTTGAACACTGTATAGTGCACTCTATGCAAATCATTTTATTGCACTACAGGTGTGCTCTGCAAAATAAATTACACCAGTCCTCATTTCCACTTTCAACCCAATGAGTCTTAACAGCCCGATAATGAGTCTCTCTTTTCTTTGAGCCAGAAGCTTCCAAGAACAGCTCATACGACATGACAGGAAAACACTGAATGAGGATCAGCAGCGCAGTGAAAATGAGTGAATCCTGAAGAACTGCAGTCAGCGAGGTTGTCCTGGGCATTGATCTGTACGGGTGGTTTCAAACCCGCCTGGCCATGCTCCTGTGCAAACTGATCTAGGGGATCCTGCAGTGGTGGGGAGATTGGACTGGATGATCTTTTGAGGTCCCCTCCAATCCCCAGTGTTCTGTGATTCTGTGATCTAGGGGATCCTGCTGTGGCAGGGGATTGGACTGGATGATCTGTCGAGGTCCCTTCCAATCCCTAATGTGCCATGATTCTGGTGATACACCACTGGGCCGAATGAAGGGTCTCGTTAATTACAGCTATGAGGGGGTGTGGAGCCCACAGGGGAAGGGACCTACAGCCTTCTCGTGTGTAGAGCTGCGTACTCTATGCAAAACACAGACCAAAAAAAAGACGTCTAAGGCAAGACTGACTGAAACCATTAAACTATGACTCCACCCGTAAGCTATGCAAAGTCTAAGAGTGACTTCTAGCTGAGACAAGCTCGGTGCAGCTCCTCCTGGCGTGTCCAAAAGGGTGGATCTCCTTTGGCGTATTTACCTATGGGATCCTTCCCCACTTCTCCCCTTTTACCATCGTGGCTGAACTTCAAATGCAGATTTCACCTGGGCCTATTGCCTTTGAAGTGTGTTATGTACACAGCGAAGACACAACCCCTGCTTTTCAGGGCTTGGAGTCCATGGAACAAGTATCTGCAGAGTATGTTGAATATTTCAGATCGTTACTGCGCCTTGGACCGCCGTCAAGCGCTGAAGAAGCAATCTAAAATAAGCGATACCGGCTGATAACTGCAGCTGCAGAGGAGCAGAATCCGGATCTTAATCTGGCTCTTGAAAATGAATAAATAAATAATCAAAGGCGACCAAGTGGGACGAGTTTTCACGGCACCTGAAACAAAGGGCACGTACAACGAAGCAGGTGGACCTGCTTCGCACACACGGTTACTCCCGAAACATAAACGCATTGTACCTGTAATGTCTGTGATCAATTAGCTGCTTTGCATTCCAACCGCCCGTTTTACATCTCCAGTGGTGGTAAGGGCAGGCGCAAACTGAACACATGAATGTTGAGAGCCTCTTTGCATGTCACCAGGAGCCTCCGGTCTTCCTGAGGGGGGGGTTCTCTCATTTAATGTGTGTTGCTACCTGGGCTCCAGGGTCTTAGAACAGATGTGCATCCACATCAAGATATGGCTGAGCCTAAAATTCCCCCCGATCTCAATTGGTCTGTTTTGCAAAGGTTTCAGGTTCACCCTTGGTACCTGCACAGAGCTCCCTTTCAGACAGGACCTGTTCTGCAGTGTGTTGGGATCTCCTCTACTGGCTGTGTAGACCCACATGAAGCCATTGCACAACTCTGTATCTCCATCTCTTTGTTTCAGTGCCTAAAAAGCAGAGAAGCTGCAAAGAAGCAGCTCATCTGCAGGCTGATCCCCAGTGAGGATCCACTTCACAATGAGAAGCCCAACTTTGGACCCCAGTGGTATCTGCAAGACCCCACTGTGTGGCTTGGCCTGACCAATGATAATCTCAAGACTCATCACTAATATCTTTGCAAACACAGACTCACAGAACATTAGGGATTGGAAGGGACCTGGAAAGATCATTCAGTCCAGTCTCCCTGTCAGAGCAGGATCACCTAGACCAAGTCATACAATCATAGAATTATTAGAGATTGGAAGAGATGTTGAAAGATCACCCAGTCCAATCCCCCTGCCAGAGCAGGATCCCCAAAAACCAGCTTCCAAGCTCTCCGAGAGCTTTGAAGAAGGTTCATATGAAGCAGCTCTACAATCACACTATCTGATGTGCAACAACCTGAGGGTTTGATGCATTTCGTTTGCGGTCCATCACCGGTACCTTCGGGCCACCAGAGCGATGTGTGTTTACTGAGTCACGTTAAGTGTGAAGCTCCAGGAATTGTTTTTATAAGAACAATCTCCAGAGCTCTTTGTGTTCAGGGTCCTGCTTTGGGGCCACTCTTTTCCCCTTCCCCATCTCTCTGAAGTCCACATTCCTAGGTCTCTGTGTTTGTGGTCTGTACCATGGTGGTTTGTACGCATAAACCCACTTCTGCACGTGCAAAGCTGACCCCTGGTGATCTTTCAGAGCCCACATTGAGACCTTCGCCATTTACTGTTGTGGGCTTTTGGAACGGAAGAGTCTGGGTTTGTTCTTTTGTTGTCTTTGAACCCCATATATTAAATGCAGGCACAGCGAAAGGCCAGAAAAAAGGAAGATGAATAGAAAAGGAGCGTTTAACATTCACCTACATTACAGATAGGATCACGATAAACAAAATCAAATAAAGCTTGATGGGGATCTTTTATTACTGAAGATCTGATTTCCATGATGCACTACAAGGCAACTTGTGTAAGAGATACGGGGTGGTTGTTTTAACATGTTCGTATGGATGCTTCAAAATCCTGCAGAGGTAGATTTGAACTAAAAAGAGGGCTTGGGTGGAAAAGTGAGGATCTAGATCTGTATCTGAGCTACCCCTCCGCTCCAGGCTTTTGGGTTTGGTCCTTATCTCTCTTTCAAAGACCTAATTTAAAGCCAAAATGATGGTTCAGTTTCCTTTTTGAGAGAGAACAAAGTTCACATTATGAAGGCAAAAAAACAAAAAAGAAAAAGAAAGGGGGGGTGGAAATAGACTTGATGAGATGCAAAGTCTGGTAGGTTGTTTTTTCTCTGACCCTTTTTTCTTCCCCGACCAGCAATCTTCATATGAACCGACTTCAATCTTCAAGGTGCTCATTAATACAATGGAAGTACAAGGGCGAATTTCAAAAGAGGTGTTGCTTGCTTGTTTGTTTGTTTGTTTTTCTAAACCAGCAGCAAGCAGGGAGCCAACGTGAACAGAGTCCTCAAGGCACAGATGTGTCTGACGGCGCTAACTGCCGAAGGCTGGTGCCGCTGCAAATCCTACCCAGCGTTAGGTGAGGAAACAGCAAACCGGAACCTTCCACTTAACCAGGACCCAGCCGTGGGGATGGGGATCCGAGAGGCTAGATGTGCCTCTTGCTGCCATGCCACCAGCTTTTGAATACAGGAAAAAAAGGAGGATGCAAGCACTTACTTTACCGTCAAAAAGCTCATTCTCCTCTGGCAGGAGCTCTGCGCCCAGACCTGGACATTACTAGCAGAGCCGGCGCAGAGCAAGTCAGGAGAAGCTTCAGCTCCCCGTGATAAATGTTCTTCTTGTTTCTGCATTAACGCCTCTTAAGATGTTTGGAATGAGTAGATGGAATCACTAAAAACTGGCAAAAACCAGCCTGCCTCTTTTCTTTGATTCTGGTTTTTTGGAGCTGGAGCTGCAAACGCAGCTTTGACCGGCGCACGGCACTCGCCGCCTGCACCGCCTCAGCAAGTTCATGATCGCCCAGCTCAGCCATTTTTCTCCCTGAGTATTTAGGAGTCATTTGCCATAGAATTCATCAGTCTCGCCTCAGGGGTACAGAGTCTTGGAAAACACAATAATGGGAAAAACTGCCTTCGCTCTTTATTCTTCTTTCAGCACTCATACACCACACCTCGTGGAACAACTCCGCGCCTCCTTTCATGTCCTCCCTATCTCTCTGGTACATCCTTCCTCTAACCAGCAGCCAGCTCATCTCCCTAATCTCTCTCTGCTGAACGCCTTTCTTTTGCTTACGATACACTACACACACAAATGGCCAAACAGCGCTCGCGATGCCCCCGTAGCTCGACGAGCCTCATGCCTGTAATTAGGCGAGAACTCCTCAGCTAGCAAAATACTACCGTCGTGTTCTAACACCTTCTCCCGTTCCTTTGGCTCAGGTTCCCCAACCACTTCCCTCTAGCTTCCACGACAGCTGCTCTCTGCATTGAGGGCTAAAAGCATCTCGAGGGAACTGACCTCCACATTGTCAAAGCAGTGACTTCTCAGCCCGGAGCGAGCAAGAGTCGTAACCATAATAAACGGGTTCGCACCCGTGTTGGGCTCTCATTAGGTGCTGATGCATTTCTGACACAGCAGCCAGAACACAGATAGAGACACTCCAACGTACTTCATGGAGAGGTTTATTCCAACCACTATCACCACCAGCGCTTCCCGTTTGTTATGGGGCTAGTCTGGTTTTCAACAGGAGCAACCACTAATTTGCCTGCTCCCAAAATAAAAAGAGCCTTTCTTTTCCTCTTTTCACTTTTCCTTTTTTCTTCCTCTTTTCCTTTCCCCTCTTTTCCTTTTTTCCCCCGCTTCCTTCTTCTTCCCCCCCCCCACCTTTGGTAAGCTCTATTTATTTATTTATATATAATAGAGGGCATCTGCTTGGAAACTGCAAGTTTGCTCTTTGGAGCAGGCTTCTGGGTGAGAACTAACCAGACAACAGAACATGGGATGGGGAACAAGGCAGAAAGTGTTTCCTTATGACACGCACATCAGGACTAACCTGGTCCCGCGCAGGGTTTATGCCTTATTACAGCCTGGCTGACCACAGTCTGGTCGCACTCTCCTGCTGGTGTGGCTGCAGAAGGAGATTTCAAGGACTAGTCACAGCAGAGGCTGCACAGGGCTCATGATGGGAAGGCTCTCTGCAGCCTACAGGGAAGGTTTGTATGGCTGTTAACTCCTCTGCCCGGGTCTGACACATTGCCAGTTCCTCTCCAGACTACCTAGTCTCCCAAGGTGGGCAGCTATTTGCACTAGTGATGGTTCCCAGGCAGGTGGCTACCATGGAAATAGCCCAATGGATCCCACTGAGCCCATTTCAGAACCCTACTGCCATCTGACCATTGCTCTGTCATTCACGCTTGCCTGTTGCTGTGTAGATAGTAAACACTTCTGGGGAGCTCAGCAATACCTGTGTGGTTTATTCACACTGTATTTGCTGTGCAAAGAGTGGGAGATTTGCAAGACCAGAGCACTGGAAGGGGCTGCCCAGGGGTGTTGTGGAGTCTCCTTCTCTGGAGATGTTTAAAATCCACCTGGACATGCTCCTGTGTGACTTGGTCTAGGTGATCCTGCTGGGGCAGGGGGATTGGACTGGACGATCTTTCAAGGTCCCTTGCAATGCACTGTGCTTCTGTGATTGCCCTGGCAGCCCACTCCACTGACTGCTTCACCCTTGAATGCAGCACCAGGTGCACTCATCCCATCCACCCAAGAGCTTCCAGCAAGCCCTGAGCCTGAAGCCTCACGGCACTGGAACAGGAGCTGATGTGTACGCGGGGAACCCACGCACACTCTCTGACTTCATTGAACACAACAGGAAAATGGGGAGATTGGGGTTGCAGAGAGAGGAAACTATCATCTATAGGTAAAGCAAGACCTGAGGGACACAACATGTCCCCACTTGGTAAAAGCCAAGAAGAGTAGGGTTACTCAAAGATCCCAAGGGTCTTTTCCAACCCGAATGATTCCAAGAGCTTCTTCCTCTCTCCCACCCACGGTTAAAGGAGCAACATGTCCACAGCGTTGGTCCTTCTCCCCTGGCGCAGCGAGAGCTGCCCATCCTGTTTCTATTGATTTCTCCGGTGGTTGCGTTAAACAATACAATGGAGTATTTATGTGTCAGTGTTCGGAGCGAGTTATTAAGTAAAACCCACCGTAAATAGAGCCGTTAATTCAGTTGCTGGCATGGCTCTCCCTTATCTTCTCAATACCTCCCAGAGGGTATTAGTCCTACCCTTTCGTTTGAGTTGGCAGCAGGGTTATTTTTTTGCACCTGCTGCTCTACTCCGATAACAACGCAGGTCAGCTTTGATTTGTTGGAATATAAACAAAAGAGCAAAGCCAGGCATCTGCCTCAACAGCCTGGGCCGGTTTGACGATAGAGCTTTTCCCAGTGGGGATTGTACAAAGGTTCTCTTTCGGTTGTTGCGTGAACTCTCTCCTGCTTCACAAATAGCCCTTCGCAGTAGAGCGGCCCCGTGGTGGAGGGGAGGAGAGCTCAGCCCTGGCTTTTTCCATCAACACGTCAAAGTAACACACTGTTCTAAGACTGCAGACTTAGACTTTTACACCTGATATTAGGAAGAATTTTCTCACAGAAAGGGTGGTCAGGCACTGGAATGGGCTTCCCAGGGAGGTGGTTGAGTTGTCATCCCATGACCACTTGCATGAGGTGCTGAGGGATGTGGTTTAGGGGTGAACTTGTAAGGTAGGGTAGATGGTTGGACTCGATGATCCCAGGGGTCTTTTCCAATCAGAGTGGTTCTGTGATTCAGTGAGACAAGGTGTCATGAAAAATACATGAAGATTGGCTGAAGGAAAATTAGCAGGAAATAGGAAAAATTAAGTGTAAGCAGAGAAGGAACTGTCTTGAGAGATAAGACCTCAAGCACTGGGTTGGCTTTCCCACACGAACCTACACCTTCATTTATTTTTTAAAAGTAGTCACGGAATCTTAGGGATTGGAAAGGACCTTGAAAGATCATCCAGTCCAATCCTCCCACCTCAACAGGATCACCTCAGGGACTGGAAAAGACCTCGAGAGATCATCCAGTCCAATCCCTCTGCCAGAGCAGGATCCCCTAGACCAAGTCGCACAGGAACATGGACAGGTGGAATGGAGTCTACTGGGTGCTCAGCTGGGAACGGGGCTACTTTTAGGTTCTGCTGAAAATCAGGCCTGCAGGGCTACTGTAAAAGCATTGACGGTGGTGGAAGGACCCCCGAAACACTGATGACCCCAGAGCAGGAGATTCCACACAGGGAGCAGAGGCAGTGAAAAGCACAAAGCAGAGCAGTGAAGGAAGGAACCGGCATCACCTCCTTGTCACAAATAGGACAATTGAGACACCGCGATTAGCTGAAGTCATACAACGAGTCAATGGACAAGACAGTCCAACTCATTCCTTCCAGCCCAAGCCCAAGCTCCCCTGCCACCTATTGCACCACAGCTCCAGCAAACATTTCAACACGCAGCTGCGTGAGGATGACCGTGGCGTTTCTGAGGGCAACGAGAAGGGAAAGAATGAGGGAAAGGATTGGACTGGGTGATCTTTTGAGGTCCTTTCCAACCCCTAATGTTCTGTGACAGCATTTTCTACAAATTGAAAAAAAAAGGGAAGCCTGTTGAGATGGAAACCAAGGTTCTTCTCCGCGTCGTGCCTAGCGGAGATCCGAACGTTAAGTTAACCCAACAACTAAACCTACGCGCCCGAAGTATTGAACGAAAAAAAGCTGCTCTTGACCTTTGCGTGACCCTGAAAGTGAGCTAGAAATTCCTAAGCAGGACTGGCTGAAATTCAAACTGTCTGTTCTGTGGAACTGTGACTACTTCAAGACGCCTTTTTGTTTTCCTCCTCCTTTTTTCCTAATCACATAAAAGAAAGGAGTTTTCAAAGGCAGGTTCCCTGGCAACAGCAAGGGAGGATCCCCATCCCAATCGACCGGCGTGTAAAAACCTATATTGGAGGGTTCCAGCTAACA
The DNA here is from genome assembly GCA_028565055.1 of Phoeniculus purpureus. Taxonomy (NCBI): domain Eukaryota; kingdom Metazoa; phylum Chordata; class Aves; order Bucerotiformes; family Phoeniculidae; genus Phoeniculus; species Phoeniculus purpureus. The sequence continues at coordinate 13,423,750 of JAOXOE010000441.1, read as the reverse complement.
AAAGGACAACTCAGCCTGTTAGACAGAACTGTTTATAAGACAGAGAAAGCCAAAGTGAGGTGCTGGAAGCCATAAACCTGCCTGACGGCTGTTGTGCACATGGTCACCAGGGAGCCCTCTGCAGAGCCGCACCGCAGTAACCCCGAAACGCAGCCTCACAGACTGCCGGGGTTGGCCACCTCAAACGCTGCCTAGGACACAAAGTTTGGGAGCCTGTTCTTCATCGATCACCAGCTGCAGCAATTTCTTCACAGAATCACAGACCGTTAGGGATTGGAAGGGACCTCGAAAGATCATCCACTCCAATCCCCTGACACAGCAGGGTCACCTAGACCAAGTCGCACAGGAACACGTCCAGGTGGGTTTTCAACGTCTCCAGAGAAGGAGACTCCACAACCCCCCTGGGCAGCCTGTTCCATTGCTCTGTCACCCTCACTGGGAAGAAGTTCCCTCTGATGCTTATACAGAGCCTCCTCTGTTCCAGCTCACACCCATTGCCCCTCATCCTATTACTAGATGACATTGAGAAGAGCCTCCTTATTTTTTAATTTAATTTTTGTTTTTGTTTCATTTTTCCCTCCCTCTCCCAGATTTTTGCCTTCTCCTTAGTCAGACGGGCTGACCTGGCCAAGGAAGATTCTTTCCAACACCACCAGAAGCCCGTAACCAGCAAAACAAACAAAACCCTAGTCATCTTCAATTATCTATCTGTGGCACAAGAGCACCACAGAACATTAGGGATTGGAAGAGACCTCAAGAGATCATCTAACCCAATCTCCCTGCCACAGCAGGGTGGATCACCTCGATCAAGTCACACAGGAATAGATTCAGAGAATAATAGAATCATTAGGGATTGGAAGGCACCTCAAAAGATCTTCTAGTCCAACCCGCCTGCCACAGCAGGTCTTACAGCAACTGCAGAGGTTGCGGCTGGTCTCCAGGATTGAGGCTGGAGGAGTCAGAAATAGGGGCAAACAAATCTCAGCTCTTTTTCCTCTCCTTCGCAGGTTTGTATCTTAATCCTCAAGGTACTTGGAGCAGGTTTCACCAACGAAAATGTTCCAGGACTATTTCAAACAACAGTTTTCTTCCAAAGGAGATTTATTACCATGAGTGTTACACCGACGTGAACAATGTCCTAGGGAGGGAGCGTTAGCAGAGACCCTCGTAACAGCTATTTTGGACGTGTTCCTGTGAGACTTGGTCTGGGTGATCCTGTTCTGGCAGGGGGATTGGACTAGATGACCTGTCGAGGTCCCTTCCGATCCCTGATGATTCTATGACTCCATGATTTTCAGGTGCTGGGGAGTTCTTTCTATCTATCTTTCATAATTAAATCCTCATAAGATTTTAATAACTGAAGGAGCATCATGGCATCAGGTAGGCTGGTACCTCAGTTCTGAATGACCCTAAGCCCTGTTAAGCTTTTCACACTTAAATGAGCACTAACTGCACGAACACTCTAAGTCCCTGCATCCTCCCTTATAGCAGTGCTCGCACAGAAGAGGTCACACAAGTCTTCCTGCAAGGAAAAGCTACTGTGGCACAGGGCAAACCCACCAGGTCCAGAGACCACAGAGCGCTCCTGGCATTATCAGCCCCTTGCTTGCTGATGCCGGCCACTCGCATCAACCTCCCGACACAGCACACACAAAGAGCTCCGCGCTGCAGGGGATTAAACGAAGGAGTCGTTGGGATTAGCCAACAGAACTGGTTGACACAGGGGCAAATATTTGAGTTCCTATTTTCAAAAAGCAAAGCCAGAGAGCCCGTGCGGGCGATAAGGGATGTGCATGTGCATGTGTGTTTGTGCGCGCACCGGGAACGGCCACGGGCAGGCGAAGAAAAATCCACTGGATTGACTGCAACTTGACTCCCATCCAAAAGCATTTAATCACTTGAGATTTTAAAAGAAGGAAGAGAAGTCTCTACCTGCTCTTACAAAAAGTATTACAGCTCCATTAAAAAAGAGTCTCGGGGAGGGTAAGCGACCAAATGAAAGCAAGCGCCGCTTCACTGCGTACGTCCCGCTTCTGATAAGTCTCTAAGGGTATCTTACTCATCTAATCACCTCTTAATTCAGTTCTGAAGCTTTTCCATCTTCCTCTGGCAGGCCAACTGAGTGGGAGTGCTGCAGGTAGGATCTGATTCATGTGAGAAGCGTTAGACCCCACTGCAAGAGAGGTGAGAGCGGTGCCCTCGAACGCGCCAGGATTCGACTCCCTGACAAAGCCCCTCCACGGCCCGGCCGATCTACGAGACAGTTGCTTAACCCGACATACTTTGATAGTGCATCACCCAGATGCTTCTAAACTGTTGTGTAAGAGTAATTACATGTTTCAGTAGGAACCATCAAGAAAGTCCGGGGCGAATCATTATATCGCGGACTTCGTCTGGCTCCTGACCAGAGCATCTTGGGCAGTGGTACGCGGGGTCATTAACTACACAGCGATAGAAGCGAGTGACCTGCTCGCTGCTGGATGAACCCAGAGTGGGTTTAAAAGACAAAAACAGTTCTGATGTGATGGCAGCAGTAATTTGGACTCCAGAGAGTGGGTTTTACACATAGTCACTAAATCCTCGTAGGGGCTCTACAGCTGATCGTGAGCTGAGAAGCTCAGAGGTTTATGTTCATGTCCACCCTTCACGATAAGCAGGAACTTTTCTTGTACCCTGTGTGTTTGCAGAGCCTTTAAGTAGAACGACTTTATTTTCACCACTGCAAAGCAATTCTCCTTTATTGCCCCATCTCATTAGCCAAAACCAGTGATTGCCTAGCCCCAGCTAGCTGTTCTGTCTGCGAGCTCTCATTCTCCTCACTCCGAGCACATTTCACAAGATCAGCAGAGCAAAAGGTAACAGCCACCACAGAATCAGAGAACACTAGGGATCGGAAGGGACCTCGAAAGATCATCTAGTCCAGTCCCCCTGGTACAGCAGGATCCCCTAGATCCAGTCGCACAGGAACATGTCCAGGTGGGTTTTAAACATCTCCAGAGAAGGAGACTCCACAGCTCCCCACATGCAGTGGCAGATTCTGGAAACAGGACCTTTGAGGAGTCTCCCTCAGCAGAGACGCACACAACGTCCGATGCCACTAGGTTGCCCCACTGGGGACGTGACTCCATGTTTACTCATTCTCACCCATCTGTAGACCGATGACCAACAAATGTCCCAAGTATTTTAGGCATTCAGCAAGGGATTTGGTGCAAGGGGCACCCCAAGGCAGCTCTCACACTAAGAAGGACTTCCAACAACCTCCAGAGAGGCCAAATCAGTCCTGAATTTCCCATGCACCAGCTGTGTGAACAAACCCCTCCTTGCTCACCCTTTCCACCAGCAGAGCTACTCCTGAATTCCACCCTTGCCCAACCTGCTGTATAACCTTTTGTCAACAACTTCAATCCTTGATCTACAGGGGGCCAAAATATGCGTAAGCTGGAGAGAGCTGAAGGCAAGGACGGGGAGAAACAGAAGCAAATGTTCTTGGTTAGAGACTCTGAAGCTCCTGTGGGTGCAAGGTCGGCCGAGCGGCTAAAACCGGCACCCCTTGCTGAAGATCATGTTGGTCCTCTCTGGTGCTCACAAGGCTCCTCTTAGTGTTAGGAAGAAACTACATGAGTTTACGCTTGAAAGCTCAGTAGGATCTAAGCTGTGAGACCAGGCAGAGACCTGTCTTCACCAACCATCACAACCCACACGAGCTACAGAAAAGTAATCGTTCGCATTTCTGTTCGTTTCCTCACGCAGAGCTAAGCCTTTCTGCTTGCTTCTACCACATCCTAACACCGTGTGTCATTAGCGATGACAACTGACAATTAAGTCTGTGACCCTTTTCTTTTCATGTGCAGCTCGCCGCAGGAACGCCTAGCCCTCAAAAGAAATTCCTGCTCTGGGGAGGCTGGTGAGAGCAAGAGCACTGCAAGACCGCAGAAGATCCTATTAGGGGTGGTCGCCCTCCCATCAGAATAAGGAGAGGTCACTCAGCTCTATCTGTGCCTTGGGCTCGGCACATTGACCAAGTTCTAAGCCAGAGGAGACTGGCCTGTAGCACCCACTTTCCAACCCGTGTTTGTCATGTTGCAGGAGACACTGGTGTGGGAACTCGACAGCAAGAGGATGAACCTAACTGTAGGCTCCACAGTCCGGATCCAGGCTGCATCGCGGTCCGTGCAGAGTTTTCCTGGTCAAAGACGTGGGGTTTAGTCCTATGCCTAAGCTAGATGTGTTTGCACTGGATTCTAGGTGACCCTGCTGTGGCAGGGGGATTGGACTAGACGATCTTTTGAGGTCCCTTCCAACCCCCAGTGTTCTGGGATTCTGTGATGAGGAGCATACGAGCAAGGTGAGGGAAGGCGAGTGCCGATTCTAGGAGGGTGCCTTGGCTCCTGGGCAGCTGTCTGAGTTCACTGAGGCAGTAAATTCATTACTCCTCTGCTGTGAGAATTGTACATACACACGCACTTGTGCGGCGGGTGTAGAATTTCACCCTCGCAGGGTTTTTTTGGTGCAAGTTGCTGTGGGACAGGCAGCAGCGTGACACGTCAGTCCTGTCTGGATGCAGAGGCTCGTCTGGAAAGCCTCCTTTTTCCTTTCTAATCTCTTCATCTGTGTCTCTGGAGGATTCTGCGGTGGGGAGATTGGACTAGATGATCTTTCGGGGTCCCTTCCAACCCCTAATGTTCTGTCACTCTGTGATTTTGCCTTTTTGGTTTGATGTCTCCCCATTGCAGTTAGTGACTTCGCACTCTCGGACAGAACGAGAGCTGATGCCAAGAGTGACATCCAGTGGGAATTAATAAACATTAGGCAAGTTCAGTGGCAACCAAAGGATTTAATTTTGTCTCTGTCCAATTGTCCTGTCGTCTGCTTCTGCCACTGCCGAATTCTCACAGCACCCCGAGATCTCTGGAGTAGCGACTTGGTCTAGGTGATCCTGCTGTGGCAGGGGGATTGGGCTGGATGATCTTTCGAGGTCCCTTCCAATCCCAAGTGATTCTACAAAATTACTACAGGGATACCACAGCGTATTCTCTTGGGTGGTAAAACCTCGTGTAAAAACCACCACATCCCATTACCTAGTCTCACCACGACTGGGGTAACATGAATTGTTGCCACCCTATGGATTCAAAGGCACAGAACATTAGGGATTGAAGGGACCTTGAAAGGTCATCCACTCCAATCCCCCGCCGCAGCAGGATCACCTAGAATTGTCGTGAAGGGCTACCTAATTTCTGCTGGGGCAAACCAAGTGTTATGTTGGTCTGATGGGAGACTTGGGGAAAACACTGCTACCATCCTTATGAGGGTCACAAATGACATCAGGACTAGGAAAGAAAGGGGTATGAAGTGCAAGCACGCAGCATCAACTGTATGAGCAACCTCATCTCTGCTTGTAGGACCAGCACTCAAAGGTGCGAACGGGGTCTGGAGGATGATGACCGTACGAAAGCCTCGGGAACACTCCATAAACCCCTGACCAGTCAATATACTCCCAGTGTATTAACTTCCACCCCCTTGGTGTCCAGCGCTGCTGTTCCTACAGCCGGCACCCAAATCTCACAGGAGATTTTGAGAAATTAGAAGGGAGCTCTGAAGTGGTTAAAGGATGGAAAAGCTGACACTGAAAGAGGTTGATGTGCTGCAGGTTTTCGCTGTGGTGTTAAGTGTTTCCATGAGAGGGAATAGCCTCGGGAGCTCGGACTGACACAATAACTTGGTCTAGGTGGTCCTGCTGTGGCAGGGGGATTGGACTGGATGATCTTTCGAGGTCCCTTCCAATCCCTAATG
>JAOXOE010000441.1:13362944-13390482 GCA_028565055.1 Phoeniculus purpureus | reverse complement strand
GCAGAGCCTGAAGCTGCCAGGGGAGGGTTAGGTTGGATGTTAGGAAGCCCTTCCTCAGGGAAAGGGTGATCAGAGCCCGGACTGGACTGGCCAGGGCAGTGGGGGAGTCCCCATGGCTGGAGGTGTTTAATGACAGACGGGCTGTGGCCCTCAGTGCCCCAGTCTAGGTGACTGGTGATGTCAGATCATAGGCTGGGCTGGAGGATCTCAGAGCAATTCTGTGATTCTATAAAATATATCCGCAGAGATCACAAGAAGAAAGGAAACCTCATCACTAGGAACACACGCTCGTCCTCCTTTCACTGTTTGATTCATCTTCCTTTGCTTCTGCTTCAAGAAGAAACCCACAAGCCATTACCAGGAGAGCTCCGCAACGTCCAAGCGATGCACAGAAAGAGTTCTGTGACAGCCACTCACCAGATGGAAGTTCTGCTTTAAGCAGAATCCATCAGGACACTCAAAATCACAAGCCAATAGCAAGGAACAAGTAGTAGAAAGGCAAGAGAATGGAAGAGGACACTCACCTGAATGGTCTGTCTGTGCTCCTTGAACACATTCACTCTGACAACAGCCTTGTTAAACTCTGGATTTAAAGACTGAACGATCTCATAGTCCAGATGTTCCTGAAAGAAAAGACTCGCTCACTATGAACAAGCTGAGATCTAAGCAAAAGGGAACCCACCACTATCACCAAAACAAGCTCGGTAAGAGTACGGTCGGAGTTCAGATTCCAGGTAAACATCCTTAAAGCCAAAGCTCCAAAGGCCTGACAGCTGAGAGTTTATTTGTTAAGAACTATTTCACAAAGAAACTGATTCACCCAAGTTAAAAACCAGGGAAGAAAAAGCCTAATCACAGCGATTTCTTTTTGCAGGACATTACTGGAAAGGCTGAGAGCTGATGCATGGAAAGAAAAATCAACAGACGAGGTGCAGGACCCATCCTGAACAGGGGGGCTGGGCCAGTACAGTCCAGCCTGCTCTCCTTACCTGATACTGCAGGGCATCAAAGCCTTTAAATATGAACTCAAAGAGAGTGTGAAGGTTGTCAGGGCTTGGAGATGTGACAAAGATATTGGAGTAGCTGCACAGAGAAAGAAAACCGGAGTTTCACTCTTTTTTTCATAACAATTTGCATATTAAGTAGAATCATAGAATGTTCTAGGCTGGAAGGGACCTCTAGAGGTCATCTAGTCCAACTTGCCTACACAGGGACAACTTCACCTAGGTCAGGCTGCTCAGAGCCTCATCAAGCCTGACCTGAAATGACTCCAGGGATGGGGCCACCCACCACCTCCCCAGGCAGCTCCTTCCAGCCATCAGCCACCCTCACAGTGAACAACTTTCTTCTAACACCCAGCCTAAATCTCTCCTGTCCCAGCTTGAACCCCACTGCTCCTTGTCCTGTCCGTGGTAGAACAGTTCTTTTACGTGAGGTGATTGTACAAATCGCCAAACCACAGGAGACTCCTTCAGACGCTTCTCTCAATTCATTTGTGACTAGTTTGATTTTTCAAAGACTGGGGTTTTCACATTAGAATAAAATAGAAGAACTTGTGTAGCAGTGTGCACAGCAATCAAAACACTAGAAGCATGAAAAGGAGGGATGTAGGACTGAAAGTTATAAAGATATCCAGTAAATTCAGATCCTGTCACTTCTTTATTTTGAGCTCACAGATGCAAATAAAACCTGGGAGCCCGGGGTGAGGATCACTCACCCAAAAGCTACGGCTCCAGCGATGGCCAGTCCCAAAGCAGCAGATTTCCCGCGTCCTCTGGCTGCTGTTAAGGCCACGGTGCTTCGCAGAGTCTTCTCTGAAATGGCTTCGATGAATTTCAGAACTGCTTTTGCCTGATGATCAGGAAAAAAAACCCAAAACTCAGCTGTGCCTGAACTGCTTTCAGCGTTACTTAGCCTTAGCACCAGGAATTGTCGTCTTCTCTGGGACAGGAGGGAAGAGAAAGACGAGACAGGAATCATAGAATGGCCAGGGTTGGAAGGGACCTTAAAGATCATCCAGTTCCAACCTCCCTGCACAGGCAGCGACACCTTCACTAGAGCAGGTTACTCAGGGCCCCAGCCAGCCTGCCCTTCAACACTGCCAGGGATGGGACAGCCACAATCTCCTTGGGCAACCTGTTCCAGCGACTCAGCACCCTCACAGCAAATCATTTGTTCCTCATGTCCAACCTCAATCTCCCCTCCTCAAGTCTGGAACCCTTTCCCCTTGTCCTCTCACTACCACTCCTCTCAAAAGCCCTCCCTCAGCTTTCTTGGAGCTCGCTTCAGAGATTGGGAAGCTGCTCAAAGGTCACCTGGGAGCCTTCTTTCCTTCAGGCTGAACAACCCCAACTTGCTCAGCCTGTCCTCACAGGGGAGGTGCTCCAGCCCTCTGCTCATTTGAGTTGCTCTCCTCTGGAGCTCTGTGTCCTTCTGATGTTGGGGACTCCAGAACTGGACACAGTACTCGAGGTGGGGTCTCACCAGTGCAGAGCAGAGGCGGAGAATCACCTCCCTTGACCAACCATCAACGAATACGCAAACCCAGACAAGTGACAGTAATTTTGACTAATTGAGAGCTTGACATTCATCAGGTTAACACTGAATCAACAACCAGTACAGCAATTCTCGTTTACTAGCTCCATGCCACACTCCGAGGAGGACGATGAACCTATCTGGGCAGTGAGCAGATCTGCTAGAAAAGGGTTCAAACAGTGCAAAGCTCTGGAAGCCACTGGGCTGAACTGGAACCACTCAGTAGGCTCCCTGAAACACGAAAGCACTGCAACAGAGACTTCATTTGCTCTGGTCAGCGATTCTCAAACTGGAGTTTTGAAAAGCATGAGAGGCAGGAAAAGGGGCTGGTAAAACATGAGAGAGATTTTCAGCTTCTATTCAGAAGGGAACGGCACGGAAGCTTCAGGTTAAGTTTCCTGCTTATTTCAAACCCTGAGAGTTTATAGTCTTTTTAGACGTGGATTTCTCCAGATTAGCTTCTGGCCACGATTCTACTCCTTCCGCTTATTCTCACCTTCATGAAGAGCTTCACTGATAGCTGTTGAGTGACCATGTCCAACTGATATTCAAAGGAAGTTCTCTGAGAGCACACTCACCCCTGTTCACCCTCGGATCTGATGACATGTGTGATGAGACACACACGGGTAACACAAGCTGAGCTGTCAAGCACAGAATATCCCAGATTTAAGCAGCACACCGACCTGATCCAGGGTCTTGCAGCCATCCACAAGAACTCCTACAGGCTGTGTGTCCTGCAAGCTCTCCTTCAGTTCCTTCAGCTCCAGGTCCTGTGGCCGGAGACAGTCCTCCTGTAAGCAGCAGATTTAAAATAACAGGGTTAGTAAAGGACAGCTGGGCACAATCCTGCCCTTGCAATGTTTTATCAGACAGAGATACGTATCTGAAGGGAAGGGTTACCGCAAGCTAGGAACAGAAACATTACAAACACAGATATTTAATGCTGTAATTTTAATGGATCTTCAGGAGGTTGGTTCCACAAGAACCATAGAATCATCCTGGCTGGAAAGGACCTCCAGGATTGGCAAGACCAGCCCTCAGCCCAATAGCTCCCTAAGCCCTAGACCACGGCCTCAAGTGCTAGATCTATTTGTTTTTTAAACACCTCCAGGGATGGGACTTAACCACCTCCACCACCACTCACTGTTCCAGTGCCCAACCTCTCTCTCAGGAAAGAACTTCTTCCTAAGATCCAATCTAAACCTCCCCTGATGCAACTGGAGGCCATTTTCCCATATCATCAGTAGTTTGGGAGGAGAGATAGCACCAGCCTCACTACTACCTCCTTTCAGGTATTGTTGATAGCAAGAAGGTCTCCTCTCAGCCTCATCTTTTCTAGACTAAATAACCTGTTCCTCCAGCCGCTCTTCATAGGGCCTGTTCTCAAGCCCTCTCCCCAAACTCGTTGCCCTTCTCTGACCCTACTCCAGCCCCTCAATGTTCTTCTTATACTGTGGTGCCCAAAACTGGACCCATTACTCAAGGAGCAGTCTCACAAGTGCAGAGTACAGGGGCACCATCTCCTCCCTACTCCTGCTGGTTACCCCCTTCCTGATCAAGGCCAGGACACCACTGGCCTTCTTACCCAAGAGATGGGTATCCTGGCTTCCCCAGGCTTGGGGGGAAAAAGGAAGAGGTTTTCCAGCACATGGTAACTGGAGAATGGTCTTGCATGGGAGAAGCAGCCATGGACAGATTTTCTGAAGAATTTAATTCATTTTTCACTCTTCAAGCTCTATCTCTGGCTCCTGTTCAGCAAGTACTTCTGAAAACAAGGCCTAAGTAACTCAGGAACTGAAACAACTATCACAGCTTCTAGGAACCAGATGTCTCCCGAGCTTGTAACGTAATCATTTCCAAACTGTTTCCCCACTCTCCAGCCATCAAAAGCTCTTTTTTGTCTCATCCCAACTGTTCCTCAGCTTGAAATCTCTCCATGCACTTGTGAAACAGACTGTGGTCCAACGAGACCACAGGGGACACTGGCTGATACTCACTGACCTGCGACTGCGGTGGAACTGGCGTGATGTTTGCAACGTGGCTGGAGATGGGCAAGATATTGAGCTGATCATCAATGACGATGCAATTCTTGCATGAGGCCAGAGAGAGGATGAACCTGAGCAGTCAAAGCAGAGGCAACTCAGTGAAAACACGAATACCACAACCACAGTCTGGTAGTTATTTAAACTGAGATGAAGTCTTTACAGCTCAGCTGCAAGCTCCCACAACTGGCAGTACACAATCAGGATCACTGAATCACAGACTGCCAGGGACTGCAAGGGATCTCAAAAGATCATCCACAGTCCAACCCCCCCGCCACAGCAGGATTGCCTAGATCCAGTCACACAGGAACATATCCAGGTGGGTTTGAAATGTCTCCAGAGGAGACTCCACAACCTCCCTGAGCAGCCCTTTCCAGGGCTCTGTCACCCTCACTGGGATGAAGTTTCTTCTCATATTGATGTGGAAGGATGATGAACACAGAGCAGGTACCCACTTACCAGGATGTCTCTGAAGAAAACGATATATAAAGATGACCTACCAAGAGAGCATTTAGGCAGGAGGAAGCTTACCTCTCATTAAACCTGCCCACCACATCCTGGTGGGCCTCTGTTCTGTATCGAGAGTGGACATCCTGCAACAAAACGCAAAGTCAGTCTGGAGAAGCAACAGCAGTAACACTGATTATTGGCAAGATGGTTACTCATGGGACAGTCCAACATCTTCTCCGCTCAACAGCACATCCCTAACAGGATTCTGACTTTCTGTCTGTTGTGAAACACCTACATGTTCCAAATACACGTTAAAAATGTACTTGTCCCAGCAATACTCCTCAAGATGCTGAGGTACAATAAGACCAAGTGCTGGGTCCTGCATTTTGGTCACAACCACCCCAGGCTATGCTACAGGCTGGGAGATGAGGGGCTCGAAAGCTGTCTAGCAAAAAAGGACCTGGGGGTGCTGGCAGAGAGCTGGATTAATACAAGCCAGCAGGGTGCCCAGGTGGCCAAGGAGGCCAACAGCAGCCTGGTTTGGATCAGGGATAGAGTGGTCAGCAGGAGAAGTTACCCTGCCTTTGTACCTTGAGTATTGTGCTCAGTTCTGGGCCACTCATTACAGGAAAGACATTGAGATGCTGGAAGGTGTCTAGAGGAGAGCAACCAAGCTCTTGAGGGGTTTGGAGAACCAGTCGTATGAGGAGAGGCTGGAGGAGCTGGGCAACTTTAGTTTGGAGAAGAGCAGGCTGGGGGGGGACCTCGTTGCCCTCTACAACTACCTGAAAGGAGGTTGGAGAGAGGTGGGTGTTGGCCTCTTCTCCTTAGGAACTAATGACAAACCCAGGGGAAATGGTCTGAAGCTGAGGCAGGGGAGGTTTGCACTGGATATGAGGAAGAGATTCTTTACAGACAGAGTGGTTGGGCACTGGAAGGGCCTTCCCAGGGAGGGGATTGAGTCACCATCCCTGGAGGTGCTTAAGAAACGTGCAGCCATGGTGCTTAGCACCCTGCCATAGTGGCAGGGATGGAGGGGGTTAGTTTGTGTTTGTCGATCAGTTGGGTATTTAGGTCTTTTATTGTTATGGGTCTGGTCGGACTCTGTGATCTAGGAGGCCAGGATGATTCTGTGTGGGCAACTACACCCAAGTATTAGCCATTCAATCACAGATGAAGGAGCAGGAAAGGTGATGGAAGGAAGATCCATACCCCATCACAAAAGCAGAACTCAGCATCACCCCTCTGTACCTGCTTGTGTAAGAGTCATAACATCAGACATACCATGGTCATCGTATAGAGCTGCTTCAGTGAGTTCATGGTTCTCAGCAGAATCACCACAAGTCCACCCCCTTCTACTGTTTCAACAGTTCTAGCAAGAAGGTTTGGGGTCAAAGCTTCAAAGTCCTAGAAGAGAAATGAAACTTCAAAGTTGCCTGGAACTCACCAACAGAACCAGCAGCGACTCTAAAGAGCAGAAAATCAAAAGCCTTTTTCATCTCAAAGCTCAATTCGCGCTTAACCTTTGCATTAACCAACATCCCGTTAAAAATCTCCCAGCACAGGCTACTGCATCCTCATAAAACTTGGGAAGAACACACTAAAAAGCAAGATACAGCACTCCCGTAGCACTTGAACTCAAGAGCACGCGACACAGGCGCAAGACCCTTCGCAACTGAGAAGAGTAACCCCTTACCTGAAGCACGCACATGCCAAAAGTGTTCCCCAGAATCTTATGGGTTTCATTGTAATAGCAGTAGCGAATGTTCGTGGCTGCTATGAATAACTCGAAAGGGTCGTCGTCCCTGATGTTTAAAGTTCCACTTTTAATCTTCTTCTGCAGTTGTCTCATCCTTTTCTTCCTGTGGCTGGAAAACAAAATGAGAGCAGAAGTTTTTCTCTTGGGAAAGGCTTTGAGAGAAGCATGGACAGGTCTGGGTTGAAGTCATAATCAGAAGTCAGAGCACAATCTCCGAGGGAAAAAAACCTCTGGGGTCGCACTGGCTGCTTTCACCACATGTTCCCAGTCTGAAGTGGTAGATATAACACAGAACCAGCTGGTTCTGTGTCCTGGCTTTGTGTGCAGACTGGAAGAGCAAGAACTAACCTTGGTTCTCCTCACAACCAAACCACGCAGATCAGCCACAAAACTTTTGCTCCAAGTAGAGCAGCGACGCCAGCACAAGACATGGGGTGTCTTACCTGCTAAAGCCCAGCTCCTTCTTGTAACACCATAGCACAGAGGGCCTGGCCTTCACAGTCGCTTTGGACAACATGTGATGAAGGATGACCACCTGCCAGAGCACAGAACCCTTCACAGTATAGATTTTTCACAATGTATTTCAACCCCCTATCATTTAAAAAAGGTTTAATTGTTTAATTTTGAATTTTAAACTTCCAGTGAGTTGGGCAACCCACCTCCATGGGGTGTGAGCTGCTTGAGGCTTCAGAATCTGACTCATCACTGAAAATATCAAACACAACCAGACTCAGGATGTGACCCAACACAACAGATCCCATCCACTTAAGCATTAAACTAAGGACAAATTTCTAATGCTGCCACTGGTTCTGGCAGGCGGTTTAGACTAGATGATCTTGGGCCACTCACTTCAAGAAAGAGACTGAGGGGCTGGAGTAGGTCCAGAGGAGCAACAAGGCTGGGGAAGGGACTGGAGTGAAAGGCTGATGGGGAGAGGCTGAGGGAGCTGGGGGTGTTTAGCCTGGAGGAGACTCAGGGGGGACCTCCTCCCTCTCTCCAACTCCCTGAAGGGAGGTTGTAGTCAGGTGGGGGTCAGGCCCTTCTCCCCGGCAACAAGCACCAGGACTAGAGGGCAGGGCCTGAAGCTGCCAGGGGAGGGTTAGGTTGGATGTTAAGAAGCCCTTCCTCAGGAAAAGGGTGATCAGACACTGGAATGAACTACCTAGGGCAGTGGTGGAGTCCTCAACCCTGGAGATGTTTAAGGACAGACTGCATGCAGCACTCAGTGCCCTGGTTTAGCAGACTGTGGTGACGTTAGGTCCTGGGCTGTGCTGGATGACCTCAGCGGTCTTTTCCAGACTCAACGATTCCGTGATTCTGTGATCTTTCAAGGTCCCTTTCTACCCTTAACTTCTGTGTGACCTGATCTACTCATCATCTCCCACGGTTTTTTCCAACTGCCTCATTTCGCTTGTAGAGACAGTTGGAAGCAACTCAACTGACTAACTGACTGTAAACACTATGGGTTTACAGTGTTTTTAAACCTCACCAGCAAACCACAAATCTAGAGTTTCTGAAGAGAAACTGGTTTACTGGTTAATTTCTCTGTATGACATGAACCAATATGCCAGTCCCTGATGTCGTGGCATCTGCAAGATGATTCAGCTCCTTAAACACTGCTTCATACAAGGCAAGAGCATCTCACTATAGACCTGAGAGAATAGAAAAGCTCCTGCTGGCCATGAAAGGAGCCTGGACTTGGTCTCTTCTCCCAAGGACAAGGTGAAACATCCTCAAGTTGCTCCTTAGTTCGGCCCTCAGGAACAACTTCTCCCCACAGAGGTTCCCTAGGCCTGGCCCAGGCTGCTCAGGGCAGTGGGGGAGTCCCCGTGTCTGGATGGGCTGAAGAGCCCTGGCGCTGCGGGGTGAGGATCGGGGTACTGGCAGTGCTGAGCGAGTGGCTGGACTCAGTGATCGCCAGCCTCTTCCAACCAAATGGATTCTGTCTGAGTACCTTCGGCCCTACTTTACCAAACCAGTCGCTTTTAACCCGACCCTCAGGAGCTTCTCGCACGGGTGGACAAAACTCTCCGACCACATCCCCACTGCCCCTTCTCCTGGGGGCTTCTCTACCCGCGGCCGGGCAGGTTTTAACGCGCTGGATCGAGGAAGAAGCCGGTACCGGGGTGGGGTGGGGGGGCGATGGTGCCACAGGGAGGCCCAGCGCCGCGTTACCTGGTCCTTGCCGCGGTCCCCGACCACCACGAAGAGGCTCCGCTGCCGCTCGGCCACGCCATTCTCGATGAGCACGCGGATGCGGTTGTCGATCTTGCGGCGCTGCATGGCTGCGGGGCTCGGTGCGGGGCTGCCGCCGCCTCTGCCCGGGACTCAGGGCTGGGTCCCCACCGCTCCCCGCGCGCTCCCGGCACCTCGCGACACTCCGCGTGAGGGCGGCAGCACGGGGCGGGGGCGGGCGCGCGCGCCGCGCAGCGCGGAAGGACCCCGGGGCTGCCCCCGCCGTTCGCCTGAGCTAATGTTCCCACAGAGAATGTTTACTTTTACTTAAATCAGAAGGATTCGACGCCGTCTCCTGAAGCGGAAACGAAGAAATAATCATTAAGAAACGCACCGCCGAGGCTCCAAGTCTCAGCCATGTTAAAACTTTGGTAGGCCATGGCGGCTCCCGACCCCCTCACGGAGCAGCTGGGAAGGGACTGGTGGTGCTGGGAGAGACCCCTCCGTCTCAGGGGACAGCTGGCAGGGGTTACCTGCACCCCCAGTTTGGGGACAACATGGCAAGAACCCACATTATTATACAATAGGCCTGGCTAATCTGAGCAGAGGCTGCAGCAGCACCAAGGACTCGGCTTAGAACAAGCTTCTTCCTCAAATAGAAGGTGATTGCTGAAGTAAGATTCCCTCTCCAGGATAAAACACAGTTCTGGAAGCTACTTTTTCAATTACCCCCACATCCGCTCTCACACAGAGCAAAGCAAGGCAACTAACCCCGAGTGCACAGAGATACAGAGTGGCCCCACACACAGGCCTGGGAGCCTCCCTGGAAACCAGACTGCAGAGAGCAGAGCAAACACACGGATGGAAAAATAAGAAAGTTTTAGGTTAAGAATAGTGCCCAATACTAAATACTGAAGTGTTGGGCGCATACACACACACACACCATTAGGGGCTGGAAGAGGCCTCCAAAGATTATTGAATCCACCAGGCTTCTTGCTCAAGCACAATCATAGAACCTCAGGCAGGTCACACAGGACCCCATCCAGAGGGGTCTTGAAAGTCTCCAGAGGAGACTCCACAAGCTCCCTGGGCAGCCCCTTCAAGTGCTTTGCGACCTCCACAGTAAAGGGATTTCTTCACGTATTGAGATGGAACTTCCTCTGCTCCAACTGGCACCCAGTGCTCCTTGCCCTATCACAGGACACAAGTGAAAAGAGACTGTCGACACCCAGTCCTCATGGATTTATAGACAAAGATTAAGTCCCCTCATAACCTTCTCCTCTCCAAGCTGAAAATCCCCAGGTCTCTCAATCTCTCCTAAGGCAGGTAATCATCCTCATGGCCCACCACTGGACTCTATCAATCAGATCTCTGTCCCTCTTGAACCAGGGAGCTGAGAACTGGATGTAATATTCCAGTTGTGGCCTGACTACGGCAAAGTAGAAAGGGACAAAAACCTCCCTTCATCTGCTGGACACACTCTTCTTGATCCACATCAGGCTTCCACTGGCCTTCTTAGCCACAAGAGTACAGTGCTGTTCCACGGAGAACTTGTCCACAAGAACTCCAAGATCCCTCTCCAGTACACTTTGCTCCTCAATAAAAGTGGGTAGTTTATAATATTTAAGTTCTGCTGTTAGATAATCCCATAGCTGTTGGGGTTTGGTGTGGAAAACTTCTGTAGTTGCACAAACCTGAGCTGCAACAGGAAAAGTTCCTTGATCTGATTTAAAATCTGCTTCAGTTTTCTGAAATATTAAATCTATTCCGCAATGGTCAGCAAAACTATTCCAGATGCCCTAGAATCTGTGCCATTAACCTTTCAACACCAACGTTGAGCCAAGCTATTTGCATAGATATATTTATTCTTAGCTTTTAATACTGCCAAATAAAAGGTTTGAACTTGAACAGTTGAACAACGAAATCTTTAAACCAGGTAACATCGTAGGAAAAATGTGTTTAATACCACTGGATGTACTTTGGGATAAAATATAGCAAAATAGGATTAAATTACTGATTTAATCATCATCAAAGGCTTTAGAACAGTATGTTTCGTTTTTGAGGTGAACCCCAGTTGAAGAGACGAAACCATCGATGCGACAGAAGTGTAGCGAGACAATTCCTTAAGGTCGTAGCTATGAAATATTGGCTTCAAAAGGGAAGGACGTAAAACATTTAAATAGATTTATTTTTTCAAGTGTTTACATAAGCCATGGACCAAGTTGTTGGAAACGTTGAGTTCAAGAACTGCAAAGACATATATACAGGTTCTGTTTAAGGCCATCAGAAAGTTTCAATCTGACAATTAACTCAAAAAGGTCGTTCTGAAGACTTTTTTTAAATGCAGTAGATGCGTTACGAAGGTTTATTCTAAAATGGAACAGCTCAAAAAAAATAAGGACAAGGAGTAAGTTTAATAAAAGTCTAATGGAGAACCACCAAAAGTCTTCTCTCGACACCAACATTCCAGGTGCACTCGTGATTGGGTATTTGAGCACAGTTTATAGAAAGGAGGAAGTGGCCACCAGAGTTACACGCATCTGATTAAGAAGTAGGGGGGAACACAGAATCAAAGCTTTTCAAATTAATGGGTTAATAGCTGGACCAAGAGCCAACACATTTAATTCAGAACAAAACGTCAAGTTAGGCTAAGGTTTTCCTAAGATACTTCTCTCAAGCACTGCTCAGACTGGCTTTAGGAGGTAGGAAGACAGACTGCCTGCCCTCTGTTACAGGTGGATCTATGCAGCCACTGCATTAGAGTAAAAAAAAAATCAACTAAGAAAATGGTTAACAGCACCTCTTCCCTCAGACAAACAGTTCAGGAAACTAGTTACTCATCAGAGACTCTGCCACACCACACCAAAACCCCCACAACACCCATTTTCTGCACCCCTGTAGGAACAGACAAATCAGAAATGCGCTTCTAAGGTTTTGTGGAGGTGCTTGAGGGCCAGGGGTTGCTTCCACATAGAGGAGGAGATGTTAAGCTTCTTTAACAGTCTACAACAGTGTAGAGGACTTCTTTCCCTTTAGCAAATGATGATTTGAATGCAGCAGCAAACCCTAAGCATCCACATTGCAGCTTTCTCAACAGGAAAACTCCTTTCCTCCAAGTAGACACAGGTGAAAACCATACAAGTGAGCACTTGTAACTGAAGTCTGAAAGCTCTTCGCATCTCCCTCCCTCCAGAAGTTGGCCAAACAGAACACATACTCCAGCTCAAGCAATTCCTCACTCTGCTACTGCTATACAGGAATGTTCCCAAAGCTCATGTCATAGCTCCTTCTGGTAAGTTCTGCCACTAAGCCAGCCAAGATGAGTACGAGAGCAATCAAACACTCAGATGCTGTGATGGAACAGCCACAGAAATCACAACAAAGGTCATTTAAGGAAAACCAGGATTAGAAGCCAACTATAAATTTTGCAGCGTTTAAGTTGCCAGTGAAGCCCTAGACAATTGTAACTGTATTTCAACATTTAAACCCAGATTTAAAAAAGGAAATTATCTTCTTCCCATGTTCAAAAGGGAAGTTTTACTGTTTGGGATCATTCCCTGCTTGCTCCTCAAATGAGCCACTCCTCAGCGGTGAGGAACACCTACCCACTCTGTCTGTGGAACTTCACCAGTGCCACCTCAAGCTATTAAAAACCTTGTTAGTCCCATCCCCGTTCAGTGTAGATGGAACACTGCAACAACAGGTGCAGAGATCGCAAAGACTAAACCACAGGCCACCTTATAATGTCACAAACCCCAACTCCAGCTTAAATTTGTACCTTCAAGTGTCTGCTTCAATTCTTCACAGACACTTTAATCAAGAGCAGTTTCACAGGAACAAGAGGGATGATCTCTATTTTTCCAGGATGTGCCTGGCACCTTGTTAATGGGGCAGAGCTCTTAGGTCCCTTTTTATCCACAGGGGACTCAGGATGGGAGAAAACTGAGAACTGCTTTGTCTACTGAGCCCAAAGACTTTGGATCTCAGATGTGCATTTGTAACAAATGGTTCTTGCAAAGTGGACGTAAGAAAAGTCAGCTGCTCACTTAGGCAATGCCCCAACTTCAAAGCAAATCCATACAGGAAGGTGGTCAAGACCATGTCCGACAAATCTGTTTGGCATCTTCTGCTGGACCACAAGCCCTGGCCCTATCTGCTTTTAATCATACAAACTTTAACAACTTTGTCAGTATTTCATTATCTTTCTGGTGTCTAAAGCCTTTTCAGTAACTTTTCTCTCTCCAAAGTAGGTATCCAAATGCCATTTGAGGGAAAGAAGGATGCTCAATCCATTCTCCAGACAAGGATGAAGGTAACCTGTAACCCAACCAAAGAATCTGCCTAACAAATCACATCAGCAGAACATTCAGAGAAGACAACTAAGTCTTAAGGTCACAAAGTTTGTTGAGAGCTATAAAGTCCCAGCAAGAACTGGCTTTTAACAAGAGGTCAACATTGCTCTGACAACTACTCTGAGTGATGTTGCGCTCCTGTGATTGCTACACACAAAAGACAGAAGAAAACAGGGGTTAAGCGAAGCCCAGAAACTTGCTCCACAGAAAAACCCTGAAGTTGTATTAAAACCAGCCTGTATACAGGGAAAATACACAAGTGAACCGTAGGACAACATTGACCTTAGGTATGAGACAAGAGCTCATGATTTCCAAGCTAACTACTGAAGCTGTAGAACATCTAGGAAGGATCCAAATTTCCCAGACACAGTAACGTCAGGTAGAACACACCTGGAAACTTGAGTGATTTACAAATTATTTACTCCAGAACCCTTGTATGACAGCCAAGAGGAAGTAGGACACTGAAGCTACAGTTTGTTCTCAAACACACCCCACTGTACAGTATCACAGCTTAGCGAGACTAATCATGACGCCCCTGCTGAAGTAAAGCTCTGTCTCCTTACAGCAGCTGCACATGCAAGGTGATAGTCATAACTAGTCTGTTGTGCTCCCAAAAGAATCAAGTCAAACCACCAGAGTTCAACTGATGTGACTCCAGGCAGGCTCAGAAATAGCACTTTGCTACAGTCACTCACACTTCCCAGCCACAGGGATCAGGCCAAAGTGATCCTACAGCAGCACCTAATTAGAGTAACACAGCTCACGCTCTGGTGTCCAGGATCAACTCTGCAACACAGCCAGCCCACAGTTGCCCCTGTTTGCCTCAATACAATCACTGCTTACAACAGCCCTTGTTCAGAAGGGACATACCTAGCAGTACTTGTGGTCTGGATGTAACTCACATCGACAGCGAAGTTATGGAGACACCTAAAAGCTCCCTGAAGAGGGCAGAATATGCCACTCTGTGGATCTATGTGCCACACTGTGACTTGAGCATATTCCTCAGTGTCCTGTTTATTAAACATATTTTGAGATTAAAGGAGTCACTGCGAATCCCCTGATCAAACACATCTTACGTACTTGTTTTACTGTTGTCATTAGTCTAACACATCGCCCTCTACCAGCTACTCTAAGGACCATTTTCATACATGAAAAGGCTTACAAAGTTGTATCTCTAAGAGGCCTCTCAACTACCCAATGTTTTATTAATACATTTAAGCTGAAAAAACCCCAACAATCCCAAACCAACCCCCTCATATAAGCTTAAGTGGAATGTTCCGATCCATTCAGCGGTCTTTAAGCGAGGATCCTGCAAGTTCACTGCCAAACTACACCTAGCTATCTAAGAAGCATTTGGTGCGCGATGGAAAAAGCCAAACAGCTTCTGTCCTACCGACCATTTAAAATGCTGAGGAAGAAAATAAAACCTTTCCTTAAAAAAAAAAAAAAAAGCAATAGATTTGCTTGTTTTCCTACACCAGTTCAACATTAGGCTTGCCTATTTTTTTCCAGTTAAAAAAAACAGTCGGGACTATTAACTCAGTAACAACTTCCTAAGAGACATGGAACAGCAACTTCTCACCAGACTGTTCTATTGTTATACTGTGTGGAATGTTCCTAGGCCTTGACTAAAATTGCTGCTTCCAGCCATCAGCATTGTTTCAAGATGCCTGGTGCGTGGCATCACCTTCACAAGGTATCGCTTCCCTCAGTGACAACATCTGTCCTTTGCGCTCTTTGCACAGAGCGTGGCAAAGCAACGCCACCATCTATTTGCATGGAGTTCCAGATCATTTCACAAGCAAATCAAAATATCCACCTGCAAGTTCTCAAAGTTCAGTTGTGATCCAAAGTAGAAACGGCCCTCTGAGTGAAAACAACCTACAGGTTGTACAGGACAATTAAACAACACGTAGCTGCTCTTTAATTTCACCTTTCCACACGTAGGAATTATCTGATGAGCAATACTGAAACACAGAGAGCACTTGTCTTCTTGCTCGTGCTGTAGACACGCAACAGAACTACCGACACCTCGATGGAGGCAGCAATCAATAGATTCTCCCCGCTGCAGAGAGAGTGCATGTGCGCAAAAGGTAGGCACAAGTGATTTTCCAAAGGTTATACCAGAAGCACGCAGTAAAACTGCAGTAAGAACTCAGTATTCTCCAGCTTCTCAGCTTACGTCATTTCTTTTATACATTGCTGCCTTGATGAAAAGGAAAGTCCATAAAAAATAAAAGTTTCCCCAGAAGTCACAGCTATTAGAATGAAACCAGAAAAACAGGAGAGTTGACATCTAATTAGGGAAAAAAGAATCTATCAGAGGGGAGGGAAAAAGCCCCCCAAACCTTCTGAAAACGTCACCCCGTCACGTTACATCTGTTTCAGTCGTTGAAAACCAGTGTTCCAGGATACAATTTTTATAAACATGTTTTATTTGTCTTGCTTATACCATTAGAACTGTAACTGCTGGCTGTCATTTCCCTTCAAAGGGGAAATCAATTCAAACACATACCGGTGCTTTTCAAAAGAGAGCAATTAAAAGGGCAGCAGCAGCAGCGGGCATTTGAGATTTCTTAAAACCTTCAAAGGCTGCAGGAAAAAGGACATGTGACCAAAAGTGTTATGATTATCCATTAGAGAATTTCCATCAGTACCGGCATCAGTTATTTAGGTGAGAGTACAGCAAGGTCAAGTATTAGTGACAGACAATGTGCAAGTCATAAGGAATGATAGAGAATACCAATCCTTACAAAAGTCATTGCTATCAAAGAAACTTAAAAGTGTTTCAAAAGAGATTATCTAAATACTTCACATCAAATATACAGTGGCCATCCAGATTCTACCTCCCCCATCTGTTGCAAAATTGGTTGTTGAAGTGCCAAATCAAAGCTGCTCTGTTTGGTTTTTCTTTTCCCCCTCCCCACCCCTGTTAAAAAAAAGAAGTAATTACACAATTACATTAGCAGTTACGCAAGCGATCATAAATCCCCAGCCACAGTAAGAGAGGGCCCTGGTGATGAGGAGTGCTGCAGCTAAGGGTGCTTCTTCTTTGTCAAAACCTGGCTAGAAGCCTATTTGTCTATTTAGGGAATTATGCTTCACTACGCATCTTTACCTGTTCAGTGCTTCAATTTAATCAGAAAAAGCTGAAATGCAGTTGCTCTACCAAGCCACACTTCATCTTTTCCGTCCTTTTTGTGGGAATGTGATTTTGTCAACTGCCACCACCACAAATCTTTACAAATTGCAATTTATCCAAATTGGTTACCTCACTTGTAAAATGTCAGAAGTGAGTCTTTGCTTTTTTCCTGTCACTTCGGTTAACCATGGAGATTGGATCACCCTGAAAATTGCCTTTGTTTCGCTTTACTCTTAGCAAGGGTGAGGAATCTGAATCTCATGTGCAAGGCTCAAGATGATGCTTAGGACAGAACATGCAGAGTAAACGTTGTTTCGTTCCTTTCAATATCCAGGTAATATAAAGCTGGCAACTGTAGTCCTGTCATTACGGGTAATGAAAATAGTCCCTTTACAACAAACTTCCTGTAAGGGAGAACAAATAGATAATAACTCTTCTGGTAACATGTATAGTACACTGGCCAGTGTGTTTTTTGGCGTTTAATGCGATCCTATGAATCCGTTTAATTCACTTGCTGAGCATTCATTTGAGGCATCCCTCTGTTTGGTCTGGGAGGCCCTCCGCGACCTAGAAAACATGTAACAAGGTTCATGAGTGATGCATGAATTCAGGCTACTTTTTAAAAATAATCCTAAAAGCTCTGGTCTAAACTGAGTAACAACTCCCAAGTGCGCATCTAGACTACGTATGGTTCT
This sequence comes from Phoeniculus purpureus, assembly GCA_028565055.1. NCBI lineage: Eukaryota > Metazoa > Chordata > Aves > Bucerotiformes > Phoeniculidae > Phoeniculus > Phoeniculus purpureus. The sequence continues at coordinate 13,373,332 of JAOXOE010000441.1, read as the reverse complement.
CCAATTTCATCCAAAGTGAAACTCCACACTATATAACCCACCTTTGCAATGTTCAGCTTCATTCCAACTCTTTTTTCCCCCAGAACAACAAAGCTTTAATACCTTCAAGTAAAAGGTTTTTCAGTACTGTAAGGCTAACCTTTTGACTGTTTTTGAAGTACTGTGAGCTAGTTGTCTTCTAATTTCCTTTATTTTCCTCCTTCATTAAGAAAGAGACTGTCTGTAAAGTAAAAAGAGAGATTCTCCTCCTGCTGTTTGCCTGCATATTCCATTTAGAAGATCAACTACAGTTGGCTTTTCCAGTTTGATTTCTCAGGCCAACGTGGCAGACTCATGAAACTACAGGACAACACAGCTCCTAATAGGAACAATCCTATAGGACCAAGGAAGCAACGAGCACAGAGGCAAGTTCTGTACCCTTATGTTCTCCACAACAACAGATGCAGCAGGACAGAGTAACATAGAGGTCTGAAGGCTGTCAGTCAGCTTAAGTCTGACATCTGCTTCCTCAGCAAGTCCTACTTGCAAACTCCTGTTGCACCTAGTAAACAGTTATGATAAAGCTCACAAATTAAAATACACCTTCCTAAGCCTTCCAGAATCACAGAATTATCGAGGCTGGAAAAGACCTCTTAAGATCATCCAGCACAGCACCTAACAGCACCCCAGTAGCCAGACTAGGGCACTAAGGGCCACAGCCAGGCTGGCCTTCAACACCTCCAGGGATGGGGACTCCACCACTGCCCTGGGCAGTCCTTTCCAGGGTTTCATCACCCTTCCTGTGACGGTTTCCAAACATCCTACCTAACCCTCCGCTGGAGCAGCTTCAGGCTCTGCCCTCTCATCCTGGTGCTGGCTGCCTGGGAGAAGAGCCTGACCCCCACCTGACTGCAGCCTCCCTTCAGGGAGTTAGACAGAGGGAGAAGGTCCCTACTGAGTCTCCTCCAGGCTGAACACCCCCAGCTCCCTTGGCGTCTCCTCATCAGCCTTTCCCTCCAGTCCCTTCCCCAGCCTTGTTGCTCCTCTGGACCCACTCCAGCCCCTCAACATCTTTCTTGAAGTGAGGGGCCCACCATCACCCATAGTACTCAAAGGGAGGCCTCCCAGTGCCCAGTACAGAGGGAGAATGACATCTCTAGCCCTGCTGGCCACACTATTGCCCATCCAAGCCAGGATGCACTGGCCTTTCAAAGGCAATTAAACAGTTCTGCTACATGTGAAGTATCAAAAGCAACAGTTGCTTTAACTTCTTTTCAAAAGAAATCCTCACTCAATTGCCAACTAAACCTCTACCACAAGTAAAATGATTCCGGTATAAATCAAGTCAGAAGGGACCTCAAGAGGTCCTCTAAGCCCAACTGCCATTCAACAGCAGGGCTGACTACGAGATCAGAGGAAACAAAGGTAATTCTTCAAATGTGACCTGCTGAATAGAGAGCACGGTCACTGTTTAAATAAAGAATCCCAAGTTGGATCCAAAGCATCCATTGAGCCCAACTCAATTATCCACTAGTCAGGAATTACCTCTTGGAGCTCCTCGAGGTCCACTTTGTCCAGAGCCACGTTTGAAGTTCTGTTGATATCCATCCTGAAACAAGGAAATGAAAAAGGTTGTAAGAAAATACCTGGGCTTTTAATCAGGTTTCAGGAAGCGACTCGCTGTCAAGAAGCAGTTTTTCAAACAGTACACACTGACAAAGCAGCTGTGACTTTGACAGAAAGCATTTTATTAGCTTAATCTTAAAAAATACAACTCCAACTAGTCTCTAGCAGATACAATAAAACACACCTTGAGAAATTCTCTCTCCTGTTACAGGTATGTCATTAACCACAAGTAAGAAATGTAAATTGAGGAATTTAGTGTTCAAGTTGTTCCAACTACACAGAGGTCAGAGATGAATTTGCTGCAGGACCAGTCAATAAATGAAGCTACATTCTGCCAGCAGGATTAAAATCTGTCCTGTCTTGGCTTGTCAATGTTGTCTGCAGACATGCAGACATTTTCCAGTCCGTGTCAGCACTGAGCAGACTGAGCACACATCCTCCAGAGCAACACACTTCTGTGCAAACTTCAGAGTAATACATGAGCATCGGTTCTTCACATTTCTTTCTCACAAAGGTGTGAAAGTAGTTGCACTTAAGTTCTTTACAATTCACACACCCTTGCTCCAGTTATTAGATTAATTAACTTAAGAGATCAATCAGCCAAACAGAACCAGCCACTTAATATTCTGCTTCTTCTACTGTTTAGTACCTGACATTTGTCTTCGTTAGCAATTAGAAGCGCCCTCTGAAGAGTTTTCCCTAACAGATTGAGCTCAGTGCTTTCCCTGAAAGCTATTTTTAATTCTAACAGTTGAATGACCACTTACCCGCTGGTAGTTGGAATAATCCCGAGGAGCATTAAACTGGGGCTGTGTGTAACCACTGTTTGGAGTGTTGGAAAAGGAAGGACGGTAGCCATCATATCCTCCTAAGGAACAGGGGACAAGTCTTTCACTCAGAAATTATACCTATTACTGCTTTTCTTTATTGATAACATAAAGTAACAGCATTTTAACCAAACCTGAGGGGGAAAAAATCCTTTAGCGAGTACCGTGTACCTACAAGTCAGGCAAGTGTTTGCAGCATCAGCGCTAATGCTACTACCAGAAACGAGGCTGATGATCTACAAGAACTGGGAGGAGATAACTCAATGCACTTCTCTACAAGTTTGAGGTTTGATTTACGTAATTCAATCCAGAGCTAAACACAGTAACAGGATCTAAAATTAACAGCTGTGACCTGCAAGACCAAAAGAGCCAACTCAAACAAGAAGCTGCTCCTGAGCCAAGACTCTTCTGACTGCTGCGAACGCTGTCCAAAGATGGCTCCAGTCCCAAAGGTCTTAACACTTGGACTCCAGATCAATTTTAAGCAGATGAGGAGTGACCACGACATTCCCTATTACAGTCAGTAGTAGTGTTCTTACACAGATTTCTCCTCTACTCTAACAGGCAATAATCTCCAGGAAATTCCAGGAATCATGTTCAAGTTCTCCTTTATCCAGAACTACAGTATCACGCCTCCACTCCTGTTAATTCCCTCTAAGTAGTGACTTGAGAACTTTTTCGATTCCGGTAAAAGTCAAATGAGAGTTTAATAAAGCTGTTTACCTCTAAATCCGTTTGCCGGTCCCCTGTAACCATTCATTAAGCCACGAGCCCCACGCGATCCACCACGAGACACTCCTCGACTGTTATAATAAGGCTGACTGTTACGTGGAAATCCAGTATTCTGCTGAGGAGGTTGCTGGTGGTTACCCGCCACTTGGTGAGTCTGGTCCGGGGAGCCATGGTAAGTACCAACCACTGCATGGGAATTGAGGGGAAGAACTAACAATAAAAGTATGCACTGATTTACATTCCCAAGCACACTCTTCAAACTCAACATTCAAAGCTCTGCAATACCACTGAACACATCAATAAAAAGGCTCAAATTAAAACAACCTGCAGAATTAACTATCACTTACTGGCCAAATGTCCTACAAGATTAAAACAACCCAGAAGTGGTAGAGTTGATTGATGTCAGTTTCTAGCACAAGCCCAAAAACAGCTATTGCTAACACAGGTACAATTTCCCTGGGCTATTTCAAACCCTTAAAAAAACCTGTCATCACACACTGTAGCAAACCATGAGTAATTTAACCCCACTTCTGTATCATGACTTGCAAAGGAGACAGATGTCAAGATCACATTCAGTTGTAGCAAGAAAGCCAGGCTCGTCTGCCTTACTCCACCTCCAGTAACCCTTGTCATCTCTGCCCTGTCCCCTTCGCTGAAATCCCTCTCTGCACCTGTAAACTGTATCTCAGTGGCAAGTGAGAACAACAACTTCACACAGACTGTTTTACCACGTTTGGTATCTTTTGTAGCTGCTAACTTGGAAAGTATCTTTCTTGTTCTGCTGTGCTCAAACCACGTCTAACAGATTTTAGCAATAGGTTCTAGAACTTTATGAACCTTACATCATCTGTGAGAAACAGTCTGCGTTTGGGAAGCAGCCTGTATTTGCTCTCAATTCCACTTTACTGTTCCCTCTTTGAAATGTCATCTCAATTGGTACTGCTTTTTTGAAGAGAATGTAAGGATGGCCCAGCCTTAACATCAGCAGAGGGCCACTCTGCTGTACCGCTTTCATCTTTAGGCTAATCCAGACTCCTCCTTATGTGTCTACCAAGACCATAGAAACCGAGCTGAGTGGCAAAATTCCTGTAACAGTTTGACAAACACGTACTGAATTTCACTCCCTGCTGGATACTCAAACTAAGACTAAATAACACAGTTCCAGATTGTTGAGGGGGAAGCTTTGCACCAGGATGTGTGACATGCTTTGACTTTTCAGTGACTGATCACTTACTCTGTTGAGGCTATCACCTTTTTAGCTTTTGCTCTCTTAAGTTTACCTGTCTGAAGCTGCTCTTGCTGAAGATCCGATTGTTCTACTTGGTGTGGCTGATTGGAGAAACTCTGGTTGTAACTGGCCTGGTACTGGTTTTGCTGCTTAAGGGTTTCTGGCTCATTAACAGGAGGAACGGGTGCATTCATGTTGAATACCTACAAAGGCAGAAACACAGCTCTCTGGTCCAACTCATGTGATGCCATCAGGAGTTGTGAAGAGTGAGTGTGTGAATCGAAAATGCTAACAACTAAAGGCTGCTTTATGCAGTTACATGGCTGACTGTAGTGTCTGTACAACAACAAAAGGAATGACCCAAAGGAAAGCAATTCAGCATCAATTTACTACTTACTGTTTGCATGGATTGGAATGGAGCTGCGTTAACGTTGATTCCGCTGCTATGCAAAGGTTTGCTAGATCCAGCCTGGAACACCTGGGGCTGGGATGCAGTGGGAAGTGATGAGGATGATGGGGTCTGGTCTGCATTCATCGACATTGAAGCCTAATAATTAAAAATAAGTAACTCTTAGTAGCTTTTGAATATTACAAAAAATTCAACAGAAAAAAACTCTTTGAGAAAATAAAGTGACGCTGCCTCAGCTTCACCTCAACAAACAAGCAATTTTTCGTTCAACTGAACAGCCTCGTTCACAACAGCATAAGAGGAGGAAAAAAACCTAGCAGTCTTCTCCCTCCTTAACCTGGAACAACTAGGAAAAAAACTACAGGGGAAAATGAGCAAGACTCTGGGCTAACTGCTAGCCAATGTAAAAACATCAAGCACATTTCCTAAGCCAATACAGCTGATGCCAGCACATCACTTCTAACTCAACAACCTTGTAAATTACAAGTCTTACCATGAAGGACCTACTGGTCACAGACAGGCTCAGAATTCTGAGATTAAAGGGAGCTGGAGCAGCCCTACTGATAGGCAACTAAAAATGATAAATCTTTGTGAATAAAGAAATACAGACTAACATTTGATCACAGCTGGAATCAGAGTCCTTCCCACCCCTGTGAAATCTGACTTGCCTGAATCTGGTCAATTGATTCTTTCTGTGGCCGTTGCTCTGTTGTGTGAGAAGGCTGATACATGGGCTGGGAGGCTGTATATCCCTCACTTGTAGAAGAAACCAAGGGAACCTGACAAAATAAACCCCAAAGCCCCCAGAAGTCAGCTGATGCTCACACACAGTTTTATTAGAAGTGTATCAGAGAACTCTGGAATGAATGGCTCTCTCTGCTGTAAGTTCATATTCCAGCACTCCAAGTAGTAGGATCCAAGTACTTTGTAACAAGTAGAGGTTTAACCACCTCTGCTTAACGTAACATTCTCACATCCCCCATCCTCTGACAAATTGTATTCTGGGGATATTTCTGGAGCATCCAAAGGTGTTTCTGCTCTTACTGAAGAACAACCTTCTCCTCATTTCCTTATGCGACCCCAACTACTGTAACAATAAAGCTGGAGAAAGGCAGCAAGAGAGATACAGAAGTTTAAATACAGAACTGGAGTTCTAGTATTTATTTCTATCTATTCATTTCTAGTATTCTGTATGAAACCAGAGAAGTCTCATACAGAATTAGAGAAGTGCTTGTTTCCTATGGATTGAATTTGCTTATTTTACAGCCTCTGCTCCCCTCAATGAAGTCCAGTGAAAGCTCCAGCCAGCAAAGCAGAGGACTTTGCATTAAAGGTTACTGGAGACTTTAAGAGGCAACTGACAGCAACTGATGGGTGTGTTCACATCACCTTGTTCAAGATTCAGAAGGAAAGAGGTTAACTTCAGCTACTGCTTGCAAGATCACCAAGGGAATCATAGGTAAGGAAAGAGTAACTCAACTGGAGTAAGTCATCATTTAACAGTGAAATAGGAACTCTGCCAAAAACAAATAATTCCTAAACCCACAAAACAACAGGACTGCTGAGCGTACCAGCAACTTCAGCCGGTACATACAGAGGAAACTCAAGCAAGAATAACCCACGTTCCTGCTTCTATACAGATGAGCGACTTAAAACTTGCAGATCTATTCTGGACAAGCTAAAACAAACTATTTATACCAGCATTACTCAGATTCACCATCTACTCAAGATTTTTCTTCTTGTTTTCAAGTGCCTACAGATCAGATTCATTACTTGTGACCAGCAGAGTCCTTCAGAGACACCACACATGTGCTTAATATAAAACCAGCAAGTTCTCCAATCACTACATAATTCAATAAGGACACGTCCTAAGGAGAAGGTGAGTACATCAGTTAGACAATGCAGAGCAAAGCTGAAGAGATACTACTCAGACAGGAGTTTTTGGGAAAGCTCAACCGAAACCAGCACTCTGACTGCTCTACAACTTCTGTATCAGGCACTATCCAAGTGACTGGGACTAATCTTTATGAATTACCAGGGAAAGACTGGTATGTCAGATCACTAGCTCACCTTGAGCAGAACACACACAGAAACCCTCAAGTTAAACTGCATTATCAGAACCCTTTCTCACAATCACTTAAAATTCACCACTGTCACGTGCAACACAGTTTTAAGTGATGGCAGCCCAATATGCATGTGGAGGTCACTGTGAAATGAAAAATCCTATCCACACATCCAGCACGAGCTCCACAGATGGGAATGGGTGGGCTGCCACACTGGGCCATTGGAATGAGCACCGCAAAGCTGCTTTCATGTGTGTTCTCTGCAGTTTAAGAGTCCCATAAGCAGAAATGCATCTTCCTCAATAAACTCAAACTCTGACCTTGAATCTGACAGGTTTCCAAACAGGATAATGCCTGATAAGACTACATTACAGAAACTATGCGGCATCTGCATGGCACAGAAACCATATAGAGTAACCCTTGTCAGTGACAGCGCTGAATAGCTAATGGAGATAACCCATCTCCCAGAATTCACACTTCAGCTTTTTCCTTCGAATTTCTCACATAGTTAGTAATTAAATCCTATCGTAACATCAGCCAAGCCTAAGATCAATTTAAAATCCCAAATACAATTTACTAAACGTTTTACCTGTGTAGCTTCTGGTTGCACAGGAACTTGATTAGGCTGGGCAAGTCTCGACTCAGCATGAACTAAAGTAAAATAATTTCACTTATTACATAGTACAATCAAACCTCTTACAGGATGGCATTTGTATCTAATTCAGTTATTCGAGAGCGATCATCATCAATATGATTTGCCCTTTAGCACAGCAAAGCTATACTCAAAACACCAACGACCACCTCCATGCAAAATACATTGTCTAAAATAAACCAGCCATTCCCAAAAGACTAAGCAAAACTAGGTATCATTACTTGGGATGGTCCTTTTAAAAAGGAGCAGCAGCTGAAGCACTCTAATAGAAGATCTGCGGCCTTCCCCAATATTTATGTTTAGGATTTACCATTACAAACCTGGAGGGCAAACCATTTGGGGCATGTCCAAGTTCTGTGCGGGATTCATGGGCTGTGCAGATACGATGGCGGGATCGAGCGTTTGGTTCTCAAACTCCAGCATAGAGTCCTGGAAAATCAAATTTGACCCACTGTTATTGCAGTTCAAAATGTTAGCATTCAGGACACAGAACTGACCACGTCACAAGAAAAGGGAGCTTAGGCCAAAGTTACACAACTGCTGGTTTCACCAGACATTTAAATCAGTATTAAAAATTCTCAAATTCATTTCTCCCAATAAAAATTCAGCCCATGTATACAAATTAGAGCTTCTCTGACAAGAAGACAATTAGAGGGAGAATTTAATAGCAAGACAGAACAGGTGGCAAACTATTCTTTATCCTATATTAGCATTTTGTAGGAAGAAACAAAAAAGGAACATAAGAAGCATATGCCTCATTTGTTACCAAGGTGTCTACTTTCCCTCTGTGGAGGAGGGAGAGGCTTTTTCTGATGGATTCTCTTCTCTCCCAAGGCTTTTCTAGTCATCCTAACTTGAGAGGTTAAAACAGCTTCCAAGAAGCAGCTCAAAAAGTATTTGTTCTGTGTGTTGTTGTTTTTGATTACACTCTACGCAGACCTAGCTTACAGAAGCGGTATTTTATAGCTGCTCCAATAAGCAGGATACACTCCAGCATCCAACAATGCAGGGCTTTCTGCCTTCTCTGCAGGTGCAGCACAAGCAAGGACTGAAAAGCTAAACAACAGCTGAATTGCACTTCCACAGGGATAGAGAGGTTTGCAGGCTTTGGACGAGATCTCACCATACAGCACTATACAGTTTGAATGACTGTTGAATCTTCTAGGAGAACTACAGAAGACTCTTTGAATAACAATCAGCAGACTCTTTAATAAAATCACAACCAGTGGCCAGAAAAGTGCTTCTTTGGTTGTAGTTCCTCAGTAGCAGGGTGGGTTCACTGTACCTGCATAAAGTTATACGGGCCCTGCATCTGCGCCATAAGATCCTGTACTCGCTGTCTTCTAACAAGAGGATCTGCTTGAGCCACAGTAGTGAGCGTGTGAGGTTCAGGAACTGGAGGAGACGTAGCTTGTGTCTGTTGCTGCAGCGAATTTACAACCTAACAAGAAACAAGAAATGAAATTTCAGCTGAAGACAAGACTGCACAGATGTGACTCAGCAGTTCCTGAAATTTTTGGCTATTTCCTAAATCACTGTGGATGTAATTACTATGGTGTTCTTGAAGAAGAATCCTACATCCTCCTACAGTCACGCCAATAGTTGGTGACCAGCTACCGATCTGAGCACTTCACAGCACGGCAAAGCTTAGACTGTGCTCAATTTTCTTTCCATCTTGTCTTTTCCCCATTAAGAACAGTACTAACAGCAACTTGTTTGGTACTAAGGGGATTTTCTCACAGCAGGATTTGAGACAGTAACTTATCAAGATTTGGGAACATTAAGGAAGTCAGGGAAGAGTAAGTTCCAGAAATATGCACAGATGGAGAAAAACATTATTTTCTCACACTTTTGGTAAATGTTAGATTCAGAACTTTTCAAAGACTTCAAAATTTTAGATTTCATAGCCATGGCCAGACCCGAGTTCTCAAGTGGTATCCTAGCACCTCACCAGGAGGTCTCAGAGACAGAAATATTACAAGATAGCACCATGGTGGGGACACCAGAAGCCCAGAAGCAGAAGCACAACTCCCAGCAGGCTAGAAAGCAGATTTACCAGACATAACCCAACACAGTACAGAAAAACAAGTGTAAGACAAACAGGAACACGCACGTTTAATCACCATCTTATCAAAGATAGCAGAATAACCAGGAAGGCTGAGTATGAGCATCTAAGAGCATCAAACAGCTTGCAGAAGGGTAGTTACAGGGACAGCTGAGCTGCCCAAAGTAGCACTTTGATGTTTCATTCTCAAAGAAACCTGCAGCATCTTTGAGCATTCTCCTTTTCCCCAGGTGCTAACTTTGGATGGTGCTTGATGTTTTACATTGCTTTTTTCAAACTATTTTTTTAATGTCACAAGGAACTGTTTGGGGCCTACAGCTTTAGTTTTACTACTGGTACCCAGGGACTTTGACCTACTGCAATCGTAGCAGGATGACACTATGAGAAAGTGTCAAGTTTTATCTATTAGGTTGCCAGTGAACTTTAGGACCACACCCTGTCAACAGCTTTCTACCAGTCTGCTGTGTGAAGAAGGTACAAAGACTACTCAAGTATGAGGTTCAGTATTCAAAAAGACACATTACCACCCAACTATACTTCTCCACTCATCTCCTGGGGGCACAGCACCAAGGTATAGCATCTGTTACAGGAGAGCTGAACCTCTGCCTTCCTGCCCCATGACCTTCTGAACAGGCAGAGCTGCCCAGAGAGGACCAGGGGAGAGTGAGAGAGTATAGAAGGCCAGGGTTAAGAATGAGGAAAGAAGGTAAAAGTAGAAATTTAGTGGGACTACAGACCAACCAGAATGAACTTGTATTCTGGTAGTGACAGAATGGGGTTGCACAACACCCCCCCCTCCCCGCCCCC